>OY754966.1:19264067-20506567 GCA_963576475.1 Molanna angustata
TGTCGAATCGATGACATGGATATGCGGTTGTTTCAAAGATTAGGGAAATAACTATAATAAGTCTGTAAACTATGTATGTATGTCTGAATAAAAATGAAAGAAACTTGAAGAAGACTATTTTTTACACAAATTATATAATTTGATAAAATCGCGATGTCTTGGCTATATGGAAAGAATAACTAGCAAAGATTTTTTTTTAGCCTTATCTGTCCATTGCTAGACTTCCCAGGCCTTCCTCATATTTCTCCAGCATTGGCAAATAATATTTATAGAATAATAAGATAACAATATTCTGAAATAATTTACGTAAGTATTTTGAATAACATTCAACTGTCGGCCTTCGTGACTCAGTTGGTTAGGTATCTGACCGCTGATCCAAAGGTCCCGTGTTTGATTCCCGGTGGAGACACAGTTGTTAATTGCGTTTTCATTCTGAATCTGTGAGACGATTAATATCGTGAGTCTCTAGAACGTGGCAACTTGTTATTGGGTTCGTGTTAAATATTAATATTTGACATAGTACTTGTTAGTTGCCCGAGAAGTAATATAATATAAAAAAAATTAAAATATAAAAAAACTATGTAAGTATGCATGAAATCAGACACAATTGTCCGACTTTCGGTTTTCTCTACCTATCCCAATATAAGAGACATTGCGTGATGGCGTGTACGTAACATAACATTATTTAGTACAAATCTTCCCTTATTACAAAGTATGAGTAGGTTTCCAGGTATCTGGAATTGTACCGGTATGCCACTCACGGATTATTCAATAAGTGAGAATACCAGACCTATTTGGATTTTGTGGATGTATAAGTGCCTATCAAATTGATTTATGTATATTGTAACATGGTTTCGTCATCAATAATATTGGTCTCAGGTTGGTTGATGATAAGCCTGTCGAACTCTGGTATTACCCAGTACCTACCTACACCTAATGGGGAATGAGGGTCTCATTTTGACTGACTTCAGGATCGATCCGATATTGCTCTGGGAAAGTGTTCACCCTAACATAACTAACAGTCTACCGCTTTAAGATGCCAAAGATTTTCTTCTGCCCGGGGGGTACAAATGAAGGTGAATTCTGTTGACAAATCTCCGAGACTTTCTTTATGGATACACACATTCTTTGTAATCCACGTAAACGTTGACAATATATATATAAAAGACGTAATTTGAATTTTTATTACATATTATTTTATTATTAGATAATAAAGATATTGTTTAATTACATGTTCACATTATAATTAAATATCGTCGATCGATCGACGCAGGATAATAGAAAGTCGTTTAGCCTCTGTGCGGACAAACTGGGTTCAGTACTTTTCTCGCTCCACTTTCACTCTTTGGTCTCCTAACAGAACATATTCAATAAACAAAAAACATCCATAACCATCATTGTACAGAGTTAAACATAGGCCTCCCCCTCTTCTTCAATAAAATCTGACCACAGTGTCTGAGGACGTCCAACACTTCTCCTTAACTGTTTCGGCCGCCACTCTAGGGGGTCAAGTCCGATCAACGGTGAAATTAAAACCCTCATGATTACCCAAATCTTGGATATAATTTTCATATAGAGTTCAACAATATCTCAAGATATTATAGAACTTCATATGACGTGTAAATGTATCCCGCCCAATTTCACTTCAGATTGGCGATTCTCTTGGCGAAATCAGTTACCTTGGTCTGCTGTCTTATCCATCTGCTGGTTCTCACATACCTGAAGATAAGATATTTATTTATTTATTTATTTTCTTTGGGAAGCTACAGCTCATTTAGAGTTTAATAATATTATTTTTACAGTGTTAGAGCAAAAAAAAAACATTCCATCAACATAATATTATAAAAACAAATAACAGTTTACAAGCTGTTATTTGTTTTTATAGTGTGTATTATGAAAAGTTCAGAGTTCAGAGTCCAGAAAACTCTTAAACTTTGCAGATAAAACAGTAAAAGGTGACTAAAAACAAGCCATATAAGGAAGCAGTATATTATAATAGGTGGTAGAAGAACGGTTAGTGCGCCGGGTTAGTAGTCCAGTGGTCGCGAGTCGAATCCTGCCACGAACGATTTCATTCACCTGCAGCGCAAGCATGTGCTTAAATTTTGGGAATGTATGAGGATGTATATGTACAAACTTAACTTAACTTTTAACTTAATTTTAGTATAACATATACATTTTATTTCCTACTGTATAAAGTTATATTGTACTTATTCTGATATTAATATACTTGTAAAAAGGATTTTTAATAAATAAATATGTACTTTTTGCTATGACATATTCATTATTTATAAATATAATAATAAATATGTTTATTGAAAATATTATGCAAGTGTTGTATATGCTGGTGTGTGTATCATAAGAAACATAAATCTAAATAAATTAATGGATAAATATCGTACCAAAGAGAGAAAAATATATATATTTTCTGTATTTTTTATTTTGGATACTGTGTTATTTTGATGCACACAACATTATTTCCACTCAATCTTTCTCCTGTCACACCTCTCTTCTTCCCTTCATATAATATTGCTCTTACATTAACTTCACAATGTAATCACCATCACCCTCATATACTCCGTAGTCAATTATGTATATCAAATGGTATCAGTGCTTTTCATTTTTTTATAGAAAATATAATGTTTCATTTATTCACCCACTAAATATGTGAATTTATCATCTGATTTGTAAATATTTCTACATGAGACATATTTTTCAGCGAATAACGTAAATGCACAATATTCTTTTCTCTTTAGCGTCAAATTCAATTTTAGATTATATCCGCTAAACTGGATTTAATCTTTACTTCCAGGGGACATTTTAGATTCTTATTTGTTGATCAATTCACCGTCGGGTTGTTTCGTGTTTTATGACGAAATAAGGAACCGTCCGACAATGGAAACGAGGTAATCCTTATAAATCCTGTTTTTTTATTGTTTGTGCCCCTCTTCCGATAAAATAAACAAACAATGACGGAACCAAGCGAGCTAATCCCGAAACATGTTCATTGTGCGTCGAATGGAATATACATCGCCGACAACCCAATCACAATTTTGAGTGTTTAAACTAATAACATAGGGCCTCGATTCAATTTAACCATCCCTGTTTTACGGCAGTCAAACGACGTTCCGTTATCAGGTATCATTTAATGCCGGAAAATATCAAGAGGTGTCAGGTACCGCAACACAGGAAGGTGTAAATAGCGAACTCTTGTGGAGTTATCTCCCCTTCGGTTCCCTCCGTACACAGACTATCTTGGCGAATAGAAGAGCAAGGTTATCGTGGCTAACTTTCAAGGATAATCATTACAAACAAACTCTCACCTAACGTACATAATACCTACCCACACAGCACCATTGTTTTACCTATCATTTATGTATACCTACCACAAAGGAATTAGTTTCATTATTAATTAATTAATCCACTCAATCAAAATCCATTACTAACTGTCTTATCATTTCGTTTTCTAACTTAACTGTAGGTTCTGGAAATCTAGGTTCGCGTGGTGTATTAATTGATTGATTTTCTGTAGCTTCATTGGATATAGTTTAGATGGCAAAATATAACAATTGTAGCTGCGCCGCACCGTCTTGCATTGTAAGCATACGTATTGTGCGCAAACATGTTGTGTTTCCAAAACAACACTGGAAAAATCGATAAGGTACTCTAGTAGCTACGTGAGCTGTTTTTTTTAATTATATAAATACAAGGTATTTTTCAATTAAAAATATAGTTTCATAAAACGCGAAAGAGATTGTTCACAAATAAAAAATAATATTCCGTAAAAATTTAAAATTTAATGTTATATATAGTAAACTCTCCTTAGTACTGTTTACAAGTAGGTACTTACCTACAGACCTACATAGCAAGAAGTGCGTAAAAATATTTTTCTTTCTTTTATTTTTAATTTTCCCTCTGCTAGGATTCGAAACAGGGCGAGATGTCATTGGATAAAAGACATTTATCGCAGTGGTGAACGTAAAATATTGATAATAATTATATTATAATTATTATTATTGATTCGCGAATTATTAAAATAAAAAAGTGCCTTTCAATTATTTCAATTATTAGTTGTATTTTCAAAAATAATTTTGTTGTATAAATAAGTTCTTATATAGCAATGTTTTCGTAATTGGCATAGCTAAAGTTATCTTCAAGTGATAATAATACAATAAACACTCTCAAATACTTCAGGTTGCTATAAATTTTACTATGACAGAATCGTTATTTCTATTCGATAGGAGTGTGCGCTTCTGTGTTACAAAAAGTCACCAACATATTTTTATCAGAAATAACAAGATTTAATATTTTTATTGACACAAACACAGAAAATATAGTTTTATTATTGATACTAGTATTCAACTAGGTATACCTACTGGTATTGTGAGAGGTTATGATAAAATTCAATGCAACGTATATAATATGTACATACATACATTGTTATGTTATTGATATTTCCTAAATAAAACAATATTAAATTTTCATTTTTTGTTGATGTACATGTATAATTCTGTCACTCTGTAATCTGGTTGGTTGGAAGAAATTGCCTCGTTGCAATAAGCTCACCAGTGTGCATTATAATATATTTGTTAATATTATGTACAAAAAGTTAAATAAATAAATATATAAATAAATTATTTCACTATTGATTTTCACAGCGATCGGTTTCGTGCATTGCGCATTATCGAGTTGGTAGAATTATTGAATATTATATATTTTATATTTATTTAATTTATGTAATTATACAACAAAATGAAAATGAAATTTAATAAATAAAAAAAAACGTAAAATAGGTCCGGTGCTTATTCTATTCCATAGGTTCTCAATGTGGGCGATAACGCCCCCTTGTGGGCGTTTGAGACTTTCAGGGGGGCAGTAGTAGACCCTGAGAAAGTCGGTGCAGATGAAAATATTTTCGAAAAGGGGGCGGTAGACCAAAAAAGGTTGGGAACCTCTGTTCTATTCGATACTTTTGTGAATGACAGAAATACATTTAACAGTTTACAACAACTTTTTATCAAATTCAACTTCTCCTAATTTTGAAATATCAAATGTTCGAATAATATGAAATCACAGAATAATATTTATTTACAGAACAATTTCAATGTATTCTTTAATAATATATATACATGTAACCACAGGGCGAATTGAAACAGAACTGCCTCAGAACAGGCTTGTCTAGTGAGGCAGTAAATTTCCAAATAGGAACAATTGTACATACTATGTTTATGATAAGTATTTTTAAAATATAGTTTTTTTTAACTTTTCTACGGACAATTCTTGGTAGAACTCCATTTCAAATAATAAATAAATTTGGAATGGTAAAATAAAACCAAAGTTTTCAGTTCTACTAATTTAATGACACTGACTAGTTTCGGTCATCCAGTGACCATTTTCAAAGTGTGAAAAAACAAGAGGTGGTTATAACAAAACAAAAAAATAACTATATTTAAATAACGATTTCGTCGACGATACTAGTACCAGTATGTGCAGAGGATGAACCAAAAGAGAATTCCAAACATAGCTCTGCACCAGGTACCAGATGGACAGCGTCAACCAGGAAGACCCCCGAAACGATGAAGAGATAGCTGGAACTCAACATCTCAGGAGGACCATCCTGTGCCAACAGACCCTCGGTCTACACCAAGATGAAGAAGAAGAAGAAGTTATAAGGATAATATGACTATGACTAACACAACTCCTCTCTACTCAAGCCTAATAAGCTTTCAGGGATGAATGGTATTGTAATATATATTATTTTTAAATGAATTATTGCTTGTTATTGTGAACATACATGTTGTATAAATAAAATAAATAAAAAATAAATAAAGAAATATGTGTAAAAAATGGAAATAAATAATTTTATCTCATTTTTTTCAATTCATTTCATATAGACCTCTCTAATATGTGTATTATTAGATTTAAATCATCAGCAATAAAGTCCCTGAATGTCTCTGTGGCTTCTGGTGAGCAGTGTTTTCGCAAGCTCTCCTCTTTCTCTTTCCGTCCAACTCCTAATATCCCCCCCCTTTCCTTTCCCTATAAATCTGATCTTACAATTTACTCACAATTGATTAATTCTGTAAATTTAATTGGTTCCCTAATGGAATGTTATAATAATGAATAAGTACCAAACTATAAACCCATAAATACAAATTATTTAATATTTTAAGATATTTGGTTTTCTATAGAACACATGTACCTAGGTATGTATGTCAAGATAGGATAGTATGGAGGTCAGTCCTTTGATCCTACCCAGAATATGAAAACAGCATGATGGTATGTATGTAAGTTTGGAGATTAGTATCAAACAATTAAGTCTTCTTAGATATTGTGTGTAGGCGACTGCCATACAAATTGTATGAAGCAATGTCGTCTCTAAATTTAATTTTTATTAAAATTGTTAAAAAAAAAATTGAGATCTTCTACTACAATGTTAATATTTTTTATAGAAAATTAAATTATCTAGTTGGGGTGTTTCGGCTTTTTTCAATAATTGTAAAAGTTTTGGAAATATAGGCAGTTAAACTCATAAATTTATCATAAAAAAAATATTTTTCTTAATAAAAAATGTTTGAGAAACCCTGTAATTTTTTTGGAAAAATTTAATTTGAGATTTTGTATAGAAAATTAAATTATCTAGTTGGGGTGTTTCGGTATTTTTTTGATATTTTTTAAAAAATTTGGAAATATAGGCAGTTAAACTCATAAATTTATCATAAAAATATTTTTCTTAATAAAAAATGTTCGAGTAATCCTGGAATTTTTTAAAATTAATTTGAGATTTTGCACTTTTCTATGTTTATACCTATTTTCAGCGTTCTATCTGTTATGGTTTCTGAGATATATGGAAAAATAAACCAAAATTTCAAAAGTCGATAACCCCTGACTGAAACAAAAATTCACAATTCTGAGTATAAGAGTTTTGTAGGCTTATAAGTGTTTATATATTTTGAAATTTTGGGCTTTGTAAATTGAGCGGATCAAAAGTTATAAGGGGGGGACAGACATTCACTCAGACACACACACACACACACACACACACACACACACACACACACACACACACACACACACACACACACACACACACATGCACACACACACACGAAATGTTCTACTCCAAATTCTGAGTAAATCCGTGTATGGAACATATATGCTGCGAAGCCTCTAAGTTGTTGTTTTTTGACTTCAAAGTTGGAAAAGTACTTGTAAATAATATTTGCCATAGTACTTGTAAATTGTCCAAGTACCAATCAAAAGTAAAGTGAAATAAAATAGTGTGAAAAACTTAGATATTCAGAATCATAGATAAAAAATGTTTTCTTCATAGTACGGTATAATCTGAGTGCTTGTGTTTATCGAACGGTCTACATAAACTTACCTTGTATTCATCTTCCCTTTTGTGAGTTATCTCATGGTTACCCTACCAAGTAAGTAAGTAGATACAAATGAGGGTTACTTCTCAAACATTCCATACAGATGTTTGACTCTTGGGTATATATACCTACATAGGTATGTAACTTGCTACTTTGAACACAACACAATAAATCTCAAAGGTATATTCGATTTCACGTCGCTTATACTCAATAGAAAAGATTTGTATGTTGTGGCCAACACTTATATAGGTACATCTTCACTTATGTGAGTGTATACATATATTGGTACACATATATCTTTCTGGAAACTTTAACGATCGTTATCGAGCCTATATATTATATACAATGTATATATACAATAATTAATTTATTTATTTATTTATAAGGGTGCATCGACAAGCAACCAGCTTACTTTTTTCATAAAAAATTACTATGTTGGTTATTATAATAAGTGTGCTCGATAACCGATTATGGATGCACACATTGCACACAACATTATAAAATTACATGCGCTCATATTAATTTACATACATAAATTACACATAGATATTAGATGGGTCGATGGCAGAGCGGTTAGCGCGCTGGGTTAGTAATCCAGTGGTCGCGTGTTCGAATCCTGCCTCGACCGATTTCGTTCACCTATAGTACAAGCATTTGTACTTAATTTAGGGAATGAAGGATGATGTATATGTACTTTATAACAAGAACATATTTATTTTTATAAAAAAAATATCGTTTTGAATTACCTTAGTTAGAAATAAAATAATTCTTTATTGAATATGTGATAAAACTTAAATAGCATATATTATGTAGATAGCACGGAGACGTTTTAAACCAACAGGTGCGATTTAACTTTATTCTTAAACGCATAGAGCGAATCAGCATACACTTCAAGGTTAATAATTAAAAAACCTTTTTCTTTAGTTTGTCAGATAATTATTGTTAATCATCCGATAGCTATGGAAATATAAATATTTCAAAGGTAATACACTTTACAAGTATTTATGATATCAACAAAGTCGATTGTATTAGTATTTTGGTCTATGCCTACATTTGTAGACATCAAAATTTAAAGTTCATCACAAGTAGGATAGCACCCGTGAATAATGCACTTAAAGTTATTTAAATGCCTACTAACATAACATAAATGAAACTAAAATATGCTTTTCTTTTAATTATGAAAACTGGCCTTTTCGTTCTAAATAAACAATACGCATTTCTCATCTCATGCAGAAACAGCTGGGAGCTTATCCTCGCACGACATACCTGAGCAATTCAAAGTTTGGTTTTTGTCTTTGTACTTATCCGGTTATATGTATGTACATATAGTGATATTTATGAACGTTGTTCAAATATTTATCTACGGTTGAACCCCAATTTGATTACTCTCCTTATTGAGCAAGATTTAAACATGGAGCAAGAGTTAAAACGATATTCAACACAAATGTCAAATGGAATCGAGGGTATTTTGACAATGGTTCAACTTGAATTTTCACACTTTTTAAGTAGTTACGATTCGTTTAAATAATATAGAAAGTTTTTTAATATTATAACAGAAAATCACGTAAATATCGATATAATCCATTTTATTCGTTGAATTTAAACAAAAATATCGAATGTCAAAAAGTGCAATAGCTAGAATTTCACATAACTATGGTGCGCACGTGTTCCGTGCCGCGCATACTATCCTGTGGTCATGACAACCAAGTTAACAAAACTAAATTCGGTGCTGTCGTATGAAATAGAGCTCAAAATCGAGTATTACTGAACAGCGGTTCAAATATTTTTAAAAATATGGTTTCATTTGAATGTGGAATTAGACTTTGAACCGGGTTCAATTGAACCGTAATTCAACCATGATTCAAGGATTATTTATTAATAGTACTGACCGATTGTTGTTTTTTTTTAAAGACCATATTAATTATATTACTACATAATTGTACCAAAGCTTCAAGTTGCTTAGGTCGGTTGGAAGAAATTCTTTTTCAAAAAAAATATTCATAAATATATATTCATTTATGAGACATTAGCGTTTTTTTATTTATCTTTTTCTATTTTATTTTCAGAGGATCATTTAATCGGTGTAAAAACTATTCCAATGCCGCGTTTATTTTTAATTTAGTTTTTATAATACATTATGTGTTTTAGAACCCTAAACTGAAACGTTAATTCTGTGAAATATCCATTACGCCACATCCATTAACACGGTCTATATTTGAAGTATGTTTGCAATTTGCCATTAAAGCTCCTAGATTAAAATTCGCATACCATGCACATTCTCATAACATCATAAACGGATTTCCTCCTCATTTTGAAGTAGGTATATTCTTCATCTAAACCGGTTCAATGCAAGGGTTTGTATATTATATTAGGGTGGTAAAATCTTTCTTTTCAGTTTTGTTCTATTATAACGAGGAAATTGCACCACAGTGAATATAGCTGAATTTTTAGTTTTTTCAAGACGTTGCCAGAACGGAAAATCATAGATATGTATGATATCAAAATTTAATTTAATTATGGTATTTAAGTCATTTAACACTTAATAATTATGGCATTAAAGTCATTTAACAATTATTAACACTTTGTTTTAAAAGGTTAAACTATGAAAAAATCATTGAATGTCAAAAGAACGTGTACATCACATAGTACCAATTATTTAAGGGAATCTGGTAAAATAAATGAAGCATATAAAATACTTTAATCATAAAATACCCCATGCGGTACACAATGATATTGTCGTACTGACTCTAATGTATGCTAGTGAGACATGGACATGGTAGATGATAAAATGAAAGTAGAATAAATACGGTTACATGAGGTCAGTAAGACGAATGTGTGGTAAAATGATGTACGATAAAATAAGAAATGAGGGTATTAGACGAGAATCTATGATTGAAAGAAATATCGTAAGCAAGATGAAAATAAATGCCCTTAGGTGGTTTGGCTACATAGAAAGAATGAGTGACGAAAGTCTGACAAAAAGAGGAACAAGAGTACAAAAAGAAGTAAAATATACAAGGCTGATAAAAGAGGAACTAAAATTAGAAGTCTGCCAAGGAAAAGTTTCCACGATCTCATATGGTCGTATTACGGTAATTATTTAAGAATAATTTAATAAAAAGTTGAGGTCCCGTAAGCAGTATTCTCACAGTATAGGAGCTTACCTTTTTCTTACGTTTATCTCAAATAACTCTTGTAAGACGACCCATAATTCGAATTTTCAAAGATGGAGATGTTAGAAGTAAGAATAATACAAGAGCGTGTATGAGACGATCCATGGATGTGAATGAAGCGAGAAATGTATGTCAAGAGATATGAGTCTGGCCTACCTCAAATAGTGAAATGGTATGGTAAAGAATAACCTAAGATAAACGCAAGGGACAGAATTTTGAAAACTTTGGAAAATAGGAAGCGGTTCGCTCAACCATGTACTGAAATCAAATAATTTTCAAATTTCAATCAGAATTTCTACAACTGCTTTAGAATACACTTATACAACTTTTTTTCAGAGATCTCTCTATATTTTGTTGATTTAAATTTAAATTCTACTATTGGTGGCTGTACCGTAATAAAAAAAAGACTCCTTTAATTCACAAAGCCAAGGAGTAGGTATTTAAATTGTTCATATATCATATATAAATTCGTCAATTCGTCATCAATGTACATAAAAAAATGTGTGGACGGACATGGGTAATATGAAGACAGATTTATAAAAATGTATTGACTAACCTTACCTTGTTCCTTGTCGATTAAAAATAATGAATTTGCATATTCATATTAACAGTACCTTTATGATGTATCGTCAATTGACAAAATAAGCTAATTTTTTAAATGAAAACAAATCGTTTATAAATTAATGTACGTCAAATTAAATTAGTGACTCTGCACTCATATAGTAATGCTAAAATATAATTAATGGATTTTTTTATGTTTAATTTCACTCTTGATTATACTTCCTCTTATTATTAATGTTTTATCATTAAGAAACTTTTTGCGTATCATTTCTGGAATCTTTGCTGGTTAACCTGATTTTTTTTGTACAAATACAATGTATTTACACAACTGTATGTTTCGCTAATAAATAAAAAATAACAGAAAAAATGTTCTTAATTATTTCATTCAAAATAGTCGTTGAATAAGCTGACAATATTTAGTACTGAAATTGTCTATACATCAATTTTTTTAACAACTATGTATAACCATTATATTGATCATTTTTGAATGATCGGCCTTTTGAAAACAAAAGGCTTTTACAATCTCTAAATTATTTTGCCTACATATACCTACCATATACACGAGTGAATTTAAATTACTTAAATATTTTCGATACGGTTTCATATGTTTCATGTGGAATTTATTTGAAAGAGGAATTTTGATGCGATGGCTTTGCAATCTAAATATATACGCAGTACACCAAACTTCTGAGAATAGCTCAAATACTAATAATAATAATTATTATTATTATTAAAAGGCATAATTGCTAAATTTAAAACGAATTTCATCAAGAGCAGTTGCCTGCTATGTTATTTAAATTGAAGGGCCTACATCATCTGTATATAATTCGCCGTGGGACAACTATAACAAAGGGTTGGGACTAGGTATGCTGAGTATGGGAAAAATTCAGGGCAAATTTGAACAATTTCATATTCATAACCTTAAACAACAAACAGGTGACGTCGTTGTTTTAAAATGCTGATCTAAAAATGATTACACTTCGCTTTGGGACTAAAATATGTTTACACAAGTTTTCATCGTGTATAAAAGGCATACAAAACATTAAACATTATTTTCGTGTAGGTATGTAAATACAAAACATATTATTGGATGATATGAAATTTATCTGTCAATCCTAAAAATTTTAAAAACACACCCAAAATTGTCACGAATATACAACATACATAGGAATCTTCTGCTCTGATAACGTAGTATTTGGTAGGTATGTTATTTCATTAATTTTTTTTTACTATAATTTTGTGGAAAAAAAAATAAATAATTATAAATATAAATAAATATCTATAATTCGAAGCATTTCTTCCGAATTATAGATCAAAAACTTACGTGATAGTATAAAGGCCATTTTTTCTGCGTAAAGATACCGCCGAAAGTAATAAGGATTGGCTACTATTAACCCCGAGTTGCTGTGGCTTATGCAGATAACAGCTAACAAAGTGTGGATAAATTGCTATTTTAACACGTCATGGTACCTATGTATAGTATAACCTTCGTGGCTCAGTTGGTTAGGTATCTGAGTTCGATTCCCGGTGGAGACACAATTTTTCTCCAGAATGTGGCAACCTGTTTTAGGTGCGTTTTAAATTAATATTTGACAAAATACCTGTTAGTTATCCGAGAAGTAAAATAAAATAAAATAAAATAAAATAAAATAAAATAAAATAAAATAAAATAAAATAAAATAAAATAAAATAAAATAAAATAAAATAAAATAAAATAAAATAAAATAAAATAAAATAAAATAAAATAAAATAAAATAAAATAAAATAAAATAAAATAAAATAAAATAAAATAAAATAAAATAAAATAAAATAAAATAAAATAAAATAAAATAAAATAAAATAAAATAAAATAAAATAAAATAAAATAAAATAAAATAAAATAAAATAAAATAAAATAAAATTAAATAAAATAAAATAAAATAAAATAAAATAAAATAAAATAAAATAAAATAAAATAAAATAAAATAAAATAAAATAAAATAAAATAAAATAAAAGAAAATAAAATAAAATAAAATAAAAGAAAATAAAATAAAATAAAATAAAATAAAATAAAATAAAATAAAATAAAATAAAATAAAATAAAATAAAATAAAATAAAATAAAATAAAATAAAATAAAATAAAATAAAATAAAATAAAATAAAATAAAATAAATAAAATAAAATAAAATAAAGTAAAAAATGTTCTTCATAAAATTTTACACAATAGGAATTTACTCACATAAATACATCCGTGGCACAACAGCTGCTTTGATTTCAGAGTCGTCTTTGCCATTGTTAATTAATGAGCTGATCTATAGACTGTATAATAACATCGATATCGACATAGACCCTGGTCTAGTAATCGTGCATGGCATACGCCTGTTAAATCCATGAGATTATCATATTATAAGCTTGTTCCATCTTGCAGAAAGACCAATCATTCACTTAAAGTATTTATGTAATTGGGCGACTGTTTTCGTTGTTTACAAATCTGGCTGAGCGGATTGAATACAACAGGACAGGACACTGTAATATAATAAAAAAAAAGATCTTTAAAAAATATTATGTTAGAATGTAGATAAAGATTAAAATAAGATTCTGATCGATTACCTTTCTTTCCCCTTAGCGCTTTTGTCCCGTTTCTATCGGGGTACGCTTTAATCATGATCCTGGAATTGGCGAGTCTGGTTATTACATTGAAGCTACTGCCATCTGACCTTCGTAACCCTTAGAATGGGGAACCAGACAAATTGGATCATGGCTACACATAGCTAGTGATATAAATCCGCACATAGATTTTTTTTTTAAATCCAGAGGTGCGTGCCCCGCCCGGATTCGAACCGTCGACCTCACGCATGTGAGGCGACGACCTTACCGCTGGGCTATCACCGCTACTTCTGATCGATTCTGAAAGATTCTGATCGATTACCGATTTCCAATTTTAAGATTTAGACAAGATAGAATTTTCTGGATATTGAAATGCTTAGAATGACATATTATGCATTGGCTCAGTCTGTGATGCAATATGGAATAATTGGATGGGGAGGGTCGTATCCTGCTCACTTGAAATTATTATATACCATACAAAGAAAGATTATTAAAATTATTTTAGTAAAGCCAAGCGATTTTCCCACTGAAGAGTTATTTTCTCAATTTAAAGTTAAAAAATTAAATGTGTTATATAAAATAAATGCAATTAAACAAATATGTAAAGAATATTTCACTAACCAAATTCACCCTATAGACAATCTAAGAATTGGTCCTCGCACAAGTGGAATGATAAAGATCCCAAAGAAAAATACATCTTTTGGCCAAAATCATTATTCATATTATGGGGTGAAGTGGTTTAATGATTTACCAGTGGATATGAGAATAGTGGCGCAAAATAATTTTGGTGGGTTCTTGGTATTTCTGAAAGACTTTTTGAAGTAACATTTTTCTTGTGTATTCATTGTGTATTGTTTATTTTCAATTTGTGTATTTTTATTTATTCTACAGACCAATTTTGTATTTTTTTTTCTCTCTTTATATATAACATTATGTTTGTTTGTATCTAAATATGTATGTTATTGTAAATAGATTAGTGCCTAGATTAAGATGTATGTATGTATATAAATAGATTAGATAGTTTGTAGATTTGTGAAATGTGACTCACTTCAAAGCACGAGAAAACTCTTTTTGATGTTGAGTCATAAAAAAAACAAAGTTATAATGTATCTTTCTAAAAAATGTATATATTGTTGTATTGTGTATTATTCTTTGTTATTTTTAATAAAAAATAAATAAATATTAAGACTGTGTCATGAGTAACTCTACTTGAAAAACAATTCAGTTTACAGTGCTTGAGTTGTTCGAGATATTATTGTCAGACCACCTACATAGCTACCATGGTCTTAAACCTTTAGTTTTACATAATCGAGCATTTAATCGAGCAACTAAGATTTATTCACAATGGATCTCCACTACAGTGCTGTATGTAGTTTAGATTTGTGATTTCACAATAATTTTAAGCATATTTTTACGTTCACTTCTAGGATACTTCCTTAGTATCTCTAAGATACTTATAAGAAACAAAAGTTACAAAAATTGCTAACCATTTGTATGTAATCTAGAAGATCAAACTGTCAATGACGACAGTAAATATGTGTATAGTATAAAGATGTATGTTATAAATAAAAATAAACGTACCAAAAAATAAAACTTAATATCCAAACTATCGAATACCTACCTATTTAAATATATGTTATTTTATATAAAAAAAACATGTATATCAAGGTGTGTTTTGCCATACAAATGGTATGAAACGATGTCGAATAATTATTGGAGATGTATTGCTATAACGTACAAGTTATTAATTAAAAATTAAATAAAATAATCTGGATGTTTCATCGTTTTTCTAAATCTAAAAAATGGATAAATATGCAGATTCACACGTAAATTTGTCATAAAATTTTTTTTCAAAGAAACCATTTTGTATAATATACAAATTTTCAGCGCTTAAGCTTTTACGGTTTTTAAGATATATAGAAAAACGAAACAAAAGTTAAAATTTTGATAACCCCTGACTGAAATGAAATTCTAAATTCTGAGAATAAAATTTTTGTCGGCATAAACATTTCTATTTTTTTTTTAATTTGGGCTATGTGCATCGAGCGGATCATAATTTATTAGCGGGGTGTCACACACATTAAATTTTCTACTTTGAATTCTTATATACTGCGAAGCCTCTAAGTTAGTGTTGTATGACTTCAAAGTTGCAAAAACCACGAAAAATTTAGACCTGGTCCTACATTAACATCTCGCGGATCTAGGCTTGAAACATTGTCGATCTGTTAGGAGAAATAAATTTTCTTAAACAAATCGACAGTTGGATCGATTTGTTAAAGATATTTCAGGCGTATATTTTAAATCATGTCAACTTCTACGAGTATCGTGTAGAGAGTGCAAGTTTCGTTGTGAAGTTTTTGTACGTAGAACATTGAAATTTGTCAGTTAAGCAAAGTACAGAACCGCTTGCGAAGGAAATCTTTTTATAAAATCTACATATGGAGAAAATATTTTTCTTTTATTGAGCAAGAAAATGAGATAAGAAATGTGTAAGAAACACTCAAAATCGGATAAAAATCAATGCCAACGAAACTAACACCTTTCCTGCCTCAGTCACCAAAAACTGTCTATTAAATGTTTGTAACTACGTGTGTTGTTATCATAAAATAATTTTATTCTACTTGTTCGTTAAAGGAATTTTCGTGTTTTTATACTGTATAATAGGTGCTTTAAATCTTAAGTGTCTCCACAAAACACGGTTAACTACAAGGTTACAAAAAAACTATTTTCATACTCCAATTTAGGTACCTAACTAATATTCACCTCTGCGATTTCCCTAGGCGCCGACTTGAGTGAAATTTATTTTTAAAGGTTAGTTAAATTAACGCTGAAAATTTCAGGCGCCATCCTACTAGCAAAAGATATGAATTATTTATATGTTGAAGATACGAAAAACTACAAAAAGTCGACAAACAATTCATAACATATTTAAATATTACATGCATGCCTATACTACTTACATACAGGCATTATATGATGCCGTTGTACGAGATTGTAAGAAAACAAACCTTAAAAAGTATTGTATTACATACAAAAGGGTGAATGATAATATTACCAAGTCGGAGAATATCTTTTACAGAAGCAGACAACCATAAACATGTTCATGTCGTTTGGCAAGTTAAGAATTGTACGTATGTTAAAATAGGGTAAGCATCATAGTACGCAGACTTAGGAGTGATCTGAGACTTAGGAATGATCTGATATGATATGGGTATTACGTGTATTTATCAAAAAATATTTTTATATATCTGGATAAAGAAAAAATATTTAAAGATATTTCTAATTTTGCTCTGACCAGTAGCTAACATCCTTACATGATACGAATGAAAGAAGAAAAGCAACGAATGTTTTTTTTATTTTATAATATGATATTATTTATTTGAGAAAAAACTTAGTATACAGAGGAAATTTAATATAAGTAGGTACATTTTAGACAGTTTCTTTGTAAAAGAGAGAGATGTAAGGTTCTCCCTGCCCCCGTCAAATAAGGTAACGCCATCATGGCATACATGTGGTTTATCTCAAAGAATTTAATTGAACTAGGAAGAACAGCCTGATCTGCTGGACAGGTTTTTAGTGACGAGTGCTTCGCAAAATACTAGGATCAGTATCTGATGGTGACGCCTGGAGAATAAGACATAATGATGAGCTGTATAATAAAACTCTCTTTGAATGTCTGAGTGAACACATAGATATAGGTCGGACGATGCACAAATAATGTAATGAAAAATACCAGTTGGAAGAAGTAAAACAAGTTTAGATGGGTCGATGGCAGAGCGGTTAGCGCGCTGGGCTAGTAACCCAGTGGTTGCGAGTTTGAAAGACACAAGTGAGGACACCCTCCACAAATTTAAGTTTAAATTCTTTATAATAAAACTTTTATCACAAATAAAATCTTCCATTCTGATTCAAATTTATAAATTCTATTACAACTTATTTTCTGAAAATAATTATTTTATTTAATAAGAATCAAATTCTTCTTAACTTACCTTATTTAAATTTACAATTAAAACAATGTTTATAAATGTACATTATTATGAATTGTATAAATTTTTAAACATTATGTAAAATATGTACTAAACATGTAAAAATATTATTGTTGCATCCAATCGAATAAAATTCAAATTTTATTAACGCTCGGTCGGAAACGCATAGCTTTGCTTTCTCTATATGAAATATAAAATCGATCAATTTTATCAAAATATCAAATGAATCGAGCTGTTAATAGTTTTAACATGAATTGCCACTGGGAATACTCAAATTCTAAAAGTTTCAGAGCTCTAACTTTGCAAAATTCCAGTACAGACAAGTAATGTCAAATAAAACTGAAGTCGATGTAATATCGCCTCAATTGTAGGCAAGATAAGTCACAATTCAAGTTCATATCAAAGGATGCTAAAGTTGTCACGTATGCAAGTTAAACCTGGACATGGCAGAATTCGCACGAACCGAAATAAATGCAGTTAAAATGAGATCGCTAAAAAGAATCTGTAATAGATCGATGTATGACAGGGTCTGAAATGAGGACATAAGGAAAGAATGTAAGATAAAAAAAGATAACACATTGAAATGGAAGCTAGGAATGTGTGCAAAAATAGAGGAGTATGGCGCTCGGTTCTCTCTGCTTACCCCGTAAGGGATATTGCGTGATGGTATGTATGTAACTGGTCGGGAAATTGGTTAAAAATCGATTGCGAAATTCCAGCACAGACTTACATGTGTAGTTACAATAAATGGTCTTAAAAGATTATAAAAATATCCTGAGTGTTCAATGTATAACGACTGGAATCCATCCCTGAGACTTTTTAACTGAAAAGTAATACGAATGATACTTAATAATTTATGATTTTGCCGTAATATTCCGTCTTAGGGCTCCATATTCTCTCCTCGCTTCGTTGCCAATAACAATGTTATTGAATATTGATACACACAGACGATACTTACCTTCTGTATGCATCAACTTAAAATAACCCTCCCATATTGCTGAATTCGTGAAATTGTTCTCACTTGTAATTTTTTTTTATTCGCTTGCCGACCCAACAAAGTGAATAGGTAGGTATTTTTTATTTACAATTTTCTGGAGTTAATGTTATTATTTCATTTGATTATTGCAACGTTTGTATCCGACATTTTTCATTATAATGTATTACGTTTCAAGTATTTAAGAAAAAACATATTTATTTATTTTTATTTAATATTACTTCTCGGGCAACTAACAGGTTCTACTATGTCAGATATTAATTTAACACGCACCCAATAACAAGTTGCATATTAGAGGTCTCACAGATCCAGACTGTAAAACAATTAAAAACTGTGTCTTCACCGAAAATCGACCCCGGGACCTTTGGATCAGCAGTCAAATACCCAACCAACTGAGCCACGAAAGCCGACAAATAATATTATTATGACAATTTTTACTCTCCGAGCTATGGAATTGTGGAGAGTCATGATTTCACAATTTTTAAGCGTATTTTTTACATCAATTTCTCAACGGGTATCATGTAGAGAGTGCATACTATGAGTTTCGTCGTGATGTGCTTGTATCCGTACGGCGAACGCCGTACGCCGCGCCGTACGGATTATCTTTTTTGTGTCCTCTCTACAGCCCAAACTATAAGTCCGATCGATTTCATATTTACATCATACATAATATGTGTTAGGTGCACAAACCTAGTGTTGATCAATGTTCCATAGACAACTTTTAATTTCTTTTCTATGATTTCATCATTTACGTTGTTTTTTTTTGTGTCCTCTCTACAGCCCAAAGTCCGATTGACTTCATATTGATATCATTTTTTACTCTCCACTTCTATCTTCCTCAAGAGGTAGGCAGTGAGAACCAAACACCGCATTCTTCTATCTTGATACATATACATCGCCTCATCAACATTGATACACTGTCTCATACATGCTCATCTTTATAATACAATTTTACTAAAAATTTCTCAACAGGTATCATGTAGACAGTTCATACTATGAGATTCGTGTTTTTGTGTGTAACTTAAGTCCACTGGGAATCTTATATTTGTATAATAATCTAATATAAATGTTCTTCATAAAATTGCATTTACAGATTGTCAACCTTTCAAGAAGAAAACACAATTGGAATATTAAGGGAGAACCGGGAAATTAACGCACCTACAGGGGTTACGACCTGTCATCGACTGGTTTACGTGATCATTTTATGCGCTTGCGCAACGTTCATCAATTATACATTTTCTTTGAGTTCCCTAGCCATACAATTGAAAATAAGTTTTTTTTACCATTGATATCAATGAAATGACAAGGAACTTTTTTGTAACGCACTCTATTGAGTAATTGATTCGTAAATAATGAAAATCACAGTTCTTATACACGAGGTAACAATGCTTTCGCATAGATGTCACCCCTGACATGACATGTGATGATAGGTCGTAAAATTTCCCTGCTCTCCCATTATATTACAACTTGGTCTCTGTTGAGATATTAAAAAAACTGCCATAAAAATATCATTGAGTCCCGACAGGGAAAAAATAAATTATGAAAAATAATAATAAAAGTATTGATAAATTCAAAATAACATGTATAATTATAATGGTATGTAAAAAATCAAAACTAATTCTAGAAAGAATTGAATTAAAATTAGTGGAACCTATAATATTTCGCTATTTTTTACCTGTAAAATTATTTATTTATTTGTTTGAATCTTCCTGTATACATTATTAGTACACTGGGGGGGCTATTGCCTAATGGCAATATCTTCCAACCAACCAGATTAAATGTTAAATATACAAAACAATGTGTAATCACATTACAAAATAAATAAAGATAGCAGAAGAAAAGTAAAAAAACAAAGAAGATAGCATATAAGAACAATTGAGAGCAATGATATGAAAACCAAAGAATAAGGAAAGGAATAGGAGAGTAAGATGTAATCAGGTGTTGTCAGAAAAATATATTTAGCTTTTGCCTTTTCTTGAAGATGTTAAAATTATGGAGTTTTACAGTACAAACGCTGTCTCAGTCGCTAACATCCGAAGTAAAAAGGACAAAAACAATTAATTGTTAATGAGTTGTAAGTACCTCAATAATAATAAATGTACATTTCTTCTCCTGTTAAATATTTCAAGTTGAACCTACACTGCTATCCAAGGAATTATAAAATGTAATGTCTTATGGGCCGTGGTTTCTGATATCCAGATTTTTTATTTAATTTATTTTCCGAGACATTTCATCCAACATATTATAATTTAACGTGTCTAAATAATAAAAAAAATATTACAAAAACATATAACAACAGAAGAAAAATAATATATTAATATGAAGTTCTTTAGAATATAATAATTGGAATATGAATACAAACATATTCAAATTAAAATAGTTACATGTAACACATAAGATCCAACTCTCGATAGCGATATTATGTATATTGAATATTTTAAGATATTTTGTTTTCTATACAAAACATGTAGGTGTGATTGTCAAGAAATGATAGTATGGAAATCATTCCTTTTTTACTACTACAATGTTCATATTTTTTATAGAAATAAAATTATCTAGTTGGCTTTCTTTCAAAAGTTGGTTATAATGGGGTGGGACACACACACAGACATACAGACACACTAAATATTCTACTCCGAAATCTGAATAAATCCATATGTGTGTATATATAATATAGCTGACTGCCGTGGCACAGTTGGTAAGCCGTTCGGTTTCTGTGCGTGCGTCCTGGGTTCGATTCCCAGCAGAGGAGAAATTTATTTAAATTTATTTCTCACGCAAATATTGCTTCTCTGGACTGGAAACACTGGTTAGTTGGAAGAAATTGTCATACGGCAATAAACTCGCCACCTGCGCAGTATGCAAGAAAGTGTTCATTATTATTATTATATTTATATAGAACATATAAGCCTCTAAGTTGGTGTTTTTTTACTTCAAAGTTAAAAAAGCGTGAAAAATATAGACCTGGCATACAAATCTCCCGTAACCTGGCATGATACTTTGACGATCATTAAGTAAAAAAGCATAACAAAAAAACAAATTTTGGGTGAAGTAAAACTAAATAAACATGATAATGAGAATGATTAAAAGTTACAGAAAAAAACGTAATCTCAAACATTCTATTTTATATAAAAATCTCCGGCAAAAAAAATGACGAACATAAAAATACTATCCAGTACTCTAAAAAAGATGAGGCACAGTATATTATTATAATTTGTTTATAATAGACTATTTTTAAATGAACCTTCGCATTCGTACGGTTACAATACAAAACAGGGTTTATTTTGTCTTTTTAATTTATCGTCTGTATGTTTCACAGTTAGACTCTGTTGTAATAGGATTTCAGGAAATGGTTCGGCTATGGCGGATGATTTAAACCGTATTTTTTCGTCTGGTTCATCAAAATAAAATCAAAATAGAGGTATTGCTTTTATACTCTAAAATATCAGGGAATGTTTTTTTGTTTTTTTTAATACCGGGGCATCGGATAGATCTACTCTTAGTTTCGAAACACATCCGGCTCTGAAAATATCCTATACATTTCAAATACCCAACAAAACATTAAAATCCTTTTTTTTGTGATGCAACCTATTCTAATCCTTGATTTTTTTTAAACCAACATGGCTGTGTTGGTGGGGTAGGTTTTGTATACTCTATTCAATCTATTCCTTGATGAACCTTTAAAAACTATTTTTCAGTTGCTTTGTGATTATTTTTTTATCACACCTTATATATTATTTAATTGATAATTGTGTAAAATATTAATAGGTTTTAACCAGTTATTTTACCAATAAATAAATAAATAACAAGTAGAGAACTGCTTAACAAGGAAACCCGGTTCTATGACTATCAGTTTGCAACTTTACAATGACAATATACTTATGAACTAGGTGAAAGCTCCCGCTCTGCAATAGGTAGACACAAAATCACAACTCTCTTTACTCATAACTAATAACCACCTCTTAAATTAACATATAAACAGGTTTTTATGAAAATTAATCACCATCACGTCCTGTCGATTGATATATCCTCATGTTTCATAATATTTTCAATTTATTTATTTATCGTATGATACTAGTGAATCAAATGTTAGTCAAAATGAACAAAACACAGCACTGACAGCAGGCAAACACAAAACAGCACGATATATCAATCACACATTCACGTCGAGGGCTCCGAGCCAATCCACAAATGCTGGTGTCAATTCGCAAATGTCCGACTTTGGACCTTCATATGCATGGACGCTGCATTCTTCCAATATGTGTTGCATTGTTTGAAAGGGGTGGCCACAATCGCATTGTGCGGATGGAACAATGCCCCACTTTGCCATAAGGTAGTTGCAGCGTCCATGTCCAGTGCGGATCCTATTCAGGGAGGTCCACAGCCTTCTTGGCAGCTCGAAACCTGGGGGTATCTTCGTTAAATATATATATCTTCTTTTTTTTTTATCTTCTTTTTTTTTTTTTTTTTTTCAATTGAACTATTTTTATGTTATAATCCGAGAGATAGCATCGTTTTCGATGAATCAATTTTTGATAGCTGGTTTATTGACATTTCCTTTCTTATTCAATATAGGTATGAAAAAAGTAAGTCTGGCACCTAGGATTGGTTGCGTTTATCATGCGCATCCTCTTTGTAGGTGAAAATTACAGATTTTAACATTATTCTAATATAATTTGTACTTTTATGTTATTTATTCCTATAAAATCCATCCGTTTGTGAAATATGTATTTACTATTGCTAAAATGTGTAAAAAAAACATTTTATAAAAAAAGAAGACGGATATATTTTTTTCAGAAATCTTCCCGGGTGTGTGCTAAACAAAAAACCAAGTTTCGTTGTAATCAGATGGATGGTAAAAGAGCAAAAAAAAGGACAATGATTTAAATGATACTAAAAATCTACGATTTCCATCTATAGAAAGGAGATGCGCACTGGTAAACGCAACCACTCCCAGGTGATCATACCTATAGTAAATAAGGATGTAAATACAAAACAAGCAGTCATTAAAAAATATTACTTACAAATTAAGTTAACCTTGCTTCAAAATTAATATTTTTAAAGAAACATCTACTTTCTTGTGTGAAAAAGAGTCTAAAACACGAAAAAGTAATGTAGGCGATATACATAATATACAAGTTATTGACTTTTTGTTGACTGAGCGTCTAAAAGTGAATTAGGCGCCATGGCAACCGGCACGGATGGAAAAGTGATGGAAGAAGAAGCCATTGTAATAATTACAGTCGAATTGATAAGTATTATTATGTCGAATTGATATTTTGCCCCCAAGTGGCGAGTGAATTGCCCAAGTTCGCTCGGTTTGCTCCGCGAATTGTAAGGGACCGATGGCGCAACGAGAAATAAGCCCCGCCACAAAAATATAAAAAATAATATCGCGATTTACTTTCACTCAGCTTGCTTTATTACCGCCCCGGGCACTTTCTATACGTTTTATGTCATTTCTGTCTTTATAGGCCCGGCCCGGCTCACACCGAGGTTTCTCCCGCTACTAAATAATACCCTCCACCTTTCCCAGACCCCAAATATCGAATCTCGTAACTCCCAGCATATTTTACACTACGCTTAAAAGCACTCCCCTTCGCATCGGTTAATTTCTATACAATTTTATATCGCCCGGTACTTTTGTGACCCACCACCCTCATATTTTATTTCGTGTTTGATAATTAGTTTAGTTGGAACCTACAATAAAATTTATGAAAATTAATATCCCGCGTTTTACATCTACGTACACATCTTCTTCGTAGACATTAATATATACGAAAATTAAATAAATTTAATTGAAAAGGCCCATACAAGGTGAAATGATCGTCCGATGTAAATGAACGAAAATTCAAGAATACATTCCAAATCTAAATAACTACCTTTAAATCTAAATTATCGGATATTTAAGATATTTTGTTCTCTGTACAAAACATGTTTACCAAGTTAGGATATTGTGGAGGTCAGTCCTTTTTTCCTACCTCGAATATGTCAACTATTGTAAGTCCCCGTAGATATTGTGTACAGCTATACGAATTGTATGAAACGATGTCGTCACTAAATTCAATTTTTACCATTTTTTATAAAAGTTTGAGAATTATTTATTTATTTTTTATAGAAAATTAAATTTTCTAGTTGCGCTGTTTCAACATTTTTCGGTATTTTTGTAAAATTTGCAAATATAGGCAACTAAACACAAAAATTTGTCATAAAAAAAATATATTCCAAATAAAAAAATTTCGAGAAACACTGGAACTTTTTCATAAAAATTTCTTTGAGATAATGTATTTTTCAATATTTGTACATTTTTTTAGAGTTCTAGCTTATATGGTCTTTTAGATATATGGAAAAATAACAAAAATACAATAAAAATTTGGTAACCAAATGCTGATAAACCTGAGTATAAAAGTTTTGTTCATACGCACACACACAGACACATTTAATTTTCTAGTCCAAATTCTTAGTTTTAGTTCATCCATTTGTTTGCCTAGTTTGTGTTTATTTCCACATTTTTCAAGATTTTTCAAAGATGAAAAATGTGTATTGGCCAAACAAAATTTCGCGGATCTTGGCTTGAAATTTTGTCGATCTTTTAAGAGAAATAAAATCTCTTGAACAAATCGACAATATATAAACGTCATTTCCACTCTAATACATGTATTAAATTCCATGTTCTTATATTTCAACTCACCTGAAAAAGAGAACAGTAGTTCTTGAAACAAGAGTTTTATACAGTAAAAACGTATATATATATATATATATATATATATATATATATATATATATATATATATATATATATATATATATATATATATATATATATATATATATATATATATATATATATATATATATATATATATATATATATATATATATATATATATATATATATATATATATATATATATATATATATATATATATATATATATATATATATATATATATATATATATATATATATATATATATATATATATATATATATATATATATATATATATATATATATATATATATATATATATATATATATATATATATATATATATATATATATATATATATATATATATATATATATATATATATATATATATATATATATATATGTATATATATATATATATATATATATATATATATATATATATATATATATATATATATATATATATATATATATATGTATATATATATATATATATATATATATATATATATATATATATATATATATATATATATATATATATATATAGTGAAAAAAAAAAACAAATTAACTAATTAAATTATTTGTTCTATGACATATTTTATTATTTTGTTTGAGTCCAAAGGGTGTTTTATTTTTACAATTTAAATTTTATCAGTTTAAAATATAATTTAACGTTTAACAAAAACAAGAATTTATTGAAGTTTTGTATTATCCTTTATTCAAAGATTATTTTTGTAATTAATGTTTTAAATTTTTCGTTTGTCTTCTTTTGACGTTCACTTTTCTTTAACACAAAGGAAAATCAAATATAAAACTAGCTTAGTATTTTTTTTAAGTTGTATGCATAGTTTTTATGGAATGTTTGAGAACCTTTTTAAATCTTTCATAAAAAACAACAAAATATCACGGATTTATGTTTGAATTCAACTTGGTTGTACAAGTATAATTTTTTACAACAAACATTTTAATTTTATTTATGAACAAAGAAATCCTTTGAGTAAGGTATGCTGTTATTGAAATATTTCAATTCTTGTGCAAAATCATATGTAAGACGAAACTTTTATTAAAAAAAACGATGTTCTGTTGCGTACAGGTGAAAATTTATTTCCAGTTACGATTGCCGTTTTCATTCGTATTTATTTTCATATTCATTCATACCATCTCAGCATATCCCACAATGTGTGGTAACCAGCGACAGATGTGCGGGTGTGCATTGCTTTATGAAAGGAAGCACGGCACGTGCCTTTATCTCCACATGCCAGTCTCGCCTCACCTAAAATGGCAACATTCAGAATGGGGTATTGAAACTCATTGCTGAACTATGTGAGATGTAATTTTGCCTGTTGTTTTTTTCGATTTCCTGGCACTTACAGAACACCCGAAAACGATGTTAATAGAAAAGTGTAGAAGCACTAATCTAAGCCGGTACCTCACAGCGTAAATTATAGGTACATAGCATTCATATTATAAAATTCAAGAAAATAAGCATTTACTTATAATTTTAATTAAATGTTTATTATTTGCCAAAATAGTTCCCTCTGATCATACATTACATAATGCGTAATATACAATTAAAATTAATAAAACATATTTAAAAACAAGCAATAGTTTTATATTAAAAAAATAATTAATACAAAAAAACAAAGAAGATCATACAAGATAAGTAATTCTTAATTAAAAACAAGCAAATGATAATGGGTGTTGAGGGTTAATGGAGTTCGGTATTCTATGCCTCATATCACTGCGTCATTGCCGATATAGGTACTCCCGCGATATTAAGGATATACCTACATATATTGTTGAATACATAAGTATCGTAAAACCATGTATTGTACTGCTTACAAATGCGTGGAAAGCATGAATTAATTCTGTGATTAGTACTACAGTGTGAAATATGAAATATTTTTTTGTCTGCTTGTTCTACCTGGTACATGATGATAATGTTACTTATTATTCGGGAAGCACCAAAACAGTTATGAACTATTTTGTATAGAAGTGATAGGTCATTCTGGTTTAAATCATAACGAATTGTAAAACAAAATATCTTGATTGTATAAAAACTCCACTTCTGTTACAGCTGTATTTCATGTCATATGCGAAATACACATCGGATTATTTTATATGATACTGTAAAACAAGAGTATACCTACCAAATTTTAAATAGCAATTGTTTTTTTTAAATAAAAAATTAAAAAAAACCTATATACAAACAAATCTGACATAGTACTCAAATAACATAATTTATAAAATGCCTAGTAGGTACCTTATCATTTTAATCCAATCGAAATCGGCAAAAAGAACGAAAACTTTTCCCGAACGGTGGTGATTTATAGAGTTCAGAATTAATCAAACATTGAAACAAAAAAACATCGAAACATTTTTATAGGGCACATACCGCACATACGAACATACAACCATACTTGAATACTTTAAACATTATTTTTTATAAACATAGATTCGGAATTTAGTAGATGCTTAGATTTGATATGATCCGATAAATTATCAGCAAAATCAAATATATAAATATTATATGGTAATGGTTTAGTCAATAGTTAAGTATTAAGTAATACAAAATCGATTACAAAATACTTACTTACTTACTTCCAATGGCCATACAACTCCGACAGAACTTTTGCCTTCTGAACAATAACTTTTCAAGCCCTCCTGTCAGCTGCAGTGGACTCCCAGTCATCACAAGCATTCAGCACGTTCAGATCTCGGGTAACATTGTCCATCCAATCTCTGCTTTGGTCTTCCCAGGGGTCTCTTGCCCACAGGGTTATTTTGCAGGATACGTTTTGTGTTTACTAATCTTCTGGACCTGATTTCGCTGGTGAAAGGTTGTCCTGTCAATGCTCGAATTTCCTCATTGCATCGTGGTCTCCAGGAACCTGCCGCAATTCCTGGTCTTGGGCCTAATATTTTACATAATATCCTGTTTACAAATGTTAGCAGTTCTTGTTGGTCCTTGAGTATCATGCACTAGGACTCAGCAACATACAGGATTACTGGTTTAATTAGGCTATTATATACCTGGAGTTTCACTCTTCGTGATATGGACATTGGAGACAGGAATGCTCCCAGTGCCGCTGCTGCTCTTGTGCCATTTTGAATTCGGGACATTATCTCAACGCTCATCTCATTGGTGTTAGTAAGAATGCTACCCAGATACGTGAACTTATCCACTTCTTCTATCCTATCCCCACTGACAACCACATCATTATAGGGTGGCTTCCTTAAGTAATTTAATTTGGATAGGTAGAGGTACTTTGTCTTCTGGGTGTTGATTTTAAGTCCCATTATGACAGCCTGATTCTTGATGGTGGAGTACATATCCTCCAAGTCATGGTGTTATTTTGCTACAAAGGCTATATCGTCTGCATACCCAAAAAAATTGTGCATTCCCCCTAACGATATATCACCTGGGCTATTCTCAATACCTTGCACTTTCCTTTGCAAAGCTAAGTTGAAGAGGATGGGTGACAGTAGATCTCCTTGTCTAAGCCCTGTTCAAACCGTGAATTATTCAGAAGTATATCCTTCCACCTTCACTGCAGCCGTTGAATCACTAATTATTACAAAATATCTGAAGCTAACTATAATTAACTTTCATGTAGTACATGTAGGTAGGTACGATCTTTTGATATCGGAAATATAAAAATAGGTTTTAAAAAATATTTTACATGTTCAAAATGTTTTTTACTTACCATATGAATTGATTCAATAAAAAAACCGCGTGTAGAATATATGGCGAAGAACTATTTATTACTAGCTTTTATACCCGGCGTTGCTCGAGAAGGTAAATGTGAAGCAATATGCCAACGTATCAAGAACATCGTTTTCGTAATTGTGAACTGTTTTTTGTAATGATAAATTCAGAATGAGTAAAAAATGTCCAATACAACAAATAAAAAAACAAAAATAAATTGTTTTTTTTTTTAATAACAGTCCCCTCCGTTCCTTCAGTCCCTCCATCCGTCCCTTCCCTTCAGTCTCAAATAATGTAAAGGGAAGTGGTTTGAAATTTCAGTAGGATTGGACTGGGAAAGAAATTTCAGCAAGATTGGAATTGAAAAGTGGTTTTATAATTTGAATGAATTTAAGCATTATGAAGAGTTTAGTGTTGGCCATAACCCCCATGTTCTTATATAGTGTTACTAAGTGCGAAAAGAGTAAGTTTCCGCTTATCTTATCCGCTTGGATAAGACAAGCGGTAATTCCAAGTACATACTTTTTTTATTCATTCGTTTATGAGATAAATATAATAACAAAACTTAAATTTAGATACTTATTAAATAAATAATTCAAAATCATACACCTATATTACATAATAATTACCTTCCATTAAATTATATGTACCTACTACATTATCTTAAAAAAATATTACACTCTAAAATATTAGTATTTGATTTTAACTATAGAAACAAAAAAAATGAAAAATCAACAAAGTCAGATATTTGTTATAAGTATGGAATAAATATGGAACATTTTAGTTAGTATCAGGTAGGTACATACCTACCTATACCAAAGTTCTAAATTTTGAATTTGATTCATAAAAAAATCCCAGTATGTTGGTTTATTTGAAAATTGTATTCTGTGTAACAGTACTTTTTGTTGCCGATAGATGCTGCTAGTTGTTCTGCTAGTTCGATATTTTTGTTCATATATAATATGAAAAATTTACCTAATTATAAAATTTTTACATTTTATAAATACGAAAAACATGAAAATGAAACAAAATAATCTTAATGTTTTTCACTCAAACACTACGTTATACTTGCAAATATATGTTATACGTGTAAAAACGCACTACTGAAATTGAAATAAACAAATATTTGCTAACGAAAAACTACACATTTTGACGTTTCATTTGTGGCAAATTTTATAGGAAAATTTACGAAAAAATGAAAAATAATATACTAAAACCCATAGAATAATAATAAAACTATAGAATACTCATTCCCATACAATACCTCGCTGAAAAAGTGAAGCCGTTTTATTCGCCGGCTCGTGTCAATATATGTATGACTCTGCTATAATTTAGCAAGTATTTTTGCTATTTTGCTTACTATTCCGTAAATAATTTTGCAAGCAGTTAAGAAATTCCCTATTTAGAGAACGTATCAGCAGACGGCCAAATGATTACTGAATGCTCGAAGCAAAATGTTGACCAAGTTAGTCAACATAAAGCAGTCTCATTTACTGCAGGCTAAAGAGTATTCTATACTATTATAATTCTATGCTAAAACCATAGAATTATAATGTACAGAAGCCGCGTGTAGTACATATTTTGAATTCAAATGTATGCCAAGTTTTTTTTTACATTTGTGTGTGAGGCGGTAGATCGGTTGGTCTACGTATTATGTAGGTGTGCGTATCGGTAGGTGTACGTATACGGCCGAGCGAGTGAAATTCGTCTGTTTCAGCGTAGTTTTAGTTGGCATACATTCATTGCGCTGACTAGGTATCTGTATCATATATAATCTAAGAATAAATCATTAAAAAGTATATTTTTTATTAGCCTAAAACATCACTGATTGTGAATAAAGCTGTGTGCATAGTTTTTATCGTTTAAAACATTATAGTTTATAATTGATACTTGGCTTAAAAAAAATCCACATACATACATATAAATATATTAACATATAAATAAATATATATATTACACACATAAATATTATGGTGGGGATAATTACACAATTAAGTATTATGGTGGGGATAATCATGTAAATAAGAAATAAATTAGACAAATTAGAGAGTAAAAGCTTCGTTCAATTTTTTCATCATACTGGTACTGGTTTCTCAAACACTATCTTATAAAAAATAAAAAAAGGCAAATTAAAAAAAAAGATATTGGTCTAGATATTATATTATAAAATGAATCTTTAAATTTGTATACATATTATACAAAGATCAAATATTGTACCTAAGTATATCAAACATAGAAAAATCATAAATTTTTCTCAGTACTCCGCTTAAAATACTTTTTTGAACGCTTCAAGTATTCAAATAAATGATTGAATTAACAAACAACTTTTATCGTCAGCTATTGAGAAAAGAGTTTTTTTTTCATTTTTCACTGACGTATGTCTGAATGGGAATTTCCCTGAAAAAAGTTTATTATTCGCGAGACTACAAGAAATTTAGGTAATGTTGAATAAAATTTTCCCCCATTGGGGAATAATAACTGATTTATATAATAATTTCTGAAATTAAAATCAATTAATCAATTGGAAGTAATAGTGAGAGCTTACGGAAAACGTAGGTACTTAAAAATATAATTAATTTCAATATACAAATGGCGGCTTAGAACTAATGACATTCATTTTTCCTTTTTCTGACAAGTGACGCAGCGCCAGTTTTTTTAAGAGATCCTTTCGGTAAGGGACACTTTTAGGATGAAAGAAATAAATGTCACAAATTATGGATACAATTTTTTATTTTGTTATTAGATTTTTTTAGTCTACCGTTCATTTCTATCGATTTAGAATTAAACATAATATAAAGTTACGTTATACAAACAATATAATAAAATCAAATTAAAATTATGTTTTTTATTTAAGTGATTAAGAACATAATAGTTACACTGGAAAAATTTAAACAAGATTTCATGTTCTACGATGATAATTTCCTGTTTAAGTGACGATCGTTTCGCCTTGTTAAAGCATTTTCTTACTGATCAGGTGTTCAGCTGAAAAAGTAAAATGACTTTCATTTTATATTTAGAATTGTAAAATCAAATAAAAAGGTTAGCTCTACTAGACTCATTTTTGAGAAAAGCTAGCACTTCTAGACTCATATCTGAGAAGGGCTAGCTCTACAAGTCTCATTTCTGCGAAAGGCTAGCTCAACACTTTGCATACATTCTTCGCCTCAGCTACAAAATATTATTCATACTATCGGGCGCAGTTTTCAAAATATTATTCACACTATCGGTCCAATGTTTTCTTTATAGGCCATTTTTTGTAGTTTGATATTTTAAGCACTTTTAGGTGTGCAAGGATTTATAATTCTCTGGACTCTTTCTTTCAGAGTTCTGCTAAAGGTCGATATCAATCCTCAATAACAGAACGGGTGGTAGTGAAAGGAGAAGACCAATAATATTATCTTGTATTAATATATGTTTTATTTACCAGATATTAATAAATAAAAAAATTGCTATGAGTTTCTTTATAATTATACACATAAATATTGTCAGTTTGTTTTGTACAAAATACATGTAATACATACAAATGTAGGTAGATCAAAACTAAATAATATGTATATCGAAACTGGTCTGTATGAATGTTAACTTGAACTAAAGGATCGGTTTCCAAACTTTGCCATGAGTTAGCTTTTATCAGTTTATTGAGAGTATTATTCTGCGGTGAGTTGTGTGTCGGTCTTCCTTGAGTGAAATGATCTTTGACATTTCAAGTACTTAAATCTGGTGGCTGGGATACATTTGATACTGCACACATCCTTGTTTGTGTTAAATTATCGTAATTTCACTTATATTTATTTGCATAGTTATTTTGTATCCAACATTGTATCTTAAGTGATTTGGTATCTTTGACAATGGAATTTTATAATGTCTAAATTTTCAAGCACACTTTTTTAAAATTAAATTCTCACTCAGGAATGATGATGCCGAGATTCACTAATATTTAAGGTTATTTTGATATTTGTTGTACCTTCATTAAATGACCGCATGCTGCCATCATAAATTGTGTCACTTTTAAGTAACCGACCACTGTGGTACAGTTGATGAGCCGTTTGGCTTCTGTGCGGGCGTCCTGGGTTCGATCCCCACCAGAGGAGAAATGTATTTCTTACGCCAATGTTGCTTCTTTTGGCTGGAAACACTGGTTAGTCGGAAGATTTCTATATGACTATAAAAACTTCGTTGCGCAAGGTGACAACTTGTTTACTTTTAAAATAAGGTAGAAATACCTACCATATGAATGATTTAGTTTTGTAAATGTATGAAGTTTTATTCGTATGTGTATCTTTATAATAATTTTTAACTTTATTTTTTAATTATTTTTCTATTTTATGTAAATTTATTTAATGAAATTTTTCTACTCTGATATTTTGTGTGCCTTACATGAACTGTAAACTTTTTCTCTCCTATAAATATTTTGATTTTTCTGAACTCCTCTACGAAGTTCAAGGTTTCCTTCTTTTCATGGAGAATTTAAATTTATATTTGTGATATTTTTGTACATTGTCTTGGTATGTCCTGTGTCTTTTTTCTATACTTTCATATTAATACAATTTACTTTGTTATTAAGTGAAGCCGAGACTTTTAATTCTGGGTCACAATCCTAAGATTATTTTGCACCAAGCACTCCATTTCTCCGTATATCTCTGTTTTTTGCCAGCCTCTTCATCTCTTGGTAGTTGCTACAGCGCACATCTGATCACCTGGTCCATATAACTGTCTCTAGAGTGACCTCTATAGTTTTTGTCTTCCGTCATTCCTTCAACAATAGTAACAAGCAGACCCGGATACCTAATATTATGGCCTAACCATATGAATCTTTGTTGGGCAAACAAACTAAAATTTACTTATATTTTGAAAGTATAGCGTAGCAGTGCTGGTTAGTTTCACTAAAATGTGGTCAATTTTATCTATAAAAACATTCAAAGCATAAATAAGCTGCATAGAAATAGATTAAAAATTATAAATATTTGATGAAATAATATCTACATACCAAACGTCAAGTTTAATGTACATTAAGTAAATTGATATAATGTATGAATGGAAATAGCTATTCTTTCATTTGTATTACTTTGTAAGTAGCAAACAATGTTTAAAATACACATACAGTTATTATAATAAGTGTTTTGTTGAATTTGGATTTCACAAACGGACTCTCATACAGCAATCTTTGATTTTTTTCTAAAGAAGATAAGTAATTATGGATATCAAAATAAAATAAGGCTTAATAAAATTTTACGCATACATTATAAAACAATATTAAAACATGATTAATGCATACTATAAAATCAAGAAGATAGAAAAAAAATATTCAAATCAATAACAAAAAATAATAAAAATTTTTTATTTATAAGAAGAAATAATACCAAAAATTTAAAAGGAAGAGAAACCAAAGAACAATGGTAGGTCGTATCAACCAATTCTAATTCACTCCGAAAAACCAAAAATTCAAATAATAGCATGTATGATGTAACAAATACAACAAAGCAAAAGGGTCAAATGAAATGGAAATAGTATAAAATCATATATAAAATAAAAACAAAAAGTATAATAAAATAGAATATCAATTAATTTTAAAAAATGCGTGATTCAAAACACCAAATAAGATAAAAAATACATTTAAACTTATTAATACATATAAACATATACATACATATTTAGCTGCCGAAATAGATTATTTAACAAAATTATGTTTACTTTAACAAAAAAAAATTCAACGTAAGACACATACCATTCTTTTTTTGTATAAAAATGAAAAAAATATCTTTACGTTTTACCCATCTGACAAGAACTTTTTATCTTACCCAAACGTATTTTTTTCACGTTTGTCAAATAAATAACATACCATCATTGTATTTTCATGTATGAAATTAAACATCGATGAATTATATGAATTGACAAGGGTTATAACGTATTTTTCTTTAATATAAAAACGCCATGAATTCAAAATATATCGCCCGAAACATTAAGGTATATTTTTTCCCCTTTATTTGTAGAAATATTTTTTTTATTCCAGTTATAACGTTCATCCCCTAACCAAAAAAAATGATTGATATATTTTCATACATCTTAAATTTACTTTTACACCTTTCATAACGAACTATATTTTAACCACCGTGACATAGGTCCGAATACAGAGTCCGACCTAAACACTAAATTCTAAATACTAACCATGCTTTCATTGCATAGTCGCTCACTAAAGTTAGGAGATCACGTGGCTTCATAACTTATGTATGCTACGATGTTTTTGTATGAGAATTGTATTGCAGAGACATATCTAAATACTTGCATGCGCGTTGACGTAAACTAATATTTGCGAACTGTCAAAAAGTAAGGTTGATCGCGAGGAACCTTACGAGTGGTATTATAATAAAATACGAAATGTTTTCGATGGATGATGTTTCGTCACATATGTATTAGTTAATTTGTCAAATCGCATACCAAACAGATTATTCAGCGATCTATACAAGATGCCGAAAATTCCCTGGAATTTCAGAAAAATCGTGACATCGAACTGTCAGTGTGAAGTGTTAAGTTGGTTACATATGTTTGTGTTGTTCTAGCAAAAAAACATTTTATACTTCAAAAGACAGAAAAAGAGATAGATAGCTTTCTTCATCTCTTTATGTCTTTTCTTCGTACACAATAATGTGAAATTCTACGCCATCGACCTTAAGTTTGGCGTAGTATTTAGTATTTCGTTAGTGACGTCTCTGCAATGCAATTGCTAACTTCAGTGAGGTTAGTAGTTAGTATTTCGTTACCTAGAAATATGCATGTTAAGTCGTTTGATTTTTGTGGTGTAGTCTTTGGCGTTAACACTGGTTAGTTAAGATAAGCCCAGAGAACCCATATTGGGAATTTGGGGCTGAGCAGCCACTTAAGCACATGGTGTAGGACTGTCAGCTCAGGATAAATGAGAGCACCCTTGGGGATATCCACGGGGCGAGACTGGAGGCGGTGGACCGGTTGACAAAACTGGAGTCAGTGTTGTATATATTAGACGCTGCCCATATGGTTGAAGAGGATCCAGTACCGAAAGTAAAGTGTACGAAAAGTTAAGTAAGTTGAAATAAATTGCCATTTCGCAATAAAAACATTAGTTGTACAATTGTACATGGTGCAAGGATGTGTTTAATTATTTTTAACTTTGCAAACTAACGACTTCCTGGGGTCGATACCCAGTTAGAAAATATATCAACGGACAGTAGTGCAAGTATAAAAGTGAATTAAGTTTAGTAATCCAGTGGTCCTGTTGCGACCGATTTCGTTCACCTATAGAATGCTTTTTTTACAGAATGTTATATGTGATTTACCGCGCATTTCTTGAAGATCTTGTAACTGTGCTCCTGAATAAAAACTGCAATTTGTATATCCTCGATAATTCCTGAAGAAGTACGATGATTGACGAACTTCCCAGCCTATCGCCGTCCGTACCAATCAATCGACCAACCATTCATGCGTCAATCGTTTAACTGAATAGTGTCGCGTTTATCTTAGTTTATTTGTTCCGACCCTTGACACCAGGAACACCTGAATTGTTATCTTATATTCACTTTCAAAGAATACGCTAATGTAGATCATGTAAGTAAATCTTTTATTTGAAACTCTTCATCACTGTTAATTGTGTCTCAAATATGTATGAAATATATGAATATGTAATAATTTTAAGCATATCTAAATTTATTTTTTGTTGTATTGTAGGTACCTACATACTTCTATGATTTTTTAATGTAAATAAATTCTGGACAAAGCAGTTGGTCTATTTTTTTTTTCATTTCATAGTGTATTATTTCTGTTTATTATATAAGACTGTATTTGTCCCTAAATAAATATTGAACTGACTTTTGCAATATCATATTTGGAGGTACATAGATGTTTAAATAAAAAAATCTTTTCAACACGCACATACAGTCTTATCCTTTTAATAAATAATTCTTTTAAATAATCAATTAACATCTACCCCCAAAAACTCTCAATAAAGCAACTCTAAATTTATACATGAAATATATTTTCGAAATCTTTGTTTCCTTTAACTGTTTAAACTGTTGAGAGAAATAACAGAAGACAAACCGGAGGACCTGCGAAGAGATAGAAGGATAGTCCACTCTCACAAACAAGACAAATGACATTATATGCAATGAAGAAGTTGTGTCCATTTCATGGAAACATGGTGTTTTTATATTTAGTTTTATTTGATGGTATTAACCGACCGCTACACGATAATGCAGATTATCAAGTTAAAATTTTACTTAGAGGCTTTGAATATATATTTGTACCTTTTCAACATTCATAACAATATTAGTATCAACGATATGACTATATTACGTCTGCGATAAATTTCCGATAGAAACACGTCGTATTTTTTGCAGATAAAATTATCGAATTTTCGAGTCGTGACATAAATTTGAATCAGAAAATATAGATATTTGTGATGTAATATGCGATCGCGGATGGAATGAAAAATAGTTCTTGTAATATCCATACAATTATCATTTTATAAACTATTGTGAATAGATTTATTTATGGAACACCAACGGTTTTTTTATATTAAAAATATGGTATTGGTAAAGATTAAATCAGTAAGAGGCTTTCATTTACACATAGGTATGATTACATTTTTAGCCTAGGAATGATTTCAGACTATGCCTACTAGTTGCGTGTAACACATGAGATCCATCTGTCGATGGCGAAAGTGTTGTACCTATGTATGTGTTGTTGAAGAATACGTACCAAAGTATAAATCCAAATTAGTTACTGTATTAAAGATATTGTGTTTTTCTATACTTTTTACAAAACATAAATGTCGGTATAGGAAAGTGTGGAGTTCGGTTCTCGATATTGTGTGTCATGCAGAAAAAATTTTTTTTTTTTGAGATCGACTGCTGTAATGTATATTTTTTTTATAAAAAATGAAATGCCCTAATTGGGGTGATTCTGCGTTTTTCGATCTTTGAAAAATATTGTATACATATAAAATCGTCATAATTTTTTTCTCTTGTGTAACGGTCGTAAAAGTTTCAATATGCAAAATATTTATCGTCAAAAACATGTTCGTTTTTGGTTGATGCTTGTCTAAAAAATAAATATCCACATACATGCATACAAAAATATATATAAATATACATACGCATACATATATTACGTGTTAAAATATTATTATAGGAATTGATAATATTTACATCGTGATTTATTTTGATAAACGATCATAATCAACTGTACCTACATATGTAATAGGTATGCTATGACTAAAAACATCGTCATACATAGTAGAGATGTTACGAATGTTCGCATTCGCTTCATTTTGAATATTCACATAAACATTTTTTTGCGAGTGCGAATGTCATGTAGAAAAGGACGTAGTTACAGGACAAAAACAATCAAGACATTAAGGCTACAAAAAGTATTTAGAAATATGAAGAATAGTAAAGCAAGGTGCTATTTTAAACTAAAGAGCAGGTTCTTTCAATTTTGTACTAATATTTATTTTCATCTTTCTTAAGTTGACAAATAATGTTTTATAGAAAAACGTGTTGTGCTGAAAACGTGTGTTAACATTATTTATTTATTTATTTATTATTTTCATGAACGGCTAAATAGCCTTTTACAAGTACATACAAAATAAAATAGTATAAACACGTTTAATACATACATACAATAATATTATAAAATAAAACAAAAAGAGATGTATAAATGTACGAAATATCTACCAAAACATTTTTTGCATATTATATCTAAACATTTTTTAAGAAACAAATATCAAAAACAAAAAGAAACAAAAATAGCATATATAAATTATATACCTAGGTATAAAGTAAATTCAAAAGTGTCATCAAAAAAGAATGAAATATAAAAACAGTTGAAAAATAAGCCATGAAACTAAATATAAATTCAAAATAAAAGAGTAATTGATAAAATAATAATAACATCTTATAGGGAAATAAAATAGACATTTTGCATCAAGAAATATTGATGCAATAAGTTTCTATATTTTGTCAATAACAAGTAATTAATATCGCCTAGACCAGAGTATGCATTACCCAAATAATGAAGCCGTGCTATTGGCGAGTAATATTGTTGCAGTGTACGTGTGTTAGAATAGTAAAAAGGTACCGTTTGCCTGTTAGAACGATTTGGCGCATGGTATGTAATTTGTTCAATAAGAGCAGGGCTGTCAAAACTCGAATGTACCATTTTGTGTAATGTAATTAAATCAAAAATTATTCTACGGTCAGATAACTTTGTTAAATTTGTCCAATGCATAGTGAGATTATAATCCATTAGTTCTCTGGGTATGTTCATTTTAAAATTTATATACTTACCTAAGAAATTTGCGTTGTACTTTTTCAATTAGTTGAACTTGATTATTATAATATGGTGACCAAATTGTTGAATTATATTCCAAAATGCTCCTTACAAGTGATATGTATAACAAGCGAATACTATATGTATCTGTAAACTTTTTTGTGATACGTATTATAAACCCTAAGATCTTTACAGCTCTGTTTACTATGTTAGTAATATGACAAGTAAAAGAAAGTTTCGAATCAAAAATGACACCTAAATCGTTTATTTCATCTACTGAAGTTAATTGTATCAAGTCTATATCATAATCATAAACCAGGGGATTTTTTATTTTATAAAACCTTATTACTTGACACTTATTTGCATTGAGAGAAAGTTTGTTACACTGACACCATTCAAATAGCTTGTTCAAATTTTCCTGCAATATAAGGCAATCATCATGACTTTTTATTCTTTTAAATATCTTTAAATCATCCGCAAATATTACATATTCTACCCCTGAAAATATATCGACAATATCATGTTAATTATGTTAATTCTCTAGTCCAATTAAAAAAGTAAATACCTACAAGAATGTTATATAATATGTACCTAACCATAGTTTTCCAGACATTTCAGTTGTAACCATTTAGCAAAACCATTTTACGATTAGGACTATATCACGTCTTGCAAATTGCCACAGTCAATTATTTCGACAGCAGCAATCAACCGCAAGACGTGTCTTCCTTGTTTCCTTTGTAGCCTCGTTCTGTGTTAACAGACTTACCTATGTAAGGAACACTTCCATAAAACAACTCGTAACTTTATTGTCCTGCACAGCGGTTATCGGAAATTTTTATTTCATAATATTTCACTCATATTGATTATTTTAATTTTACAATATATAAAACATCGTGGAATAATGGCAGCATCCAGGCTCTGATTGTTCAGCCATGTAAAGAGAAAAAATATTACCATGTCGTAAAAAAATGCCTTTCCATGCCTAGAAATAGAAAGGGTAGGAGAAAATTCCAAACCACCTGGATGACGAATGTCTATAAGAACTTCTTATCAGTTTCAATCCTGGGATTGGTTTGCAACTTCTATGGCTGCCTCTATTCTTCTCGGGCCTTCACGAGTGTGGTTGGACTCTTAGTGGCAGTGGTATGAAATATGCATGGTGGTAGTTCTTGTTTTGTCCGACGAGCAGCCGCTCCAGGGATGAACAGAACACATAGTTCTATAACGTTCCCTATGGAGTGGGGTAGGTGACTGCGACTTTCCTAATGGTTCATGTAGCTCTTTCTTGGTCGGCCTCTATAGTTGCTGCCCTCTACCATTCCCTCCACGATGGTTATGAGCAGACCCGGGTGTCTCATGTTATGGCCAATCCAGTTGGATCGTCGTTGAGCGATTCTTTTGAAGAGTTGCCTTGTTTCCCCGGCTCTGCTCAGCACCTCACAATTTTGGATGTGGTCCGACCAGTGGATCTTCAACATGCGTCTGTAGCACCACATCTCGAATGCAGACAGGCGTTCTTTTTCCCTCTGGCCTACGGTCCATGTCTCACAGCCATATTCTATAAGAACGTTGAACCTTAAAAAAAAGGAGGATGCATACCAACAAGATACTGGGCGCTGCATGATAAGAAAAGCCGACCCCGTGTAACGAGACAAAGAAAGGAACTAGATAAATATCAATTTATAAAACATTGTACAAAGGCATATTTTTATATTTTATGTATATTTTCTTATGTCGACGGTCGTGGCTCAGTTGGTTATGTACCTTTTCCCGGTGGAGACGCAGTTTTTAATTGATGTTCAGCCTGGATCTGTGAGACGATTAATATCGTGAGTCTCCATAATGTGGCTGTTATTGTTAATGAATACATGTTAAATATTTATTTAACATCATAAATGTTAGTTGCCCGAGAAACAATAAGAAAATAAAATAAAACACGTATCCGTTTTTAATATCCTCTTTAAATTTACATTGCAATTTATACGCTATACGCGTAAAATTGCAGTATGTATATTATGCGCATGGTAATCACTCAGTAAGCAAGATTTCCGACTTATTTTCTTCTTAATGTGAAAAATTACGAAAATAAAGATATAATATAAAATCAGTGGGTTGTGGCCAAGACTAGATTCTTTCCAAGACTTCTATTCAATTACATTTTAAACCATTTCCCATAGTCCAATCTTGCTTAAATTTTGTATACACACTTGCTTCTAATGACGATTTATAAATACGAGTTGGTTGTGTCCAAACTCTCTCCAACGCTTATGTCCGCTAGATTTTTTTGAGCTTGACTTTATAATTTTTTTATGCTCTTATTTATGTAGGAGGATTGAGACAAACGCACCATCTAAAGTTATAAAACATTATCATTGCTTTATTTCTTTAGGTGAAGATAATTTAATATTATATGAAGACATGACACTCAGATTAAAAGTCCTGTGTATACATAAGAATCATGATTTATTGGAAATATACAAACTTTATATTGATCACAGTCCATTATGCTTCTGCATAAAAACAATAAATGATAAGATTTGAGCAAACTCGAGTCTTGTGTTTCTGTCAGTTAAGATTAAATCATAAACTTGAACTAGTAAATTCAAATAATTTTAGAAAATAGATGCTATAAGCCTAACTGAGTTATTTATTAAACTAAAATAGATTATTTTCCCCCTTTACCCTTAGCGCTTTTGTCCCGTTTCTATCGGGGTACGCTTTGACCATGATCCTGGAATTGGCGAATCTGGTTATTACATTGAAGCGACTGCCATCTGACCTTCGCAACCCTTAGAAAGGGGAACCAGAAAAATTGGATCATGGCTACACATAGCTAGTGATATAAATCCGCACATAGATTTTTTAAAAATCTAGAGGTGCGTGCCCCGCCCGGATTCGAACCGTCGACCTCACACATGTGAGGCAACGACCTTACCGTTGGGCTATCACCGCTCTTAAACTAAAATAATCTATTTTAAACTAAAATAGATTATTATATATTTTTTTGAAAATAGAAAAGGTACCTATCCAAATTGCGGGCTATTTGGAGAAAATTATCTTCTTTATAGTAGAAATCAAAATTAGTTTAAAAGATTACTCCATCTCAAGTTATTTTAAAAGAAAAGTTACACAAAGCCTTAGTTATGAATTATGGTACCTACAAAGAGAATTTAAATATAGCGGCTACAATTTTATTTGATAAGTAAAAGCCCTCCTTTGCTAGTGCGAAAATCTAATTCATTTGTTGTAACCCAATTTGTTGAAATAAAAACAAGTCGCGTTTAAAAATAAATCTCAATAAGTCGTCCGTAATAGGGAAATTTAATCTTCTTGCCAAGTCTAGAAATGTCGCGTTGATTTGGGCCTGAAACTAGGAAAACCTCGCTATCTTATATATACGTACCTACTTATTAATATCCTTCTGAATATTCTCTCTTCCATACATTATTTTGATTTGCAAAAAATAACCCAGACATGACGAAATTTGATTACATTTTTGTACGTCGGAGTCAAAAAGCTTGTATTTACATAGAATTGCGTTGTTATTAAAACTTTATTGCTATAATATGGATGAAAATAAAATTCACTGCTTACAACAAACACATTATTCCTTTAGTGTGTGAATCTACATACTATGTATAATTCGAATGGATGTAATATATTTATTTAAATTGAGCTTATAATACATTTATTATAATAATTTCATTACTATCTCGTAAATAATTTATATTCGAAGCGAATATGTGATGTTATTGTTTGTTAATTAATAATGTTTCATACAAAATATATAAATGACGTACAAAATGTAACAATAACTTTGTATAATAAGATTGATTATCTCAGCATGTATTATAGACTGGGGTAGGTAAGTTTTTTTTTTATTTAAGAAGCTTCTCGGGCAACTAACGGGTGCTATGTCAAATAATTATATAACACGCACCCAATAACAAGTTGCCACATTCTGGAGACTTGCGATGTTTATTGTCTCACAGATCCAGACTGAAAACACAATTAAAAACTGTGTCTCCACCAGGAATTGAACCCGGGACCCTTAGATCAGCAGTCAGATACCTAACCAACTGAGCCACGAAGGCCGACAACTAGATAAATAGATAATAAATTATTTAAAACTTTATTTCAAAGTATTTCTTACTTTTTACTATAGTGATTGAAACCTGTTAAAGATTTAAGATTTTTTTTTTTCTATACCTATTTATATCATTTTGTACATAATTTAAATAAATGTATTGGACACTGGCAGCTTTATTGCCATTTCTTTCAACCAAACACATTTCAAATTAAGAAAACACATTACCGACGTGTAGGAACAAATACAAAAATATTGACACTAAAAACTAGAATAATAAATACAATTATCCTGGTACTTTCTGAATTTTCAATATTTAATCATAACCTTCTATGCATATTTATTTATGCACACCTTCTACTCAAAGCAAGTGGCGTTTTATTAACAAATGTCAATTCTCAAGGGGTTTCTCCGGCGACCATTCATAAGTTTAAAAGTAACGAGAGCTATTGGACATTTTCTTAATAAATGGGTAATCCAGCATATAAAGTATCAATTGTTACTATTTTTTTTAAAAATTCGATGAGAAAAGTTGTATTTCTGTTTAACCCTCGCCTTCAATCGTTTAATTTAAAGAAACTAAATATGGCTGTTGTAGATATTCCAAAAAAAATACGTATTATTAACAAAAGATCAGCCTTAGACACTAAAATGTACGGCTTCAAATAGTTTCAAATATAATAATAAATTATAAGTATATAGTTACAACTGCATGGTTCTTTTGTCAATAAAGGCTGTGGATATAATATTCAACTGTCGGCCTTAGTGCTGCTGATCCAAATATCCCGGGTTCGATTACCGGTGGAGACACAATTTTCAATTGTGTTTTCGGACTGGATCTGTGAGACGATATATATCATAAGTCTCCAGAATGTGGCAACTTGTTATTGGGTGCATGATAAATTTATGTTTGACATAGTACCTGTTAGTTACCCGAGAAGTAATATAAAGTAAAATAAAATAAAAATACAATAAATAGGCACTTATAAAATATGAGTATGATTTGAAAAATACACTAATCTCCTTTTATTCAAATTATTGTACCTACCTAATCTAATCTTCGTGACATATTCAATGAGTATCCAAAAAGAAATTTAGAAGGCGGAGAAGTATATAGTGCTTGAGCGGTGATAGCCCAGTGGTTAGGTCGTCGCCTCTCATGTGTGAGGTCGACGGTTCGAATCCGGGCGGGGCACGCACCTCTGAATTTTCAATAAACTTCTTACTTGCTGCGAACCAAACCAATGACGCCAGCACAGAAATTGAACGACATGCCACTATGATATTGAGTTCTTTTTGACTTTTTAGTTATTGTCTCTAAACGTATTAAAAAAGTACTAAGGCAAAAATATCTATGTGATAATACCTGATTAATTTCTTCTCACTATCCTTATCCCTTTGTTTTCCTTTCATTGCTTTGAACTGTTATTATGTATATTTAACCTTTTTTTTGTCTTTTTAATTTTTTTTGTAGAAGAAAATTCGCTTATCTTTATTTTTTATCACATCATAACCTTATTGACACAGTACACATTGATTTTAATATTTACATTAAGGGGGGGACTGCTGCCAACGTACCTATTTTTCAATTTGTTATACCATCATTATTTCTTATCAAATCGTTTTGAAAAAAATAATTTAGATAGCTTGGGTATTCATAAATAAAAATGTATCTTTACTTTTTGATAATGTTCTGTATAAATTCTTGTAGAAAAATAATGGCATACCCCGATTTTCAACGTTTATCTTATATTTTTAATAAAATATAAGGCGTAGTTCAACATATTTTGTTTTAAATTAAAGAAGACAAAAATATCTAGAAAAATATGATGTGACGTTGCATTAATGCTTCAGGTTTAGAAAATAAACCTAAAAAACATTTATTTTCCATTCAGCGCCATTGCGATACATAAGTTTTTTTGGTTTATTAACTTAACTTGATGCATTAATGCAACGTTACATCGTATTTTTCCAGATATTTTGATCTTCTTTAATTTATAAAAAAATATAATGCTCTATACCTTATAGTTTTTTAGAAATTTAAGATAAATGTCAAAAATTGGGGTATGCTTATTATTTTCCTACAAGAAAATATACAGAACATAATTAAAAATTAAGGTATATTTTTACTTATTAATATCTAAACTAACTAGGTTATTTTTTTCAAAATGATTCGTTTTGTAGTAATGACGCAAATTATAATTGGTTGGAAGGAATTTCCGTTTAGCAGTTAACCCGCTATAAACAAATGAATAAGCACTTAGCAGGCAAAACATCCGTCATATGTGAAAAAGAAATACGAATTCGATAGTTTGATTTTATTCATAGATCTGAAAAATTCAGCTAAAAATTCTATTTGGAAATGAATAAATAAGTGTCGTCTATTCATTTTGCTAGTTTGGTCATAGTGTGAAGGTAATTACTATACAGTCATAAATTAATGATAATTAAATTGTCAAATAGTCAGAAAGTATATAATGTAGGTTTGGAGGCATCATACATAGATTCAGTTAGTTTTCTTATCTTAGAAACATCTAAATAACAGCATGACGACATCGTATTTCATCACGCCAGTTACCTTAATAAATCATTCTGTCTGATTTACATAAAATTCTGTCAGAGAACCGTTCTCTCGACTGTGTCCAGTCATAACGCTTCTCTGTCAACGTCAGGGGTGCCACAAAATACTTTTCATCGATTCTTCTCTAAGGCTGCACAGGCACTAAAAGTTGTACCGCACTTCTCATACTAGCGAACCTGACAGACGTTGTCTTATTTCGTTCGAACATCGCAGTGAAATCAGTGTTGTGTTGGTGACTATTTGCATCGGAACAGATTGGAAAACTTCAGGACAATATCGGTGAGTCTTCGGCTTCCTTTCATATACAGTCCACAATCCTTTCCGTGGTATATTAAACCTTTTTTATATGACACAAGGAAATATATCACACATTTTATCAGCTAATAACGTTGGCTTGCCTGTTATTAGCTGGTTACATAATTACATAAAATAGGTATTAAAATTTTGAAAACAAATATCGCAGACAGCGTTGTAAAAAACATAAAGTTTTAATGGCGTAACCAACATAATATTATGATATATCGAAAGTAATGTTGCCAGTATTCAAAATTCATATCCGAAAATATTTAAAATGATTGATATTTTTATTATTCTTTTATTATATACATGTATAAAATTCCTATTTGTGAATCTAAACCATTCAGGGACTCACATAAACACACACAGAAAGTTTCATTAAAATCGGTTCTGCTGTTCAGGAGTTCAGTGGCATACAGACGTACAGATGAATTATATATAAAGATCTAACAATTTTGCTATGAAGCACCGGCTTAGAAGAGTGCTTCCACTCTTTTCTATTATTGTTTTCTATTGTCCCGTAAGAGTCGGGTAATCGAAAATACAACAGGCAACAATAACATCTGACATAGTTCAGCAATGAGGTTCACCACCCATTCTGAATGTAGTGCCTTTTTAGTTGAGACGAAACTGGTGTGTGGGTATACACAGATGTGTTGTGCTCCCTTTATAAGGCAATGCACACCCGCACACCTTTTGCTGGTTATCCCACATTATGGGATATGCCGTGATGGTATGAATGAATGAAGATCTAACAATTAAACGGAGTGAATCCCGCAAATTTCAGGTGTACTTTCGGAAATATTTTCCAACTGTCGATACTTTGGTGAAAGAGCATTTGCTGTAGTGGGTCCGGTTCAGTGGAATAAGCTTCCATGTAGGTTAAGATCGATAGACAGTGAAAGTGTGTTTAAAAAACAGTTAAAAACTTATTTTTTCAAAAACTCGTATAGTGATTAAATGATTATTTCCTTGTTTATTATTTTTTTTTACAGGTATTATTGTTAAGCGCCCTTGAGGTGGATACACAAAAATAGCGCTATAGAAATTATCCATTTATTATTATTATTATTCGTTCATGAGAATTCAATTCTCTTAATGAATCGACATTATCCAACTGTCGATTTGTTCAGGAGAACTTTGTTCTCTTAACATATCGACAATGTATCAAGCCAGGATACGCGAGAATTGTATGCAGAGGTCTACTTTTTTCACGGCTTTTCCAACTTTGAAGTCAAAAAACACCAACTTAGAGGCTTCGCAGCATATATGTTCCATACACGGATTACTCAGAATTCGGAGTAGAACATTTCGTGTGTCTGTGTGTGTGTCTCTGTGTGTGTGTCTGTGTGTGTATATGTGTGTGTGTCCCCCTTATAACTTTTGATCCGCTCAATTTACATAAAAAATATTTAAATTGTAGTAGAAGATTTCAATTTTTTTTAACGTTTTTTTTTAAATTGAATTTAGTGACGACATCGCTTCATACATTTTGTATGGCAGTCGCCTATACACAATATGTAAGAAGACTTAATAGTTTGATACTTCATCTCCAAAGATACATACATACCATCATGCTATTTTCATATTCTGGGTAGGAAAAAAGGATCTTTCTCCATACTATCCTATCTTGACATACATACCTACATATGTTGTATAGAAAACAAAATATCAGAAAATATTCAATAATTTGTATTTATGGGTTTATAGTTTGGTACATATTCTTCAACTATACATACTATCGCTATCGACAGTTGGATCTCATGTGTTACATGCAACTAGTTAAGCCAAGATGCGTGTACGAAGGAAAATTTTGTATGGTGAAGTGGACTTTTTGCATGCTAATAACACGAACTAGAGGCCTCGCAGCATATATGTTCCCGTACATGGATTTACTCAGAATTCGAAGTAGAACATTTTATGTGAGTTTTGTGTGTCTGTGTGTGTGGTGTGTGTGGGTGTGTGTGGTGTGTGTGTGGTGTGTGTGGGTGTGTGTGTCCGTCCCCCCCTTATAACTTTTGATCCGCTGAATTAACAGAGCCCAAATTTTCAGAATATATACAAAGTTATAAGCCTACAAAACTTTTATACTCAGAACTGTGAATTTTTGTTTCAGTCAGGGGTTATCAACTTTTGAATTTTTACTTTATTTTTCCATATATCTCAGAAACCACATAAGATAGAACGCTGAAAATTGGTATAAACATAGACAAATACAAAATCTCAAATTTGTTTTTTTTTTAAAAATTCCAGGGTTTTTCAAACGTTTTTTATTAAGAAAAATATTTTTTTATGATAAATTTATGAGTATAACTGCCTATATTTCTATTTTTTTTAATATCGAAAAAAACCGAAACACCCCAACTAGATAATTTAATTTTCTATAAAAAATATTAACATTGTATTCGCACATCTCAAAATTTTTTAACAATTTTTATAAAAATTGAATTTAGTGACGACATTGCTTCATACAATTTGTATGGCAATAGCTGCACACAATAATCTAAGAAGACTTAATAATTGATATTAATCTCCAAACATACATACATACCATCATGCTGTTTTCATATTCTGGGTAGGATCAAAGGACTGACCTCCATACTATCCTATCTTGACATACATACCTAGGTACATGTGTTGTATAGAAAACCAAATATCTTAAAATATTAAATAAATTGTATTTATGGGTTTATAGTTTGGTACTTATTCTTCAACTGTAAATACTATCACTATCGACAGTTGGATCTCATGTGTTACATGCAACTAGTAGTTAACAATAAGCCCGCCAGTGTACTAATTATATGTACAAGAAGACTAAAATAAATAAATAAATAAAGCCTGCAAATGTGTGGATTTCGTTGCCGTATGACAATTTCATTGCCGTATGACAATTTCATTGCAGTATGACAATTTCATTGCCGTATGACAATTTCATTGCCGTATGACAATTTCAATGCCGTATGACAATTTCATTGCCGTGGAAGATTAGGAACTAGTGGAAGATTACCAGAAAAGTCGCATTCAACAGCGTGCTGTCCCTTGTTCGACAAAAAAGCGGCTTCGTGAGGTTCACGATATACAGGAAGTTATACATCAATTAAATTCGATTAAGTTCAATTCCCTGCAGAGGAGAAATTTATTTAAAATCATTTCTCATGCAAATATTGCTTCACTGGGCTGGAAACACTATTTAGTCGGAAGAAATTGCCATACGGCAATAAACTCGCCACTTGCGCAGGGTGCAAGGAAGTGTTTATTATTATTATGAACTCCTGAGCGCGGTCGCTGTTCGTCAAGTCAATAAGTGCCAAATAAATGCCATAAGTGCGGTAAACTTGTTTGTCAGCAATACTTCAGGGCTTACTGCAATGGATACAGAATAGATGAATCTGAATAATATTTTTTTACTCTCCACACTATGGAATAGGGGAGAGTCATGATTTCGCAAAATTTAAGCGTATTTTTTTTATAGTTTGGGCTGCAGAGAGGACACAAAAAAAAAACAACGTAAATGATGAATTCATAGAGAAGAAATCAAAAGTTGTCTATGGAAAACTAATCAGCTCTAGGTCTTTGCACTTTACACATATGATGTTAATATGAAGTCGATCAGACTTATAGTTTGGGCTGTAGAGAGGACACAAAAAAGATAAATGCTACGGCGTACGGCGTACGGCGTACAGCGTATACGCCATACACACAAACACATCACGACGAAACTCATAGTGTGCATTCTCTACATGATACCCATTGAGAAACTGATGTAAAAAAAATACGCTTAAATTTTGCGAAATCATGACTCTCCCCTATTCCATAGTGTGGAGAGTAAAAAAATATTATTCAGATTCATCTATTCTGTATCCATTGCAGTAAGCCCTGAAGTATTGCTGACAAACAAGTTTACCGCACTTATGGCATTTATTTGGCACTTATTGACTTGACGAACAGCGACCGCGCTCAGGAGTTCATAATAATAATAAACACTTCCTTGCACCCTGCGCAAGTGGCGAGTTTATTGCCGTATGGCAATTTCTTCCGACTAAATAGTGTTTCCAGCCCAGTGAAGCAATATTTGCATGAGAAATGATTTTAAATAAATTTCTCCTCTGCAGGGAATTGAACTTAATCGAATTTAATTGATGTATAACTTCCTGTATATCGTGAACCTCACGAAGCCGCTTTTTTGTCGAACAAGGGACAGCACGCTGTTGAATGCGACTTTTCTGGTAATCTTCCACTAGTTCCTAATCTTCCACGGCAATGAAATTGTCATACGGCATTGAAATTGTCATACGGCAATGAAATTGTCATACGGCAATGAAATTGTCATACTGCAATGAAATTGTCATACGGCAATGAAATTGTCATACGGCAACGAAATCCACACATTTGCAGGCTTTATTTATTTATTTATTTTAGTCTTCTTGTACATATAATTAGTACACTGGCGGGCTTATTGTTAACTACTAGTTGCATGTAACACATGAGATCCAACTGTCGATAGTGATAGTATTTACAGTTGAAGAATAAGTACCAAACTATAAACCCATAAATACAATTTATTTAATATTTTAAGATATTTGGTTTTCTATACAACACATGTACCTAGGTATGTATGTCAAGATAGGATAGTATGGAGGTCAGTCCTTTGATCCTACCCAGAATATGAAAACAGCATGATGGTATGTATGTATGTTTGGAGATTAATATCAATTATTAAGTCTTCTTAGATTATTGTGTGCAGCTATTGCCATACAAATTGTATGAAGCAATGTCGTCACTAAATTCAATTTTTATAAAAATTGTTAAAAAATTTTGAGATGTGCGAATACAATGTTAATATTTTTTATAGAAAATTAAATTATCTAGTTGGGGTGTTTCGGTTTTTTTCGATATTAAAAAAAATAGAAATATAGGCAGTTAAACTCATAAATTTATCATAAAAAAATATTTTTCTTAATAAAAAACGTTTGAAAAACCCTGGAATTTTTAAAAAAAAAACTAATTTGAGATTTTGTATTTGTCTATGTTTATACCAATTTTCAGCGTTCTATCTTATGTGGTTTCTGAGATATATGGAAAAATAAAGTAAAAATTCAAAAGTTGATAACCCCTGACTGAAACAAAAATTCACAGTTCTGAGTATAAAAGTTTTGTAGGCTTATAACTTTGTATATATTCTGAAAATTTGGGCTCTGTTAATTCAGCGGATCAAAAGTTATAAGGGGGGGACGGACACACACACCCACACACACCACACACACACCACACACACCCACACACACCACACACACAGACACACAAAACTCACATAAAATGTTCTACTTCGAATTCTGAGTAAATCCATGTACGGGAACATATATGCTGCGAGGCCTCTAGTTCGTGTTATTAGCATGCAAAAAGTCCACTTCACCATACAAAATTTTCCTTCGTACACGCATCTTGGCTTAACTAGTTGCATGTAACACATGAGATCCAACTGTCGATAGCGATAGTATGTATAGTTGAAGAATATGTACCAAACTATAAACCCATAAATACAAATTATTGAATATTTTCTGATATTTTGTTTTCTATACAACATATGTAGGTATGTATGTCAAGATAGGATAGTATGGAGAAAGATCCTTTTTTCCTACCCAGAATATGAAAATAGCATGATGGTATGTATGTATCTTTGGAGATGAAGTATCAAACTATTAAGTCTTCTTACATATTGTGTATAGGCGACTGCCATACAAAATGTATGAAGCGATGTCGTCACTAAATTCAATTTAAAAAAAAACGTTAAAAAAAATTGAAATCTTCTACTACAATTTAAATATTTTTTATGTAAATTGAGCGGATCAAAAGTTATAAGGGGGACACACACACATATACACACACAGACACACACACAGAGACACACACACAGACACACGAAATGTTCTACTCCGAATTCTGAGTAATCCGTGTATGGAACATATATGCTGCGAAGCCTCTAAGTTGGTGTTTTTTGACTTCAAAGTTGGAAAAGCCGTGAAAAAAGTAGACCTCTGCATACAATTCTCGCGTATCCTGGCTTGATACATTGTCGATATGTTAAGAGAACAAAGTTCTCCTGAACAAATCGACAGTTGGATAATGTCGATTCATTAAGAGAATTGAATTCTCATGAACGAATAATAATAATAATAAATGGATAATTTCTATAGCGCTATTTTTGTGTATCCACCTCAAGGGCGCTTAACAATAATACCTGTAAAAAAAAATAATAAACAAGGAAATAATCATTTAATCACTATACGAGTTTTTGAAAAAATAAGTTTTTAACTGTTTTTTAAACACACTTTCACTGTCTATCGATCTTAACCTACATGGAAGCTTATTCCACTGAACCGGACCCACTACAGCAAATGCTCTTTCACCAAAGTATCGACAGTTGGAAAATATTTCCGAAAGTACACCTGAAATTTGCGGGATTCACTCCGTTTAATTGTTAGATCTTCATTCATTCATACCATCACGGCATATCCCATAATGTGGGATAACCAGCAAAAGGTGTGCGGGTGTGCATTGCCTTATAAAGGGAGCACAACACATCTGTGTATACCCACACACCAGTTTCGTCTCAACTAAAAAGGCACTACATTCAGAATGGGTGGTGAACCTCATTGCTGAACTATGTCAGATGTTATTGTTGCCTGTTGTATTTTCGATTACCCGACTCTTACGGGACAATAGAAAACAATAATAGAAAAGAGTGGAAGCACTCTTCTAAGCCGGTGCTTCATAGCAAAATTGTTAGATCTTTATATATAATTCATCTGTACGTCTGTATGCCACTGAACTCCTGAACAGCAGAACCGATTTTAATGAAACTTTCTGTGTGTGTTTATGTGAGTCCCTGAATGGTTTAGATTCACAAATAGGAATTTTATACATGTATATAATAAAAGAATAACAAAAATATCAATCATTTTAAATATTTTCGGATATGAATTTTGAATACTGGCAACATTACTTTCGATATATCATAATATTATGTTGGTTACGCCATTAAAACTTTATGTTTTTTACAACGCTGTCTGCGATATTTGTTTTCAAAATTTTAATACCTATTTTATGTAATTATGTAACCAGCTAATAACAGGCAAGCCGACGTACCTTTAAGACAACGTCTGTCAGGTTCGCTAGTATGAGAAGTGCGGTACAACTTTTAGTGCCTGTGCAGCCTTAGAGAAGAATCGATGAAAAGTATTTTGTGGCACCCCTGACGTTGACAGAGAAGCGTTATGACTGGACACAGTCGAGAGAACGGTTCTCTGACAGAATTTTATGTAAATCAGACAGAATGATTTATTAAGGTAACTGGCGTGATGAAATACGATGTCGTCATGCTGTTATTTAGATGTTTCTAAGATAAGAAAACTAACTGAATCTATGTATGATGCCTCCAAACCTACATTATATACTTTCTGACTATTTGACAATTTAATTATCATTAATTTATGACTGTATAGTAATTACCTTCACACTATGACCAAACTAGCAAAATGAATAGACGACACTTATTTATTCATTTCCAAATAGAATTTTTAGCTGTATTTTTCAGATCTATGAATAAAATCAAACTATCGAATTCGTATTTCTTTTTCACATATGACGGATGTTTTGCCTGCTAAGTGCTTATTCATTTGTTTATAGCGGGTTAACTGCTCAACGGAAATTCCTTCCAACCAATTATAATTTGCGTCATTACTACAAAACGAATCATTTTGAAAAAAATAACCTAGTTAGTTTAGATATTAAAAAGTAAAAATATACCTTAATTTTTAATTATGTTCTGTATATTTTCTTGTAGGAAAATAATAAGCATACCCCAATTTTTGATATTTATCTTAAATTTCTAAAAAACTATAAGGTATAGAGCATTATATTTTTTTATAAATTAAAGAAGATCAAAATATCTGGAAAAATACGATGTAACGTTGCATTAATGCATCAAGTTAAGTTAATAAACCAAAAAAACTTATATTTCGCAATGGCGCTGAATGGAAAATAAATGTTTTTTAGGTTTATTTTCTAAACCTGAAGCATTAATGCAACGTCACATCGTATTTTTTTAGATATTTTTGTCTTCTTTAATTTAAAACAAAATATGTTGAACTACGCCTTATATTTTATTAAAAATATAAGATAAACGTTGAAAATCGGGGTATGCCATTATTTTTCTACAAGAATTTATACAGAACATTATCAAAAAGTAAAGATATATTTTTATTTATAAATACCCAAGCTATCTTAATTATTTTTTTCAAAACGATTTGATAAGAAATAATGATGGTATAACAAATTGAAAAATAGGTACGTTGGCAGCAGTCCCCCCCTTAATGTAAATATTCAAATCAATGTGTACTGTGACAATAAGGTTATGATGTGATAAAAAATAAAGATAAGCGAATTTTTTTCTACAAAAAAAATTAAAAAGACAAAAAAAATATTAAATATAATAACAGTTCAAAGCAATGAAAGGAAAACAAAGGGATAAGGATAGTGTAATTACATTTTTATTCATACTAAATGTTACTAACAGGAATATAAATTTTCTTCCGATAGTATATTTTTATGTTAAGATAGACAAACTATTAATGCAGTATAGTGAAAACTGCTTATGTTGTATGAAATATTTTAAAAAAAGCAGATAAATTTTGTTTCAAAGAGCGTTAGAGCATTTTGACAATGTTGACACGTGATATCATATGAAGAAATTTTATGATATCTATGAAAAGCTAATCAGTTCTAAGTTCAAGCTATGAATATTCTTATATCAATATGAAATCAATGAACTGAACATTGCCAAATATAAAAAAATTCTCTTGTTACATATAAGTTTCATACAAATATCCATTAAATAAAATATAATTTTTGAAACCGTTGAATATTTTTCTTTTAACATTGACCAACTTTGAATACAATTATGAAGATTCTTGGTGTTGTATAAATAGTTGAAACCAAATTAAAATATCTCTAATTTCCAGGTCGTGAGAGCATTTTTTCAGTTTTAATAGATGAAATCATAAAGAAACATTGGGAAAAAATGAACCGTTGTCTATGGAAAACTAATCAGCCCTAAGTTTATGGACTTAACACATGTGATATCAATATGAAGTCAATCAGACTACTATCGGATCAAATATACTATCGGAAGAAAATATATGTACATTCCTGATAGTAACATTTAGTATGAATAAAAATGTAATTAGATAAATTTCTATGTATGGAAAAGTTCAGTAATTTGATTTCATGTTATAATGTAAAGAGCTTGAACATAGAACTGAATAGCTTTCCATAAATAACAAAAAAAATCTTCATATGATATCACCTGTCAAAATTTGGAAAATGCTCTCGCGTTATTTAGAACAAAATTTATCTGCTTTTTTTAAAATATTTCATACAACATAAGCATTCTTCCCTATACTGCATTAATAGTTTGTCTATCTTAACATAAAAATATACTATCGGAAGAAAATTTATATTCCTGATAGTAACATTTAGTATGAATAAAAATGTAATTAGATAAATTTCTATGTATGGAAACGTTCAGTAATTTGATTTCATGTTATAATGTAAAGAGCTTGAACATAGAACTGATTAGCTTTCCATAAATAACAAAAAAATCTTCATATGATATCACGTGTCAAAATTTTGAAAATGCTCTCGCGTTCTTTAAATCAAAGTTTATCTGCTTTTTTAAAAATATTTCATACAACATAAGCATTCTTCACTATACTGCATTAATAGTTTGTCTATCTTAACATAAAAATATACTATCGGAAGAAAATTTATATTCCTGATAGTAACATTTAGTATGAATAAAAATGTAATAAGATAAATTTCTATGTATGGAAAAGTTCAGTAATTTGATTTCATGTTATAATGTAAAGAGCTTGAACATAGAACTGATTAGCTTTCCATAAATAACAAAAAAAATCTTCATATGATATCACCTGTCAAAATTTGGAAAATGCTCTCGCGTTCTTTAGAACAAAATTTATCTGCTTTTTTTTAAATATTTCATACAACATAAGCATTCTTCACTATACTGCATTAATAGTTTGTTTATCTTAACATAAAAATATACTATCGGAAGAAAATTTATATTCCTGATAGTAACGTTTAGTATGAATAAAAATGTAATTAGATAAATTTCTATGTATGGAAAAGTTCAGTAATTTGATTTCATGTTATAATGTAAAAAGCTTGAACATAGAACTGATTAGCTTTCCATAAACAACAAAAAAAATCTTCATATGATATCACCTGTCAAAATTTGGAAAATGCTCTCGCGTTCTTTAAATCAAAATTTATCTGCTTTTTTTAAAATATTTCATACAACATAAGCATTCTTCACTATACGGCATTAATAGTTTGTCTATCTTAACATGAAAATATACTATCGTTAGAAAATTTATATTCCTGGTAGTAAAATTTAGAATGAATAAAATATTTCATTGTCAATATTTGTGGTGTGGAGAGTTTAGTGTTGGTCACAACCCACTCGTTTTAAATTGATCTCGGCTCTACCAAAAATACATAGTTTTAAGAGGAATTAGAAGTTGTTTTGTGTTTTTAATTGTTTTAGTCAAATTTATATTTTTGTTTCTTTATCATGATTATAATAAAGCATTTAAATATTTTTGATAACACATACTTCGTTTTATTTATTTCTTTCACTCCATTTTAATTTATTTCTTTGGGATCAGTAGTGACCCCATGCGACTACTTGTGTGATTTTCTTCATACGCCTAATTAAGGGTTTTAATTATAGTATTATTTATACATTTTATTTATTACTGTATTATGACGTCGCAACACGGTATCGGGAGTAAGTTTGCATCATTTTGGCGTCCCTGGTTTTCGTCAGGATTCCGTCCGGCACCTGTTTAGGAGAGCTCACCACAGCCAGTGGCGGCTCGTGGTCGCGGTTGATTTATTCCCGATTCAAAAGAAGAAAGAGAGAGAGAGAGAGCCGGGAAAAAATGTATTTCGATATTTGACATATCTTTTCCATTTGCCGCGGGAGGCCGTCACGTCCTTCCAAGATTCGGTTATAAATCGTCACATTTGTAGGGCGGTCACGTGCGGGTCGAGTGACGCCCCCCCCCCCCCCCCTTAGACCCCTTCCCTAGCCACCCACCGGGCCCATCTCCTCCGGTACTTCGGTGTAATGTAGCCGCCGGGCGTGAGTTTCCTATCCCATCCTAGACAATAATATACGTCCAAGTTATTTGAATTAGAAATGAGGGTAATAATAATATCACGAAAGTAGGAACCTACCTATCTACCTTCCCGTACAATGCTACTTAGAATATTTGACGCTGTTTTATGGCACCTGTATGTCAATATTAATCGTACACTTCATAGATTGCTTACTAGACCAATCGTACCGCGTTTATAAATAGAAATAGACGTAAAATTATATTTTCTCTCTAGTTGAGAATTATTTACCCACTATAATCTTGAAGAATTATATAACCATAAACAGGCAATTTTGTGCGATTTCAGTTATCGATTATTATTATAATTTATTAGGTAATTATGTATTATTCTATTTAACAAATGTACCAGAAATAATAATCTCTTAATTTAACAAAAAAATAACAATAATCATAAGCGAAGTGTCATTTCTCATAAACAAACACAGAAAATGATAATATAAAAAATATAAAGAATATAAAAAAGGAAGTTCCCACGTACGGTAGAAAAAAAATGTATACAAAGAAGTAAACAACGAGAAATCCTACCTGGCAACGCCTGTTTGTGGGTATTAAAATGGTTAATTCAATTTGTGCTTATATTTAAAGTGCATAATAGATAAATTAATTGAGCAAGTAAATAAAAATGACTGGGGATGTCCTTTTCAAAGTTTTCTTCACATAAAAAGAAATTGATAAAAATACTCCTGGTTTTATGCAAAAGGTATAGCATTATTGTTAACATTATATGAAATACAAAAATGTTCATATTTATCAAAATATCGAATGAATCAATAAGAAAATAGTTTTAACATTGTTATAGGATAGGTAATACACAAATTATGAAAGATTCAGAAGTCTAACTATTTGGGGAATCAGTCAAAAATCGATTGCAAAATTCCAGTATTGATACATCTTATAATTTAATCAAAAAGCTGTAAAAAGCATTACATCGTACCAAAACCAATAAATAAATTATATTAAATACAAGCAAATATAAATCATTATTTTTAAGTCATAATAAAATATGTTCTTTATTTTTTCAGGCGACGGCGACTATCACGATTCGAGTTCGCAAAGGAGCGAGTTCCAAGATGAGGAGTGTAAGGGGATGACGTCATCAGAGCTGGGGTAAGATGGCCATAGCCCTGCTCGGGCCGGCCCTGTCCGCCCTAAGGGGGTTGTTCGCACTTTCAATTGTCACCTTACATCTACTGAGACAACCTTGTGTCGCTCTTGATACCAGTGAGTAAAACTTTTTTAATTATTTATTTATTCATTAACTTTACATACCTATATCAGTGATTCCAAAACTGGTCCAGGTGGATCTCCAGGTATCCACGGGAGACTCGACGGGGGTCTACGTTGGCGTGAAATAAAAATGGGGGTTCACAAGTTGTAAGTGGGGGTCCACGAAAATTTATCTGGTTCCAAAATTTATTTATCTTTTTAATCTAGCCTAGTGGTGAAGTGCTCGAAAGTGCTAAAGATTTTGGCTTGGCTTTACCTATCAATGTAGGCAGATAATACACTATTTAAAAAAAATTATGGGAACAAAAAAAATCCAATTAATTCTGTGATTTTTTACAAGCTGTATCTCTTTAGTTTTCACTTATCCGATTCGTCCTCATGTCAGCTTTGTGAACAGACTTCTGAGCATATTTTATGGGAATGCACTAACTTCTCCGTGTCAACTTTCCGACGAGAACTCTACGACGATGTCCGAGGGAATTTCTTTGGACCCATTGGACATGCGGACCTTGTAGCCACGTAGAACAACTTTAGGGTTTTAAATACTTTCTGTCTTAAATTCGGTACACTCTTATCTTCACTATCACTGAGCAGTGAGACAGTTGTTTCCACATGATTAGCTATGATTGGCACATTAAGTGCAGTGTCTGCAAGGTTTTAGAGTTCTCCGGACTCTTCGTATGTTCTTTATGTGTTCTTTCAGAGTTTTGCAAGGGGCTGTTATTAGTCCCCCATAAGCAGAACGGGTGGTGGTGGAGGAAGAACAGGCTGTATTTCGATGATTGAAATTGTCGTATAAATAAAAAAAAATAATTTGAAGCTGAAGATTCTTATTTTCATATTATCTAATATTTTTTTTGTGAGCTACGGTTCTCGTGCAATCCTAACATATAGTGCGAAATAATCATATTTCATTTTTTTTTGCTTTTATTTTTGGTCCACTGGCTTGAATTTTTTTTCAGTAAGGCCAGCATATGGATCAGATAGCCCGTTAAATATTTGTTTTTACGTTAATAATCAGGAATCATTAGGGTTGATAGGTAGTATAGTGATCTCATCAGAGCCGAATCCTCTGATATGTTAGGTATCTCAATGGATGAATTATTCTCAATAGAAAGCTTATCGGTACGTTTGTTGCATTTTATTTTGATTTATTAAATGATTTATAATTTACACATTGATCTGACAATTCTTTTAGGGAGTGAATTATGATATTTATAATAATTGAGTTATTATTTGTGGTACTTAATTGCTATTAATATCATTAATAAATTGACCATGAACGGATAAAATAGTATATTCACTATAAAGGAGCTGAAGATAGACGACAAAAATTGTCCGCCATATGTCTCAAGCGCGTCCTACATTTTTTTGGAAATGATAATGGCCTTGAAATCCTTAAAAATAAATACAAGAAAAACAGAAAAAATACTGATCACAGTATTGAAGAAGGGAATTGTAATTATTTTTAATTATAGTTTTTCTTTAAATGTATGAAATCATGGTCTACCTGATTGTACTTGAAAATAAGAGATTTTTTAAAATTCCATTGCAGAGTATCTACATAATTTAATGGAATAACATACAGCTCCCGATAATAACAATTCGATAAAGTAAAAATAATATTTATTGATTTGTTTCTCAGAGTCGATTGTTAGATACTCGTGGTTTTACAGAATCGGTGCAAACTTCACATAAAGTTACATAATATTATTAAAATCGCAGATATTTATCGACCGAAATAAGAAAGTAACAAAAACTATTTGCCGCTGAGAAAGTCTTTGTAAAAAAAATTAAATATTGTTCAGATGGTTCACATTGATATGATAATAAGGGTGTAAAATTTTTCTTACCTGTAAGGGAAATCCGCGGAGGGCAAACGTATAATGCAAATAAGAAATAAATACGTGTAATTCTATTTGAAGGGTAGATAGGAGGAAAAACTGGCTGATTTAAAAAAAACTGCTTCACGGGAAAGTAACATTTTTGTTAAAGGATGAATTTTGTTACCTATAACATTTATTTTAATATTTAGTATCTTTTTTGGAAAATCTTTGTTTATTTATAATATAAAGTTATTTACATTATTTTGCAATACATTACATTACTTTTCGGGCAACTAATGGGTACTATATCAAGTATCAATTTAACACGCACCGAATAACAATTTGCCACATTCTGTAGACTTACGATATTAGTCGAAATATACCTATGAAAATTTTTCAATAAATAAGTATCGCATTTTTTATTATATTTAAGCGCAAGGAAATCTCATTCGTCGTGAAGCGATCTAGAGAATTGGTATTTTTTTTATTTGATATGTTGGATTGAAATAACATTTCTATTGCATATAAAAGTCATGAAAAACGTGTTCTCCTGATATATTTTTCTTTAATCTGTAAAAGATTTTATACTTCAAATACATAAAGACATGGGAAAGTCACCCAAGCTTTTGTATTGTAGAGAGAATTAGACAAAATATGTATATTGGGTCAAACGTGCACCCTATTAACATGTGTTTTGATAAACTACTACACTTACAATGAGGTAGTGTGGTTCAATCAACCCGAAACGAATTTAAAACGCAACTGAATTTATTAATAATAAAAAAATCTTCATTTAGTATAGCAATAATTATGTAGATATTTTTTTTCTTTTGTTTTTAAATATCCCCTTTGCACACGAGTGCTGGCGCTCTGGTAAAGGCCAATATGTTATTTTTCAATGGCGTATTTTGTGAATAAAAAAAAAATTAAAATTAAAAAAATATAACGATTGTATCCACCTCTGTGAAGTAAGTACATTAGTTATGGAATATTCATCATAATTATAAAAAATATTCTTAAAATCATTTTTTTTCTTAGCCCTAATTAAATTAAGATCTTGGAATTCATTTATTCAAATACTTAATTAAAAATATCGGCATCAGTTTTCAATTAAAATTCGTAATAAAATATTTTTTTTTTTTTATCTGTACATCAAGTATCTTTTTACAAAAAAAATAAACAAAAATAAAATATAAAGCCTAATTTAGTTTGAAGATAAGAACTCAAGCAAATCTTCATAATTTATATTGAGAGCGAAATTGAATTCAATGCTGTTTTCGTTTTGAATTTTATAATTTTCCTCAAATTTACAATTTTATGACTCCAATAAAAGACACTGACGAGCTATCTCAAATTTATAACTCGGAATATCACACAAATCATAAAAGTGTTCATAAAAATGACTCATAACTACATAAGTACTAACTACATCAAGTCGTGAGAATATTATTCATTCACAGGTATACATTAAAACAATATTTTAAATTACTTGAAGTATTATTGTCAATCGTTATTATTGATGAACATTTATTAAATAGGATATAGTCATGATAACCACGACTTAATATTTATGTAAATTGCATATCCATGTACCGTACGGTAATTTATTGGCTAAATGTTTCTCAACATGACTGTCAAAATACACATACGGTATTTTTTTTCTTTTTTAATTCTACAATTCATGTTTGAGTGCAATAGGTACATCATATACGTCTTTTTAATATTTTTACAATTATCGAAACAAATTAACACTTTTTCATGTGCATATATAGTAAAGAATATTCGTATTAATGTTTTTACTTTGAAAAAGGTCAAAAATCTAACTCCTAGCTCTGACAAAACAAAGAAATATAGCTTTTTGTTGCTATTAAAATAATATTTTCTAAAATAACAAACTTTTTTGTGTTATTTGGCATTTCGTTTTATGTATTTCAATTGTATTACAAAAGAATATTGTTTTTATTATTACAAAATTTCTTACAAATATTATTAATAATTGATTAATTTATAACTTTTTTTTAAACAATTTGGTTGCTGTGTAATTTTAATATGAAGCTTTCCAACTTTTCACATTAAAATTCTTCTTTACGCTGAATTTATTTTTTTAATAAAACTTTAAACTAAGGTATCTTACCTTACTCGTTCCCTTTAATAATGAATATGATCCCAAAACAAAACTGCCTTTCATTCTTCCAACGAAAATTCTTAAAGTACGAACCAACAACCACTTAATCACTCTTTTACTAAACTTTTGTACGAATAAAATTTCCATCTTTCAAATTTAATCGAACTATGAGAGCCTACATCTAAATAAGTTAAAGTGCCTTGGTATTTAGAACATAATGGGCCTTACTTACTATTAAAAATACGAGTTTAATCCAATGTTCAGTCAGTTTCGACCATATAAAAAACTGGGTAAGTATCAGCTGCAAATAGTAAGTAAGACCAATTTTGTATAAATTTGATTTTTTCTTGGATATTTTTTTTTCAAATTTTGCATATGTATATATATATATATATATATATATATATATATATATATATATATATATATATATATATATATATATATATATATATATATATATATATATATATATATATATATATATATATATATATATATATATATATATATATATATATATATATATATATATATATATATATATATATATAACTATATATATATATATATATATATATATATATATATGTTATATTTGATGTTTTCACGGGTGAAATATGTTATAATATTTTTATCTCGGTTTTCCCGTGTCAGTAGGTCTTGACTAAGACCATTTGTCTTCCGACGTTTCGCCTGAATATCACCAGGCATTTTCAAGGACTTAACGAAAAGCACGCGCGCGACACACGTCTACTCACACTGAAAGCTCACCGTCAAGTGACTCGTAGCGTACAAGATGGCCGCTTATGTCAAATATTGTTAGCGCGACGTGATTGGCTCCTTGTGACACGCCCACCTGCTGTCGTGTTCGTTGGTAATAATATTTTATCATTATTTTTGTGTTGTGATTTATTGTTAATTTTAGTTGTGACATTAATATTATTATTGTTGTGTTTTGGGGTTATTTTCGCTATGGTATTATTAATATTATTATTGTATTGTTTGTCATATAAAATGTTCTTCCAGGTACTAGGCAAACGAACTCCGTCGTCCCGATTGTTCATTATATCCCTTCTCTTATGTATTTCTATAGCTTCCCTGTAAATTCTGAGAGGTTCACTGTTTAAACTTGCTATTATTTTTGAATGGTCAAAATCTATTGTATGTCCTTCTGTGAGCGAGTGTTGTACAAGTGAGGATGTAAGTTTCTTCCTCACTTGTACAACACTCGCTCACAGAAGGACATACAATAGATTTTGACCATTCAAAAATTATAGCAAGTTTAAACAGTGAACCTCTCAGAATTTACAGGGAAGCTATAGAAATATATAAGAGAAGGGATATAATGAACAATCGGGACGACGGAGTTCGTTTGCCTAGTACCTGGAAGAACATTTTATATGACAAACAATACAATAATAATATTAATAATACCATAGCGAAAATAACCCCAAAACACAACAATAATAATATTAATGTCACAACTAAAATTAACAATAAATCACAACACAAAAATAATGATAAAATATTATTACCAACGAACACGACAGCAGGTGGGCGTGTCACAAGGAGCCAATCACGTCGCGCTAACAATATTTGACATAAGCGGCCATCTTGTACGCTACGAGTCACTTGACGGTGAGCTTTCAGTGTGAGTAGACGAGTGTCGCGCGCGTGCTTTTCGTTAAGTCCTTGAAAATGCCTGGTGATATTCAGGCGAAACGTCGGAAGACAAATGGTCTTAGTCAAGACCTACTGACACGGGAAAACCGAGATAAAAATATTATAACATATTTCACCCGTGAAAACATCAAATATAACATATATATATATATATATATATATATATATATATATATATATATATATATATATATATATATATATATATATATATATATATATATATATATATATATATATATATATATATATATATATATATATATATATATATATATATATATATATATATATATATATATATATATATATATATATATATAATACTCACTTAAAGACCTAGATTTTAAGGATATCTGATCAGTGCTATTCAATTTTTTAAAACGTCAAATATTTTAATGTGACCCCAAGCTTCGGAAACTTAAAATTTGATATTTATATTTTCAAATAGCTTAGAAGGTGCATGAAGTTTTCATAATAAAATATTTAATCAAAAATAATTAACGAACTCATTTCATCAAAATTTCCCATACAAAATTTGAATACCTAGTTTGTGTAGTGACTTAGTAGTGAAGAGAAGAGCAAAGCTACATATATGCCACAAAAAACTAGTTTTATTATAATTTGTAGCGCATTATTATTTCCCGAGTCAATTTTATAAGGAACCAAAGTATTGAGTATCGAATTTCTTTGATAAATCTTCAAACACGACTTTTATTTATCGTCTTGTTTTTTTTTAAATATAAAATCACTTTGTTTTTCGGGTAAAATTCGATGAAAAATGTCGATCAGGATCGGTCTAAAAAATATTTTAGAACTTGGATACTTACAAGTCGATAGGATACTTATTGATAAATCTAAGAGAGGAAGAATATTTTAAATTTTCCGCTGCCTGTCTGTCATTTATCTTGGGAATTCCGTCTATGTGCCACAAAAAAAAACAAATCAGTGTCATTCCGAAGATGTGAAATTTCTTAAAATTTTGGGAACGAACTTCAATTATGTAAAATAATACGTACGTGTCATACAGAGGTTTCATTGGAAACATTCATATTTTTTTGTAATTTATCACCATGATAATATGTTGTTTTAAAAGATTATTCGAATTTCTCCCAAATTTTAAAATTGTTTTGTGTTATTGATGTTTTTAAAGCTCTAAATAATGACGTTATATATTTGTAACGTCAAAAAATGTAGGTGCTGTTAAAAGGAAATATTAAGATCGTCCAGATCATAAAGTTCCATCTATGTAAAGGAATTAAATCTATTCTATTAAAGGAAATACGGAGTATGGAGCATAAATGAACATCGTTGCTCAAAAATCTGAGGGAGTGGTTTGAGATTCCGGATACGTCATCACTCATAAGATTGGCGCATGATCATGAAGAGTTTTGTGTGATGGTCTACAACCTCCGTGAGGTGTAGCACAAGAAGAAGAAATGTAAAGAAATTGGACAGTAAAACGTCTCACTATATGTGGAATGAATTTCTTTCTAACATACGCGGAGCTCTTAATATTGACTTTTTTAATTTAATCAGGTAGATAGGTACAGATTGATTTGTTCCTTAGAGCTCCCATCACTAAAAGACGCTATATAAATTATTGTCACTGAAATAGATTTTGTTGATGAATTTGATACGAGAAAAAATGATTCAAGAAAAATACGACATAACATCGGAGAAAATTATTGAACTTTTTGTAAACCGTGTCATGGGTAAAATTTGGAGTCCCAGCAGGGCTCTTCATGAAGTTGATTACACTAAAATTAAGATCAGCTTCAGACTTAAACAATCTTTAAGGTAAAATTAATTGAATTATAATATTAATTTATACAACAATCAATGACAATTTCATACTAAATTACTAAATCAAATTTTCGTAATTAAATGTAGAGAAAGATTAATATTGGATTATAATCGAGTACTGATTTATACATTTTTAAGATAAAGACAAGGTAAGGACGTATTAAGAACATGTCATGAGTAGCCCCCCTGGTTTGAAATAATCGGGTTTTAATCTTCTTCTATCAGGTAGTCTAACGCCTCTGCCAAATATTTAATAGAATTTCACTAACATTCTTCTCAATCTTTCTATGAGATATCTGATCCTCCGGTAATAAAACGATACCCAAGTTAATACTAGCCATATGGGTAACGCGTCATTGCATTCTGCAGATAAGAAGTGATATGTACCTACGTATTATTTAAGATTTTTCGCAGACAGATTTTTGTCAGTTTACCAATAAATGTATTACTGAATCAATGATATACAATATTTTAAAATTTGCCATTATATTTTAAGATAAAAGTATCTAATTTTATTTATTGATTTTCTGTAGTTTGGTTATTTTGGATCGCTACTCCCACCACCACCCGCTTCGCATATGGGGACTGTCAACGGCCCCTTTTCAGAACGCTAGAATGAACAACAAAAAAAACAATGCATGGCACGAAGAGTAGCTCATGGAGCCCTCTAGATTAACAATTTCGGCACCATTGTACAAAAAGAACAATCAGCATGTTCAAGTCGAGATTCACACTTGCGGACTGTCGACGACTTCAGATCCATATACATATAGAGCATCAGAATGTGACCAAGATCTCTGGATACAATCAAGTCAGTGGAAATCTTCGGATAGTAAGGCACCGTATCTATGGCAAAATCGTTTGATAGCTTTATAATTGTTCTTCGAGATCACTATATCCGCGGTGATTTTTTTGTTAAATCTATATTTCTCTGTATTTTTAATGAATATGCGTCATTTTGCCTCGTTAATAATAAAATATAGGTATTATATTCTATTCACAAACACTAACAGTGTTATTTATAAAAATAAATTTGGTTCAATTGAACCCGGATCAAGGTTTTATTCTGAAATTCAAATATTCTCATATAAAAATAAATAATTATTCTATGAGAATATTTGAATTTCAGAATAAGACTATGAACCGGGTTCAATTGAACCAATTTTATTTTTATAAATAACACTGTAACAGTGTTATTTATTAAAATAAAATTGGTTCAATTGAACACGGTTCATAGTCTTATTCTGAAATTCAAATATTCTCATAGAATAATTATTTATTTTTATATGAGAATATTTGAATTTCAGAATAAAACCTTGAACCGGGTTCAATTGAACCAAATTTGTACTTATGAAAAAATGGATTCTTCGTTCTCTCGTTCCATGTCCTTTGTTTATTCGATATGCCCATAAAATAAATGTTTTGTTTATAGAAAATCATACTATTAAATATAATCATTGTGACAAATATTGAAACGTGTACTACATACTTACTACTTCCATTTAACAGCTACATAATTCCCAAAATGCAATCCTCAAATAAGCTTTTTGTATGATGAAAACCACACACGTTTGTTTGTTGTTGCAATGTGTGGTAAATTAACCTATGTACCAAGCATTTTGACCTGCAGCTTGCAGTGACATAGATTTTAGCCATTAGCTGATTGAAATCTTTTATATACAAACAGATGATTCAAAACCATTAAATTATCCAGAAGTCAATCATTTATATCTGATTTTTGATAATGTTGATCAAAGGTCCAAATCACTCATATATTCAAATAATTAATGAGATCATTACTTATTAATTATTGATTAATAAAAATACCTTTTGATACCAAACACTTCTTATGGGTATGAACTACAATATTGAGTAGGTACTCACAACATTATTTTTTCGTGATGTAATAATGTTTTAGGGATATTTTCACGTATGCAACACCTTTTTATATATCACTTTTGGAAGAACGCTCACTCATAATATCTGAAAAATTTGTATGAACTGAAACTATAAAACCTTATTTCCCTCTAGAAAATTCTCCAAAAAAAAACGACTTTTGTTGCCTGGGAAAATATTTTTGAATCCGGAGGCGTTTAAGAGTATATTCAAATGTATGGTGCACACACAAACTGGAGTTTGGTAGTGTTGTTTGGGCACCATGCCCGAGGAAATACTCCGAAATGCTGGAACAGATCCAGAAGAAGTTTTCAAGGTAGATACATTTACATGCGTACGCATGGAGTGTACCCAACTTACATGCATCACCCTGATCTTCTTGAGGAATGTGCCTATCAGAGTCTCGAAAAAGGCGAGATAATTCGTTACTTGAGGTGGGTTACAAACCTCTACGTTCCCCCGAACTATGTGAGAGGTAGAGGACACCACTTGTTTAATTTGCATGCCGCTCGTACAGACGTGGTTGCTCAAAACACTCTCGTACGAATAATAATAATGATAATAATAATAATAATTCAGTTCGTGAGCAGGGGGGTGCAATGCAACACAAACCATATCATATATACAACATTCAAAAATAAGGTATACATACAAATAAAAAGAATAACAGAGAAAAGTAAGCATAAAGAGCAAACAAAAAGAAATACATATAAAACCGTAATAACAAAAATTATTCATTTAAATAAAAAGAACAACAGTCTTGCTCTTCACTGATCGTGTGTTCTTTAGAGAGGCATGTAAGGAATTCTGGTAGATTATCACTGTTTATTGGCATGTAAACATATGTATATTGAAATAATATTTCCCGTGTTCAACGATATTCGTATTGCCGAAATGCGCGGTGTATCACTTTGAATAGTGACAGCTCGAAGCGATTTACGCCAAAGAATGGACACACCCCCGACTGGCCGGCCCAGGAGCGGGCCAAGCGACAGGTCCACCGTTGACGTTCCCCAGCTAGTGTTCAGGATGTATTTTTTCTAGAAGGTGCAGATCTGTTGGTAACAACCAGGCTTCTTGAATTAAAATTACGTCATTTGTGTTACAAATATCGTATAAGAACTTTTCTGTGCGTTTGAGGGATCGGCAATTGCAATATATTATTTTAAGGGTATTATTCATTTTGTTTCGGTTGTATATTTGGATCTGAGTGCCGTTCTCTAAACCTTCTGAATAAAATAGATTTTGGCCAGAAATTGTTCTGCATGTATGTATCAATCTTGTGAATAGGAATAATTATTTTAAAACTATTGAACGGTGTAGGACGATACGGAGTTATTAATTGTATGTCATAAAACTCTTCTTTTTTTGAAGAAATATAATCTTTAATATCATTGATCGATGTGTCGGAATCCAAACTTGACACGTAAATCGCTGCCTTAAGTAGAGCAGGTTTCAATTTATTAGATTCTGCTGTTCCGGTATTGTTCTTTTTTCTGTACTGCTTTTTTCTTTGTACTTGAGTGAAGCCATCATTGTTATCAGTTCCTTGGCTGGCCCTGATGGATTGCGCAGGCGCTGTGCACGCAGTTGTAGTAGACAATGCGCGAAGCGGTGCATTTGGTGCTATTTGCAACAGTGGGCGGGGATTCCGCTGACTTGCGTAACTCGGTGTGGAGGAAGCGGGAAGCGCGGGGAATTCATTGACAAATGTGGTCGCATACGACGTTTTGTTTTTACTACAAATGTCAATACTAGATGAATTAAAATTGTCATTTGTAGCAATTCTATTCGTATTGTATTCACTATTTACCTTACATGTCTTTTCACTATTCTTGCGTATTATGACAATTTCTTCTCGTAAATCACTAATATCTGACTTCTTTACCATGTCTAACTTAACGTTCTGTAGTTCGGATTTAAGGCTGTTTATATCCTTTAAGAGTCATGTAACATCAAGAGTCAAAATTGAGATGTGGTAATTTATGCAAAGTACGGGCAACAAAGATTGGCACATTCTCCGTTTCCTTCAAGATCTTAATAATATCATACAAGTTTTTATTCTTCATGCCATCTCCCTTCCTGAGGACACGTCTATCTTCAACCTCCGCGAAAAGAGTATCATTCGCCAGCTCCACGTCATCCTCCGAGTAATGTGTAGAACATATCTGCACAATAGACACTTCGTCAAGCACATCAACTTTATTCTGTATGAAAGTCAACAATTCATTGATTATCACTTTATCACTATAATTCATTTTGAGTTTTGACTATTCTCGCGGCATCGCGCAATAGGCTCGCTGTAACGTGCGTACGCCAGCACGGGTGCGCGTATGTAAACTGTTGTCTGTTTTGCTAAATGGTTTAACTGTTGAAGCAGACGTTTTCTTCTGGGGCGTTCAGAAATTCAAAAAATACATTAAATAAAATAACGAACAGGTGTCGCACTGTAACTGGCGTAAAGCTGTTGTGCAAGAGAAAAAAACACATCATGGTCATATAAATCATTTTGTAGGTATTAATATTTATTCCTCTTATTCTTCTTTTATGTGGATCTGTTTTAAGAGGTCTGCTCTTCCTGCGAAGTGGGCTCCCAACTTTTCCTCAATCTTCTAGGCGGTCTACCGCGAGGGGAGTTCCGTGAGGCTGATTGTGGAGCACAATTATGTATATAAAAAAGTAGAGTCTTATATTTATTGACATTCCTCAAACTAACAAGGATGACGTATGTATGTAGTTTGAAGCAAACGCACTCTGCCACTGAATTCATTTTTTAAGAAGACGGAGACCTAGAACCTATACATAATCTTCACTTCGATTCCAGGTGGGATCAAAAATTTTAAGAATGAGTTCGAGCTTTATTAAATCACTTGTTATTAATACGACCAACAATTCATTTATCAACAAAAAACTTTGGCGTATACACACAAGAAAAAGAATACAACTAAATGATGATATTTTATTTTATTTAGGGACACGCACAGAGAATTAACAATAATTTTATGTACAAAATACATTAAAAATCTTGCTAACCCTCCAATTAAGCGCGTCCACAGCTTGCTTCATATTAACATGTTAAAAACGTCTCTATACATACACATAAAAATAAGAATATTGAAACAGTTAGTAGGTAGGTATAAATGATTGTTGTTGCAATGATTAAAATATCACAGAATGTTATGGTGTTACATTTGCTACAATGAAAAGTTGATATGGTAAGAAATGCTAATCTTTAAATATTACTATGCTTGATGTTACCTATATTTTGTTTGAAGGATTTCAATGAGCTGTTCTTCCCCCACCACCACCCGTTCTGCTTAGGGACTAATAACGGACCCTTGCAAAACTCTGAAAGAACACATAAAGAACATATGAAGAGTCCGGAGAACTCTAAAACCTTGCAGACACTGCACTTAATGTGCCAAAAAGAGCTAATCATGTGGAAACAACTGGCTCACCGCTCAGTGATAGTGAAGATAATAGTGCACCGAATTTAAGACAGAAAGTCTTGAAAGCCCTAAAGTTGCTCTTCGTGGCTACAAGGTCTGCATGTCCAATGAGTCCAAAGAAATTACCTTGGACATCGTCGTAGAGTTCTCGTCGAAAAGTTGATACGAAGAAGTTAGTGCATTCCCATAGGATATGCTCAGAAGTCTGTTCAGGGTTATCAAAAAGCTGACATGAGGATGAATCGGATAAGTGAAAATGAAAGAGATAACTTTTGAAACTGCCGTGTCCAGTAAGGAATTGCGTGGTCCAATAATTGGGAACAATCCACGAGGATGAAATTCGAGTCCTCACATCAGGAAGAAATAAAAATGTCAGTCTGCCCTCGGAAGAAGAAGACCAGTGACGTTGCCAAGCATCTAAAAGAGAACTCCGGGCCATGTTCTCAATCTCTCCACGAACTGTGGGTAAATTTACAGGTGGGAGAGAAATACCACACAAAATTGAGCTTCGGCCTTTATACAGGTTGTGAATTGAAGCTCGTCGCTGTGTTTCCAGATCAAGGAGAGCCATACCTGTGAGAATAGAAAGTGTGTCGGTAGCGCATTTCAATGAGCTATTAAAAATATTAACACCAACTACGTTGTGTGAACAAAGTGAATTATATTGTCGACAATTCGACCTATGGGATTGATTTTCCCGATATTATTCTTGAATGCATTCGGTTGAAAAGTGTTAACGTTAGGCTTTTTTGATATCAAAATTATCAAAAAAGCTCACGTGGTTTTAAGGCAAACTGAAATAATTTGTGGTCTAATCAAACCCTCCCTGGTTAGGTAAACGATAATATACGAGAAGATTTAATTTGTAGTAATTGACCACTTCCGAGGATAATCACTTAGATATGTATCACGTAACACACGGCCTTTGTTGAATATACCAACCTTCACTCTGACCCGGGATACAACATTGTGTACAAATTAAATAAGAATGAATGGACCTACCTACATCTTCTAAATTTCCACAACCCAGTTGATTTTTATTGATAAATATTTTCCATTTATCTCTTTAGTTTTATTGCAATAAAACAGTTTAGGCACACATATTTTACAAAATATATATTTTTTTACTCTATGTAATAGGTACTTAAGCAAGTATTTCAACAGAATATTTCACTGCACAAAGTTTTATATGCTTTTAATACGCTGTTGCGTTTTTTTTTTACTTTGGAAGTACACATTAAAAAAATCACATTGCAATTATTAAAGCACCTATTAAAATTTTTAATCAGACTTATATATTTTGTATGTCTTTATGTTTTTATATAATTGAATCGTTCTATATGTACTCACTTTCTCAGCACAAGCATTTTATGCTTTTTGGGAAAGAGAAAAAAAAACAGTGTACAAATTCAAATAATTGTTAATTATGTTGTTTTATTGAATAAATAAATAAAAAAAAAAATCACCATTACAGATGGGCAGAACGGTTAGCGCGCTGGATTTGTAATCCAGTGGTCGCGAGTTCGAATCCTGCCACGACCGATTTTTTTTTACCTATAGCACAAACATTTATGCTTTATTTAGGGAATGTATGAATGATGAATGAATATGAACTTGTTTCAAGGGCATATTCATTCTTTTCATTTAAAAAAATTGTTACGCATAACAACAAGCTTTTTAAAAAAAAGAGAATTTCGAAATGTGCGTGTCACCTTTCGTTTCACTCGCACACATTCCATTTATTCTGGCACCATCTTCATGTGGGACGAATTCTTTCGACAAACTTTCGGCTTTAATTGATTCCAAACTTTGCCCAATTAAAAATATGTTATAAAACATATGTACAATATATACATGGCGCCACAACCCAGTATGAGTTCTGGAGTTTTTCGAATAATTGACGATATTCTACCCTGTTAGTTCTTCAATGTAAATTATTATTTTGTTCATATCTAGCACGCAATGAAAATTTTGAGAAACCAATAATAGTCTCGTGTAATTACATACAAAACAATGGATTCTGTACATTGCTATTTATTTACTTACGTAATGATATATTATTAGGACAAAGTTAGGATAAGAATTGATTGTCTTTGATAGCACGCTTTAACGAAGTTCTTCACTCTCCACGTGACGAAGTGAAATTGAAACTATAGGCAGGTGACCCGAACGACTTTTCTAAGTTGGGAGAATTTATTTTAATGTACGTGTGTACGTGACACCATCTATGTGATTAGAGCATTAGTTCCGGTAATGAGACACGTCCCTTCAGTAGAAGCAACGTATTGCAGGTTGGTTTAGCGATTTGTTTGGATTTGAGACCGCTTCTCGTTTATCTCAGACTGTCTTTCGACTCTCTGCCTGTCTTCTTATTCTTATTTATATATTTATTATGAAACTAAACGGGAATACAGCTGTAAATAAATTATAAAAAATATCAAATGTAATTGTCAAAGGAAATTATATTAATGATTTACATTTATTCAAAAATAAATGTACATAAATCATAATAAATGTATTACAAGAACAATACTCGTAGGTATTGAAGAGACCATGAGTCTCTCGAGACTTTAATTCCAAGTTGGGCTCATGTAAAATCTAATTTAGGTACATATTATAATGAAGTAAGTAACCTACCGTCAAAAGATTGTAGTAAATATTTTTTTTTGTAAATATAGCCACTTCAGGTAGTATATCATTTATTTGGTAAATTAAATAAAATATTTTAGATTAATTTCCACTTGATTTCCACTGAGATTTAAGAAATATTCAAATCTATAAAATACGTTGAAACATTCAAAATTTTACTGTAAATATTAATTTTATTTATATATTAATTTTACATTATGTACAATATTGTGTACATTGGCGGATTTATTGCCATAGGACAATTTCTTCCAACCAACCAAAGCAATATGAGGCCATACAGAGATAAGCAAGTCTTTTTTGGACAATGTATAAGAATTTACAATAAGATTCCTCAGAATTCAAATTTCACATTGAGGAAACTCTTATTTGAAAGGCGTATTATAGACTGGATCAGTACATAAATGGAAAGATACGTGGTGTTAAAACCGGTCAGCTTGTGTATATTGTTTTATTTTGTGCCAGTATATATTTGTCGAATCGTTTTTAGGTGCATCCTGACTTTCAACATGTGTGCAAACTTCAATTACGTTGAATATTTATATTTTTTTTAATTTAAATTGAATTTAGTGTATTGATAGTTATATTGAATGTATAAAAAAACAAATAGAAAGATAAACACGCAATAATTAAATGTGAAATAACTGCAACAAAGAAAGGAGGATGATATAGGTTTTGGGATTAATTATTTCTAAGGTGAATTGATTTTTGTCATTGAAACTTTGTTAAAGTTATTTGTATTAAAATTTTCATTGATATCTCAATGTAGCATCAAATGGAACACAATATGAAGCTATTTAATAAATCGTAGTAATTCTATGTTATGAATGTCTATTCAAATAATCCGACATACATTACGAATGTAATAGGGCGAACTAACAAGGGTTACTCAGTCAGGCACGACAGCACAAAAATGTGCCTATATACATAAGTACTTTATAAGTAACAATCTACATACTTAGAGCAAACTGGATGACCATACTGGCGGGAAAATAATATTCATAGTATAAAATGTAGACAGACTTGACAATATACCTATTCAATATTCAAATGGTAATTATCTACTAATCTATCCACCTCCCTCTGTATAATAGATAAAATAATTTTATTGCGTTAATTATTCGTTTTCAGCCCATTTTTTTTCATTCTTGGACATAGGACTTGGATACATGATTTTATCGGTGACGCCTTTGATATATGGTAGTGATAAAATCAGCCGTCTATTAAACAAAAATAACATACGTACCGTTTTCAGCACAACAAATAAAATATCAACCTTTCTTAGAAACCCGAAAGACATCATTCCACTTGAAGCTCATGGAGTATATGAAATACCGTGTAAATGTAAAAATACCGTGTAAAAAAAAAAATATATATATATATATATATATATATATATATATATATATATATATATATATATATATATATATATATATATATATATATATATATATATATATATATATATATATATATATATATATATATATATATATATATATATATATATATATATATATATATATATATATATATATATATATATATATATATATATATATATATATATATATATATATATATATATATATATATATATATATATATATATATATATATATATATATATATATATATATATATATATATATATATATATATATATATATATATATATATATATATATATATATATATATATATATATATATATATATATATACATATATATACAACATCAGTTGTTCAGCTTACAACCAAGTGATTAATAAAAATAGGTACCTACTTATCATTTTTATACGATTCTCATTTTTGACATGTTCATGAATAATTTATTATATTAACTTCTATGAAGCATTCGTAGACATCACGAGCTACATACCTACATACCTATGTATTCTGTGGTTAACGATGACATTTATATCATTATCTTATCCATTGACTTTCTGCCTTGTCAGCTCACGCATTAGAATCTGTTCTGTAAGATTCTGGAAATATCTTATTCAAAACAGATTTACATAGCTTTGCTTTTTACTCGTCTTTCTCAACTGTCCATAGTATCAATGGAGTGACTAGAAAACGAAATTGGCTTCTGAGAAAGACAATACTCGAATTTAATATTTTATTTCTCTCATTGATTCGGAGTATTACGATTCAGACGTAATGATAAAGGAACGAAAACAATATCAAATTCATAATCAAGTAAATTAAATATTCATTTTGATACAATGTGATTTAAACAAAATGGTAGGTATTATAAAAGTATCAGAAGTCAAACGGATAATTTAAATTTTGAATAAAATTATATATACTTTTATACAATACCAACTTTAATCCGAGAGATGGCAACGTTTTCGACGAATCATTTTTTAATGGCTGTTTTTTTATATTTTCTTTACAATTGAATATAGGGTATGAAAAAGGTAAGTCTTACAGATCAATTCCGTTTAAAACCTTTGTAAATTGTGAAACAAAAAGTTAAAAGAAGCGATGAATCAAACATTTAAAATATTATATACAGGTTTGGTTCAAGTATATTAATTTTTAAGTAAGTAAATTTAATGGGATACGTACGACAAATGGGGACGAAACTCTAAATATTGACGTAAAACTTTATGGCTGTACAAATTGGAACATCCCAAATAAAGACAAACAACAAATTAATTCAAATATTAGAGATGCGGTAATGGTTCAGAATGCTCAAAGTAAATTGAACAGAGCATACAAATTATTTGAGGCATTCCAACACTTTTCAAACAGCTCTTATATTTAAATTTATATTCAGTCGCAATATCGCTAAACAAGAGACAACTTAGCTCTATCTTGGTAAAAGGAATATGTCTTTTAAGGTATTGGAGAGGTGACTGCCAACACGCACATCCATCCAGTAATTTGTTAAAATAATGTACTGAATTAGACTGAAAAGCATGCGTCGACAAACGACCTACCCAATACGCGTATGACAAACTGATAGAAATGGATCTTGCAATCAAAAGAAACATTACTTATAGGTTATTTATTACTCACGTATAAAACATATATAATTTGTACAAAATATTAAAACGGATAGATCGACTGTCTACGGAGGCGGGCCAGCGCGAATGGCGATCAATTTTTACTAGCGGCCAGTGCCAAGCTGTTGGTATCCCTGTGCATACTCGCACAGACGTACCAACCTAATGTAGGCAATTTAGAGTTGCCACATGTCTAATTGATTGTAAGATATTAATTTCACTCTCATGAACAATTCACTAAATATGTATTTTAAGCATTTGGTTACAATATAAAATCCATTTTTATCAGTCCACTTAATTTACTATGACAACAACCGATTTGGTGCAATTCCTATTTTCAATTACCTACTCATTGCATGAAACCTACCTTTAAAATAAATGAACTAGAATTAGTATAAAATAGTGTTTACTGTGTGGTTTTCTATAAATAAATTAATATGTAATTCTATTGTATTTTTGAGTCGTCAATCTTAATTTAATTAAAATCTTAAATACTTAATTTATTTGCGCAAGAGGAAACCATTTTCATTTTGTTAACGATGTTTTTACGGATTGAATTCTGATGCATTTCTTCAAAACTTTATCCAACTGTCGATTCGTTCAGGAGAATTTAATTATCTAAGTGAATCGACAGCATCTAGCCAAGACGAATGTATGAAGGAACATTTTGTATAATGTAGTGGACTTTTTGCATGCCAAAAACATCAACAGGCTTCGTAGCATGGATAAATTCAGAATTTGAAGTAGAACATTTTTGTGTTTTTTGTGTGTCTGTGTGTCGTCGTCGTCGTCGTCGTCGTCGTCCCCTTATAACTTCTGATCTGCTGAATGCACACAGCCTAAAATTTCAGAAAATATAGAAAGTTACAGGCCTATAAAACTTTCATACTCAGAATTTTAAATTTTTGTTTCAATCAGGAGTTATCAACTTTTGAATTTTTACTTTATTTTTTCCATATTTCTCAAAACTATAAAAGCTAGAAGGCTAAAAATTTGTACTAATATAGAAAATATACAAAACCCGAAATTTATTTTTATAAAAAAGTACCAGAGTGTCTCAAACAATTTTTATTATGAAAAATATTCGTGTTTAAATGTCTATATTTCCAAAATTTTTAAAAATATCGAAACAAGCTGAAACACCCCAACTTTATAATTTAATTTTCTATAAAAAATTTAAACATTGTAGTAGTACATCCCAATTTTTTTTAACAATTTATATAAAAATTGAATTTAATGACGACATTGTTTCATACAATAGGTGAGGCAGTAAACACTACGCAATATCTCTCTCAATATTTTGATACCTACTTTATCTATAAACATATATAATGCTGTTTTCATATTCTGGGTAGAAAAAACAGACTGAACTCCATACTATCCTATCCTGACATACCTATATACCTACATGTTTTATATAGAAAAAAAAACTTAATATATGTGTTAATTTGAGTTTTTTTTTTTATAGTTTGGTACGTATTCATCAATTTTATTACGCATAATATTGCCATCGACAGTTGAATCTCATGTGTTACATACAATAAGTTATTATAACGTGTTCAAAATTTTTGCACTCTATGTTTTTGAGTGTTAGTAGTTTCGAATTTCTCAATGAAATAAATAACTACACCCATTTTTGTTTTCACGGTGAACCAACATAGTAATAGATGTATTTTAAAGAGCGGAATGTCAAAGCTTTGCTTTGTCCGTCCGTATTGAAAGTGATATTTAGTACCTACTCTAATTTCAATCGAAAATACATTTTATTTTTTTGTTTTTTTTTTATTTATTAGGAAACAAAACAGCTATAAAATATTTATGTTTAATTATAAATATGTGTATAATAAGTAAGCCAATCAGAATGTCTCACTTAATTACATTATAATATATAGATTTTGAGTACTTGAGTTATTAAGTATGATGGTGAGTGTATGTGGGAGAAAGGGAAGGGTAATAGATGTAGAAAAGCGTTGATAAGGAAGGGATGAAGGTTTATGGAAGATAGGTTGGATTTTTAACCAATAATATTACCAATAAAAGCGCGTAATTGACGTTTCGGCGATGTCTGCCTTTAGTTAAATATATCCGGTTGGGGCTCAAGACAATTGTAATAGTTCAAACATCTGTATATATAATTATTATGCGCGTAATTTGTTCTATGCACAATATGGTGTATTGAAAATGTGATAATGGTGTGTTGTTGTAATTGGGCATTTGAAAGGATTTTTTGGAGTAGGTAAGAGCTATCTACATGGTGATTCAGCATTTTGTAAAGCAGATAGACATCATATATCTTTCTTCTTTTCTCAAGGGATATAAATCTACGTAATTTTAATGATTGGTCGTAATAATAGCCGTTAATTTGTTTTCTATAACTGAGCGTTTTAATTAATTATCTCTGAATATTTTCAATTGTCGATGTGAATATAATAATTTGGGCTCCATATGGTTGATGCGAACTCTAAATGACACCATAATACCGGAACTAAACAAAGATACAAGCGGTTGTTTATTTGAAGGATTTGGTTATTCTCTTTATGAAACCCAGGTTTCTATAGCTTTTATTCATTAAATAATCAATATTTGGAATGAATAAAAGTTTGTTATTATGGAAAACGCCTAGATCTCTTGCTTCAATTTTTTGTGATAGAATAGTGCTGTAATATTTAATTACATTTCTGCTTCTACTGAAACTCATTGGGAAACATTTATTTACATTTACATATTACTGATTTTTTTTTCATACATACCATCACGCCATGTCCCTCGAGGGGTAGGCAGAGAGAACCGAACGCCACATTTTCCTATCCTGGCACGCATCCCTCGCTTCGTCCACATTCATGCATCGTCTCATACATGCTCGTCTATTGCTCACACTTCTAACATTTCCGTCTTTCAAAATTTCGTTCACATGGTCGTGCCATCCCTTTCTTGGGCGTCCCCGACCTCTCAATCCATTCCTTTCCGCTCTGTATATTTTCTTCGTCAGGCGCTCCTCATTCATTCTCCCCATGTGACCAAACCATCTCAATGTGTTCACTTTCATTCTAGTAATGACATCTTTCTTCATCTTACATTCTTTCATTATGTCTTCATTTCTTACCCGGTCATATTTCGTTCTATTACAAATCCTTCTTAACGATCTCATTTCAACTGCATTTATTCTACTTTCATGCGTCTTCTGCCATGTCCAGGTTTCACTTGCATACGTCAAGGTTGGCACTACGACGGCGTTATGAATGGCAACTTTGGCATCCTTTGATATGTTGCGATCATTCATAATTGGTCTTAGTGCTCCATTCACTCTGTTTCCTGCCATAACTCTTCTTTCGATCTCTTTATCGAGTCGTCCATTCCGTTGAAATATGCTTCCCAAGTACACATATTCGTCGACTTGCTCGAGCCATTCGTTCTCTACTCTTATTTTACACGCTGTTCTGCTTTCACTCTTTTCAAAGACCATTGTCTTTGATTTGCTGGCATTCATCCTAAGTCCATTCTCTATACATCCTTCATATACCAGACTTACAAGATACTGTAACTCTTCCATACTTTCTGCTAATAGAACTTTATCGTCTGCATACATCAAATCTCGCACCATTACAGTACTCAATTTCAGACCCTTGCTTTCATCCTTAAGGGCTCTTATGCAGAAATCAATGTACAAGTTAAAGAGCCATGGAGATAGCACGCACCCTTGTCTAACGCCATTATTTATAGAGAACCACGTTGTCACTTTGATTTTTTTTTCACAATTGCAAAAAAAGTTATTTAAATATTTTTGTAGCAGCCAGCAGTCTTGTGTAGATAAGATTTGTTTATACAATTTACTATCGTCGGCAAAGAGAATTATTTCGGAGGTAGCTTTACATTTTGCTATGTCGTTAATGTAGATCAGGAAAAGCAAGGGACCCAGGTGAATCCCTTGAAATACTCCTTAGGGAATCAGAATAAAACACGATTGGAAACATTTGGCAGCTACTGCTTGTGATCTATTTTTTATTTAAGACTTTATCCAACTGTTTGGACGTAAGCCAAAGTTCCATAATTAAAACAACAGAATACCGTGATCTAGGTATATTGTATCTTACTGGTTATTTTCGAAAAAGGCAAGCATATTGCGTAATTAGTGTTAGTATTATGCCAGAACAGGCTTCGCCTAGTGAGGATATAAATTCCATTGTAAAATTTAAGCCTAGTTATATTGTATTAATTTGATGTTCCTATTATGGAAAAAAATTAATAAAAAAACATGCAAGAACTATATCTTATACCTACATACAGAAATAGCTTTCTTGAGGTTTTTTTTTCTAAAAAAACCTAATTTTTTTGTAAAAAAAAAATTCAATAGATTATTTATTATATAATATGTCTTCCTTCGTGGCTCAGTTGGTTGGGTATCTGACTGCAAATCCAAGGGTCCCGGGTTCGATTCCCGGTGGAGACACGTTGTTTAATTGTGTTTTTAGTCTAGATCTCTGAGACGATTAATATCCTAAGTCTCCAGAATGTCTCAACTTGTTATTGGTTGTGTGTTAAATAATTATTTGATGTAATACCTGTTAGTTACCTGAGAAGCTACATAAAATACTGCTACTTTTTATAAATATATATATATATATATATATATATATATATATATATATATATATATATATATATATATATATATATATATATATATATATATATATATATATATATATATATATATATATATATATATATATATATATATATATATATATATATATATATATATATATATATATATATATATATATATATATATATATATATATATATATATATATATATATATATATATATATATATATATATATATATATATATATATATATATATATATATATATATATATATATATATATATATATATATATATATATATATATATATATATATATATATATATATATATATATATATATATATATATATATATATATATATATATATATATATATATATATATATATATATATATATATATATATATATATATATATATATATATATATATATATGAAAAAGAATTTTCTGGGTTAACCCGTGTCAGATAGTCCTGAGAAGGACTGTTTAAGACCTGACGTTTCGCCCGAATCAGGGTCAGGTCTTAAACAGTCCTTCTCAGGACTATCTGACACGGGTTAACCCAGAAAATTCTTTTTCATCTTATACCCGTGAAAACCTAAAAGTTAACATATATATATATATATATATATATATATATATATATATATATATATATATATATATATATATATATGTGGAAGCAGAATGCAGCAGACAGAAGTACGTACTCATAGGTATCCTTGAAGAGATCTCAAGCAGAGATATATCTGCTTTGAGATCTCTTCAAGGATACCTATGAGTACGTACTTCTGTCTGCTGCATTCTGCTTCCACACATACCTAGCATGTGTTTAATGCAGAAAAACTATCCCATCACATATATAAATATATATATATATATATATATATATATATATATATATATAATATAAATATATATATATATATATATATATATATATATATATATATATATATATATATATATATATATATATATATATATATATATATATATATATATATATATATATATATATATATATATATATATATATATATATATATATATATATATATATAATATATATATATATATATATATATATATATATATATATATATATATATATATATATATATATATATATATATATATATATATATATATATATATATGTATATATATATATATATATATATATATATATATATATATATATATATATATATATATATATATATATATATATATATATATATATATATATATATATATATATATATATATATATATATATATATATATATATATATATATATATATATATATATATATATATATATATATATATATATATATATATATATATATATATATATATATATATATATATATATATATATATATATATATATATATATATATATATATATATATATATATATATATATATATATATATATATAGATCAATCATAACTTATTATTGCATAAATTGCAGTGTTCACGGGGATCTATTGAAATGGTTGTCGTCATATGTGAGAAATTGACTACAGGCTATTGCAATTAAAAATTGCAGGTCACAATTCCAAATTCAAAGGTTCTTACTTGGAACCAATTCTATTTAGTTTGCACATACACGATGTTTCTAGCTGATTTCACTCGTTTAACTTCCTCATTTATGCGGAAAATATGAAAATTTTCAAAAAAATATTCAATCTCAGATTTATTTCGCCTATATGTATTATGTATATTGTTCAAATAACCAATTATTTCTCAATATCGCAAAAGGTAGATAGACTGGAAAATATACAAAATAAATTCTTTAAACATTTAGATTATAGAAGCAGACGTTCTTTTGGTGATCCCGCGCAATCTGCCCTATATCATAAATTAATTTCCTAAGAACTACAGCTGACATGACTTAATTATACAAGTTGGTGAACAGTATATCGGATTCTAGTGAGTTATTATCCAAATTAAACGTTCGTGCACCAAATAGGCTTACTAGAAAGACACATACATTTAGGCCACTTAATTTAAGTACAAATTATGCTCAGAACTCGAACGTGTAGTAACTACAACGCGTTCTTTAATGAAATAGACCTGTTCAATAACTCCTTAAATGGATTCAGATGCTCAATTCCTAGGTTGCTGCTCCGCGGTTAAGTGCTCTACGTGTGTTCCCCTTTTTTCTACTTTTCTATCCTACTCCCTTTCTCAAAACCACTTATTTTTGTTAATATAAAAATGATAATATTTGTTAACTCAATTAATTCACATGTCATATTATGTATACCTGTTAGTAAAATAAGTGAATTTAACTGTCTGTTTATACAATAAATTAAAAAATAGTAAAAATTTAATAAAGATACGAGAGGCCTTAAACCCAACAAAATTTGGCCTTTTTTTTAAATAAAAAAGCTCTAAAATAAATTTATCACAGTTATAATAACAAAAATGAGTAAACAAGACGATTAAATGATGTTTAACAAAATGCTTGTGATTTCAAATAGATAAAATTTATATATATGCGTTAAAACGTCGAATCGTGATTATTGATTTTAATTTTATCTGACAAAATATCATATGATTTTAAAACAATACAACAAGCGAGTAGAAAAAAAACTATTAAACTTAGAATTAATGAATTGAAATGGCCATGCATTTTAAAACTATCTCAGATACAAGAAATCTTTTGATAAATCTATTGATATTGAAGAAAATGCAATAAATTTAGACCAGAGATTTAGAACAAACGTGTAATTTGAGTACAAAACCGTTGATTTTAGTTAAGTCGCATTTTTTTATCATCATGTATGTCCAATTATTTAAATAACAAAAAACAGTTCCAGTACACATTACATGACTAAATGTTCGTTCCCCTGTTATAATCTGTTTTAAATCTACAGAAAACAATATTAGGAACTCGGTAAATAAATTCCCTTGCTTTTGACGTGCTTTCATTAATTATATTTTTTAAATGTTATTTTGTAGAAAAATCCCCTATAAATTTCGAGAGGGAATATCTCTATCTAACAACTGATGTCTGAAAAGTTTCATCCAATCGATCATCGTCAGGATGGATTCCTGGGAAAATTAAAAAACAATCAATTCAACCATCTGTGACAAATTACATTAAACTATAACATAGGTATTATAACATGACTATACGTAATTCACACATAGGTCTTCATAGACGTTATGATATTAAAAATATTAATTTGTCAAACTTTTCGTTTTTTCAACCACATGCGTCCATCCACTAATCCGGTTTTTTGCGGTAAAAAATAAACATTTGGGAAAAATTTTATTCTATTACGTCATGAGTTGGTGGCTGTGCCTTATTAAAAAAAAATTACGTCATGAGTTGTTAATTTAATATAAGGATGGTTCGACAAACTCGTTTCCGTAACGTTTAGTGTGATTAAGAACTTAAAACGACTATTGGTACTTTACTATTTTCCTATTTTACCATCTTATCCTAAATTTATTAAATAGGATATTTTGGTTTACAGTTGCATGTACGCAAACATTGGATTTTTTCCCAGTTGCTTTCTCAATACATGGCGTTACAAAAAGGTTTCTTCGTTAATTCCATAGAATAATAATAAAACTATAGAATACTCATTCCCATACAATACCTCGCTGAAAAAGTGAAGCCGTTTTATTGGCCGGCTCGTGTCAATATATGTATGACTCTGCTGGTAGACATTGTTCGTACAAGTACTACTCGTTATGACTGCGTAAATATTTTTGCAAGTAGTTAAAAAATTCCCTATTTGGAGAACGTATCACACAGACGGCCAAATGATTACTGAATGCTCGTAGCAAAATGTTGACCAAATTAGTCAACATAAAGCAGTCGCGTTTACTGCAGACTAAAGAGTATTCTATACTATTATTATTCTATGGTTACATCATAGATGGCGATGTTCTTTTTCAGGTTATTTCAAACGACCAGTTTCTCAAGAAGGCATGATTGATGAAGTGATCGCGTAAACCAGCCGATAACAGGGCGTAAGCCGTGTAGGTGCCTTGAGTTCCTGGTTCTCTTATAATATTCCAACTTCGTCTCTTTTGAGATGATAAAAACTTTGTCAAAAAAAACTAAATATATTAATTATTTTTTCATGATACATACGATCAAAATAAAGTGAAAAATTTCAAAAATATTAGGTACATTTAAAAAATTATTTGACAATGAATGGGTAATTAATTTTGATTCAAGAAGTAATGATAGGTTCATATTTATCAAGAATAAACAATATATGGCCGATAAACTAAATTAAGCTTTCGATATCAGTTAATTCTGCCATTAAAATTTATTTTATTTTTATTCCAGAAACCTGTGGCGCACCATTGGGTATGGAATCAGGAGAAATACCCGACAGTAGTATCACTGCTTCATCACAGTACGTCCCCAATGTTGGACCATTAAGTTCCAGGTTTGTACTTTTCTATCTCAAAATGTACGTATCTTTTTTGTGTTGGCTATTGAATCTGCCAAACTTCTATTCCTTAGATAGGTCATATAAGTCATCTTTTGTGATGGCTATGAGAAACGAAGAAGAAAGACCGCGCAGAGATTTAGAGAATTGCATATAAATCTTCAATGACTTCAATTAGCAGAGCGGCTAGTTTGTTATTTATTTACCGAATAGTGCATCTGTAGATCCAAGCTCCGATGGCTGGATGGCGTGCAGCGGAATGTGGACTTGGTCAAATTTGGACATCTAGGTGTCCAGATATTGAAGTTTGAAAATACAAATTTTCATACAAACTATTGATTACAGTCCCCCTAGACAACGTGTCATTTAGCTCAAGAAAAGAAACGAGAAAAGATAACTCAATGTATAGAAAACAAGTGTCACGTGACAGACAAGTGTCATTTCCATACATTGTGTTCTCTTTAATTGTTTCTTTTCTTGATCTAAATGGCATATCGTTGTCTAGGGAGGCTGGGATGCTAAAATTTAATAATGTTTATGTGTATCGATTTTTTGTATGGATAATCGTCGGAAAACACACGTAAAATTTACGGGACGTAATTATAAAGATTTGGCATAAAAAATGTACCCTCAACAGATATTCCCAAGTGTTTTTACATTTTTAAAGTTTTTTTTATGTGAGGAAAACGTCAAATATCTTACTTAGTTTGTAAACTAGAATGTTTGTTTACATTTTATAATACCAGGGGCACAACTTGTAACATAGTCACGGTAAATCAGATATACGTTATATTCATTTTCGTATAACTGACAGTCAACTTCAGATATGTATTTAAAACTCTAAGGTTCGTATTACGGGTTCGTATGATGTAAGAAAAATTTGAGGTCCCGTAAGCAGCATTCTCGCAATACGGGACCTTACATTTTTCTCAATTAACTCTTGTAATACGACCCTAAGTAATTATATATTGAATAATGTACGGTAAAGTTTTAGAATTAAGAGTTTTTTTTATAAAAAAACTCATAATTCTAACAGAAAATAAACTTCTTCACTTTCACAGAAGGAATACTTTGTACAGTAATTGTAAAGAATGCATTAAAATGTCAATTTTATTTATTTTTGTTTATAGATAGAATATTACATATATTATCCGGAAAAAGACTTTTTTTCTCAAAAACGCCTAAAAAATCACACAAAAATAAAATGAAAATACAAAAAATTTAATAAGAAAATCATACAAATGGTTGCTTTTTCTACATATACCGGTATTTATTAAAACATATAACACCATTGTGGCGAAAATTAAGAAAAAAATATAAGATTACATTTTTTTGATACCATTTTATGCAAGAATTCCGGTATATCAGTTCCTATGTCATCAAAATGAAGATATATTTAACACTCCAGTCATCTTCGGTTAGGTCAGTTAATACAAATGCATTACTGAAAATTAACACAAAGAAATTCTATACATATTATGTACGTCTTGTCTTATTTATAAAAAAGACTCCTTTTTTATAAAGTATATTTCTTCCGTTACAATTGTAAGCTGCCATAAAAAATATTACTAATAATTCACTATAATTACATCCATAAAACATTATTCTCTCAATATTATCACAACTCATCACTTAAGAAAATGAACGAAAATCTAATCAGTTTTTGTTACTACGTCGACACCTACCTATGTTTAGGTACATTTAAACTTTCTAATATAAAAATCCCTAGTCATGATCAAAGAATCTAGCTACGTAGGTACCTACATATCATAAAAGCCTTATTACATTCCTAATTGACTCAGCTATTCTCTCCTTCAGTTGCTATATAGAAACGTTTTATGCCTTCAACAATCTTTAATGAAATTAAACTGAATTTTTCATTTAACAACCATAGTTCATTATATTTTTTTTATTGAGTTACTATGGAAGTTTCCAAAATTGAGCGTTTTTTATTCTGGCTATACTTACTATAGTAGTAAAATCAATAATGTGGTAGGTATTTAATTGATTTGCTATAGTAAAAACACACATAATAATAATAATATTTATTTCTAACATTCTGTACATGTAATTTGTACACTAACGGGCTTATTTCCAAACTGCAATTTCTTCTAACCAACCAGAGTTAATGATATATGATCGAATTTTACTATCAAATAGTATCGCTAAGGAAAGCCAGCATTCTCAGAGCCGATATTTATGCTGTTTTTTTACAATGACAAATTTAAGATGGGTCGGTGGCAGAGCGGTTAGCGCGCTGTTTTAGTAATCCAGTGGTCGCGAGTTCGAATCCTGCCTCGACCGATTTCGTTCACCTATAGCGCAAACATTTATTTGCTTATTTTAGGGAACGTAGGAAGATGTATATGTACTTGTTTAACAAGGATATATTCATTTAAAAAAAAAATGTTTTCAAAAATTTAATAATTATAATTGGCAGTTTATAGTTATTATGTTTGATAAAAGCCTCTGATTTTGTATTCTTCTTATTCAGGCTACTGTTTTCACACAGAATATATTAAACACCACATAATTTTTTTTTGTTACGAACGGTTAAATCACAAACTCTTTGATATAAAAAAATTAAAATTCAATTCGTTTAAAACCATTTCTATTGTCGATTTCTGAAACGAAGTTCTGGCTTTAAAATCATTATTTATTCATTGTTTTTTCTCGGTGCTGGAGCTCAAACTATATGAATGTTTTAAAACAGAAATAAGTCACATATATGGGACAAGGCTGGTGATGGAACGTGCCCTGCAGGTACCTAAGACAAACAACGTGTATGGAGATCGTACCAGGAAACATTTTGTACCGCATATTATTAACGCGTTGCCGATTAGGATAAGAAATATTTTAAAGTCTGATGAAACGAAAATAGTAACTATAAAAAATACACTTAAACATCTGTATCTGAAATCAAGCGTTCGTTAGACTTTGAATTATTATTGTTGATTAATTATAGGTATATCTATTGTATATTATGTGTAAGGTTTATTTCAATTTTTTTTTTCTTTCGAATTTCATTTTTTTTTTCTTTCAAATTTTTGTATAGTCTCTGTATCTTTAATATTTGAGATAAGTTTATTGAAATAATTATATGTGAAATTTATAATATTATGTGAAAGAGAGAATCTGCTCTGCCAAAAAACTGCTTTGCAGTTTGGCGGGAAAATAAAAATGTATTACTTATTATTAAAAAATTAATATCTTAAAAAAAATATGATCGGCGACTGAAGCACTCATACTTAAATTCTCTTTGATGGGCATCCAAAAACCATCACTGATGCATTTATATACCGTGCAGCATAAGCCAATCCACACAATGTCATACCAACTAATGCCATTGACTGTCTGCACGTTAGAGCCACGCGATTTCGCGGATAGGTACCGAGCCGACGTTAAGTGGGCCCGTAATAATGGTGATTGGAACAATGGCTGTGTTAAACTTAATGCAATTCCCCACTATAACTTTGTAAGGGTCATTGGTTTGATTTAGTATCAATAAATCAAGAATACAAAGCGACGGTGCATTCACTACTTTAAGGGCGAATTTTGTAATAATGTTCTACGTGTGACTAAATAGCATCACATGTTATCGATAAAAATATCTTGATATTATATAAAAAAATATTGTGATAAATTAGTTATCACACATAACACATCAGACAGAAAAAAAGATAGATATTTGTTGGCCTTCGTGGCTCAGTTGGTTAGGTATCTGACTGCTGATCCAAGGGTCCCGGGTTCAATTCCCGGTGGAGACACAGTTTTTAATTGTGTTTTCAGTCTCCAGAATGTAGCAACTTGTTATTGGGTGCGTGTTAAATATTTATTTGACATAGTACCTGTTAGTTGCCCTAGAAGCTACATTAATAAAAATAAATATGCGATGTTATTTAAATCAAACAAATTGACTATTCTTATACATAATATGTATATTTATCATTATCTGGCTAGGTCCAGATGATGAGGGTCTAGTGTAGGGTTGCCAACTCTTATTTACGGATAAGAGGGAAATCAGAAATTATTATGCGCGACTTGGCCAAAAAAAGCGGTACTTGCCTACAAATGTACAGAAACTAAAAAAAACAACTGTGTAGGTATTTTTATCATTTTTTTTTTATTTAAACTGTAAATAAAAAACTTTGCTCTATGAAACGTACAGCGTACTTATAATCACAAGACAATTAGTTTTTCCTTATGAAAGAGTACTTGTTTTGTGATTTGGCGCAATAGAGCAATTTTTTATATTATTTGAATAGGATTTCTGTCCCACCTCTAGATTTACCATAAGGCGAGACAATTAGCGTCAAACAACTAGACATTATTTATCAGACGAATATTATTAAATGTGCACGTTCAAAAGATTTATTATTTAAACATCTACCTCCAAATATGATCTTGCAAAGGTCAGTACAATATTTGAGATACAATTTACAGTGGTGAAGGGTTTCATATAAAAAGTTTACTTACATGATCAAATGATCAACATTATTATATTATTTGAAAGTATAATAAAATTGGATAACAATTTAGCTGTTGTCAAGGGTCAGAATAAATAAACTAAGATAAAATCGATACTGTATATAATGAGACGGTCGACGGATGAATGCCTGCTTGATTGATTTGTACGCACGGCGATGGATTGTAGTTCGTGAATCTTCGCAAATCTTCTGGAATTATTGGAATTATCGGGGATTTACAAATTGCAGTTAAAATTCAGGAGCACACCCACAAAAGCTTAGCTATTAAGTGGAAGGATAAGATTCTATTGAGTTGATTGATTCATATGAAGTGTATTTAAAAAAAAAAAGATTTTTAAAGACTGCAAGGTATGGCTATTGAACCAACAAAGTTTCTATAGCAGTAGCAGAGATTTAAAAAACTCGAATCTGCAATTCTCGTTCTATTCTATATATTTTATAGGTTACGTTTCTGTAGTCTGTCCTTTCTATTTTTATGGTGCTACAAGGCATTGTTGAAATCACCAGTCGTTTTTCTTCCCTTTAAGACATAAAAAATATATAAGAACATGGTAAAGTAACAGACAATAATGACTTATTATTATTTGCCGCCCCCTGTGGCACAGTTGGTAAGCTGTTCGGTTTCCTGGGTTCGATTCTCAGCAGAAGAGAAATTTATTTAAATTCATTTCTAATGGAAATATTGCTTCTCTGGGCTGGAAACACTGGTTAGTTGGAAGAAATTGCCATACGGTAATAAACTCGCCACTAGCGCAAGGGTTCAAGGAAGTGTTAATTATTATTATTGTTAATTATAAATACTGACAATAGTTACCTTACAATGATAAAAAATGTCAAATTAAAATAATAAAATAAGATTAAATGGCTCAAAATCACCAAGGTGGCAAATTTCAAGATTGATTTTGCAACAAAAAATGTTAAAAGTTATAATGATGATAATTACTTAATATTGTAAATATATATGTGTTTAACAATACCTCGATAGGGCAGAGCATAGATTTCATTATTTTTTTAAATATATTGACTTTTAAACAGAGCCGTCGCTAAAAACGTCATTTCGGGAACGTTTTTGTAAAGTTAATAAATTGTCCAAAAAAATTAAAGGAATGTTATTTTTTGCATTATTCAATTATTTCGATGTATATTCTCAATATTATCTGACAAAAAAAAAACAATAACATGCACAGAATATTTTTGAGGCAAAATACATATTAAAACGAAAATTAGTAACTAGTATTCATGTAAATAATTTAAGAAATATAAAAATATCAGTAACATTTTTAATTAAATTTACATTACGTGGACTTGATTAAGGTTTCTTAACATAAATGTAATCTTTTTTGAACATAAATAAAATTGTATAATGTGTTTTATGAACTTTTAGTATCGTTCCCGGAAATGTTTAGGTGTTCCCGAAATGACAAGTATGTTTGCTGAATGACGATAATGTTATCATGGGGTATTATAGCAAGGGTAAATTTAAATCACGAACGACAGTTGCTGTAATCACAGTTATATTTATTTATAAAGACAAGGTTTTTACTTCACATAAAAATAACTTGGTTTTAATCACTTCTTGAATGCTTCTTGGAGTGACGAACGGAAATTGTCATTAAATCTTCGTCATCTGACGAAGATGAGAAGTAAATACTTTTATAAATGCTGTGTCTCTTCAAATTCCACAGGTCTTCCAAATTATCTGTAACCATGAGCTCTTCAGAGATGGGAGATTCTATTGAAGGCATAAAAACATGTGTAGATTCCACTGAGCTTTCATTTAAAAGACTAGACAGCGTGGAAAGTTTTATTTCCTTATAAAAATATTCATATCGATATAATTGTATTAAAACTTCTGGCCCTCTTTCTCAAGAAATTTTTGTGACGTTCATAATACCTGGTATGGCATCCAAAGTTTTTGGTACGTTATTTTTTTCCTTACTCACAACTTCTTCAGGGATCACTTTTACATTGATAGCACACTCAGTGAACAAGTTTGCAAAGTCTGAGGCTGTTTTAATGTCATTTCCCATCAACACTTGTCTATCGGCTGTTCTTTTTAGACATCCTCCTACACCGTCCATAGGTCCTTTACCATGTCCAGGTTCACTAAAAGTCCAAGTAGATTTAGTTACTTGTTTGAAATCATTAATCAATGTTAGTATCCAAAGGTTTATATTGGTACGGTTGCGATATTGCGATGTTGGACCGTCAGAGTAGATATGAAGGGTGTCAATATCTTTGTTTTCTAAAATTGTAGTTAATATCGGTTTCATACGAGCCCATACTGCATGAGCTTGGTGATCTAAATTTTCACTCACTGTAGCAAATGATCTTGATTGTAAAGCATTGTTTATGTTTCGTGAATAGTTAACACCTGTATGGATAGACAACTGATTTTTAGCAAAATGTGTGGACTGTATTTCATTTGCGTACTTGGTAGTATAGTTTTGTGAAAAGTCTATTTGTATCATAATCTCATTTGTAGATAAGTTTTCTTTCAGCTCTTTTTTCAGTTTGTTGTGATTATAAATGCCATAGAGATGTTTTTTCATGACTGGAATGTCTTTACCTAAAGCAGTTTTTAATTCTTTGACTGTACTTGAAATTAAAACCTTTTTTGTTATCTTAAAAGTCTTTTTCTCACCTTTTACAATTTTATCTTCATGAACAGTCTTCCATTGAAAATATGCCAGCGAATCTATGTTATCACCTGTCTCAAATTTCTGATTTTTGCATTTTATACACACACCAGCCATGCAATCATGAGAAGTTATATCACAAGCGTATTCCTCAATAAACTTTTCTACACATCCGTGTTTAAGCTTTTGCACGTTTTTCAGTTTATTACATTTCAATTCAAAATTTACATGCTTGACACACAAACAAGTTTCTCGATCCTTTAATTTTGGAGCTACGACCCAAAATGGCTTTGCTCTGAGTAGTGTCGTGTAAGATAAGTTAACCCCAGTTTCTTTTGCGAATTTTGATGTCAGGGCTTTAACTGTAAATAAAAGAGTGCGCTTTTGTTTCTTAATTCTATTTTTTTGTAAATAGTCTCTCTTAGCTGGACACATTCGACTGACGTCATCTCTTTCGAAGAAATCTATGACTTTCTGACGAACTTCTGGCTTCAAAACAACCTCGCGAGATTTATGATAATTCTTTAGAATCGATAATTTATCATTTCTTTCTTTTGGTAAAATCTTCTTGGCCATATAGAGCAATTTGTATTTTCTCAAAATACTTCCACTGATACATTTTTGGAAGACCTCTTTCTCTTTGGAATTTTTCGGCAAAGCATCAGCCTTTTCTTGCAACTGTTTATGCAAAACTTCACCAAATAAAAGTTTTTTTCGTACTTCAGGAGGTACGTTAATGTTCTTAATCATATCACCTACTTTGCTGTTAGGGGTAGTGGCGACAGATTTCTTTGCTGCTTCTATTTTTTTTAGTTTTTTCTTTAAACACTCATTTTTTCGTTTCATATGAAGTATAATTTCCTTCTGTTTTTTAATTGTACGGTATGCTTTTGCTCTATCTTTGCGAATTATTTTTCTTCCTACTTGTCGTCTCACTGAAAGGTTTGCGGCTGACTCATTTGATTGTGGCGGTGTATAACTTGTTATATTTGTTAATAACTTTTTCTTCTCTCTGTATTTTTTCGATGCTTTTTTCCAATCTTTTCTCTGCTTTCGCTTCTCTCGCTCAGTCAGATCAGCAATGTTCTTCACTTTTTTTTCAGCTTTCTTCTTTTTATAATATTCTCTGTCCTTAGCCCTTTTAATTTCTCTCTCTTCATCGGTCATCTTATCTAAAAACTTTCTTTTTCTAGCATTAGCCTTTTCTCTTTGGCGTAAATAAGCTGTACTATTCTTTTTCAGCTTCTTATTTGTAACTTTTTTTTTCTGTAGCGGAAGTCTCCATATCGCTATAAAAAATACAACAAGTATGTCAATTTATTGGAAATTATATACACTATACACACAACACATAAAGAAAGAGAATCCACTTCGAAATCAAAACCATCATTTCCCGAACGTTGTTGTCATTTCGGGAACATGCTATCATGTCCGGGAACGTTCACTAAATGACCGTTCACAAAATGACGATTCTTAATAAACACATGCGCCATATTGAAAGCAGCCATCTTAGACGCGGTGTGACACGGTTAATGTAAAATGTTTGAGGTTATTTTGTTATTATTATGCACTTAAAAGTATTTCTTTAATATTTAAAACTTATAAACGCGTTCCCGAGTTGATGAACAATTGATGTACTCTCTGTAAATAATAAATTGAAAGGTACTTACCATTAAATTATAATTTAATTCACGATAAATACACTGACAGACTGGTTCAATTATTGCTTTCTCTCACTAATGGCGCTAGTCACGTTATGGCTGCGTTCGCTTAAAATTATTTTCGGCTAATTACGGCTGCGTTCACGAAAATGACGCTAACGCTAGCCGACGAAATATTTAAGTAAATTTCTATTTGAAATTGGAGTATTTTTTAAATAACCTTTCGAAAAACTAGTTCCTTGATAAAAAATAATGGATATCAAGCGAGAGAAACTGTTAAATATCGTTAATTTTACATAATTTCATGGAGATACTTCTTGAAGATTGTACTTTAGAACCGTTCCCGAAATGACTTTTCTTATATAAAAATCAAAATAATTTAAAAATTAATATACTTTTGAAGCATATTATATGATGTACAGCTAAAATCAATGAATTGTATTATTTCATTATGTTCATTTAATCAATAAAGTTATTATTTCAATAATTAATTTGCTGGCGAAGCAAATTTCTCACCTTGGTGATTTTGAGCCAAATGTATTATTTTACTAGTTGCATGTAACACATAAGATCCAACTGTCGATTGCGATAGTATGTATAGTTGATGAATTAGAATCAAACTATAAACCCATAAATCCAAATTATTGAAAATTTTAACACATGTTGGTATTCATGTCAAGATAGGACAGTATGGAGGTCATTCCTCTTTTCCTATCCGGAATATGATAACAGCATGATGGTTCTGTGTGTATGTTTTGAGATTAAGTATCAAACTATTAAGTCTTCTTACATATTGTATATAGGTGACTGCCATACAAATTGTATGAAGCGATGTCGTCACTAAATACAATTTTAATAAAAATGTTAAAAAAAATTTGAGATGTACTTCTACAATATTAATATTTTTTATACAATATTAAATTATCTAGTTGGAGTGTTTCGGCTTTTTTCGATACTTTAAAAAAAATGGAAATAAAGGCAGTTAAACTCATAAATTTATCATTAAAACATTATTTTTCTTAATAAGAAATGTTTAAGAAACCCTGGATTTTTTTTGAAACAATAAATTTGTGATTAGGTCCTTATAGAAAAGAACATACCGCATCCTATTATAAAAGCTATTTAAAATTTAAACAGCAACACCAGAATGCGCATAAAGGTGGGAGATGACCTCTCAAAGGAAATTCCAGCTGCAGTAGGTAGGTATTCGACAAGGAGATAGTTTGAGCCCTTTTCTTTTTAACATCATTATGGACAAGATTATCGAAGATGTTAAAGCATAAGGAATAGGTTTCAAAATGGGAAACAAAAATATAGATATAATATGTTGATGCCGTCTTAATTGCAAATTCCGAGGATGATCTTCAGAGACTACTATATAAATTCCACTATCTTCCCAAAGACTAAATATGTAAATCTCAATAGAGAAAACAAAAAGCATGGTAACCTCAAGATACGTTGCAATAGACAATAAAACTATAGAACAATTGATGAGATTTAAGTACTTGGGCATAGAAATATCCAGCAGCAATGATCTTTATAACGAAGTACATGAACAAGCAATCAAGGCTGCTGTAGTGGCTGGATGCCTGAGAAGTGCTGTGTGGAGAAATAGGGATATGCTGAGGGAGAGTAAAGTCAGGATCTACAAGACTTGCATAAGACCAATCATGACATACGCCATAGAGACAAGAGCTGACACCACCCGTACAAAAAGTCTCCTTAGAAACACGGAGATGAAGACTCTACGGCCCATCGCAGGAGTAACCCTCCGCGATCAAATAAGGAGCTCCGAAATAAGGAAAATTTGTGATGTTGAGGACGTGGTGCGATGGGGTAGAACAAGGACATGGGAAGAGCAAGCTCAGACCGAGTAGTGAGGATATCAGCTGATGAACATCCTACAGGTTGCAGACCTCCAGGAAGACCCAGGAGCAGGTGCCGAGTAATACAGGACATAGTCCTAGCTGACGAAGAAGAAGAAGTATATTTTCTATATTAGTACAATTTTTCAGCGTTCTGAAGTTGTACAGCGTACAGTGTATACATTTTTTATAGAAAATTAAATTCTCAAGTTTACATGTTTAGACATTTTTCAATATTTAAAAAAAAATGAAATAAAGGCAGTTAAAGACAAAAATTTACAAAATTTCAGCATTCTAGCTTTTGTTGTTTCTGAGATATATGGAAAAATAAATCAATAATTCAAAAGTTGATAACCCCTGACTGAAACAATAATTCACAATTCTGAGTATAAAGTTTTGTAGGCTTATAAGTGTTTATATATTCTGAAATATTGGCCTCTGTAAATTGAGCGGATCAAAAGTTATAAGGGGGGGGGACAGACACACACAGACTCATAAAACTCACATAAAATATTCTACTCCGAATTCTGAGTAAATCCAAGTATGGGAACATATATGCTGCGAAGCCTCTAAGTTGTTTTTTTTTAGCATGCAAAAAGTCCACTACGCCATACAAAATGTTCCTAGTATTCCTTATACGCGGGTCTTGGCTTAATACTTTGTCGGTATGTTAAGAGAATAAATTCTCTTGTACAAATCGAGAGTTAGATTACATTATTTATAGCTGTATAGTCAAAGTTAAATTTTAAAACAATATTAAGTATAATTTAAATGAGGAGAACATATTACTTGAACATGAAACATCAACATTTATACAATTTTAAAATTATCAGGGTAACATTTAGAAAATAATTATTTAATGTGCGGTAAAGAAAAATCACAAAAATAAAACCTATATACCAAATAAACAAGTATTAATCATGATTTCAAGGATGTGTAATATTGAAAAACCCAATAGCAATAAAATTACATATAAATAATGGAATTCACATACCTTAATAATTGCGAGATCTAGACATTATATTTATTAGACGTGCCCGGAAAACTTTCAAGAACAGGAAATTACCCTTTTTCCTTTTTATTTTTTTCATTACATCCTTTATCACTATCAAAGTTGTGGTAACAAGTGTATTGTGATTTTTTTTATTTTCTTAAATAATTTTATCTTGATATAAATCTTTATATTCAGTTGCTACACATTGTAAAAATTTTCCCATATTTTGTGGTAAACAGAAAACCTAGCGCAATTCTCTTTTATGTTAACAACATTTTATCTTATTTCTTATAAAAATTAAAAAAACAACATTAGATAACATAAAATTCATTTAAAAAAAACTTAAGTCTTAATAACTATGTAATGGCAGTGATAAGTAGAATGTGAATGAGGCAGAATTTCTGACAGCCCCTGTAAGGGACATGGGGTGATGTCATTATTTAGATTAGTAAAAATATTGTGAATATTTTCGGAATTACTTTGTGGCACATTTAAACAATTTTATTTTTTTTATTTACAATTCACGTTGTTTTCAACCACGAATGAGTAATTTGATACGACCGGTTTTAATATGATCACACTCATCGATCCTGAGGAAGAAGCTGTCGCTTCGTTACCAGTTTCAATGTCACTATTACAAAATAAATTATCACATTGATATGAATATAACACATTATTTGAAAAAGCTGAATGCAACTGTCGATTTGTTCAAGAAACTTTGTTCTTTGTTCTCTTAACAAATCGATAAAGTTTCAAGCCAGGATACGCGAGATTTGTATGCACGGTCTACATTTTTCACGGCTTTTCCAACTTTGAAGTCAAAAAACACCAACTTATTGGCTTCGCAGCTTATATGTTCTATATACGGATTTTCTCAAAATTCGGAGTAGGTAGTACATTTAGTGTGTCTGTCTGTGTGTATGTCCGTCCGTCCCTTATAACTTTTGATTTGCTCAATTGACAGAGCCCAAAATTTCAGAATAAATAGTTATAGGCCTACAAAAATTTAATACTCAGAATTTTGAATTTTTAATTCAGTCAGGGGTTTTCAACTTTTAAATTTTTACTTTATTTTTCAATATATCTGAGAAACCACAAAAGCTAAAACGCTGAAAATTTAAATGAACATAGAAAAATAAAAAATCTCAAATTTGTTTTTTCAAAAAAATTCCAGACTTTCTTAAACATTTTTTATAAAGAAATATATTTTTTTATGATAAATATATATGTTTAACTGCCTATATTTCCAAAGTTTTTAAAAATATCGAAAAGATCCGAAATATAATTCAATAATTTGGATTTATGGGTTTATAGTTTGGTATTTATTCTTCACACACTATCGCTATCGACAATTGGATCTCATGTGTTACATGCAACTAGTATTATTATTAGTTGGTAGGTAGGAACATTGCCCAATTGATTATTTTTGAATACCCACTATAACTGTCGTTATGAAAATGTAGATTGTGTGACTTATGAATATAGTCACTGGACCTACATAATTTGATATGATTATTTCGGTTAAGTTCATTTCGAAATCTTAGGTGGGTAGATATATATCTCTGTCTCTTTCATTGAAACCGTCTTCAAAGTACACGATACTTCTGTGACAGCACAGATTACACAAATACAAACTTTAACTTTGGATGATAATCTGACATCAAAGAGATATTTGACGATGAAAACAATAAAGTGAAGTATGTAAGTTGGAGGGATTGGACATCAGAATAATGGAGCAAGTGATAAACACTAGACACTTGTCATTTGGTTTTGTAATGCGCCGCCAGGTGCGTCTGTCAACCCGAACAGAATCTTCCTTAGTTAAATATAGTACCTATCTACTGTTTATGAAAATAATAGATAATGATAAGCTTTGAATCTATATAGTTCGTATACAAGAGGGGATCTCTATTGTGTTATATTACAATAATTATGACAATGTCTAAATTAACTATTCTAACCATTACGTACATACTACGAAACACGCATTGATTATATATAAAGAGGTTAATTAACTGTTCTGGAGATTATACTAATAATTGGTGTTTTCCGGTTTAATAATAATAATTTAAATAATTTATATGGGCGCTTATATTCTATCTTATGTTGCTCTACGAAACAAAGTTGTTTTCTGTCCTTTAGAGAAAGTGCTCTTGCTCTGTGCATTGCGGACATCCGGAGGCAGGGCCGGATAAATCATAGAACAACCCGGAACAAGAAATCAGGGCGCTTGTCTAAAAAGGGCGCTTAAAATCCTAAAATGTTAATTATATAAATCAAAAATTCCCCAGGTATGGCACTCGGTTCTCTCTGCCTTCCCCGAAAGGGACACGGCGTGATGGTGTGTATGATAAAATTCTCCGGTGTTAATATCTTGTCCGTCTATTACCGTGTTATTCGTAAACATATATATACCTACCAAATACTAACAACTGCACGTTTATGCTCCTCGAGAGTCGATTCACACACACACTCAAAAAATAATCATTGTAATAATTTACTTGCTAAAGTGTTAAATTATCTACATAATGAAGCCAGCGCCCCCCTGTCTGAAATCGCCCGGGCGGTTCATAATGAATTTCATATGAGATGGTAGCGGCATGTTTGAAAACATTCCAGATGCTACACACCATAGTAACTTTAATTATACATTATAATAAGAACTCTTATTGCTTGTTAATGAAACTACATAAGCCGTTTAAATATCCGGAACCTGTATACAACTAATAGCAAGGTTTTCTAAAAAAGGGAAACAATGTTCTTTAGAAATGTTATGATAATCTCAGTGAAGTTTTCCCTTTCGACTTTAGCGACATACTTACTTATTTCCTTGATCTCGGTCGCCGACTCGTCACCTGACTCTTTCAATTATTCATATATTATTGTTTCTATCTCTCTCTTCTGTCTGATGTCAAGTGTTAACACGTGTCAATATTTTTTACGAGTCTAGTATAGACCATAGATTTTAATATATACCTATAACTAGATGGAATACTAGTCGGCAAAGTGTATCTAAATCAATGGGAGTTTTCGTGTGCTGTTTTGTATAAAATTCATTGGCATACCTCGTTTTATTAATATTAATTTATGTAGGTATTTATTATACCAAGAACTTATTTAGTGTTTTGTGTTCATTAGAATCGCGATTTGTTTTTTTTATTTTAAGTTTGGTGTGATTTTAAATTTTTACTAGAATTTGATAGTTATATTGAGACTTTTTAATTAAAAATAATTTTTATGATATTTTTAGCGTTAACATTAGTTATTAAGTTTAGGTTATTTACATAATACTTGAGATAGTTAAAAGGACTTTTAAATTATATTTTACTTTAAACGGTTTATGTGATGATCCAATACTTAAAAAAATTGTAAGACCTAAGGTTTTAGTTTAAAATGCCTACTTCTCAGGATACGGTACATACATGAATAGGAATAGGTAGAATTATAATTTATTTTTGTTCTTTGGTTTATATTAATATATTGATTTTTACTGTATAATATTGAATTATACTGCATAATATAATATTGAAATTCCAAAAATTTGTTAAGGAGGGGGGGGGGGCGGTTTGAAATATATTGCTCTGGGCGCAAAAACACGTTTATCCGGCCCTGTCCGGAGGCAATCTATTCCATTTTATAGGGCCTCATACACTTAAGCATCGATCACAGCAAGCCTCTTTGTTGGCTCTGTCCAACTTTTTTAGGGAGATGTTACTCAGTGATCTAGATGAGTGTGAGATGCCTCCCATACAGCTTTTTACTCTGATACAGCTCTTGAATGTTTAAGGTTTAAATGTCACCTTATTATATGATTCGTAATGTCACATATTTATAATTGTTGAATTTCCTTTTCTTAATCCAAATATTTTTGGGAAAAAAAATCAATGACACACATTCACTTATTAGACAAACAGTTCAATGAGTTTTTCGCTTAGTTATATTTTGTCGTAAAAAAACCTATCTTCTTGTTTAATTTCATTACTAAGGTTGTGTTTCTCGAACAAAAGTATCAGTGATAGTATAGTTAAAATACTTTGATTTCATAAAATTGTGCAATAATTTTGGTTGTTCCGTTGAAACCTAGTGCCGTCAAACGATACAATTTTGAACAATTTTATGAAATAAAAGTATTTCAACTATACAATTACGGATACTTTGTTGAAACAACCCAGCCTAAGAGATTTAGACTAGCGTCACTAAGTAAGGGAGAAAATGGACGCCAATCGCTGAAGCATATTAGTTTGACATTTGACCAGTGTGCCAACGTCATGTTCCAGCAAAGAAATAATTTAATAAGGGATGTTTATGTTTAAATGAAATTGAATTAATAAATCTACGATTTGTCTTAATACGAGAGTCTTTTCGACAATACTTCAATCATTCTAAATATTATTTACTATTTCTTACGCAATTTTAGATTCTCCGTGTTGTATATACCTACTTGCTTTTTAACTGTATTTCATTTTAATTTTATCAGGTTAAACACGGAACGCCAAGGGGGAGGGTGGTGTCCTTATGGTCAGTTGGAGAAGGGAGTTCGTGAGTACATTCAGATAGAGTTGGGTGGACCACGTCTAGTCACAGCGGTGGCAACTCAAGGTCGACACGACAGAGGACGTGGCCAAGAATATACCGAGGAATACTCTATTGAATACTGGAGATCCAACATACAACAATGGAGACTGTACACCAGATGGGACGAAAAACAGGTACAATTGTATTTCTTTTAATAAAATCTGTATTTCTTTCATTAAAATCTGTATCGATATTTCTTAGGGTTGGGACATGAATTGCTATAATCACTTAAATAAAAACATAATATTATGAATTTCAAAAAAGAAAATAATCCCAGCGCAGTCTGTTGAAAATCTTGCCAATATGAGTAGGTATATTAAAATATAATTTTCTTTAACATTAAAAATAAAAATAATAGAATATGGTTTTCTTCTACACCTAATGTTATTAAAAGGTAGCTATACGCAGTTGTGATATTTAACAAAGGGTTTACTAATAGAAGATTTTCCCTTAACAATTTTATTCGTTCAAACGGTGCAATAGCAACATTAGCGCAAAAACCGACTATAGGATACCCAAATAAGTAAAAAAATTGATGACAGTTAATATTTAATATCGTTTATGCCAGATAAAAAGGGTATAAACTTTAAAAAATAGGTTCTTTACCAGAAAAAGTCATACGAAAAGTGACTATGCAAGTTTTTTTTTAAATTATTTATTTGTTTTCTCGGAAAATATGATCGGTCTGGGATGTTCCGAAATGTACTCGATTTAGGACTAATTCGATATACCAAGTGACTATCGGAACACACCTAAATGAAAAACAAATTTTATCGTTTGTCTACCGCATATGGCTTTAGTTTGATAGTGCTACAGAGTATAATATATTTTAATATATTTTTTAAAAGAACCTAAACCATCGAGAAATGTTACGCGTGTATAACATAGGGTTCGGAAAACTTTGAAAATTTTAACAACTGGTTCGTCCGGACCCGTTTAGTTTATAATGCTTACATATAATGTATGTGAAACAATGTTAATGGGTGTACAGATTCTTGTATGCTTCTATTAATATTTATCAGGTATTTTTTTTTCTGAATTCCTGTTTTGTTTCCTAATCAAAATAAATAAATAAAAATATTCGACGTTTTATGTAATATTGTCCGTCGCTAATGTTAGTATCGACCGAAATGTCACACTTACTGAACATGTACATATGTAATTGTATGTTCGTATTACATAGGTATGTATGTATGGAATTAATCTCTTAGAAAACAAGGCGCACGAACCGATCGAGAATCATTAATTATTACACAAAGTTTTCGACAACATGAAGAAACATAATCCTTTTCCAACAAGTTGGCAGAAAGAATATCGAGTATTTAGTAAATATTGTGAACACAAACAAAACCAAAAAGAATAAGCACTCGGTATTGCAGACCTCACGACCTTTGTAATACGGACAGACGGACGCTTATTTATTTTATTTTTATAAAAATAACTTTACGTACATTTTGTTTTTTTTTCAATATCAACAAATTTTATACTTAATATAATAAATAATCATGGCAATTATTGTTCTTATTATAATTGTTATGAAATATTTTTATTTTTCCCATATTTCACATATCCATCAACATGGAACTGGGATGGTCAAATGAGGTGATATAAACATAAAAATGTTTTTATAAGTTTGTTAGATATATAATATTTAGTGATAAAAAAATTATTATTATTAAAAAAATCATTTCGCTATTCATTATTTTTTTAATTTCGTAATGAAAATGAGAACCAATTTAATGTTGGTTAATTTTTCAACATTGAATCAACACAAAACTAATGTCATGAGTCAATCCAGAAGTACTATCACAATTCTTCTTCTTCCTTTATCTTCTTTCTAGAGAAACTTACAGACTTTTTGATATAATCTGTATCATCATATTATGTTTATGTGCTCCTATACCATCCATATGTGGCGATGCAACTTTAGTGATTTGTTTAGCGCATACCCGGGAAATTTAATTTTTTTTTTTTTCTCACATACGTATATATTAAAAATGCAATTCATTATACAATTAATAGTATAGATATCTCAAGTAAAATCCAACATTAAATATCCTTTAAAAATTAAAGTATTTTTAAACACCTATTAAGATTTGTATTTTTCTTGTGATATGATTAAAAACGTAAACAAATACAAAACTATAGATCAAAAAAGGTCTTTCAAATATTTATCAAGGACCTACAAAACTTCTATTTAACAGAGAAAATATTCAACAGAATAGCGAGTCGTTCTTTCAAACATCTTCACGCTTTCCGTTGTAAAAAAAATATGGCGAGGAGTGATTCACGTCGTATTTAGTAATCTCTTTTGGTATTTAGAAAATCTTCTTGGTGTGTCAGAAATGGCAAAATATAAATGTTTTTCCGGAATATATAGGCGTGCAAAACTGTAGGTATGCCAAGTCGAAAATTTTCTCCGCAATAAGAAAAAGATTCATCCCTCATACAATAGAAATTCCCAGACTCAAAAGAACTCTTATCTTTGATTGTCTGATTAATCTACAAATAAGTAACTAAAGTTTGCGACAGAATTCAAAAACTGTTTTTTGTTCAAATGGCGTGCTTTGGAGAGATAACCCTAAGTGCCAACATAATAACGCCAAAAAAACATTACTTTCAACCGAAAAGAAAATTATTTGTAGAAATCCGCAGCAAATTATCCTTGTCATAAAATTTCTACAACAATGAAAACTACTTTATTTAAAGATTTTTTTCTCGCCTTTTTCACTTAGTGATAACATGATCAAGTCGCCCCTTGCAACATTTTGAGTGTATACGTTCATTTTTTATTACTTGTTTATTTCTTAAGAGTGAAACAAAATATTTTCACTATGATAAAAAGTTTATTATAGGTACAAGAAATTTTGTAACAATCTCAAGCAAATTTATGAAAATTTTTGTAAATCTATAGTTTTCATAATTTTTGTTGTTCGAAACGTGAAATCACAATACACAGAATTCAAAATGAAACAATCGACGCAGCAAAAGATTTGTTTCTCCTTGTACCTATACCGCGGATCATACTTTATTGTTATCTCTCGTTTCTGTTGTAAGTTCCTACCTTTGGCAAATATTATTTATTCAGTAATAGTCCGAGTAGATTCATACATTTACCTCGGACATAAGGTTAAGCAAGGTGGAGACAATCAGGAAGCAGAGATCGAACGCAGGCGGGGCCTTGCATGGGCTGCATTCGGTAAACTGTCGTATATTCTCAGATCCAAACGATTTGCAAACCATTCGAAGAAAAAAATATTTGACATCTGCATCCTCCGAGTTCTGACATATGGTTTTATTTATTTATTTATTTATTATAAATCCTTTCTTACAAATACAATAACATATTATGTATGCACAATATAACTTAAAATATATTGAATTGTTATGTTAACGAATCAGGGTATTGGAATTACATTAGATACGCTGATTCCTCCGAAAATATCAATCATTGATCATGATCATATTGATCTCAGTATGTACATTGATATTTTAAATTTAGAATTTGACTTAGAGAATGTTCCTGAAGATATTTTGCCTATTTTAATTTATATTTCGAGATATAATGTTAGAAAAGAATAAAGACTAAAAAATTGTTCCACTTGCATTTCATGGTTACAATCAATAGATAAAGAAATAGACGTAGAAAATGTCCTAAAGAACTAGTCTTGGAATTAGATCGTGGTAAATTAATATTGCCCACCGAATATTCTGTAATAGCTACATCTAATGTACATATGGTTCATATTACAAAATATTTTAAATACTCAACACGACCTTTTTTGAATCTCAGCGTCAGCTAAATTTATTAGATAAGGTCTTAAAACTAAAAGATTATTCTTCGTAGACTTATATTTTAAAAATTATAATCGAATAAAATACTGTTAATTATGTTATACATTGATATTAAATTTAAAGAACAACTATTTCGTCTAATAAAGGACTTAAAACTGGTCATTAATCATTGCTATTTTATCACATAGTCGATTTGAAATAGCATTGTTTACATAATCCTAATAATTTATTTTATTTTGTACACATACCTATCTTTTATTTTTTCATTCAATAATAATTGCCAATATACTAATAGGTATAAAATCTATGTTTTGCAATTTGAAAGTTTGGTACACACACTTAAATATTTTTAGTTGTAGTCCTTTGCTAATTTGTTTAATAATCAATTGTTGTATGTATTTATTAATTACTTAGTATTTTAAATTGCGAATGCAAACATAGGTACATTTTATATTGTTTTCTTTATCAAATAAATTTTTAAAAATATTTGTGTATAAACCTAATTAATTTCAATAGCATCAATATACATAATAACAGAAATAAGCATTATGGATATTAATATTTTAAAAGTAGCGGAATGAAATATAAAACACTATTAAATTTATCTACAGGCTTCATTTTACCACTTACTAAATACCTACTTAAATGTTTCAAAATATAATAAAAAAATACTTTATAACTATTTAGTAAATTAAACGTTAATCTACCTAGGTGAAACGACAGCACTAAGTTCGATGTCGGTAAAAAGCGCGCGCAGGCCTGTATATCGTAGGCCACGTAAACTTGACCACTGACGCGTTTCGCTCAAAGAGCATCAACCATTCTGTAAATTATATAATTGATAATGGAATTTCATCAAGAGTTGACAGTCGGAAGTTGACCACGCCCCCCCCTGACATAAGACTAAGATCACGCAAAAGTTTCCTGACATCAACGCAGCCACTTCCATCTCACCCTGAGCAGGAAAGGCTCCGTCTATGGCAGCAAGAAGCCCCCGATAACTTCGTCCGCCCTAAGGAGAGCCGCCGGGCCACAACGCGGAGTGGCGTACGTGGAAGTCACTAAACAGACTGAGGACGGGCGTTGGGAGAATGTTGGATAACCTGTCTACATGGGGCTTCCTGCAACAGGGATTACCAACGACATGTGACTGTGGAGAGCAGCAGACCACCGCACATCTGTGCAGCTGCCCCTCAAGTCCAGTCAACTGCACCATGCACGATCTTATGGTGGGCAATGATTGTGCTATTGACGTTGCTAGGTACTGGCAGAAAATTATTTGAATGCGTTGCTGACACGAAAGAAGAAGAAGAAGTCGGAAAATTAGAAATAAAAAATACGATTAAATTTTGCGAAATCATCCCCTGTTCCATAGTGTGGAGAGTAAAAATAAATAAATGTATGTTTGAACTCATCGTTTATGTCATATTGAAATCGTATATTGAAAACAAAATATCATTGGTTGATTTCACTAATTGACGTATTAATTCACGTACGTGTCAATGTTATAAACTGACAATTGAACATTCAACAAATTGATAGCAATTTACCATTTAGATTTGAATGCTAAATTATTTGCATTGTTTAATCAATAATATTTAATTGAAGAGAGATTGGTATATTTTTATTGCGTGAAATTTCAAAATCGACTATGAAAAAAACGAATAGATTATGGCGAACAGAAACATGCAGGTGTTTCATCCATTGTATACATTATTTAAAACACATTATATAACTAAACTTTTCAGAGCGTGAGAGCATTTTGAAATTTTTGGCATGAAATAAACGGTTGATAGAAGGAAAACTTCTCCTTGCGCCATAAATAACTGGAGAGTTTATTGCCATTTGGCAATTTCTTCCAAATAACCAGCGTTTTCAGCCCAGAGAAGCAAGAGTTGCATATACCAACTATACCATCAGATTTAAGTCAACGCACTTTATACACTTAAGTCTGTATAGACGACATGCTCAAGCCATTTGACACTAATATATTATGACGATATTTCGATGGGTATTCGGACATATTATATTTTTTATAGTTGGTAGTCCACTTTTTGGTAACGAAATCGGTCGAGGCAGGATTCGAACTCGAGACCACTTGATTGCTAGCCCAGCGCGTTAACCGCTCTGCTATCGACCCATCTGAATTAAAAATAAATCATCATTGTGAATATATCACCATTGTGAACCATATTGAGAATAAATTGAGAATACATATTAAGAAATAATTATATGTGTTGGACTGCGTATATATCCGTTTTTTTTTAATTAATTTTCTATAAAAAATCTTCGCATTATAGGAAGATAACAGACCCGATATAATAATTCATGATGAAAATTAAAAAAAATATCATACATTTGTGACGTGGATATTCCAAATTCTTGTAATATTATAAAAACTTTTGATGAAAAAATTAGAAAATACACCGCTTTAGGTAACGAGATTAAAAGACTTTGGCATTCTCGTAAAATAATAATAACATCGTTCATTATTTCAGCCACTGGCATTATTCCAAAATCGTTAATGCGTTTTTTATAAATTATACATTTATCGAAAAACTTAATAATAAAAATGCAAAAAACGGTAATCGTTAAAGATTTTTTAAACGTTAGTAGTGGGGAATCAGTAGGGTTGTTAGGTTTTATAGAGACCTCCTCAGAGCTTATCCTTTGATATCTTAAGTATCTGGATGGGTGAACTATTCCCAATTGAAAGCTTGATGATGCGTTTGTTGCATTTTATTTAGCTCTTTTAAATAATTTACAATTTACGCATTGATCTGGGGGGCAAGTCTGGTTCGACCGGCGAAATTAAAATCCCAGTGATTTCCCATATCATGGATATAATTATCCTATGGAGTTCTATGACATCTAAAGATATTGTAGAACTCCATATAATAATTATATCCATGATATGGGTAAACAAGGAGGGTTTTCATTTCGACGGTAAACCAGACTTGCCCCCCTTGCTAATTATTTTGAGGAAGTTATAATGTAATAATAATAATTGAGTGTTATTATTTGTAGTGCTTAATTGTTATTAATATCATTTTTTAAATCGGCCAGCATCGTAAAAAATATTAAAATATTAAATGAATCAAGCGGAATACAGTCTTAACATGCATTGTTTTCGGTTTTATTTTATTTTATTCAAAGTATACAAACAATAGCTGGACGAAATTACACAGATTATACAAAATTTAAAAAAACATGATCAACCCTAACGTCAAAGTCAGGTCATATTTAATTAAATACACAAATTCTGATAGTTTCAGGGCTCTTAATGAGTTCGTTAAAAATCAATTGCGAAATTCCTGTACGGACAGACATGACGTGAAGTTAAATAAAATGGTGTACAAAAGATTGAATCAGCAATATATTTTTTTAAGTTATTCTCATAGGAAAAGATTTCCTGTTGAATACATATTTTATTATATGTACATAAAGTTATTTTTCTCGCTAAACCTTCGAAATTCCATACATGTACTTAGGTTTATGATATTCATATTCGAAAACATATTTTTCTATATTTTTTCTGCTTCGCTCGCGGCTGCTTTTATCTCGATATTCTCCTCTCAACCTCAGAGAATAGAAAATCAACGAATACAGATATTAATGGAAAATCTTTTTACTGAAAAACAGAGGAAAATAATAAATTTATAAATGCTTGTTTCCATAGGTACATCTAAAGCTTGTTAGACATAGGATTTGCGATATTTTTTCATACATTTTAACCACGAATATGTACGTATGTATGTAAAAAGATAATGAGTATCTAAGATGAGAATGTACGGATTGATTTTAATGAGATAAATAAATACCTACGTCTTATGAAAAATACACGTTGTTACTAGCCATTTTCCTTTATAATAATTGGTTTTCAACGAAAATCTTTTTTCGTTTAATTTATATTTAAATCCTTAGATGCTTCAACGTATTTATTTATTATACACTCAGTAACATATATCATGATCAGCAATGGTGTGGGCCTTGGCCTCCTCAAGAAACTGCCTCCATTCCGCCCTGTCGACAGCAAGTCTCCTCCAATTTGTCTGTCCGATCGCTCTTATATCTCCCTCGATGTCGTCCGGCCATCTCATTCGTCTCCCTCTGCTTCTCCTTCCTTCAGGACAGGTGTCCAATACTTTCTTTGGGACCCGGCTATCATATTTCTATCTTTCATTTATATATTTTGCGAAGTATTTTCCTTTCAAACACCAACAATGCATTTTCGTCCTTCTTGGTCAATGTCCAGTATTCTGATGCATATGTCATGACCGGTCTAAGAAGTGTTTTGTAAATGAGGGTTTTTGTTTTACGAGAGATAAGTCGTGACCTTAAGTGCTTTAGCAGTCTATAATAGCATCTATTTGCCGCGGCAAGTCCTGCCCTTACTTCGGCACTGGTGTTGTCCGCTGTAACAAGAGATCCCAGGTATGTGAATGATTCAACGACTTCTAGCTGATGGTACAGGCATGGCGAAGGCTCCCTGTGGCAGTCTGTTGTTCGTGGAGCTGCCGGGAGGGTAACCCTCGCCATGATTTACGGGGCTTCACTAATGTGGTTGGACTCTTAGGGGTAGTGGTTGAACTCGCTTGATAGGGGATATTTGTGCTGTCCGACGTTGCGACTGCGTCCGGGGTTGAACAGGTCCAATGGGACCTACAGCATCACCGGCGTGGAAGTGGTATCGTGATCTCTATCTCTGATGGGTTCCCAATGATATTGAATGGTTTCTTACGGTTATGCTGTTCAGTGATGCTTTTCTTGTTGCCATGTATTTTGTCTTTGAAGCATTGATCTTTAGACCCATGTTATTGGCTGTAGACTCAAGTCTCAAGAAGTTATCCTTCATGCAAGACATCGATCTAGCCATTATGTCGATGTCGTCTGCATAATATGCAAGTGTTTGACTCGACTTTCTGAAAATTGTTCCTGTTATCTCTATGCCTGAGGCTCTAACAGCTTTTTCCAGGACAATATTAAACAACAAGCATGCCAATGCATCGCCTTGTCGGAGCCCTCTATATGTTATGAACTGTTCCGAGGAGCTTAATTATGTTGACACTGTCGTATACAGCCTTGAAGTCTACCAATTACATATATACCTACATATTTCAAATTTAAGGTTGATGCGCATCTCATGGGTCGATGGAGTCTCCAATGAATGAGTTTTGAATATGATGGATAAAGAGAGAGTTGCTGACCACTGTCAAGTGACGCAAGTCCGCATACGTTGGCCACATATTCCGTGGTGATAAATATGTCCTTATACAACTTATAGTGGAGGGAACTTTAGAAAGAAGACGGAATATGGGGTGTAAAAAAAATATCGTGGCTAAAAAAAACTCAGGCAGTGGTTCGGGATTTCGGATACGACATCACTAATTAGGTTGATGCAAGATTAGGATGAATATAGTGTGATGGTCGCCAACTTCCGTAAGGAGCGGTACAAGTAGAAGAAGAAGAAGATAAAGTATATATAATACTAGTAAAACCCGGCAGACGTTGTCCTGCCTGTTTAATTATTTACCTCAAAATATATAAAAATGCTTATTTTTGTATTTTTTAACATTCTAATGGCTAATTATTTTTCCGTCTTTCATTCCCATCCATCCCTATAGTCCCTTCCGTCCCTTCATTTCCTTCCATCCCTATTAAGTCACTTCTCCATTTTTATATATAGATTTTTTCCCTATTTATTTATTCAAACCAATAAACTATAAATAACATCCATTTTTGTATATAGATATATACAATATTCATTTATTTACTTATTTATTAACTTATTAATTTATTCAAACAAGTATATCAAAATCTATTTTGATACAAAGATATAAAGGATTTTTTGTATTTATTTGTTGATGTGTTATTTATTTATTGATTTTTAATTAATTTATTTATTTTATTACGTTGTTTTTATTTATTTATTAATTTTTTTATTTATTTATTCATTCATTAATTGATTTATTTATTTCTTTTTGTGTTTTTTTTCTATTATTTAAAAATTATCTTGCAATACCGAAAAGAACATTATTAAAAAAATTGTTTGATATGTCAAATAAATAAATTAGATACATCATCGATACAATATTGTTTTTTACTTTGTGGTATCATTTTACAATTCATTAAATGAAATAAAACACAGCAGTACAATTATAACTTTTATTCAATTAAATACAAATTCCTCTACATGTTACGAGAACTAAGTTCCCTTCCTCAGGAGGATACAAAGTATACTTCAGTGTAGTATACTTATTACAAACATTATTTTTTTAACATAAATTGGGTAATTTACATATTATATATAGCGCCATTTTTTGTGAGGGACATACCGATTTTAATTAGGCTGGCTTATATTTATTTTGCTTCAAAAATCAGTTTGGCTTTTATTTTAACGCGAAGATTTGAAAATATTTTAGAATGTAGACTGTAAAAGCACAACGGAATAAGAAAGTAATATTTCTCGGTATTTCTGAAAACGAGATGCTTGTTATGGAGGCTTTAATATTTTTATTTTATTGCTTTATATTTTAATGAGTCAACACAACCATCTCTTTAATTCAATTGAAATAAATTCTTCATCTTCAGCTTCAATATTGAAATTGTTGTTTTCTAAAGAAAATGTTGTTGATATTTTTTTTTTTTTCAAAGTTCTGCTATATTTGAAACCGTTACCTATTCTTTGTTTGTTATTCTTCAAACCATGGCACTAATATGAAAAGTTTTCTCGCCCGGGGTAATTGATTTCTTCTTCTTTCAATTTATTTGACAAACCAAATTGAACTCCAGTTAAATTTAATCCAAAAACAATAGCTAGAAACTTTCCAATATATCCTCCGAAGTTGTGCATTGTGGAAATTCTATTGTTTACTACGCCGGCAAATTTTATAATGAAATACGTGAGAATAGAAAAGGCTATGAATTGTATTTTTTTAATTAAAGCGGAAAATTATGGAGGTATTAATATCTTTATTATCAAATAAATAAAACAAATGTAATATTTTACGGTTTTTTGAGATAAGTGTAGGTACCTTTACACAAATATTTTAACAGTTTGATAATGGTTTCTTTGTGATAGTCCATTAATAAAAATAATGACAGCATTTTTATTTTAACTTTTCTACTGACAACTCTTGGTAGAACTCCATTTCAAATTATAAATAAATTTGATATGGTAAAATAAAACCAGAGTTTTCAGTTCTACTACTCTAATGACACTGACTAGTTTCGGTCATCCAGTGACCATTTTCAAACTAGTCAGTGTCATTAAAGTAGTAGAACTGAAAACTTTGGTTTTATTTTACCATACAAAATTTATTAATATTTTTTAATGACACCATATTTATTTTGCACTATACCTCTTAATATATTATGTTAGATTACACCTGTAAATGTGAAGAGTGCATAGTGCTATATTCTAACTCATAAAGTACCTACTATTGAGCAATTTGCACCATCATAAATCTATAACTAGTTTGTTTTTTTTCCTTTACTGCATAAAAATGAGATCTAGTGTAGTCAACTATAGTGAGAACTCAATAAATAAGCTGTGTCCCTACCGATAATCGAACCCGAGACGTTTGCATCATAAATCTGAAACAAAATGAGCCGCAAAAGTTTACAATCGAAAATAAAAATTTATTGCTTTAAATGTATTTTTACTCTCCACACTATAGAATATTGGAGAATCATGATTTCACTATTTTTAAGCGTATTTTTTTACATCAAATTCTCAACGGGTACCATGTAGAGAGTGCACACTGTGAGTTTCGTCGTGATGTGTTTGTATGTATAGCGTAAGGCGTATCCTTTTTGTGTCCTCTCTACAGCCCAAACTGTATAAGTACGATCGACATCATATATACATCATATGTGTAAAGTATAAAGACCTAGGGTTGATTAGTTTTCCATGGACAACTTTTAATTTCTTGTTTATGATTTCATCAATTACGTTGTTTTTTTTTTGTGGCCTCTACAACCCCAGCTATAATAAGCCCAATTGACTTCATATTGATATCATATATGTAGAACTGATCCATAGATATCTGTTAATTTTGATTTCATCTGTCCAAAATGCTCTCACGGTATGGAAAATGAAGGCATATTTATATTGATTAAAGTTTTGATATAATAAATATACACTCTACAAAAATTAATTCATGGATTTTCAAAATTTGATGAAAAAAAATATGGTCTGCCATATCAATGTGAAATAAATTTCATATTTGTATGAAAAAATATATATAACAGAAGTAAAACAGCTTCTGTATGGAAAAATTGAGTAATCAACTTCATATTGATATTGTTTTTGTCTCTATAGACAAGTGTATTTTTTTACTCTCCACTTCTATCTTCCTCAAGGGGTTGGAAGTGAGAACTGAACACCGCATTCTTCTATCTTGACACATATACCTACATCGCCTCATCAACATTGATACACTGTTTCATACATGCTCATCCAGATAGTAATACATTTTTTTGCATAAATTTCTCAACGGGTATCATATAGAAATTGCATACAATGAGTTTCGTGACAATGTTTTGTGTGTATGGTGTATTGTGAATACTTTTGTCCTCTGGGAATCTTATATTTGTTTAAGAATCTAATTGAAATGTACTTCATAAAAATACATTTAGAGATAGTCAACTTTTCAAGAAGATAAAATGTACAGTTACTAGTTAGTGGAGAGTTTAGTGTTGGCTACAACCCACTCGTTTTTAATTATGGTCAAGAAACTTATATAAAATGTAGACAAATTTTGAAAGATATATTTGATGGCTTTAACCAATCGTTATATAAATACTGCTGGCACATATGTCGATTATCTTTTTAGTAATATTTCACAAAGGAACGCCAATGTCAACATACCTTGTATTATTCAAAAAAACTACCAACCCATAAACCCGCTTTTATAGGACATAGAAAGAGTCTTTCTTATAAAAAAAATATAAACTGGGTACTGCTATTTAACACCCGAATCAAATATCTTATCTTTCAGAGATTTTCAGTATTTCTTATGGACTTACCCGCTATAGTCGATCATATTTCAAACTCCAATGATACCCATGTGATTCATTAAATCTACCAGACCTTTAAAAATGCTTTTTTTTCTATGACAACGAGTTTGTTTCCACATATCGCACAAGTTACAAGAAATAACCTACGTATATATTTTGATTTTTGTTTTACTAAGGCACATTATTATGTTGATGTTGAAAAAAAGAAAGATATATATGTATCCCTAGGTATCTGAATAATAAGAATTCCTTTTATCAATCACGTGATGTATATCGTGTTCATCTAGGGATAGGCAAAAAAATATCGGCCTCATTACAGAAGAACATGGCGTAAAATTTAATAATAACGCTCAGTATTTAACTCCCACGCGTAAGTAGGTAGGTACTAGGTAGAAAATTGGATTTTTATATCATGTTGAAATTTTTTTCATTTCTCAAAAACAAAATGTGTTTATTCTAATTCATACATGCTTACATGTTCTAAGTCATACATATGTATAATATATGTATACAATTTTTGGGTTTCGAAAAACTAAATGCAGCGATCTTCAAGAAATATTCAAGTGGGACATTTTTAGTTGGCTCTGTTTGTCATTTGGTTAAAAAAAATGCAGTAGCCACACTTTATTTGTTTTTAAAATGTAGTGAAAATTTATGTAGTGAATATTTGTAACAGAACGATGTATGACAGAGTTCGAAATGAAGATACAAGGAAAGAATGTAAGATGAAGAAACATGTAATTAACAGAATGAAAGTTAACACATTGAGATGGTTTGGCCACTTGGATAGAATGAATGAAGAACGCCTAACGAAGAAAATATACAAAGCTGACAAGAATGGAATAAGAGGTCGGGGGCGCCCAAGAAAAGGATGGAACGGCCATGTAAACGATATTCTGAAAGATGGAAATGTAAGAAGCGTGAACAACAGACGAACTTGTATAAGACGATGCATGAATGTTGATGAGGCGATGAATGTGTGTCAAGATAGAAAAATGTGGCGTTCGATTCTCTCTGCCTACCCCGTGAGGGACATGGCGTGATGGTATGCATGTATGTATGAAAATTTATGATTATACTACAACATTTTCTGACTTTTTTTTTCTATCTGAATTAGTATCATACCATCATGATCTGAATAGAGATAATGTTGGAATATTAAAATGGCTAGTGTGTGTAAATACGGGCGCAGCAGACGGAGCGCATCAGATAGATGATTTGTTTGTAGCAGTGCGTCCACAAAGGCGCGCCAATCGAATTGCCGACACAACTGTCATTTGGAGACAATTTTCCATAGTAAATGCAAATACAAAATGATTATTTTTTTCGGCCTGGAAATCGCATACTCGGCTTGTTTACCTACTTGCGCCAATGTCTATGTAAATCGAATATTTTTCAGTTGCATATACGGAAACATTGGATTTTTTTCTGTCGGATGTCGATGACATTAAAAAAATTGTCATAAAAATATCATTGACTCCCGACAGGGAAAAATATCCAATGTTTGCGTCATAGAATTATAATATATGTATAATCTAAGGTTTGCGTATATGCAACTATTAAAATATTCGATATACATCTTTCTAATTTTGATTTTATTTTTTAATGTCTGCTATATAAAAATAGACACCTTCCTTTCTTCTTCTTCTTCTTCAGCCTGTTTTTATCCATTCTTGGACATAGGCCTCTCCCTTGATCCTCCACAACTCCCTGTCTTGGGCACACTGCATCCTTCTCCCTCCGGCACATTTCTTGATGTCATCAGACCACCTTGCCTGGGGTCTGCTTCGGCTTCTTCGGCTTGTTCTCGGTCGCCATTCTACGATCTTTTTGGTCCATCGTGAATCCTGGCATCTGGCAATATGCCCAGCCCAGCTCCACTTAAGGCCAGCGACCCTTACCGCTACATCGAAAAAAAAGAAGCTATTTGATGCATGTATTCTCCCAGTGCTTACTTATGGAATGGAAACATCGGTCCTAACAAAACGAATAATGCACAAACTGTAAGTGGTTCAGAGAGCTATGGAGAGAAAGTAGCTGGGTATTTCAATAAGGGACAGAATTCAGAATGTCATGATAAGACAAAGAACCAAGGTAGCCGATACCTACCAATAATATGTTAATTGATCAACCCACTTTCGAATATGTTTTGGAAGTTGGCAGAATTTTATGTGGGTTGACAAATGGCTATTTAAATAATTTGAAAAACAAAAGGCGAATTCTGAAAAAAAAGACCTCGAGAGTAATCAATAATTATGAAAACAAGTGTTCATTTATTGGCTGGTTTGTTAATATTCCAAAAGACACATTAAACCATTTTGTTTATGGAGTTTAAGTGGAAGTATTAAGACATGCTATTGCTACATTCCTGCCTTTCAAGCAACAGACTGAACGTCGATAACTTTTAATACCGTCTAATTAAGGTTTCCTTGCATTTCTCTGATAGCGACTGATCACGAACTACTTTAATGTGACACTACCATTTCTGTACATCTACTTACATATCTACCTACAAGAAAATAAATATAGAAAGCAAATTTAATTACTACCTAGTCAATCGTTTGAATGGGAAAATTGTTTCCTTCGTAATTCTTAATGGTAAACGCAGCTGTTCTGTCTGTAGTCTCTTACAGTAGGTATTGATTTGAATGTAATACGACAAAACAACTTACATTATTTTTAAATATTCAACCTTTATACGGTTTTCACGTTATAAACACAAAAAATTAAAAATACTTTGTATAAAAAATCACTTTAGTATTAATAACTTGAAACAAAAGTATGAATAGATTAATGAGGTCATAAAGAGTCATATAATTATGTCTGAGTCAGAATAAACGAAAAGACTTTTTTTTATCTTTACTTCCAATTTTATGTTATTTTTTTATTCATTTATTTAATACAATTGATAAAATATTCATGTTTTTGATTAGTGCCTTTCTCACTAGGATTAATTCCCGTGATGAGGATGGTAAATATATTAAATAACAATTAAAAGTCTCTGGAATTATTAAGAAATCAAATAATTTTTAAAACTATTGAAAAAATCGACGGAAACGAGAATATGTTTAATAATAATAATAATACATTTGGATTATTTTTATAGCGCCGGTAACAAACGTTCGATCCGCATCAACTCCATTTTGTTCTCGCTAGCTTCTCTAAAGCCATTTTGATTAATTCTGTTCTCGGAGCATCTTTTGCTACTTTAATCCTAGTGTTTTTTTTTTGTTTTATTCAATTTAAATACAAAACTAATCAATTGGAAACTATGACAACTCACCCTTTCCTCCTCTCCTACCCTTTTCCATGCCCCAACCTCGCTTCATAAAATACACACACATAACAATTGTACACTTACATCACACATTTAACTAATCACAAATATTTTTCTTTTCTTTTATTGCTTGAATTGTCTTTGTTATATTAATCTGTGGAACAATGTAATTGGATTACTCTCTTTATTACCTACTTACTTTTTTATTAATGTAAAATATACAATGGCTGTTTTGTTTCCTAAAATAAAATAAAATAAATAAATACTAAAGCAAATGAAACGTCAAAGGGCATAGAATTCGTTTAGACATACATACATACATAAGTAGGTAAATTTTGTATCTAACTGTTGATTCGTGTATTCTTTCACATGTACATATAATTTATATAAATAATCTAAATAAGGCTCGCTCAACCATGTACTGAAGTCAAATATTTTTGAAATATCAATCAGAATATCTATGACTGCTTGCACATTTAGAGTAGGTACACTTGACAACTTTTATTCAGAGACCTCTCTATATTTTGTTGATGTTTAGAATTTAGATATTAAAGAAACAAATCTGATCTGTAAATTCTACATAGTTAAACCTTTGCCATAGTTTTTATGTTTATCAATAAGATTCATTGTTGGGTTCACCTAATAATAATATAATATGTTACTTGAAATTTCACTGACGCAAATTGTTTTGTTAAACTTGCCGAAAAAATCCTGGCAAGAACTCTACGTACCAATTTCCTCAAAGTGTTTTCGAGATAGCATATTTCATCCAACACAGGGCAGCACCTACGTACATAGCATTATAATCTCATGTATATAATAATTTGTTTCAGATATTTCCTGGGAATACTGACACAGTTTCAGTTGTGAAACACAGCCTCACACCGCCGGTCCATGCCGAAAGCATTCGTGTGGTACCACATAGTTTACATCGTCGAACCGTATGCCTCAGGCTGGAGATATATGGATGTGTGGATAACAGTAAGTTCACAAACTTTCAAAATATTACATTATGTTGGTATACACGTTATTATGTGAATACATATTATATTATATGTTTGTATGTGCGCCCAATCCTTACACTTACCCATATTCTCGTACGTATATAATTTCATAAACAAACCAGTTATTTTAATTATGCGCCATAAACAGACAAGTCCCCAGTGGTATATCCAAATCACCAATACAGAATTTATTGTCTAATATTTTTGGCATTTTCTCCTTGTTTTTCAGAAAATGGTCGAATTAAGATGTTTACAAATCCATCTTGGGTTTTGATCCAGCTGACGTATTTGCTTACCTTGTAAATACTATTCACAATTTTAGTTATATAAATTTAGATAGATATTAATTTATTTTAGCTCAATTATGTTACAACTATCTATTATAAATTTATTACATTTTTTTTTAACTAGGCATAAAAATGGTTATTGTAAAATGTTTCATTTGTATATTTATCTGATATATGGTTTCTCTTTGGTTCGAAAATATTTCGAAATTAATTATCAATTAAAACATTGCGATTCCCTTCTTTCTCTCCTGATTGATATTATCAGTATTGCTTTATTTTTAATTTTCATTATCCTCGTTTTATCAATACTTTTACTGTTGTATTTTTTAGGTACCTACCAATTACTATTGAAGCAAATTATTTTTTTTTTTTAATTTTACATACCTCGGGTTGAATAAACAGCAGGGCTACTCATGAATTTCATAATAATAAAATAAAAATTTCAGCCTGTGAACAGGGGGGTACAAAAACCATTTTTTTAATTACAAAATTTACATTGAACATTATAGGAGAAGAAAAATATTTTAAAAATATTTATTATATATATACACAAAAAAATGATAAAATAAAAATAACAAATGAGTCTATATAAAAAATATAAATCGCTTTATGTAGAATTTATATTATTATCGTCTTTGATCCAACACTTCTTTCCATTTTTGTGACAGTCTCGGACATTGGTGCCCCTGTACAGCCTTTATGATCGAGTTAGGGTTATTCCATATTCTCTCACGATATGCGGCGATTCGATGTCTGAGGACACCAAGAAATCCTTGACATCACCCATAATTGAAACGCTGCTATATCGTCAATATCCGAAGATTATTCTATAGGCGTCATTATAAATCGATAATATATAAAGAAATTAATTAGTTAAAATCTGCAACATGTCCAAACGCTTTGTTTATTCTTAACAATCCATATTGTATGTTTCTATTTTGTTAAATTTATATAGCCAAGTATTTGTTTAGGTATAAAGAAAGTTATTTTAGGGTTTCAATCATCTTGGTTTTGATCCTCTGCTTATTGTATACAAAATTGGTAAGTAATCAATATAACCATATTTGGCATTGGCACAAGCACTGTAGGTTTCATTTTCTCTCTCTTCACGAAGCTTCTTTCAATCTCCCGGCGCCCAAAAAAATTAAAACCTCCAAAGTACTAACATCATCAAAATACGATACAAAATCTAAAAGACATTGATTCACAATATCTGAGAGAAAACCCATAGAAGCATTATAAAAGGGCGAAGGGGATGACAATATAATATATAAAGATCCCTTGTGCATTTACGATCCTTTACATTAAATCTGCATTAAGATAAATTTACATCATCTACCAATACTCTCCACTTCTATTAGCATAAGGCGCGTCTAATACGTCTAAAATGCATTAATCCATTTCTTAACCCACCTTGAGTTTCTATGTATCCGATCTACAGAGAAAAGTTGTAAATGCTAATGAACCGACACCATAAATCTGAGTGCTTCGTGTCTTACTTTAATTATTTTTAGATAGTATATAATTGACCTGATCTTTTAGTAAGAGAAAACTTTATTTAGACGTAAAAACATTTGTAAATAAAAATTATAACATCTAGCTTAAACAAAAAAAAAAATATTTTATCAAATGCGAAATTATTCTTTTGTGGCTCCATCATTAATAAAAAGTGGTTAATACAAAGTTATTTTATTGTTATTAATTAAAAAAAATATTTTTTGGAACAAAGAGGTATGGTAAGAGTATGACAATTATAAAAACATTATGTAAAACTATGGAGAACATTAATGGTTTAACTATGTATTCAGCACCTAGCCTACGAAAGGTGACAAGATTTTTGGTTTACTATTTTATATTTTGATTAATCTTTAATTTTCTATTCTGAGTTTCATTGCAGAGGAATAGGACACTAGAACAATTAAAAATTAATCTTGATGTGTGAAAATATAAGTTATTTCTTATACTTTTTAAGAAACCAACTTTTTCCATTTTTTTTATAATATATTCAAAGTAATAATATAAATTTCAATTTATATTCTATTAATATACCTTCATTTTTCATACACTTAACTTTTTCAATGTTTAACTTAGGTACTCGTTGTAAGTCAAACAAACCATAAGTTTAATTACAATTATAAAATATTAAAGTATGTAGGTACCTACATTATGTAGTTATTTTGCTATAATCATTGAACAAATAAATCAAGATTTATTAATAAATACCTACATCTAAAAGGTGTCTGAACAATGAAACGAATGGGTGCCAAGTCACTTCACAAAGTATTTTAGTAAATGTAAATTTTTTATTAAAAGTAAAAGTAAGCAGGTTTATTGCCTTATGGCAATGAACCTGCCTTTGTACACATGTACATAAATTATATAAATAAATAAATAAATTTAGTATGGAAAATTTTCATCTTTTTCATGGAATGAGTTTATTAAATTATTTTTGATTTAAATATTTTATTATGAAAAATTGATAATTTTTCAAAGCCATTTTATGAGAGTGATGTGCCGTTTTAGCAATTTGATAATAAAAATATCAAATTTCGAGTTTTCTGAGCTTGGGTCACTTTTAAATATTTAACAGTTAAAAAATTCAGAAGTACTGATCAGATATCCTTCAAAATCTTTATCCTATTAGATTAGGTACTCATTCAAAAATTGAATGAGTACCTAATCTATAACCGATAAAATAAAATAAATACGTTGTACATAATCATATAGTACATAGCACACACACACACACACATACATTGTGATACAACTTTCAGAATACAATCTCAGAATGATACTAGTTGATATTCTGCAAAAAAAAAATATCTCTAAAATTTGCAATTTCACAAATCCCTACTACAATTTCCCCTTGGGGTAATCAGGAGTAAAAAAAATAATATTATAATTTATAAAGCGTTCATAAATTTTATATAAGATTTCTTAAGGGGCGACTGTTGCCAACGTACCTATTTTTTTTTTCAATTTGATATTGCATCATTACCACAAAACGAATCATTTTGAAAAAAATAACTTAGTTTGAAAATTAATAAAGAAAAATATACCTTAACTTTTTAATTGTGTTCTGTATATATTTTTGTAGAAAAATAATAAGCATACCCTGATTTTTGACATTTATCTTATTTTTCTAAAAAAACTATATAGTATACAGTTTTTTTTTTTATATTTTTTTTTAAATTAAAGAAGAACAAAATATCTGGAAAAATATTTTGTGACGTTTCATTAATGCATCAGGTTTAGTAAATTAGCCAAAAAACTTTTATTTTGCAATGGCGCTGAATGGAAAATAAAAGTTATTTAGGTTACTTTACAAAACCTGATGCATTAATGCAAATTCACAACATAGTTTTTGAGATATTTTGGTCTTCTTTAATAAAAAAAAATTATTGCTCTACGCCTTATAGTTTATTAAAAATATAATATAAACGTTGAAAATCGGGGTCTGTCATTATTTTTCTACGAGAATTTATACAGAAAATTATCAAAAAGTTAACTATTTTTGTTTATTAATACCCAAACTTTTTACATATTTTTTTTCAAAACGATTTGATTATAAATAATGATGTTATATCAAATTAAAAAATATGTTCGTTGGCAGCAGTTGCCCCAAATGTACTAAACATGGCTTTATATCCTAAAAAAACCAAAGAACTACTAGCATTGCTAATTGTTAACAGTTTAAGTACTTGAGTAAAATCTGAAATACATAAAACATGCCTTTTTTTCCTAAAAAAAACTAAAGATCTATTAGCATTGCATACAGTTCTATAAATGAATACCATCGATAAAACCCAACAGCAATGTGCTCTTACGATCATCTTGAACATAAAACGGATCAGTGATACTAATACCTATATTCAGATCAATTGGATCTTTAGTATTAAAACTAAATAATCAAACATGTCTGTTTTATATTTATCTATTAATTATCCATGGCGATATGTTTTGCGTACACAGCAATGCATAAATAACAGCAAAGGCTTTCGCCGATCAATGTTGTAGGTATATCTATAGAATACCTTTTCTATAGCCCTCACTTAAGTTATTGGTGTACTAAAGGTATAATGTTTACAGGCCGTGTTTTAGATAAATCAACCAAAATTGACCAAAGATAACTTATAACGATTAATTATAGGTATTACCATTATGATTTATGCATAGTCAGACCATTGTTCCGCCTTATCTGGTTCTCTCAAAGCCTACCTAGCAATAATTGCCTATTAAAAATCCATTCGGTACAAAATACTGCCAAATATATTTTTCATCCTCTAAATAATAAAGAAATTTGTACATCCTTAATAACAACTACCAGATTCTCAACATATTATGAGTTTTTTTGCATTTAAAATCTTGCGATGTCAACGAAAAATATAGTCAAAGATAGAATTAAGGTGTTTCTCATTAATATAAAACAAAACAATTTTAAATAATGAATTCTAATGCTAATGTTTCAAATGCTAAGTTATTCCCAAAAGTTTATTCAACTGAGGAATTCCTCTCAGCGAGTTCCGTATGCAAACGGCTATGAAACAAAATGCTGATCCTTTGAAAACTCGGGAATACTTATTATTTATTGTCGTTTGGCGAAAATGTTCTATGAAAATGATATCTGATTATTTGTCACGTTGCTTGTGACGCTAGCAGAATTACAAAACGTTTAGGTATGTTAAAATGATTGATTATCTCTCCAAAGTAACTATGTTATATTTTACGAATATGATGAATTTCTTTATGAAAAATAGGTATATATACATAACAACTCCATGTTGTGAATTATGTTTTGAACGAGTCAAAATAAAATTAATTTATATCTCATTACCTTTTAACATAGGCATTTGTTTCATTTATACGTGTAGGTATACTTATCGACAAATAACTTGAGAAATCACGTGGACTGCTCAGAATACAAATTTTGACTTTTTTTTATATTTGCAAACCGCGTCCCTCCTACCTATACATAATTCAAATAACATTTACTTTTTTGCAATAGAGTTGTAAATGTTCCTAAAACGTTACCTAAGCTAATGCGGCGTTATTGTTACCAGGTGGAATAATTAGTTACACAGCGCCAGTTGGTTCGGAAGAACTAGGTGACCACACCGACAGAAAGTATGATGGAGTGTTGGAGGAGAGAAAAAAGCGATTGGTGGGAGGACTTGGACGCCTCACTGACGGCCAAGTGGGTGGGAACTTCTTTCTCATTGACATGGGATATGCCAAAGGTAACTATATTTTTAATTGTATTTTGTTTCTAGTATTACGTATTATGCATCTTCTTCGTTGTCATTATGTATGGTATTTGCGAATATAAATGTTCTCGAATTATCGACTCAACTTTAATTATATTTTTATTTTATTTATTAAAAGAAACACCAACAGAATATAGGAATACACATAAAACATAATATAGACAGTTAGATTCAGCATAGTAGTACCAATACTCCAATAACAGGCGTTTACAACATAGATTGAATATATGTATAAGTATCGTTTTATTGAATATTAAATATATATAACTAATACAAACATTTGTAGAATGTAAATCTTGATTGATTTAATTAGCCTTTAGAAAATAATTTAAATAGGTAACTATAACACACACACACACACACACACAGTGTAGTGTATTGTTAAAACACGCTTCAGAGAAGCAATTATCAAGGGAAAACATCTCATAATGATTGTTGATTTGATACTAGATCTCAATATTATTGTTTTTTTTAATTAAAAAAAATATTGAATAATTAAAAAAATAAATATATTTTTATCAATTAGATTTAATAATTGTGTAAAGTAGATTTACGTGATATTTATTAATTACACTAATCAATATTTCCAAGAGTAAATAATTCACAAATCAAATTTGATTTTGATCTTCATGTTTATGTTGTTATATATTGAAATAATATAACGAAACTTATTCATAAATTATTTTATTCTCGATTGTTGTGCATTTTAAAAGTCAAAAGTTGTCAAAAATTAGCTCTTTATAATATCTTCAATGGTATTCGCACGGATATATGTACATATTATATAATGAGAATATAAATAACCAGTTCAGTGAATCTATACCAATCGAAAACGGAGTTACCACGGGATCAATAACAGGGCCAATATGTTACATCGGACACGTGAACTGTCTACCAAACGTCGTAAAACATTGCAGTAAAAAAGTGTTGATACATGTATAATTGTAGCAGGCAGAAACAAAGACAAAATACAAAATTACCTACAAACTAACTTCAATAATTTAACAAAATGGGCACATGATAATGGGATCATTATAAACATAAATAAAACTAAATATATGATAATACATACAGTTCACGCTGAAAAGACAAGTGATCTCAATATCAAAGGCTACGTTTTTTAATGTTTCCATAATAATAATATATCCCCATAATAATATAATAATATATAGTTATAAATACAAAGGGTATATAACTATACATATTTAGGGCTTACAGTGGACGTGCATTTATTTATTGGAGATTACATATTGAAAATGTCTGTAATAAGTTAAGGTCAATTTTAAGTAAATTTTACTATCTTAAATATTGTGTGTCCACGCACACCCTGTACCGTCTTTACTTACATATGATATGGTCGAGTCTATTATTGACTACGGGCTAAGTAGTTACCGACGCACATTTAAGACTTACCTTCAAATAATTAAACAGCTACAAATAAGATTTTGAAAATAATTGCAACAAAAAGAACATTAGAGGCATACAGAAATAATACAAACGAAATATTTTAAACAATGTTATATTACCGGTTGACAAAAAGGTTTATGTTTTACTTACCATGGAAGAACTTCACAGGGATGAATTTAAATTAAAAATAACTCACATATTATATACAACTCGACAAATTACGTACGACTTACTGACAATACCAAAAAACAAATAGCTTTTACGGCGACAGAACTAAGGCAAAAATAATACCGAAACCATTCAATAAACTACCTAAACATGTACTGTGTACTATGATGAAAGACAAGAAAAAGATAAAAATTTCATAAAACAATTTTACTCTTAACATACCTAATTTTCATTGCTATCTATATTTTCATTTTTGTTACGACCTTATTTTTTGGGTGTTTTTTTTACTTTATTTTGAATGTTTGAATATTTTAATTTTTTTTTTTTCAATTTACATAATTTTAATTGTTCTGTTCGTGATTACTTTATTTTCACTGTAAAATAATTTTATTTTCATGATTTGTATAAGTGTATATATTGATGGTTGAATAAATATTTAATTGCAGTGTACGAGAGGAGCTTGCACTGACAAACTGTTAATACAGTTAATTGCAAAAATAATACAACAAAAAGTAAACTTAAAAATAAAAAGTCACGTGGAATAAGTATGTTTATTTTCTGACATTTATTTCTGAATACATACCGCACATATTATACCGCAGCCCACCCTTAAAATGATGTTATATTTTCAACGGAATAAATACAATAAACACATTGTCAATCAAAGTATGTACCTACATGGATGTATGTATTCTAAATTGACTTAACATAATGATGTAGGTAAATAATTCTACAACAAAAAAATAAGGAATTAAATCACAATATTCGATCCATTTTGTTTATGAATAATTAATCACTCTTTTTTATCTACTTATTTATCTTTTTGTACATATTATAAACAAATATAAGCACACTGGTTCTTTGTCAACTAACAGGTACTTTGTCAAACATTAATTTAACACGCACCTAAATACAAGTTTCCACATCATGGATACTTACGATGTTAATAGTCTCACAGATCCAGACTGAAAACACATTAAAAAACTATCTCCACCGGGATTTAAACCCGGGGCCCTTGGATAAGAAGTCTTTTACCTAACCAACTGAGCAACGAAGGTCGATTATATATAGATTCTATGTTCCAAGGTAAAAAAATAGGATATTCTATGCCCTACGTACCTACATATTTTTCATAGTTCAGAATTTTTCTGGCTCATATATTATATTAAAAATGAATTTAAAAAAACAGGTTGCTTTTATAATTATCAATGTTGTCTCTTCGGCTTAGAATAGTGCTTCCACTCTTTTCTATTATTGTTTTCGAGTGTCCCATAAGAGCCGGGTAATCGAAAATACAACAGGCAACAATTATAACATCTCACAGAGTTCAGCAATGAGGTTCACCACCCATTCTGAATATAGTGCCTTTTGAGGTGAGACGAGACTGGTGTGTGGGTATACACAGATATGTTGTGCTCCCTTTTATAAGGCAATGCACACCCGCACACCTTTCGCTGGTTACCCCACATTGTGGGATATGCCGTGATGGTATGAATGAATGAATTAATGAATGTTGTCTCTTATTTCTTTTTGAATACTTTTTAAAATTCTATAATTAACATGGAAATCTAAAATCTTCTGTAATTTATTTAGAAGTTTTCGTGGCAGATGAGTCAAAGTATTTTATTTCCTAGGGGTTTACTTATTCTCAGAAGACTCCATCCAGTTAAGAGACATCTTGTCTTCTCACCTTTGTGTTTCAAAAGTTTTAATTCTTTTGTTTTCAGTGGGCTATTTCTGGTTTTAACTCTCGAGTTTGTGAAAGGTGCCTAACTAATAAAAATATCTAACTCGAGTTAGTTTTTTTTCCCATACTAACGAAGTGAATTTTAATAGATGTATACTGACACATCTTACCTCTTTTTACACTATTTTAAAACTAAAAATTACGCTGTTGCTTAGGTTTTTTTGAATCTGTTTCTATTTTTACACATATTTAGGACGTCCTGGGTTCGATATCCGGCGCAGGGGAATTTTTTTCATTTTCACTCAAATATTGAAAAAAATACTTGGATAAAATTTTGGATATAAATGAAAAAATATCTAAAAAAACATTTATCATCTATTCAGCGTCATTGATTTATAACTTTTCAATGACGTTTATAAATTTATCTTCTGTATGTATTCTTGTAGAAAAATAATTGACAAACCCCGATTTGTGAAATTCATCTTATATTTCTAATAAACTATAGGTAACGCTTAGAGAAATTTTATTTGATTTAAAAAAACGCAAAAATATCTGGGAAAATGTGTCAATATATTTGCATTAATACCTACTTCATGTTAAGTAAAGAAACCTAATGAACATAGTTAATGTTTTTTTAACATTTATCTAAATATTTTATTCATTATATCCAAACTATAGAAGTTAGTTATTATTTTTTTTTTCAAAATAATTCGATTAGAAGTAATGATGGAATATTAAATTTGAAAATAGGTAAGCTGACAGCAGGCGCCCTCTTAAGGTCACACAGGCAATGACAATTTTTACGAGATTTGTACCCTGCTTCTCGTAAAAGCGGCAGGAATCGTCCCGCCATACATTTTGCACGACTTGACAAGCGCCAAACAGGAACAAAGCCATCGACAATATGAATTTTACCTACCATTTTTTAAAAAATAAAGACATATTTAAATAATTAAAACAGTCAAAGTGTTTAAATCATATTTAACAATATTTTGCTAAATTATTTTATTTTTATTTATTTTTTTTTTTCTTAATAAAAAATATAATTATTGTATTTTATTTTGCATAATCCCCTAAGGGGATTTTTGGCTGTGATCTTGATAATTAATACACTAAATTTTCTAATAAACAATAAAACCTACACTACATTTTCCACCCTACATAGTCCGGAACAACCCGTGCCCACCACTTAGATCAACCATCGAGGATTTTTGTGTAATATATATTCTTTGGTTTTCTTTTTGAATTCCTCGATGTATCCGCATTGCTTCAAACTGGCAGGCATGGGGTTCCAGACCTTGGGCAGCAACACATCGTCGGTCCTACATCCATAGTCATTGTAGAATTCGTTAGTGCGTAAAATTTTGTTAGTCACTGATCTAGTTTGTCTGCCGTGTGCTATTAGTAGTCTGTCTTTAGGTCTCAAAAAATGCTCAACCAGAATGCTATACTCCACTCTCCTCTGAAGAGACAATACTTTAGATCGGTCGAAAAGGCATTTATTTTTCCTTTTTCAACTTTTTAGCAATTTCTTTAGTAATTAAAATTTTTAGGCGTCTTCTTTGTATCTTTGCAATCTTACATAGTGAGTTTTGTATGCCAATCCATATGACGATATTCCACATGATATTACTGAATCACAGAGGGCCATATACAGCAATCTGGCCGAGCAGAAAGTTAATCTATGTAGGTCTTATTATGTTGAAAATTGCTGTCATAGTTCATAGTTTACTGCAAACATAGTCCACGTGTTATTTGTAGTTTAAAAAACAACCGGATAACTAGGGAATCCCACAAATTTTCTGGACTACTCGTGGAATTATTTTATATCGAGAAAAATTTTAAATATTCTGGAACTGTCAAGCTATAGAAAATACTATAATTTGTCCCTGTCTTTATTTTCAAAACCATTTTCTTAATATTGACTGAGTAAATGAGAAAACACCAATGCAATTAATCACATTTGATAGCCTGTGCGGCCTTAATATTATTATGATAAGCAGTGGTTTATTAAAGGATTGTTAATTTTTCAACGTTGCATAAGTTATGAAAGACCATACCTTGCATAACTGAAATTTAAAAAAGCACGTATTTAACTGAACATACCTACTTAAAAAAAAAATACACAATGAAGTAAAAAAGCATAAAATGTTTGACAAAAATACAAAAGATTTTTAATTATCATAGCCGGGAATATTCCAAGGATATCTGAATTATTATTGAGAAAAACAAAAAAAAACTTCGTCAAATAAAACAAGAACAAGACCAAGATTGCGTGTGTCGAGAATAGGGGGTGTAAGTCCAAGACCATGGGGGCAAACCTGGTCCAACCGGCGAAATCAAAACCCTCGTGATTACCCATATCATGGATATAATTATCATATGGAGTTCTATAATATGTTTAGATGTCATAGAACTCCATATGATAATTATATACATGATATGGGTAATCGTGAGGGTTTTGATTTCGCCGGTTGGACCAGACTTGCACCCCAGGTTTTGCGAGACCAGGAGTCTTGCAAGACTCAATGTAAAAGATTTGCGGTCTCGCAAGATTTAAAAACTTTATAAATTTTTAGTAAAAAAGAGCAATTAACTTCGTTCTATCGATAATCCATAATATTTTTAACACGTAGTATGTATGTATGTATGAGAGTATTTATTTTTAGATAGAGCATCAATCAAAAACGAGAATGTTTTAAACTATAAATATTCTACACATAGCTTCCTTTACGACTAGTGACAGTTTATGACAAATAAAAAATCAAATTTAACAGAAAAATAAAAAAAAAAACAATTTAAGAGTTGCTAACCAAGACTCGATCGAGTATGCAAATATTAAGACCACACCTGTAAATGCAAGACTAATACCGAGACAATGACCACCTGGTCTTGTATTTGTTCATCACTATATATCAAAGACCTTATAATAATGAAAATAAGGTCTTTGCTATATATGAATAATGCTATAAACTTTAAATATAATTAGGATAAAATAAAAAAATAACGCCATAGGCAGAGATAATCCATCGCCACATTTATTCTATCTTGACACACATTCAACGCATCGTCATTCGTCTGTTGTTCTGTCTTTCATCCAAATATTTTTAGCGTGCTCTCTCGTACCAGTATATACAAGGTAGGTAGTAATAAATAAGGAATAAGTTTCAAAATATTTCAAAGAAAATTCTGTTACTATCCTATCACTTTTAAATAAGGATTAAGTTTCAAAATATTTCAAAAAATTCTGTTATTATTCTATCACTTTTAAATAAGGATTAACTTTCAAAATATTTCAAAGAAAATTCTGTTATTATCCTATCACTTTTAAAAAAGGAATAAGTTTCAAAATATTTCAAAGAAAATTCTGTTACTATCCTATCACTTTGTGTTTATCTTAGTAACATAATGAAATACGTTCCAATACAAAACATCAATTATTTTTTTTATACCACTCTGACATGTGAGGGATGCTTATAAGTGTCATTCACAAAAAGATGAACATTGTACGATTGTAGATAATACAATTTCAGAAAATAATATGAATAATTTTCGTCAAACATCTTGAACGATCTTCTGGTTGCGCAGAGCGTAAATTTGTGTGTTTTTGTTTCGTTGGTTTACGTGCAAATTGCCCCCCTTCTTGGCTAAAAGATCAAGATGTTTGGCTACAACTGTACATCGGTGGTGTTATTTTTCCCAAAATAAAAAGGAGCATAAAAATTCTATGATCTGACTGTAGGCATATATAAACACTAATAAATATTTAAAGGAACCTATATCCTTAGTAATTCACTGCCTTTCTTAATTCCCAATAGAGGAGGTACTTAGAGCACTATGCATCTAATGTATTCTTTTTATGTCTACTTTACTCGTAGTTCATAATTTATTTGCCTACTTTGAACCAACGTACAATATATCAAAAGTTCATATTCAAAGGATTTATATAGGTTACAAAGATGCTCTAACAGAGTATTTTGAGAAAAAATAGCATTTTTTTCACAGTATCAAAGTGCTTTCGTTAGTTGTGTACATCCGGTAAAGAAAAAATCAGGAAAATCTGGAATACAGTATTTTACAAGAGCATTATCTTCAGATTAATTAATTTGTTAGTATAATTACTAATAAATAAATCTCTAAATAATTAACAAATTGATTTTTTAACAAATAATAAAGGTACCTACTCTTTAACCGATAATATTATGTATCTCACAGTACATACATTTAAAAAAAATATCAAAAAATCATTAAGGGGGGGACTGCTGCCAACGTACCTATTTTTTCAATTTGAATTTGCGAAAAAAATAACCTAGTTAGTTTGGATATTAATAAATAAAAATATACCTTAATTTTTTAATTATGTTCTGTATATATTCTTGTAGGAAAATAATAAGCATACCCCAATTTTTGATATTTATCTTAAATTTCTAAAAAACTATAAGGTATAGAGCATTATATTTATTTATAAATTAAAGAAGATCAAAATATCTGGAAAAATACGATGTAACGTTGCATTAATGCATCAGGTTAAGTTAATAAACCAAAAAAACTTATATTTTGCAATGGCGCTGAATGAAAAATAAATGTTTTTTAGGTTTATTTTCTAAACCTGAAGCATTAATGCAACGTAACATCGTATTTTTCTAGATATTTTTTCTCTTCTTTAATTTAAAAAAAAAATATGTTGAACTACGCCTTATATTTTATTAAAAATATGAGATAAACGTTGAAAATCAGGGTATGCCATTATTTTTCTACAAGAATTTATACAGAATATTATCAAAAAGTAAAGATACATTTTTCTTAACGAACACCCAAACTTTCTAAATTATTTTTTTCAAAACGATTTGATAAGAAATAATGATGGTATATCAAATTGAAAAATAGGTACGTTTGCAGCAGTCCTTCCCTTAATAACTTAACTTTAAAAAAATAGGTATATGTAGAGATAAAAGTATTTTATAACTCAAAATCATCCATACTTTCTTCGTGAAAATATTCGAATCTGTATAATATTTTCGTACGATGCAATTATTAAAAAATACATAGTTGAATGTTTGAAATTTTGCCCTTAGAAACATTTTAAATAATGAATATTGATTGTAGGGCAAGACTTTCGTACTTTTTAACTGACATAGTGTAAGTTTGATTAATCTAGTTAAATAATGTAAATCAAAAACTTTCGTACAAAATGACCCTTTATATTATCCAAATTACTCTTGGCTTGTACAAAATGATTCCCGATGCCAAATACCAGTAAAAAAGTTTTAAAAATTGTATTAATCAAGAGAGGAATTCCTTCAAATCGCTCGCCTTTCGAAACTTACAATCTTCAAACAAAAGAGTGTTTGTTACTCTGTAATAAAATATGAATATAAGTGATCTTCAAAGACCTTTCCAAGAAAAACGAGAAAAAATGTTTGAAGGCTTTGACATAGTTTTATAAACGTGTAAATTTCATCAACACAATAATATTGTTGCAGTAAAAACGTAGGCAAAAATATAATCCAATTAGGTACGTCTCAAGATCATTATTTTTAATCACAACTTACATAATAAAACCTTAAATTAATTTTCTTTGATTAATTAAATATTATTGATTAAAGTAATCTAATTGAGGGAGTTGTCACCATCATGACATATTTGTATTTTGACTAATATTGCAATTTCAAAAACTATTTTTTAACATCTCAATAGTGACGAAGTTGAAAATCAAAGGAGAACCAGGAACTCAATGCACCTACAGATCTTACGACCTGTCATCGGTTGGTTTACGTGATTACTTTATGTGCTTAAGTAACGTTAACCAATTATGCATTCTTATTGAATCCCCTTATCAATGCAATTTTGAAAGTACTATATAATTCAAAACGAGAAACTTATCGTTTAAAAATAAATCTTTACATGAATTTCTGTTATTATATGGTAATTAAATACTGTAAAAAGAAACTGTTATTTATACCTAATATTATTTTTTTTGTTCACGTTTCTAATATTTTGCATTTTTCAACGTAGGTTTCTTAATAATATTAATAAACACTTCCGTGCACCCTGCGCCAGTGGCGAGTTTATTGCCATATGGAAATTTCTTCCGACTAACCAGTGTTTCCAGCCCAGATAATCAATATTTGCATGATAAATATTGAAATAAATATAGAAATATTATAATCCAACTGTCGATTTGTTCAAGAGAAATCATTTCTCTTAACAGATCGATAAAGTTTCAATCCAAGATGTGCAAGATTTGTATGACATGTCTATCTCAAAAACCATAAAAGCTACAACGCTGAAAATTGGTATAAATAAAGACAAATTGTTTTTTTTTTTAAATTCCAGACTTTTTCATTCCAGAATTTATGTGTTCAACTGCCTATATTTCCAAATTTTATAATTATATCGAAAAACACCGAAACAACCCAAATAGATATTTTAATTTTCTATAAAAAAATATTTACATTTTAGTAGTACCTACAACTCAAACTTTTTTAAACTGGAACTCTGAATAGTTTGATACTCCAAACATACATACATACCTACCATCATGCTGTTTTCATATTCTGTATAGAAAAAAAGGACTGACCTCCATACTATCCTACCCATACATATACACACCTACATTTTTTTGTATAGAAAACAAAATATCTCAAAATATTTTATGATTTGTTTCGTATGTATTCTTAAATTATACATACAATTGCCATCGACAGTTGGATCTCATGTGTTACATGCATCTAGATATAGATGTTGTTTTACTATTAAAGCATCGGTGTTTACAAAATTCTTGCATTTTCTGGTATAAGTACTAACTATTATTTATATCGATTCAATTTAAAAAAAATATACCTACATATATGTATATCTAATTAAACAATAAAATTTAGTAATTAATTTCTCAGTACTCATTTTAAAGCAAATCGATCCTTTATTTGACCCATAGCTTATGTTACATATTAAATCAGAATCATCGTTTTTACTTACAATTGGTATTTGGGATAAAATAATATTTAATCTAGGTATTTTGTTTTGAATGAATAATGGAACGACGACGTAAAAAGGTATGAGAATAATTAAAACTCTTAAGATTTGATTTTGAAAAGTCAAGAAAGTGCTTTATAAAAGTATTCTAGTATCTTGAAGTATTTCACAGTTTATTCTATGAATGTTTGTTCTCTTTTGTGTAAAGATTCGTAAAATGTAAATGTAATTGCCACTTATCTACCTAAAGCATTTTTTCCATACGCGAACCGTATATTAATGCTAATTGGAATCTTCATGAGTTTTCATTTAATTTACACATGAATCATCTTTATAATATCCACAGTCACATTTTTCATAAAAAAAAACAACTCTCAAAATACTCGGCACATAAAAATAAACAAGCTTTATGACAGAGATTAATTTGAAATGAACGTGTCAATGACTATTTTACATTATCTTTTATACCGAAAATTCAAAAAAGCGTTTTTAACGTAAATATATTGTTTAAACGTACCTACATCACGTCATATAGAAACAAACATTATATTGAAATAATTGTAATAATATTCATGGAAAATCACGGTAGGTATTTTGTACCAATGCAAACACGCGAAATATATTTCATATCTTTTTTTCATTTTATTTTATTTTCTTCGAGAAACGCTCAGCAATAAAACATTTATGGCAACAACAAATAGATTTCAATACCAAAATGGTTCCACGAATAAATCAATTAAATGTTTGTATGAAAATAATCATTGTAAAATACTTATAGGTACTTTTATTATGTAGAAATTGAAGTGAATTTTTTAAATAGAGGCCATTCGCATACATCACTTCAACTACCTACTCGTATTTTCTCAAGCAACAGGAATCCAAACTTCGTCACTCTTCCTACACTTTCACATCCCTATACGAGAACTCAGAATATTTCTACTTCCTATCGTTCGTTACGGCGACGAAATTGATTTAATGACGAGACAAAATACCTATATTTTTTACCATTATCATAAGTTCGACAGCCCTGGATGGGCCCTGGCTGATCCAAGAGTCTCCTCCATTCCCGTCTATCCGTTGCCTTCGTTCTCCAGTTTCTAATATCTACCGCGGAAGCATCGGCATCGACACAAGTCCTTGGTCTTCCTGGTCTCCTTCGACCTTGTGGCACAGAGAGTGTGAGGCGTTTTGTGAGGTAGTCGTCCATTTGGATTATGTGACCAGCCCCATCTTAAGCGCCCTATCTTGATGGACTGATCACATTAGGCTCTCTATAGGTCTCATATAGCTCCCCGTTGTATCGACGACAACAACCGTTATTCTCTTTTCTTGGCCCGTAGATCGTTCGAAGGATCCTTCTCTCAAAAGCCGCTATGGATCCTTCAGTTTGCTTAATCATCCCGATCCGAAAACTCGGAATATTTCTACTTCCTATCGATTGTGACTGCGACGAAGTCGATTTAATGACGAGACGAAATACCTATATTTTTTATAACACGCTTTTATTTAACTTCACCTGTCTGTCGGTACTGGAATTTTGCAATTGATTTTTGACTATCATCCCGACCAGTTATAGATCTGAAACTTTCAGAATTTGTGTACTACCGATGACAATGCATGTTAAAAATTCCAGCTTGATTTATTTGATACTAGCTGAGAAGCTTCGCTTCGCTCAGCTTCTAAGCTAGGGCTTGCAGCCGGCTTTTACCGCTGCGCGGTAAATGACCGCCTCCGGCGGTCCATGGCACTGAGGGATCTGAAGGTACTGAACGGTCTGAAGGTACTGAACGGTCTGAAAGTACTGAACGATCTGAAGGTACTGAGGGGTCTGAAGTTACTAAAATGTCTGAAGGGATGAAAGATTCGGGAGGAAATGAAGAGGCATTGAAGGTACTTAGGGGTCTGAAGTTACTAAAATGTCTGAAGGGATGAAAGATTCGGGAGGAAATGAAGAGGCATTGACGGAACGGGAGGTACAGAAGGACCTGAAGGGACGGGAGACACTGAAGAGACGGGTGGCACTGAGGGACAGGAGACATTTAAAGGACGGGAGGCACCGAAGGGACGGGAGACACTGAGGGACCATTTTTAATTATACAGGCAATACGAAGATTGCTGAGTTTCAACTAAATCAAACGCCTATAATCCGCAAAGTGGTTAAAAAGGTTGCAAACCCTATTGTAGAAGTCAAACGAAACTTCTCTTTTAGTTTCTTAATTTGCGTTTCACAAACCATGACACGGAGCAAGCTTTATTTTTCGCTGCTGTGTTTGTCGCCTCCGCACAAAAACGTTATTCTTATAAATTATTAATTTACAAAATAATAAATTGTTTAACTTTAGAAAGATTGATATTTTAAACTCCGTGTAAATAAGCATGTAATAAATATTAATATTTTTTCATGCAACTCTCCAATAATAATTAGTACTTTAAATCCTGGCAACACCGTGGTTGACATTTGACTTGACGTTTGACAAATGACCGATAAATTATGTTTGCAAACTCAACATGTAGTCTAAATCTAAACTAAATGATATTACTTAAATGTTTACACTTACTATTGTGTGTTATGTGTATTTAGATTGTATAATTTTTTATGCTTAAATAAGGATATTCGCCTTTTCAGTTAATTTAGCAAGCATTCGCAGACTCTTATTTTAACTGCAGACATTAAAGCGGTTTGGTTATGGACATTTTATATTTAATTCACCAGAATTTGATGTATTTCAGATTAGCATTACAGTAGCGAGATGTATTCTAAGTGCAATTTTTTTAATACTATAATTTATTTTGCCAACTGTAACCACTAAAATATAAAATCATGTATGTTCTCTTCGGTGATAATTTTTTTTTCTTGTTTATGTTTACCTCCGTTTCACGATGAAACTTTATCTGTTACAGAAACATATTATATTATTATGTTATATTTTTCAACTTGCAACTGACAGTATAGCCAATCAGCGTAGACTTCTAATTGGCTGTTAAATTTTTATATTAGATGTAATATATATGCTATTAGTCTTCCAAAAATTTATAAACAAATAAATATAATAATTTTATTCTAAATTTAATACTTAAACTTTGTCGTATGTCTGTTGAATAACAAATGAGAACGTATGAGGCCGACTTAAAAATTATTTACCAGTTAAGACTAAAATCACTCTAACGCGACGTCTTACGTAGGCGATTCAAGGCGAACGCGAAGCGGCGCGAAAATAACAATCAGTCGGTAACGCGACGTCCTACGTAGGCGATTCAAAGCGAATGCGAAGCGGCGCGGCGCGGCGCAAAAATAACAAACAGTCGGTAACTATGGAAGTGTCCTACGTTACCGACCGCGAGTATTTTTCGATTCGGCGCGGCGCGATGCGAAGCGAACGCGATCAGTTGGTTTGATATTTTCGCGCGAATTGAAAGCGGTGCCATTGTTTTTTGACATGTCAGAAATAGAAATTTTAATTTCTGTCCATGAACGTCCCATATTATGGGACAAAATAATTATTATTATCGAACCGCGAATTTTAGGATTTGGCAAAAATAAATGGGACTACAAGTAAACATATTTATTTATTATTGCTATTTTACAATAGGATGTTGTTCAAAACACACAAAGTTTTCTCTCGCTTGCACGAATGTCAAATTTTGATATGTTTCCCGGAAATATGTAAATTCAGTCTCATTTATTAATTCAAGATCACGTAATTCTTCATACAAATTGTGATATCCCTCATAAATAAGTCCACAATATTAGTTTCACTTCTCTGCCGAACATACTTCTTGAGTATTTTATATACGTACATCCATGACAGTAGCTGGCGGCAGAGGGAACGAATCGCGCACACGTAGGACAGAGCCGCCGCGTCGCACCGCATCGCATTGAATTCGCTTGTAACCGCACCGCATCGCTTCGCAATCGCGTTCGCTTTGAATCGCCTACGTAGGACGTAGCGTAACTATTGAAGTGTCCTGCGTTACCGACCGCGAGTAGGGTACGGTGTGACATGGCACGATGCGAAGCGAACGCGATCAATTGGTTTGATATTTTCGCGCGAATTGGAAGCGGTGCCATAGTTTTTTTTGGTAAAGTATAATGTCAGAAGCACGATTCGCGTGCCCGTAGGACAGAGCCGCAGCGTCGCACCGCATCGCTTTGAATTCGCATGTATCCGTTCGGATCGCTTCGCATTCGCTTTGAATCGCCTACGTAGGATGTCGCGTAACTCAACAACACATGCTACCATTACTTGACTACGCTGACGTTGCCTACGCTGAGATTCAACTGAAGATCAACTTAACAAACTCGAACGGTTACAAAATGTCTGCATTCGATACGTGTTTGGACTCAGGAAGTTCGACCACGTATCCGAGAGCAGGCAACGACTGAACTGGTTAAAGATCCGTCACCGAAGAGATTCCCGTGTTCTTTCCCTTTATATATTTTGTATTTTTAATACTATAAAAGTCTTTAATTATTATTATTATATGTCATAGGAAAATGTGGTGTTCGATTCAATATGGTTATATAGTTTTTATAGTTCAATTCAAGTTTTTTCAATTAAGTTTTTGACAAAGATATACATTGTTAAAGATATGGAGAAAACTTACCACGTTAATAAGTTTTGTTGAATTTGATAGTAATATATTTTTATCGGATACCTACCTGGATATTAACAAAACACGATGAAAACAGAGTGGATGCCTTTGAAAGAAAAATCTTATGCAGAATATACCTATGTACCTATTAACGACTGTCAAACATGGCGTAAAAGATATAATATATCACCGAGCTTTATGATCTTTACCAGGACTTCAGCATAGTCATGAGCCATGGGGCAGCAGAACTGGAAGGTGGCAGCCAACGATAGAACAGTATGGAGAAGATTCTTGGACACAGATAGGACCCATCAAGAGTTGTGACGCTAAGAATAATGATGATGATATTTTTATGTGAATAAATTAATTGATTGTTGGCAATTATTTAATTTTATTTTCTTAAATTTATCTTCATAAATTTGAAAGTAAAATAATTTGTTAATTAAATGAAACATACAGAAATGTTTTGAAAATATAGATTTCTTCTTCCTTGCCTCTTCCCAGTTCATCTGGAGCGGCCCTTCTGGTACGACCTTTCCTTTCTTGCCCTTCGGAGACCTTTCCATCTTGCGTCATTTCTCTGGTTAGTTGCTCCTCCCTCAACTCCTTAATATTTGTCCACCAGGTGGCCTATGTACGGCCTCTATTTCTGGACTGAGTGCGTATATCCTGTGTGAGTTTAACTATATGATCCTCATTTCGTCTGGTAATGTGTCCGTACCATCGGTGTCTGGCCTTTAGTTTCTCCGGAATAGAGGCGACTCCAAAACTACCTCGGACGTATTCATTTCTAATTCGATCCTCCTTTGTAACACATCTCACTCTATCACTCATAATAATAACTCATAATTCTTTAGTGGTTCCTAAAAATTTCATTTGAAAGCAAGCATTACATACATACCATCACGCCATGTCCCTCGCGGGGTAGGCAGAGGGAACCAAACGCTACTTATTTCTATCTTGACACACATTCATCGCCTCGTCGACATTCATACATTGTCCTATACATATTCATTTGTTGTTCATGCTTCTGACATCTCCGCCTTTCAAAATAGCGTTCCCATGGATATGCCATCCCTTACTTGGGCGGCCCCGACCTCTCATTCGATTCCTGTCGCAAAGTATATTTTCTTCGTCAGGCGTTCCTCATTCATTCTGCCCATGTGTCTAAACCATCTCAATGTGTTCACTTAAATTCTATTAATGACATCTTTCTTTATCTTACATTCTTTCCTTATGTCCTCATTTCTGACCCTCTCATACATCGTCCTATTATATCTTCTAACATGACTCTTAAAATACTTAATTCTATTATGGCATGCATTTATAGAATTACCTGTTAATAATGTATAAAGAGGCTCTGGAGGATATCTATTGCAGGTATGTGTACTATTCCATTGTTACAACACATTCCTGGGTTTTCTCCTTTCCATTTCAAATCACCACAATATGTACAAATTATAGACATTCTACCAAAAGTTGATACTGGCTCAGAAATAAATTGCAACTATAGGTTAATATCTATATTGCAACTATAGGAAAAAGCAGAATTTTCCTTTTGTCTCCATGATTCATGTTTCAATACCACATCTGTTATTTTACATACCAAAAAAATAGTGTTTGGCGATATTGTTAAGCGTATTCAATTTGACTCAGGGGCCTTATGACTTGAAGACTTAGAGGCTGTTTTATACTTTTAATGTTGCTAAGATGGCGCATTCAAGTGCAGTAATTTCTATTACTTCAACGTCTTGCATATTCATCTGATCTATTATCATTAAATTATCACGACTCCCTACCTCTATCCAATTACTTGAAGACTGAAAATCTATACTTCCTCTTTCTTGCTGCAGAAATTGTAATACCCTATACGCCGTCATTTGTAATCTACTGGCTTCAAATCTCCTTTCTTGCTGTTCTTTAGATTCGTTTGGCCGATGTGCAACCATTCACAACATGTTATTTTCATGTGCCATTCCTTCTGCACTCTTTAACCTACTCCTAGAAGAATGACATAACCTGTACACCGAAATACAATAATCACCAACTCATTTATGAAAATATCTTTAAACAAATACCTACGTTCTTTCCATATGTGAATGTTGATTTAAAATTTACCTAAATTCATCGAGAATTGAAATTTCAACTTACATTTTTTTGTAACTATATAGGCTAAAATTTGATTCTGAAAGAAAATAAAATATAAAGTTATTAAATATTGGAAAATAAACTAAATCAATACATATTAATTACGATAAAAATATAAAGTAGGTAACTTTCGAATATTTGACAGCTGAAAGAATGGTGGAACAACGCGAGGAAAGCAAATCTGACCCACAAAGCAAAAGGGACCATTTGTTCAACGTGAATTGCTCACTCTCCCTGTGTCGGATTTTATTACTTCGTGCCATTTGAGGTCTAATTACGATAGGGACGCATATATCAGAATGTTGGTATTTTTGTCATCTTCAGGGTAAATTCACATATATCATCACATAAAAGCATTATTTAATTCTTATTATATAACATTTAAACAAACTTTCTTTTGAAAATAATAAAAAAAACATATCAGCTTGTGAGGCTTTGTGTTTTTATACTGTTTCAAATGTAATATTATAAAAATGTAATATTGTAAGTTTTTTACTCTACTGTAAAATTGCCGATATCCACATAGAAAGATTTCAAACGAATGTAAGAACAGGCAGCCTTGGGCAGACTGACATGAATATAGTCGTGCACAAACATTCGCAAATCCAGAACGACAATCTTACCAGGTCTACTTTATTTATATGCAGATTTTGTTAAAATATAATTATTTTGAATTTCATACAAACTAATAATGTAATCGTTTTACAATAGATTGTGTATATTCTGTATTTGATTTTTTTTGTTCTATATATATATATATATATATATATATATATATATATATATATATATATATATATATATATATATATATATATATATATATATATATATATATATATATATATATATATATATATATATATATATATATATATATATATATATATATATATATATATATATATATATATATATATATATATATATATATATATATATATATATATATATATATATATATATATATATATATATATATATATATATATATATATATATATATATATATATATATATATATATATATATATATATATATATATATATATATATATATATATATATATATATATATATATATATATATATATATATATATATATTTACCAGCAGTGAATACATGTAACATGAAATAAAAGATGGGCTGATTAAGTTACAATAATTATGTCATTCCGATTATTGCGTTATACTGTTGAAAATATTGAAATTTGTGTCGTCAATTTTTTTTTATTGACTTGTTTAAACATTTTCTGCGCCAGTGGCGATTTTACTTCCAATATGTCGGATTCTTACAACTAACCAGTGATTCCAGTACAAATAAAATGAAATAAATACTTTACAGCATACTTATTTATTTATTCAATGGAAAACCAACAGTTTATTTTTTATTTTTAGATAAAATAAATATAAATATAATATTATTAAAAAACAAGAAAACTTATAACAGGTTTTTATTTAAAGAAATACATTATCAGTCTTACTAATAAAAATCGACTGCACACGCGTTGGCCAGTATTGTATTTACACAATCACTTAACAGAAAAAAAGGTGTATGGGAGATGCACTAAGGGCTTGAGGAAAGGATGAAGTGGGGAGCTGAGTTTTTTAGACATCAAAATTTATACTTCTCAAATAAAATATATAGTTACTTGATTATGCATAATATGTACTTCGTAAATGCGTAGGTAATAAGTTCTACAGTAAAAAACATGTAAAATATTGATTTGGTGAAATAACCTTTTAATAAATAAATACATATCAAAAGAACCTACAAGCTCACGCGAATATCATCGTTCAAGAATGTTATCATATACCTTTTATTTGGATAATTTTAAATAAGATAGTTGTATATATTATGTATAAGGTTGAGGACAATGTAATAATAAATTCTGCATCGATAATTTGTGATTATAGTAAGAAAATACAACACAGTACTTGTAAATCTTTGCACAAAGCTTTAAATCCAACTTGTTACTTTTGACTCGCTTCATGAACACCCGACTAAATCTTCAATCACTGCTACATCTTAGATGACAAACTTTCACATAATCTCTCATATTATTCTACTGTCAGCTGACTTATTCAAACTATACTAAGCTTCCACTTATAAAGCAACTGACACAGTTTGTAAAGCTTATAACAACCTACAGACTGTTGTAGAATATTCTACGTTCAAAATATAATTACTAAGTACACTGAAAATTTCACAAAGCACTTAAATAAGATTTTTTTGAATATATAATATTTTGGCGATCTATCAGTTAGTCTATGTTTATAAAATTAAGAAAAGTTGTTTGGTTAAATTACTTGATAAAGTCCGACAACCCTTAAAAAATAAAATAGTTTCAGTAGAAAAATAAATATGTACATAGATTCTTTAAAAGTTGCATTTACGCAAACATTGTTTTTTTCCTTTTCAGAAGTCAATGATATTTTTCAATTTTTCAAAACATCTCAATTGAGACGAAGTTGGAATATTTAAGAAGAAGCAGGAACTCAAAAAACCAACTTCTTAATAGATGGCGTTACAAAAGGCTTCTTCGTTACTTCATAGATGGCTATAATAAAAACGTCTTATTTTCAAACGATTAGTTTCTCATTATAAAAATATATAAAACTTTCAAAATTCGATTGATAAGGGTAATCAATAAGAAGGCATAATTGGTTAACGTTGCGTAAGCGCATAAAATGATCACGTTAATCAGCCGATGGTAGGTCGTAAGTTCTGTAGGTGCTTTGAGTTCCTGGTTCTTCTATAACATTCCAACTTCTTCTGTATTGAGATTCATTTATTTTTTATATATAAGTATATTTTCTTGGTTTGTGAATAGTTTTGTATGGAATATTTGTTTCGTTGTAAGAGCTATCGAATGGTGTAGGTACAACTGAATAAATAAACAAAATAATTCGTCACTGTATTATTCCAATATTATTATAATCTCTATAATCCACCTACATACAAACAATATTTTACAATTTGTGTTCCCCGTATTATTGACATTACTATAAAACAGCCCCGACAATGTCGTTAAGCTTTTAAACATCCAGTTATATACACATTTTTTCTGTATATTGCGTGATTCGGGAATATTCATGGGTGATTCATGTAAAACGCTAGCTATTTATTACGTAGACTTTGTTGTAGATACCTTATAATATTTGCGTCGTGTCTGTATCTACCTTTCTGTGTGAAACAATGTGTCTGTTTAGGTTATATAAAAAATGAAATCAAAATAATTAATATAATTGTGTTATTTGTAGACTGTAATTAAATACAGGCACGACACCTTCTGTCAAACGAATCCATATTTCTGGGATTTAAGGTACGTTTCGATTAAAAGTCAATTAACTTCATAATATACACATTTGTACATATTATGTGTATTTTGCATTTATTTGAAAGAAAATAAGTAACTTTTTACATTTATTGTACCACAAATGTATAAAATATCTGCCATCGGCACTTAAAAGGGTTAAAATATTCAAAGTGTCAGGTACAAAGTGGCTGCTTGAAGTAGGTATATAGACATCAAAATGAAATAAATGTTTCAGCAATAATAATGTATCTAATGTCAACTCCATATTGTGTTTTTAGTGGTTGTTTGTATTGTGAAGTTTATTTATTTATTTTACGTTTTTTATTTTCTATTTGTTCCTTTTATTTTGTTGTAATTTTTTCTGTATAATATGTGTGTTTAATATTTTGTATATATTTCAAATAAATAAAATGTAAAAACTATGCAAACTATACAGGTAGTTGCTTCGGAACAGACTCTGTCTAGTTAAGCAGTTATCTTTAATGTACTCTTTTTATAATATATTGATCTAAAAGAAAAATAACTCATTTTAATCCGATTTGAATGATTTAGATGGGTGGTGGCAGAGCGGTTAGCGCACTGGGTTAGTAATCCAGTGGTCGAGAGTACGAATCCTGCCGAGACCGATTTCATTCACATATAGGACAAGCATTCAAACTTAATTTAAGGAATGTAAATGGATGTAATATTGTAACAAGAACATATTTATTCAAAAAAAAAAAAGAAATCGGTAGAATTTTTCTTTAGAAATTCAAATACCTCAGTCCAAATGTCATGACCATGTTCCACAAATAGAATTGAATTTTATTCCCAATGTTGACATTGCACTCTAAATATTTTCTCAAAACCTACATTTATAAGAAATCATTAAAGCTATTTCAGATTTAAAATTGAACATCAATTACCAAACACGACTGTAACAAAATATATTTTTTTAATAAACAATAATCGCGAATGTTGAAATTTTATGTATGATCCCGCTATCATAATATTTCGATGTGTTTTCGTTGCAATGATTGAATAATTTACCTTTAGAAAATGAAGAAATAGGTTTGGAACAAAATGAAAATTTTCAAAAATGCTGTTGATCAAAATGATTATAAGAGCGAATTAAATGATTATATTATATTATTAGCCGATAATGCTACCTAGGAAGCATTTTCGACATTTCATTACATTTTTTCTACCTTTGATATAAACTACCTAAAATACAAAATTACTCATCAAGAAACGTTTAAAAATCACGCACTATTTTTACGATGCTTACGTTTTATTAGGTATAAAAATTTTATATCTTTCTGTTCAACAGACCAAGTTATTATTAATTTACGAATAATGTTCACGCGACTTCACAATGTTTACAAACTTTTTTTCACGTGTAATATATAATTTTTCTAAATAAAACACAAGCTTCACAAAATAAATCATAATTTTTATTTATTTATTTTTTTTTTTTTTTAATAAAAATGAATACGTCCTTGTTAAACAAGTACATATACATCTTCTTACGTTCCCTAAAATAAGCAAATAAATGCTTGTGCTTAGGTGAACGAAATCGGTCGAGGCAGGATTCGAACTCGCGACCACTGGATTACTAGCCCAGCGCGCTAACCGCTCTGCCACCGACCCATCTAAAAGTCCAAGTATATTTATTTATTAATAGTCCAAGAGATTGCAACGTTTTCGATGAATCGTTTTTGATGGCTGTTTTTTGATATTCATTTTCTTATTGAATATAGGTATGAAAAAGGTAAGTCTAGCACCTGGGAGTGGTTGCGTTTACCAGTGCGCATTATTTTCATAGGTGAAAATTATAGATTTGAACATAATTTCAATACAATTTCTACTTATATGTTATTTGCACCTATAAAACCCGTCCGTTTGTGAAATATCTATGTACTGTTACCTACTGAAATGTGTAAAAAATAAACAAAAGAAGATCAAACACGTTACTAATCTATTACTTGCTTCGGCAGTTCATATAGGTACCAAAGTTATTGGTACAAGTATAAATTTACGAGTATGTAATCTAAGACTGAAGTAGGGCCGGGATCATAGTCTTAGTGCTAGATCCAGAAATTTATTCATCAAATAGGTACCTACTGCAAAATGAATGCGGATGTGGCTCACGACGCCGCACGAATGTGTAATTCAAAAGCTATTTGGATCGTATGACATGCGGTTGCCTTTCTCATTTACCTACCTACTTAATTATTCTCTCTAAATAGTCTCTTAGATTAACCATCCACATTTAATTCATGCTTTATTCTATAACGCCTGCAATTATTTTTTCAGGAAGTGGATGGGTAGGATGGAAGAATTCTACATTCCCAAATGGATTCATGGAATTAACGTTTCACCTCGACCAAGTACGAAACGTAACTCAGATCGATCTATTTACAAACAATTACTTTAGCAGACATGTACAGGTAAATATTTTTCGTTGTATTTGTTGGTATCTTCAGAAATTATTATAAATAAAATAATTTGTTTATAAAAGAAAAGATAGTACCTACGTAAATATTTACAATTTAATATACATTTATCAAATAATATGCAAGTTTAATATCGAAATTCACGCGAAACTTACCGCTTTTTTCAATTTATTTTACTTTCCACAAAAAAATGTGAGAAATCAACAAGTGATTTAAAATATGGAAGTTTTTTTCGTTTTAAATGATAATATGCTTAAATATTTCAAAAATATTTCAAATTTTTAATAAACTAACAAACAAATAAACCGGCCTTCGTGACTCAGTTCGTTGGGTACCTGACTGCTGATCCAAAGGTCCGGGGTTCGATTCCCGGTGGAGACTGAATCTGTGAGACGTTTTCAGTCTGGATCTGTGAGACGATTAATATCGTAAGTCACCAGAATGTGGCAACTTGTTTTTGCATGCATGTTAAATTAATATTTGAAATAGTGTATTTTAGTCGCCCTAGAAGTAATAAATAAATAAAAACATAAAAACAATTATCTTCCATAATCCTTGATTACTGGGTACACATAAAAAACACTATTTAAGCGGCATTTTATATTCAAAACATATTTATTTATATGTTTGTAAAAGAACAACAAATTTATTTCATTAAATTTGAATTAGATTAAAAAAGTTGATGTGCCATCGTAGCCAAGTTGTTTATTTTTTAGGTTTGTTCTTCAGATTGCCAAAACAGTATTATAGGAGGATAGAAACCTATATGAATCGACATTAGCGAGAGGCATCCATATGATATCATCAAATCAAAAGTCTCAATCCTGCTTTCCACTTCTCTCTATCTTCTGCAGTCCTCTTCAGCTCAACATATGTGGCGCATTTCATTTCCTCGCATACCTGGGTCAAATACTCCCGTCCGGGGCGCCCCCTGTGGTTTGTTCCCTCAACCATTCCCTCCATTAGGTCATGTAGGAGACCCTCGTGGCGCAAGATGTGACCAATACTGCGAGCACGTCATGCGGTGATGGTTTTGAGTGGGTGCCTGCTTTCTTCAACTCTGATGAGAACCTCGGCATTCGTGATGTGGTCCCTCCAGGAAATTCCCAGTATTCTTCTGTAACTCCACATCTCGAAAGCCTCTAGTCTATTTCTGTCTCTTTCGGTAAGACACCATGTCTCACAGCCATACATCAGTAAGGTCCACACATATGTTTTTGTAAGTCTTACGGAGCTAGCTATGATATACATAGCTTTAGTTATTTAATCAACAAATTCTTATAGTCGTGTTGTCTTATATTAATTTATATATATATATATATATATATATATATATATATATATATATATATATATATATATATATATATATATATATATATATATATATATATATATATATATATATATATATATATATATATATATATATATATATATATATATATATATATATATATATATATATATATATATATATATATATATATATATATATATATATATATATATATATATATATATATATATATATATATATATATATATATATATATATATATATATATATATATATATATATATATATATATATATATATATATATATATATATATATATATATATATATATATATATATATATATATATATATATATATATATATATATATATATATATATATATATATATATATATGTTACTAGAAAGGTTTTCACGGGTATTTGAAAATATGAAATTATTATTATCTTTGGGGTTATCCCGCGTCAAAATCAGATCCTTGGAAGGATCTTTCGTCAACCGACGTTTCGCCTGGATCACACCAGGCATCTTCAGGGCCTTGTTGATAGATTCTCGCTTCGTGTGTCAGTGCAAGCACGTCCGTACGAGCCGAGAACCTAGCACCAAGTGAAGATTGGAAAGTTAAAGTTTAAACTGTTGGGGTAGATGGGTTTTCCCCGCTTTTGTTCGCCTTAATGGCTTTTGACTGGCTTCTGGTAATTCGCCTCACGCTTAATGATGTATCTATTGTATTAATTTTATTTGTTTGGCGTTTAACATTTAATGGGTTTACTGTAATGGGATTTTTATTGCTGTCAATTTCTGAGGTATTTAATGAATGTTTTATAATGTTATTTTTATTTTTATTGTCGATTCTATTTTTATGTAAGATATTTTTCCAGGCCAGCGGGAGACGCACACCATCATCTCGATTATTCACGACATTCTTCCTTTTGTAAATTTCGATTGCCTCTCTATAAATTCTTACTGTTTCTGTGTTAATACTTGCAACTACGCGTGCATTATCGAAATCGATTTGATGTCCTTCGTTCAGAGTATGTTGGACTAGTGAAGACGTTAATTTTCTATTGTTTGAATCCACTCTATGCTCCGCGACCCTGGCTGATATTTTTCTGTTACTTTTTCCCACGTATGTCTTGTCGCATGATTTACATGGTATTTCGTATATGCCATGAGACTCTAGAGGGATTTTGTCTTTTACATTTCGCAGAAGGGTTGATATTTTATTTTCTGTTCTAAAGACTGTTCTAATATTATGTTGATTAAGAAGGCGACTGATTTTATGCGACAGATACCAGCGAAAGGTGTGCGGGTGTGCATTGCCTTATAAAAGGGAGCACAACATATCTGTGTATACCCACACACCAGTCTCGTCTCACCTAAAAAGGCACTATATTCAGAATGGGTGGTGAACCTCATTGCTGAACTATGTGAGATGTTATTGTTGCCTGTTGTATTTTCGATTACCCGGCTCTTACGGGACACTCGAAAACAATAATTGAAAAGAGTGGAAGCACTATTCTAAGTCGGTGCCTCACAGCTAAGATTGAAACAATGAAAAAAAAACACAAATCGCTTAATAAATATGTTTGAAAAAAAAATCTATAGGTACGTATCGATTATAAAAAATGTAATTTTTTGTTAGCCCATAGATAATACATACCTACTTTGTTTCAATGTGAATTTTGTTTCACCAGTCATCGGAATTTTTTTCACGTCTCTTCTGTGAAAATGAACTGTTTTTGATTCAAAGTATCACACAATTTGAACAGAAAGTTTTAATTTGATTAAAATATCTAGAATGTAGAAGGGCCGGCTATAATGAGATATACAGAAGGAATATTACACACAGAATATGAAACAAGTAGGTATGTACCTAATGTTTATTAATGAGTCGGATAAGGCCGAAGTAATATCAAATTATTCGTACGTAAATCAACGTATTGTTTTTGGTATTATTTTAGAATTTTAATTATAAAATATGTTTGTAAATGATGTATGCGATCTCCTATGATCAATACACGAAAAATAATTTTATAATAAAATATTCAGGTATATTATATAGCTGTGGTATCCTTTTACAGGAAAAAAATCAGCCTATTTAGCTATCGTATTGTTTAGCAACATTTTATAGTTTTTAATAAAGTATTTGCAACTATTAGTAGTAAATAATTTGTAAGATAATTTACTTTTCATTGTAAAAATGTCTAATTTTTCACATACCTACCTGTAGATGGTTGATGTTAGTTAGGTATATGAAAAATTTAAAAGATGTTTCGGGAAGATTTATTGTTACAAAAAATAACATAGTTAATTGTATGTTATATCTTTATTACAGATCTTCAGCGCCGTTGTGGTGTTTTTCAGCGTTGGGGGAAAATATTTCAACGGAGATCCAGTTGTATATATGACTGAGCCGGACAGGGTTCGTGAGTCTGCCCGTAATGTAACTGTAATTATACCTGGTGGGCGCATAGCCCGATACGTGCGCGCTCGCCTATATTTCTCCTCTGAATGGATCATGCTGAGTGAGGTATACATACAATCAGGTGAGTGTTTCTTACGGGAAACTTGCGTTATTTTCAAATGTCTACCTACTGCCGTGACTCCCAAACTCTAAAGTAAAAGATTTTATCGACTCGAAACTACAAAGTTTTCACTTATTGAAGAAGTTATAGAAAAGTTTATATTGGTTACCCGAAACCAAATGTTATAAAGAGTTTTAGTACAAAGTATGTACCTATGTACGTACCATCCGCTACATTTTACGACAAATTAGTGCCGATCGATAGGTTTGACAAACAAAACTTTTCTATAATCAAAATATGCATACAAACTTACCACCACGCGGTGTCTCTGATGTGTTAGATATAGGAGTACTCGAACCTCTAAACCTTACTATACACTCTTGCTTTGTTTACATTCGTACACCGTATCATACATCCAAAGAGTATATAATACCTACGGATAAGAGACGCAACTCCATACAAATAAAAATAATCGACATAATGTATGAAGAGAATTATGAAGTTATGCTAACGTTAAGAAAAAAAATTTTTTTTTTGCGTTGCCTCTCTGCTATTTGACAGCACCTAGGGATGGGAAAAGCTTTATTAAATGGTGTCACCGGTAGTGATGGACAGTATCATAATTAGTACCTACGCGAAAAATGCAGGAAGTCCATATAATATTATAATTTATTATGTTTATTATTTTACAATCAGGGAGAAAATCATAGACAGCATGTTTTGCGCATGTTTATTTATTATTTTATAATACATATACACAAATAAACACAATAAAATACTAATTTTATGAACAAATTGCTATGCAACATATTTATAATCAAAGAGTAAAAAACGAAAAATATTAATAAAAACTTAAATATTAATGAATATGAAACTAATTAATTTTAAGAAAATAATATTTAATATATATCTTCGTTGCATATCAAAAACGAGTCATGTGACCGAATTTAGAAAACACCAATTGGTTTTGAGAAATAATTACAGACTTTCCTCTCTTGGAAACTTTGAGAAACGAATATTTTCACTACCGTTTATCTCCCGCTTGCTACAAATAACGCAATTTTTATGTTTCTGACTCTTGATGCTCAATAAGATATGAAGGTTTAGTTATCTTTTTAAGCATTAAGCACCTGAAAAAATTAAAATGGCAAAATTAATTCAAATTCTCGTGTGGTCCTCAATAATATTAAACAAAATCACAAGCAAAAAAGTAATTAGTAATTAATATGTAAAAAACACATAAATACAATACTTTAATTATTTTTATTTCATGTAAATGTTAATATTGAATAAATAAATTAAAATTCTTTCGTGGTCTGGAATTTTCCATGAATTTTCTTTAGAAATAAAAAATCCATCACCAAAACAAAATTTTCCGCTGTCACATAATAATCCAAAATTCAAATTTGAAAAAAAATATATATTAGATACCTATTCTAGTTTACTGTTTACGGCAGTGACTCCCAGGCTACCACGAATACATGAACTCTTTATTTTGTCTTTTAATGACACTCCTATCAATAACCTAAGCATTTCCGTGGTCTCAAGATGCCTTGCGTAGGAATTTTACATTGTCTAGCATTCGGAGCCATACTTAGTTCAGGTATGTACCTATGTATGTTTGTAGGTATGTATATCATGTTGAATAATAAATTAAATACAAAACAAATCACGAAATATTTGACAATATACGTTCATAAATCACTAAAATTAATTGGCAATTGATGATAATTACGTGGGACAATTTCCTTGGTTTCCTTTGCCGAATAGTCATAACGTGGTTGTTTTCTGTTAAAAGCTTTCTTACATTTATTACTATTTTAAGTGATATTTTGGAGGTAGAAAATGGCCAGCGATAAAGTCACCGAGTAATCATTTTTCATCGTTCAATATGTCACAGAAAATTGAAATACCTACTACCCATATATAATATTTATAAAGGTGTGTATTTACCTTCGTAAAATACAAATATTAATGCTTAAAAATAGATATGTAGATACTTCATTCATTACATTCTGATGACGGTCGATTTACCGATGACATTCAAGAACATTCTATGGTAAACTAAAACTTTATTTATTTTTAAAATACATTATTTTCTATTGACTGCAAACATGATATAATACAATCGCCTAAAACCCTTTTGTTAGTAGGTAAGTGTTACTATCGCGTTCGATAAAAAGGTTTATACGTGATTTGAATTTTCGGAAAGCAACATTATTTGTTGTTTTTTAGCATATTAAAAACAAAGCAGACTTGTAATGAAAAAAAACTTAATCACGTTTATCACATAAAATATTTATTTCTCTCTGACATATAGTAATGCAGTAATTTAAAAAAATTTAAATAGGATATTTTATTAGGATTTCTAAAATGTTACTAGAACCTCTGGTCAAAGCACAAAAATCTTAAATCTTAAATCTTGGGCTAGTAGAGTGGATACATCCATGTGACTCCAATGACTCTTTCTTAGCATTTTATTGGTTTTTATATATGTATTCATTTAATTGTTGATACTCGTAACCAATATTCTTGTAATTGAATGGATTATAGAAAATAAACATAAAATTAAAAAAAAAAAATTAGGGGAATCATTCACAAGAGAAATGTTGAAAATACTCATGGTATAAATATTTTGGGGAATTCGATCTCAAATTGTAGTGTTAATGTTTATAATGTGCCCTCTGAATTTGTTTATTTCAAAAAATATGTTTTATAACACATGACGCCGTATACGTATTACCATGATGCATGGAGAAAAAAACGTTGTGTATTCACAATTAGTTCGGTTAATTTTAACATGAAATTTTGTTACTGTTAAAAAAAAATTCAGTGTATAGAAAAAAATTGAATGTAGGTACGCAGACGACGTGACGACAGGTAGGTACATACATAAGTAAGTTCCTAACGAAAATTCGAAATTGGAATCGGATTCAAGTGTCCAGAGTATGTAAAGCCTTGCCTTATTCTGTACATGCGATCCCGATTTCAATATTTTGCTAAGCGAGCTGTATTAGTAATCCAGTGTTCGCGAGTTCGAATCCTGCCACGACCGATTTCGTTCACCTATAACACAAGCATTAATGCTTAATTTGGGGAATGTATGAGGCTGTTTATGCATTTGTTTCAAGAACATATTTATTCTTTTTTTAAAAGTAATATTTTTTTGTATGTTGCTGATGACGTATGCACGTATGGGGGTAGCTTTACTATGTCTATATTTTTGGAGTGTTTTTGGTATGATGTCTGTAGATGATAATATTATCGAGACAATTGTTCCTTTTTCTTTTTTCCATTGTGATTTTATTTGTTCTGCTAACGCTATGTTTTTTTTAGAGATTCGATGTGTTTAGTATATTGATATTTCTATTAGACATGTGTGTCTAGGTTTTTCGTCAATTAGAGTAATGTCTGGTCGGTTATGTAGGTTTGTTATGTCTGTGATAATGTCTCTATTCCAGTATAATTTGTAGTTGTCATTTTCTGTCACTGCTGGCGATGTGTATTGATACCATCTGTGGTATTATCCGATTAGTATGTGTTTACTTGAGAACTCCTCCGTTGTTTGGTTTATTTTTATCGATTACTCCGTGAAGAGAATGAATATTAATAATTATAATTATATGGAATAATAATAATATACCTACCTACCGTCGTTACAAAGGTAGGTTCTTAGCGAAAAAATATAAATTAGGATCGAATTTGTAGTAGATATTATGGCCGCTGGTCCCCCCGACGTCGACTACTACTTTTGTATAGGAATCTATCATTATATTATACTTATCATACTTACTGATTACGTATCTACTTATGCAGCCGTCTCTGTTCACTGCTGGACATATAGGACTCCCTCATACTGATTATGTCATAGTAATTAACAAAATATTGATGTTTTCTCTCAATTTTTAGAAATCATCGCTGATGCCAATGTGACTGACGAGACAGAACAAAAATCATTCCATGACCTGGTCGATTTGAAACTTTTAGGAGGAGAATGGGACTCTGGGCGGTCAGGTGAGTTTTTAAAACGTCATATTTTCTATGCGTTACATATCAATTTAATTCTATTTTCATGTGTATTTGAATTGATAATCTAACGCGCAGTTATCGCTAAACCACCAGCCCATATAAATTTATGCTGTTACATATTTGAAAACGTTGGAATAACCTCAAAAAACTATATTTTTATTATATTTTATGTGTGGGTAATTATTTAGGTATCCATCTACTTTTTATCATCAATTAAATTATGATATAAAACATGAAATTTTTATTTGTTATTTTAATTTTAATACCTTCCAGTATTAACAAAACATATTTTATATAGGTAGGTACGACTTTTTTGTTTCTATTATATGTAGGCGTGTTTTGGTCTGGATGAAAACTTACATAATTTATTACTTTATTATCATTTCTGAGTTGTGTATATTTTATTTTATACGATGTTTGTGTATTGATTACATTTTTTTTATTTGATTTCAGGCCCCAACTTTGAACTTTTGATCGGTTCTTTGACTGTGCTTATAATAGCATTAATTATTATATTTGTGCTGGTGATAGTATTTAACAGAAGAAATAAATACACTGATAGGAGTTCTTCTGTACTAAGAAATACATTCTCAATGAAAATTAATATGAAGGTAAATATATATGATTTAATTTTTTCTTGTTGAACAGATAGAATAATTGAAAATACAGAAGAAACATAAAAAATATCACAGGTTATTATTTTGTTTTATTTCTGGGTCTGTGAGACGATTAATATTATTAGTCTCCAAAATGTGGCAACTTGCTGTTGGGTGCGTGTTAAGGGGGCATATGAACCTAAACACCCCAATTTCAAATCAAATTCCTCAAATATTTTAAACAGTGTGTTTCTAGAAAAAATACCATAAGTGTATTCAACATTTCTCTAGTGAATGTTCGTCACACAATTTTAAAATTCAGGTTGAATTCCCATAGAAATAATATTAAAAATATCCTCTTTTACAGCATTTTTTTTAATTACTTCAAAATTATGTGTCGTAGAGAAATAAATCTTGTATATGCTTAAAGAGTGCATAAAATCAAAGTGAATGACCGATAAAGATTTTTCATTTCAAGTAAGGTTTGTTCTTAAATTGCAAAAAATCAACAAATTTTGGATTCCCGATAATTTAAATCACGTATAAACCTTTTTTAACGCACGCGATAGTTACCCTTACTAACGCGTAACTTCATAGTGTATTAGGCGGTTTTAATATATCATGTTTTTAGTGACTAGATTTAGCGTTATATGTCCTCTTAAATTGATATTTGACATAGTAGGTATCTACTTGTTAGTTTCCCGAAAAGCTATGCAAAATAAAATAAACATTTATTTATTTAAAATCATGTACAATAATGTGTACAATGGCGGGTTTATTGCCATAAGGCAATTTCTTCCAACCAACCGAAGCAAAGTGAGGCCATAAATAGTGTAGTGGTAGGTACATTGAATTTATAACAAAAAATATTCAGAAAGATAAACACGTTTCCTTATTGAATGTTAAATCACAGCAATAAAGAAATATCGATAATAATAACATAGTATGATTGATCGATTTACTTATCCAATCTACAACCTAGACCTGACGTTGGAATTGTTTAATACTGTTGTTGTTGTTTATGCCAATAATATGTTTTGTTTTTCTAATTTTAGATATCATAAGTGACATATTTTATTTTTTTATCATAAGAATCATGTTTTATTTTTAGTTATCTTTTACATTGGGTACGTCTCTTTTTTGTTTGTTTTTGATTTTATTTTTTCTCAAACTTTATAAAATTGCTGTAATATATCTTAGGATTTTAGTACTTTTACTATGTTATAAATTATATATAAATTTTTATACATTTGGAATTTTATGTGATGATATGGTACTTGATTTGTAGAATCCCCTCCTCAACCTGAGTGTAAACTGTTATTGGGAGGTAATGTTAATAAATATAAAGTAACTGTATTATATATTGTATTATGTACCTATCATCTTTTTTCTTTATCAAATAAATAAATAAAATAAAAAATAAAAATAAAAAATATGATTATTTTTCCAAGTTTGTTTCGTAGGAAGGAGGCTTTAGGTATCGATTAATAATGAAAATCAAACCCGAAATTATAATGAAAATCAAACCCCAAGTATCTTAAATGTTTAACCGTAAAATCCAAAATTATTATTTTGAAAGCTATATTTCAAAAATAATCATAATTTACTTCATCATCTCATTATCTAGTGACAAAAGCGCGCTTTATTCGGACGAGGTTTTCAACGCTTTAAATAGCTTTCAAAATACAGGTTACTCCAAACGTCGCTTTACAGGAATATTATTTACTTACTCATTTATTTGCGACCCCTATAATGGCAATCACAAAAAAATATGTAATTATGCCATTTATATGAAAAATTGCAACATTTTATTTTTGACTATAGTTTATAGTTTTGACTATGCTTCAAAAGCTTTCTCCACTTTTCGGTCAACAGTGTTTTATTTTTCTCTCGTTTTCTTCGTTTGACTTTGCACTTTTGACTAAAAAATAAAATAAAATAAAATTTCTTTTATCTTTGGCTTCTATTGGACACGATTTTTTTTTTCAAAACATGACTCTCTGGTCGAGAGATGCCATATAAACAAAAGATACCGCGAACGTCAAAGTCAACAAAATACAAACTGCAGCCATGTCGACTCGTCGACAACGAATAATTTTACAGATTTCTGTTTTACGAAAAACGATACAAAATGCGTTGAAGAATATAGCACGTTCTATTTTTTTTTCCACCGTTTTGAAAAACCCGTTGAAAACCTTCCCCCCCTACACAACGTGTCATTAAGCTCAAGAAAAGATAACTCAATGTATGGAAGTGACAGTTGCCACGTGACTGGCAACTGTCACTTCCATACATTGAGTTATATTTTCTTGTTTCTTTTCTTGAGCTAAATGACACGTTGTCTAGGGGGGCTTGTCCGTCTAAAGAGCACTTTAGTCTCTGAAAATAAAAAGTATGACTTCTTTATTGCAGGATTTATTTATGAATTTCACTCCGAATAACAATGCAAGCAGTTCATCGAATCCCGAGGAAGAGATGCATAACTATGTACCGAGACCTCCGATGATAATCAACGAAGATCTATCGGCCGAGAGAGACCGTAGCGCTAAAAGATCACCCAAACATAAGAGAAAACACAGCTTCGTGACAACAACGGCTTCAGATGCCCTCAGCACCAAAACCACTGTTAGTTTGGCAGCGCCTGTTTATAACCCAAACATCTTACCCAACATACTACAAAATGAATTCACGTTGAATGAACTCAATCACTACGAAGAGGCACCTTTTGAAGATTACAATCCTTTCATGTCTTCCAAATTCCGGGTAATTAAAAAAAATCTTTTCGTAGTACCGTACGATTATGACACACAAAATAACAATTGACAGAAGTTATATATTGGCTATAGAATCACAAAATTATAATTACAAAATACTTAAATAAAATATAGATTGTACTCTAACTTTATTACATTTGTTTTGCTTTTGCGTCTGCGTGCTGCGATCTTTGTTTTACTTTTGCCTAAAGCGAAACAAATGCATACAATAAGTGAAATCATTATGTAAGTAGTGTGATTGGTTTTTTTGTTTTACAGCCTGCGATGAATCTATATATTTTTTTTTATTTTAACCATAAAACATACTAACAAGTACATATTCACATTCAAATATATGTCAATATATTTAGATCAAGCTTTAAAATGATAAAAACTTGATACAAGTAGGTAATAAAAACCTATCCAACTTTCATAATACAAAATATCTGTCCAGTAATATCTGGGTTAAGTCTAAATTAGACATAATTCATTTATCTAAAGCACAAACGAATTCGCTTGATTCAGGGAGTTATTATTACTTGTTTTCAAGGTCAGTAAGCTTATTATTTAAAATGATTAATGTGATTATGTACAAAGTATTCTTACAACCCCCAAACAAATCAACGTACACCTTTTTTAATCGATTATTTGGCAAAAAATCCTATTCATTTTCAATAATTGACCACAGATAGTAAAATACAATAAAAATATTTTGTATATAATTAAGTATAAAATTATTGTATCATTATTGAAACTAACAAATATAATTAATCATCATAAAATTAATAGATTATAGACATGTATAAATGTTATATTATTAAATGCGAGTTATTTTTTTTTAACATATTTCGCCAATTGCTTAATTATTTACTTTCCTAATGTGATCACATTAGAGTTTTTGCAAAAAAGAATGAAAATACATTTAAACCCATTTTTGATAAGTCTAGTTTTTACGGTGTCGATATTACTTTCGGATGAATCAGGATGGTTTAGGATTTTCGGAGTACGTAGATTAAAGAGGTATAAATAACTATTAGGTACGTATTGTATTATTTAGTCAGTTTACATAGTTCTATAAAAATTATGCCTGTACAGCAATAGGTAGGTGATATTAAATATGTTAGGTTAATTAGGCTAGATTAGTTATGCTATGGTAGTAATTAAAAATATATTAACTTACCTAATAGTATGCAGTATACCAAAAGATGAATAGGTATATTTTTATATGATGAAGCATGTGGTCGTACCTAGCAACATGTAAAATGTTATAAGATAATAAGTCTCAAAAACCCCATGGAGTGGTATCGATTTCAGGAACCACCTGCAATCGAATACTACGAGACCATCGGCAACACTTTACCCGCCAAGAGAAATTCGTTTGTCGGATCTACCAGCCGTAATATTGTTGCTAACCATGGACCAAACACATCCTTCGGTGGACCAAGCAACGAGTTCAAATACAAGACCCAAGGCCGCGAAAGAATAGGGAGTGAAGTGAGGCGACTTGGAGCAGGAAGATTGATTAGAGAAGACAGACCCTTTGGACTAGCCGACTTAAACAAGATTCACAAAAAACCAATCGGAACTGCCTCCAGAGATAAGTCCAAAGTAAGATTATATTGACATACCTATATATACCTATACATGTTTTTAATGATACAACACGTTCGTTTAATATTCACGATATTCCATAAGACTAGGGTTGCCATAACATCCACAAATAAATTTTCTTAATTATGTACCCAATCTTAATAATATGTTTAAATGCTTAAGAGTACTACCTCAGAACAGGCGTTCAGCCTAGTGAGATTTCAATATTTTTATTATGTATACCATTATGAAATGTACTGTACTGAAATATGTAAATAAATATCGTCAAATATCTTGAACCAGGCATCCGGGTGCGCAGAGCGCAAATTTGAGTCTTTTTGCTTCGTTGGTATATATTGATATAAATCGCACCTCTTAATTCTCGGCGAAATGGCTCAAGATATTTGGCGACAACATTTTTTAAGTTTTTTTTTAATATCCAGGTAAACATTATTATATTTTATTGGTAGGTACAGTCATTTACATATTGTATGTATTTTAACAGTTTTGCAGTTGGTACTTTACCAGGAGATTTGAAATGAAAGAAAGGATAGTAGGTACCTACTATACAAATAAAAAAAATTGTTAATAAAATATTTATGTAAAATTATCTGTCCTAGATAAACTGAGTGAGTTCACATATGTAAATGCCGAGTTTATTAAAGAGTGCATTATATATTATCGTGCAAGCACGATTCATAAAAGCATTCCGAGTGTTATAATTTTCTCTTATTTTCTTCTTTCTATATGACCTTTATGACCGTGTGTTTAGGAGATACCAGCAACGGCCATTTGGAACATAGCACCTAGCATGACACTCCCATTCAGCGGTGCAGAAGTTGATATTGTTCAGATTCCATTATATTACCTTCAGTTGATGTCGCATTTTGGAGCGTGCCCTTATGGAGAGGTAAAACTTGCTTGTATTTTTTTTTTCAACAACAACCCATATTGGCTCATCCAATCAATAAAATTGTAACAAAATTGTTTAGCAAAATTTAACTTATAGGTACCTACATACATACATATGTACCAATATATTTTTTGTGTTTAAAACATAAAGTTAAAATTTATTTAATATTATTTAACTCAATTAAAAATATATCTATCTATATAGGTATATTGAGCTCAACAAGTGAGAGAATGCGGGTGACAATTTCATACAGCATGGTTACAAAGGTCAGGGCAAAAGTGACGCTCAATACGCTACATAACCTCGAACGTCAGTTACTGATTTAATTTTATTGACAAACATTTTAACATCTCAATAGAGACGAAGTTGGGATATTATAGAAGAACCAGGAACTCGAAGCACCTACTTCGTCTCTATTGAGATGTTAAAACGTTTATCAATAAAAATATTATATGACTACCGACAGGGAAAAAAATCCAATGTTTGCGTATATGCAATTATGTAATTTTATTTTATTTATTTATTTATTTGGATTAGTAAACAGTCATGTTAACAATTAGGTACAATACACAAACGATTTACAGATATGAGACCAATTACATACTAATCACAAAAAGTACAGAAAAATGACTTACAAAAAATAGAATAAAAAAAAGCATTTCATATATTGTAATAAGTATGTATATCTGTGGGAAGGATGTGGATGATTATAGGATGGGTTATAAGGAAAATTATTAAAAAAAATCGATTAACTGAATTAATTGGATGATTCAAATTAAAATATATCTCTATGTATCAACTAAAATTTGTTTGTACGCTGGTGACGTTACCCGCATTCTTTCCTTGGTGAGCTCTTCTAAGGATGTTATAGTCCCGAAATGAATAATGTTTTCTTATTAGTAATATATAACAATAAAACCACCTTTGTTTGATATAAATTATTTAATTAAGATTCACTTACATAACATTTAACTTGTCTAAAATCTTTTCTCCTCTAATCTTTTTGATTTAATGTTTCGTTTATGTATGTACCTACCTCACAAAATCTAAAACATGTACGATTTAACAAAATATGGTAAGGTTATCGATACTAATAGACTCATGGGATGTCCACAACGTAGAATAATAAAAAAAATATGCAAATTTTAATTGTGTCCTATTATTATATTTCTTCTTCTTCTTCAGCCTGTCTATTCTTGGACATAGGCCTCCCCCTTGATCCTCCACAACTCCCTGTCTTGGGCACACTGCATCCATCTCCCTCCGGCACAGATGTCATCAGACCACCTTGCCTGGGTTCTGCCGACACCTCTTCGGCTGGTTCTCGGTCGCCATTCTGCGATCAGTTAAGACCAGCGACCTTTTCCGCTACATCGGCTACTTTGGTTCTTTCTCTTATCATGACATTCTGAATTCTGTCCCTTATTGAAATACCCAGCAACTTTCTCTCCATAGCTCTCTGTGTCACTAACAGCTTGTGCATTATTCGTCTTAGGACCGATGTTTCCATTCCATAAGTAGGCACTGGGAGAATATATTAGTTTACGATTAAATATTAGTGTAATTGTGAAATTTATTTTGTTTTTGTAATTTTACTAATTTATTTTATTTTGTTTAACTGAGCACAGACACAGGCATGAATGCCCAAATATTTCTGCGCATAATAGTTTATACATGGGAAGTACATATTATCCAACTGTCGATTCGTTCATGAGAATTCAATTCTCTGAATGAATCGTCAGTATTAAGCCAAGATGCGTGTACGAAGGAACATTTTGTATGGCATAGTGGATTTATTGCATGCTAAAAATACCAACTTAGAGGCTTCGCTGCATATATGTTCCGATACATGGATTTTCTCTGAATTCGGAGTAGAACATTTTATGTGAGTTTTGTGTGTCTGTTTGTGTGTGTGTGTGTGTGTGTGTGTGTGTGTGTGTGTGTGTGTGTGTGTGTGTGTGTGTGTGTGTGTGTGTGTGTGTGTCTGTCCCTCCCCCCCCTTATATGTAACTTTTGATCCGCTGGATTTACAAAGCCTAAAATTTCAGAATATATAAATAGTTATAGGCCTACAAAACTTTTATACTCGGAATTGTGAATTTTTGTTCCAGTCAGGGGTTATCAACTTTTGAATTTTTGGTTTATTTTTCCATATATCTCAGAAACCATTAAATCTAGATTGCTGAAAATTGGTATAAACATAGACAAATACTAAATCTCAAATAAGTTTTTTTTTTTAAATTCCAGGGTATCTCAAACGTTTTTTATTAAGAAAAATATTTTTTTATGGTAAATTTATGAGTTTAACTGCCTATATTTCCATTTTTTTTTTAAATATCGAAAAAAACCGAAACACCCTAACTAGATAATTTAATTTTCTATAAAAAATATTAATATTGTAGAAGTAAATCTCAAAATTGATTTTTTTTTTAAATTCCAGGGTTTCTTAAACATTTTTTATTAAGAAAAATTTTTTTTTTATTATAAATTTATGAGTTTAACTGCCTATATTTCCAAACTTTTTAAAAATATCGAAAAAAGCCGAAACACCCCAACTAGATAATTTAATTTTCTAAAAAAAATATCAACATTGTATTTGTACATCTCAATTTTTTTTTAACAATTTTTATAAAAATTGAATTTGACGACATTGCTTTATATAATTTGAATGGCAGCCGCCTATACACAATATCTAAGAAGACTTAATAGTTTGATACTTAATCTCCAAACATACATACAGAACCATCATGCTGTATTCATATTCCGGGTAGGAAAAGACGACTGACCTCCATACTGTCCTATCTTGACATACATACCAACATGTGTTAAAATTTTGGATTTATGGGTATATACTTTGATTCTTATTCTTCAACTATACCTACATACTATCGCTATCGACAGTTGGATCTCATGTGTTACATGCAACTAGTATTAAGTATTGTTTGTAGGTACCTATATAAGTTTCCTACCTACACTACACTGTATACTGAAGGTGCAGTGTCTATTTTATATGTACCTAGGTATATAATTATTATGTTGCGGGTGGAAGTTACAAAGTAGGTAAGTTTAGAGTTGTACATAGATTCAAAGATTAAACAAATGAAACATGAAATAAGTAATATTGTAATAAGTATTTAACGCTGTATTATGTATCTAAATAAATATGGGAGGAATTGACGAATAATAAATAGTCTTTAAATAATAGAATGGACATTAACAGAAGCGTTATTAAAAAAATCATAACTTTTACAGGTATCCGTTTATGAAACCCAAAACATCCACAATGTGATTCCTGAATCTACTAAACTGGTTCAGGTTCGCAGTGCGCACTTCAGGAAGGGAGAAAACTGTATCGATTACATAAAGGAATTGAGATTTTTATCAAGCGTTGATCATCCATCTATATGTAAAGTTCTTGGTGTTGTTACCACTGAAATGCCTCCATTAACTGTATCAGAATATACAGCTGCAGGAGATTTGTGTCAACTTTTAAGGACGGCGCATAATTTGACCAATGAACCTATAAGGTAGGTACTTTATAATTTGACTCTTCAAAATATTCATCTAACTGTTACCATGTCAAATATTAATTTAACATGCACCCAATAACAAGTTGCCACATTCTGGAGACTTACCATATTAATCGTCTCACAGATCCAGACTGAAAACACAATTAAAAACTATGTCTCCACCGGGAATCGAACCCGCGACCCTTGGATTATCAGTCAGATACCCAACCAACTGAGCTACGAAGGCTGACATATTATATAATAAAGAATCTATTGAGATTTTTTTTTGTAAAATAAATTTGGTTTTTTATAAAAAAAAAACCTCAAAATCTAGTGCTGTATGTAGGTATAAGATATATGTAGTTCTTGCATGTTTTTTATTATTTTTTTCCATAATAGTTACATCAAATTAATACAATATAACTAGACTTGAATTTATAATGGAAACTGAGCCACGAAGGTCGACATATATATTTATAATAATTATATACTATGTAGTTTTGTAATACAAATATGCTATAAGTTTGTGTTTTAATTTTTGTCACATAATGTGTTATACATATTGCAAAACAACTGGAGTAAAAATTATGACAAAGTAGGTAAATGGATGATTGCTTCTTTTTAATGAAATTAATTAAGTATCCGATCGGCCTTCGTGGCTCTGATGTTTCGATATCGGACAGCTGAGCCAAGGGTCCTGGGTTCGATTCTCCGTGCAGACAATTTTTTTAATTGTGTTTTCAGTCCGGATCTTCTACTTCTTCAGCCTGTTTGAATCCAGAGTTGAACATAGGCCTTCCCCCTCTTCTTCCACCCCAGCCTTTCTTGGGCACACCACTTTTTATTGCTCCCTGCCACTGCTTTGATGCAATCCGACTACCATGTCTGCGGAGGTCCCATGCTTATTTTTCCCTGTCTCGGACGCCACTCACCATATCTGTTGTCCGGATCTGTGAGACGATATGGAAAAAATTAATACTTGACATAATACGCCATTAGTTGCTCGAGAATAATTATATAAAAATACGCTGTGACAAAATTTTAAGTCAATCGGCTGACTACTTTTCGAGTTTTGCGAGCACAAACATGCGTATACTGAATCTTGATATTTATATTTGACGGCCTTCTTAGCTCAGTTGGTTAGGTATTTGAATGCTGATCCAAAGGTCCCGGGTTCGAATCCCGGTGGAGACACAGTTTTTAATTGTGTTTTCAATCTGGATCTGTGAGACGATTAATATTGTAAGTCTCCAGAATGTGGCTAATTGTTGTTGGGTGGGTGTTAAATTATTATTTGTCAAGTATATTATTTGATTTGGTAAATTTATTGGACTATTTACTGAAGAAAAATTGACTATGATAATATAGAATAAAATATTACAAAAAGATATTACCTTTGTCTAAAAACAATGCAAATTTGAATAATATTATCATGTTATAATTATTACATTTAAATTTTTTTTACAGGTTTCCTTTACTTACATTTATAAGTATCCAGATTTGTAATGCAATGAAATATCTAGAATCAAGATGCATCGTTCATAAAGATTTAGCAACCAGGTATAATATTTTTACTTTTTTTCTAACTAGTACCAATTTATGATTTACCGAATAACAATTTACATTCCCTCTGTAAACCTGACTTTCCTTTATGCCCACTACTTTTTTATTTTATATGTGTTAATATTTCAGGAATAATAACTAAAACGGGTGGGTTGTGGCCAACGCTTTCTCCTCACTACCATGTAACTCAACAATGTATTCAAATTTTGTATCGAAAATTTTCAGCATTTTCATGAAATGAGTTTGTTTAATTATTTTTGATTTTAATATTTTATTATGAAAACTAGATTTAAGAAAAATTTTAAGTGTCCTGAACTTGGGATCACCTTGAAATATTTGACATTTAAAAAGATTGAAGTACTGTTCCTTAAATCCTTAAAAATCTAATGGGGTCCAAGCGAGTATTAAATTTGAATAGAATTCAATGAGTACTATAGTCTATAACCAATAAAGTAGAATAAACATGCAATACATAGTACATAGCACATAGTACACAGCACACGCACAGATACATTGTGATGAATACAATCTCAGTATGCAGGGCTGGATAAATGTGTTTTTGCACCCGTAGCAATATATTTGAAACCGCCCCCCACATTTTTTTGTAATTTTACACCATACAGATGAGAGAGAAAGAAACAATAATATATGAATGATTGAAAGAGATAGGTTAGTTTTGTTCCTAAACAGGGCCGGCGTTTGACACCAAGAAAATATGCAACTATGATTTTAAGCGCCCTTTTTAAGACAACCGCCCTAGCTTCTTGTTCCTGCTTGTTCTATGATTTATCCGACCCTGTCGGTATGATACTAGGTGAAATTATAAAAAATAAACTTAAAAATTGCAAATTCATAGCTCCCCACTACAGAGGCGGATTAAATGTGGAGAGCGCCCTAGGCAATCACCTCATAGACGCTCCTCTAGTAGCCATATTTAATAATTTACTAACTTGGAAAAAACAAGCAATCTTCTCATTGCATAGCTGGTAGTTGGTGATTATACTATTATATGAATGAGTGAAGAACTTAGTCGACACTTTGCTATATTAAAGAAGAGGCAGTTGCAGTCACTCCAAGATAATATTAATAGGGATCAGTAGGGATAATTGGGTAGGCCAGGACTCTTACCCTTAGGCGTGAATGAAATACACTGTGTAATTGAAATAATGCAAAAGATCAGACACCCCAACTAATTCTTAAAATATTAAATTGATTTTGATAAGCATATAATTATTTATTTTCTCAAATTAAAGTGAATATATTCGTATTTTTTTACTTCGTAACTGTCGGTCCCTACCGTTTCATAGCTCTACTTTAGACTTATCAATGACTTAAGACATTCAATGTTTTCGCATAGAAATGAGGATATCCGAAGCGCAAACTCTCACTAATCCAACACAATATGATCTCGCTCACCCCTTTGTAACCATGCCAAGTTTGCCTTAGACATAATACACCTCTACCCCACTATAGAAAACTTTGAGAAAGTGAGGAGTAAAAGACATCTCATACTTATGATCCATAAATATTGTTGTATATTGGTGGTATATCAGTAGAACAAATTAAATTGATTTGTTCAATAAAAATTATGTGACAAATTGTCAAATAACAAGTTTTAGAATTGAAATAAATAACAAAGCAATAAAATTTTCAGGAACTGCCTAATTTTTCCGGGAAACAGAGTAAAAGTTGCTGATATTGCCATATGTTCTGAAGTATATAGAGATGATTATCATACGTTGATTGGTGAAAAACTCATACCTGTAAGGTGGTTAAGCTGGGAGAGCATACTGTTGGTAAGTAGAAATGAGATTATTGAATATTTCTAAAAAGTATAATAAACAAAGGTAATTTGGAAAATTCAATATTTTTTTTAAAGAAATTACTAATTAAGTAAATCGTTTCAATCGGAAAAACTTCAGAAAACATGCTTTGACTATTGAAATACAGAGAATGAATACAAATTACAAACGGATGCATAGTATAATAGGACTTTAAACTAGCAATTCAGTGAATATCGCCCTTTGTGACTCGGTTGGTTATATATTCGACTTCTGAGTGACAGGGTTTGATTCCCGGTGAAGACACAGTTTTTAATATTGTGTGTTCATTCTGTCTCCAGAATGTGGCGACTTGTTATCGAGTGTGTGTTAAATTAATATTTAACATTATATGTGCTACTTACCTGTGAAGAGCTAAATACAAAATTAAATTAAATTAAATAAATATAGGCCAAATTCTATATTGATTTAAAAATTCACATTGAGTATTTTTCTACCCGATGAGGACTCGCAAAAACAACACTATACATACAGTCCCATTACTTCATTAATGATATATTTATTAAAAAAATAATGCAAAATTTTCTTAATTTGCTAAAATGTTGCTGAATTTTCAGGATCGTTATACGTGCCCCAGCACTGTATGGTCATATGCAGTTACATTGTGGGAGATTCTAAGTATGTGCAAACAAGTTCCCTATAGTAACTTGACATTAGAAGATCTTATTCATAACGCTGAACAACTTTTTTATGGCTATGAACTGAAAGGTAATCAAAAAATACGTACTCTTTAGTTAATTAACAACTAATAATATTTTTAAATTATCATGTAATTTTTATATAAATGAATTTTCAGAAATTCTCCCAAAACCAAGCCAATGCCCACAGGATGTTTATCAATTAATGGCCAAATGCTGGAGACGAGATGATGCTGCTAGACCAACATTTGTAGAGTTGTATCAATTCCTTGTGATGAAATTTAAGAAAAATGTGCCAAACGACTATCGCCTGTAGATTCTAAATGATTAATGATTAAAACAGTTTGTTCACAAAATAGATTTTGCTCGATACAGAGAAACACATAATGCAGCAACATTAGTGTGATCAATGGGGAAAATTAAGAACTTTCTGTAGAATTAGTTTCAAATAAGTAAGTAAAATGTTAACAACAGAATAATTATGAAGTAAATTATAAAACTTACAGGGCAGTATATTGGAAATTACTTATATAAATTGAATTCCAGAGTTTTGTTGTACTTAAAAGCAAAAAAATAAATAAATCATTGTTAGTTTATAGCATCTGTGTTAAATGTCAAAATAAATTCAAATAACATTACAATAATTAAATAGAATATTAATCCCATATTTAACCAGCCCCACATTGATGTTGTGCCTGTAAAAGATTTAACTACTCATAAACATATTACATACCTATTAATATTTGTATTAAATGTATCATCTTGGAATAAACTTGACAAACCCTCGTAGTCTAGTTCTACAACATCACAAATAAAAACACAATCAACAGGAACTTTTAGACTTGATTCAATATCCTTTCATATTTAGTTGCAAACTTGAGAGCTTTCATTAAAATTAATCATATATTTCTATCGCTATTTTGTGAAAAATTTAAAATATATTGTTTTAAAATAATGTTAAATTGTCAATTTATTTACTTAAATGGAATAATATTATTGACTGATAATAATTTTAATTATTATTAAAAAATGAACAATAATATTATATAGTGTAACTCCACAACTATCCATCTTGACCAATCAATAGCTTTATCCTTTCAAATTTATATAATCCTGTTGGTGTCTATGAAAACTATATCATATTATTATCCTACATTTATCTACTTAATTAACTGTTACCTAATATATAATGATACTTATCTCTATTAACCAGAAATCATTTTATATTTTAATAAAATATTAAATTACCTACTCGAGTACCTTTATCTATTTTGAGTTTTCAAATATTAAATTTATTAAATCCCTATTTTGTTTAAAAATAAGCAAAAAAATATATAATTGGAAAACAACTACAATTTCATAAAAAAAAACACTTTAATTTGATTAAACTGAAATTGTGATTGTTAACTAATTTATCTTAAGTAATCTCTCAAATTTTATTAACATAAAGTAGAATAAAATGGACAAGTTGTGGATGTATATATGTACATAACTAAAGGCTTGATACTTAGATAAGAAGTTGGAATTTTGGTGAGAAATTTGTGAAATTTAGCCAAATCTCAATCATTTTTTTATAAAAAAATAAATACCTACATGAATTTGGTGTTGAAAAAAAAAACAAATTGTATTTTCAACATCTTAGAATAATTATTCTACTGGTTATTTGAATTACATACATTATTTTTGTAAGGTATATAATAATATTATTAAAACCATGAAGTCACATCACAATATAAAGCAAAATTTCATAATACATATAATATGGCCTAATTCATTAGTAAAATGGCATTTTAGGGCTCAATTTTTTGATAAAATAATTAGAAAATTGATTCACATATTGACACCAAGAAGAAATATAATATGAAAAAATTATTACACATCTGTAAAAAATCACTTTAGACATTTTTGTACTAACTACTTTTAAAATTTTATCGAATGTATACATAAATTGAAAGCATGCTTATTATTCAATCCACAACGCAGAAGTCCTGGTGTTTGAGTAAATAAATATCAGAGATATTATTTAAACCTAATAATTTTGATGAATTAAAAAATCTGAAATGTCTTTTATATCATTTGATATGACCAAGTATTTATAGTCCCCATCTAAATTATTCAATTGATTATTTATATAAATATATATATTGGATGTATAACACGTACATTAAAATATTATATGTTAGTTGTTCACATACCTACATAATCAATGTTACATAATCAATGTTTGGTGGTCATATTTCTAATCATATCAATAACTATCAAATATCTTAAATGTGTATTCAATATTATATAATGACTACATTATTCATTGTTACACTGTATTCATTGTTACACTGTAATAACTGAATTATCAAAGATTAAATCAATGTAGTGAGTACTATACAAAATAAATTAAGCCTTTTGACTTATAAGGCCTCCCCCCACAAACTAGACTTTATATCGGCCGATAATTTAGAGTATGATGATCGCATTGTCGTAATGTGCGCACTTGCATATATCTTCATACTGATTGCAGAGCCCTACTAAAATATTGGCCGATAAAAAGAGATAATGTGCGAGAGTCCTAAGATATCAAAATTTTTATTAATTGTGAAAACTTTTCAGACTTTGGTTGAATTGTTTCGACTACCTACAACATATTTTTTTGAGAAATAGCATATATCTGCCAAAAAAGATATTTACAATAAATGATATCTTGCAGGCTATTTTTTTTGTATTTTACTTACTAGTATTAAGAGTACATAATATCTACGGATGGTATAAAATTCCATACCCCAATTCAAGAAATATATCATATTTTAGAAGAGTTGATAAATTTCTTTCTCATCTTTGTTCTTGCAAAAATTAAATTAATTATTTTCTTCACATGAATTACTATATTAACATGATTTTAAGTTATAACTTCGATCACAAACCATGTAAGTACATGTCATTGTTATAAGAAAAGAACGTTCATTCTGCTGCTTTGCAAGTGCTCTTCCTAAGTATATTTCTGTACTATATTTAAATTGATGAGCTTATTGAGGGAGTGAAAATATTTTATAATATGAACAATAATATTTCATTAATGTTGTATAATAATATAACATAGTAAAGTTTGTTTTATTACATATATCACTAAAATATCTTAAATTGTCAAAATTTCTTTTAAAATCAAATGTCATTTTTTGTAACTTCTCATTGCGTCATTATTTGATTATAACTAGAGATTTTCAATATTAAAACTAAAACTACTCATTATACTTTCTGATGTGCAAGTGTTAATTCACAAAAAAAAAAACTAGTTTCAATCAGCAAATTCTCAAAACCAATATGCACCAATATGGATGCAATCTAGAATAATTTTTTCAACTTTTGAGTATAGACTTGTAAAACAAAATCTGAGATTACTTCATGGATATTTGAGAACCAGATGCAGGTATTTGGGACTTCAATCAACTATATTATATAGATTAAACTGCATATTGTAAAAATAAAATGGATAAGTTTTTTTTCATAGTGGTTACTTATAGGCTAAATTATTTTCTTCATTTTTGAGATATGTATATTGATTGCCAAATGCATACAAAATTAAGGAAACAGGAATAAAAAAATATAATTGAAACTCAATTTATTTCTGAGATCTTTTATTGTCAAAAACTAAAATAATACATAGTCAGGTAATAACTACAACTAATATTTGGAAAAAAATAATTTTTAAATCACAATGTCAATATACTATTAGGGTTAACAGTTTGACTATAAAATATTTATAAAAATACAATTGTTAAACAAAATGTGTGAAAATACCATGGAAAAAATCAGTGTGCTCAAGCTTGTTGCCCTTTGTGTTACATTATATCAATATCTAACAACAAAATTAATATGAATCCATATGGCTGTGTTTTAAATGTTAAATATTATAAAACCAGATCTGTTGTAGATCATTTTAAGTTTATGGATTTTTAAATAAATTAAATAGATTCGTCATATTTGCATCGTAGTTAAAAATGAACATCAAAAAGAATCACTGAGCATAAAGGTGTTTTGATAAATTTAAGTTTTTAAAAGTAGTTATTGATATTGTTTACTTAATAGTATTGATTTGAAATTTGTCAAAACAATGACCTCTAGTCAGAGACAAGGATGGAAAATTAAACATCTGTCAATCCCTACTTGTATATTTCCAAAATGATACAAGTTAAATAAAAAAATAATAAAAATAACATCGATGGCAAATTAAAAACATTGATTGAAAGATAAGCTTTATTAACTGACTGGATATTATGTACCACAGCTTATATAAATAAACATGAGCAACTATAAATTGTCAAGAAATACTTGTACAGTTGATTATACATAAAGAAGTAATATTTCGATACATTCAAATAAACTGGGTTCCCCATACTATAGACAACTTTTCTCTTATTTTTTAATGCACCATAGAAACAATAAAAGATATGATTGAAATACAATTCCACTTATTGGAGTAGATTTGAGGCTAAATATTTATTTAGAAATATTATTTTAAAAGACAATATAAAAAGGCCAGCTAAACATTTTCTATAGATAATTAATCAATCTAGTAAAGTAAAAAAAATAAATAGACGAATTCATAATGAAAATAAATATCTTACGACTTCTCGATAACTTTATTTTATTTTTAATAGTTCATTTTGTCCAAATCAGGCATGAGCTATTTGATAAAACCTGTATCAAAGCACTATAAACTTCTGGCCACAAAATGGTATTTGAAGGAAAAGACAGTGGGATCATGAGAGTCACGTCACAACCTTGCAATGGCGATGTCCAGTAGTGACCAAACAGCAGTGAACCAATTAGCGAACACTGACATGTATCTAAAGCTTCTAATGCATCCGATAGATGATCGGTCCACTTGGTGTCAGCTGATAGGTCACTGTACCATCATCACAATGTATGATGCCCAATTAATACGATCATCATCATCACTGTTGGACATTGACATTGCAAGGTTGCGACGTGACTCATCTAACGTCACTCTGCCTTTTCCATCCATCAAGCACAGTACCACAGCACACAGTTTTGAGTAAATTTGAAACTGTTCATATAGAATAGGACATTTGTGAATTTAAATAAATATAAATATCATAAAGTGAACTTTGAAATATTGATAACAAACCCAATCAAGCAAGATTCCAAATCATAAAATAAAACATCTTTTGATAGCTCATTATTATGTGATTTGTATGTATTTAAATATATTAGTTTTACTTTACTAGAATGTTCTTAATTTTAATCAGATTAATTAGAAAATCAGAAAAAATTATACCAAATGTGAGTACTTCTTTAGAATAAAAAAAGGTTTTTGTGACATTTTTAGTTTCCTGAATATAATTAAAACATCTTGAGTAGGTACACATTAAAATATTTTTTGGTATAGGTATAAAAGTTTTATGTTTGCAATATACGAAATTAAAAATATTTCTTATACACATTATATATCAAAAATAAAAAATCAATTTTTTTACTTTGCACATCGAAGAGGATTCCTGATCCATCATAAAAATTTTAATATATAATTTCACTTAAAATATATTATATGATATATGATAATGAATTGTACTTAGTATCTACTATAACAAGATAATTCAAATACATGCAACATGTATGTAACATTTACAAAAAGCATAATATGGTTAAGGAAGTGATATTAGGAATATAAAAAAAATCTTTGTTTTACAACGTACAACATATCGATAAAGCATATTTAATTTAATATATATCAAAAGAAAACTTATGGAAAAAATTAACAATGCAGCACACACAAAGAAAATAAACATGTTATTTTCATAATTTTCTTTGTTTCAAAAAAAATAAAACAGTCTTAAGCAGCATATGATGTGATACATGAGACCAGTAATTATGGCATATCTTGATTTGTTAACTACGAAAAAAACGAAACTAATTGAAACATTCAAAATGAAAAATATTATAATGTTCGTAATATATTGTGTTAACACATGGTTTTAAAGTTACGCTAAGTAAGAAAAGTATATGAATTTAATCAGAAATATCAACCTATCATTGAAAACTTAATTTATGTATTATCCATTTGTACCAAAGACTTTGAAAAATAAAATTACATAGTACATAATAATAATGATTATTGTTTTATTTTCCGCTACAACCAAAAGTTTTCAACACATTGAAGATGTTCATAAATCCTTAATCTTCAAACCATATTACCATAATCCACACCTCTGGGGGACAAGTCGGGTCCAACCAGCGAAATCAAAATCCTCATGATTACCCATACCATGGATATAATTATCATATGGAGTTCTATGATATCTAAAGACATTATAGAACTCCATATAATAGTTATATCCATGATATGGGTAATCGTGAGGCTTTGATTTCACCGGTTGGACCAGACTTGCTCCCCTGAACTCAGTTCAATCATAAAGTTAGGTACTTACTTGAAAGAGAATAACATTTTAGAATACAAAACACAATAAAAGAAAATAGCAAAAAATGACAGAAAAATAATACTTCTTTGTTAATGTAATAAAGCAATATGAGTCTAATATATTTTTAACACAAACTCTCTGTTTAACATGGTAAAAAATGTTTGTGGTACCTATAAGATAATATCAAATAAGGAAGGATACTTGTATGAGTTATCATCAATACCCTAATTTGACTCCTAAACAATCTGATGCTTTTAATTATACATAAACAATGATTCTACTAAAAAAATAAAACATTGTTTGTGTTAAAAATCATTACCAATGTAAGCTAAAAGAAATTAAACATAACTTCAAAATCATTTTGAGTTGAGGATTATATATTTTTTTTATAAACAGATGAGTATTCTAAAATATCAGAATTACAAATAATAAAAACAACTCAATTTTAAAGCATGTGATGGTAGGTAACTAAAAATATAATGAAATGTAAATAATATTAAAATGGTAACATACAATTACATAATATATTGTAATGACCTTAAGTACAATATTCTCAACATAAAAAAATATCCTTTTGGATACACAAAATGGATGATAGATTAGACACCTTAGCAATTCACACACAACTACTACCGTTGCTATTTAATAACAAAATAATGTTTTGATTTTATCGATTATTAGTATAAGTAATAATAACAATAATGAACACTTCCTTGCTCCTCGCGCAAGTGGCAAGTTTATTGCCATATGGCAATTTCTTCCAACCAACCAGTGTTTCCAACCCAGAGAAGCAACATTAGCCCGAGAAATGAATTTAAATAAATTTCTCCTCTGCTAGGAATCGAACCCAGGATACCCGCACAGAAACCGAACAGTTTACCAACTGTGCTACGGCGGTCGGCACAGTTTAGTACTAAGTACTTTTATATACCATAAATATATGAATTTCTTATAAAATATTAACCAACAGCAGTAGCAGCTAGCTCCCTCTTTCTCAGAAAATTTGTTCAATAACCTTATTTATTTTTTGTTAATTCTATATTTCGCTCATTTATAATGGAAAAAAGTTTTACTAAGAAATATAAAAATCACCAATGAAAATAGGCAGTTCTAAAGGAATCATTTTATTAGGCTATGTAATTGTAAAAAAGAAAAAAAAAGATATAGGTAATCACACTGAAAAGGTAAAGTAGTTGAACCATTAAGGTAAATATGATACCAGGTTGAACCATAATAATAATAAAACATGCTCTTCAAAAGAGTATTTTAACTTGAGGAGTTTTTATATAAATCCCTAAATAAATTATCACTCGTTTTTTGATGTTTCTAATCATTTCAAAAAACACTTTTGTAAGCTCATGAATTGTATTGCTGGATTGCTGCACAAAATAATATAACCTAAATTGATGCCTGGAATGAATAACTAACAAAGTGAAATATTAAAAAAGTATATAATTATAATAAAAATGATCTATAAAGCACTGTATAATGATTTAGAATTATTACATCGGCGCTGATAGGTGTCTGATCTATTATCCATATAAATTACAATAAAAATACAACTTTTGAAAACATCATCTAAGTCGATCCTCCAAGCTTTCTAAGTCAGTTTAATAAAAGATGTCTTAATAAAACAGTCAAAGATGAGAATGTGTCAAAATTAAAGGCAGACATTATATATTTTTACACAAGAATGTGGGAAAGAAAGATAAGTAATGAACAAACATTTTTTGAAATTCTTTGGCTGTGGAATATAATATGTAATGTAATCTACAACTCCGTATTAACTATACATAAAATTCGACTGTATTCATATTTTATCAAGAAAAAATTAACACACACATCACTGACTGTATTTACCTTAAATTTTAAACAATGCTGTCTTTATTTTACAAAAAATCAGACAGCTAAAAATCCATTTTAACTAAGACATCTCTTCTGACAAACAATTTTTCACATCTAATGGTTGGATAATCAATCTTACAAGTAACAACACCAATCGCCAACAATAGCTAGCCTGCACATGTTTATGTATCTCAGATAATAATTAGTATTCTTATGGAGGTTAACAATAACCTAACATATTTGGATAAAAACATGTTAATTAACATCGAAAATGACATCCATCATAATATACTTTGAATAATGTTATAATACTTATATTCTAGAGAATAAAGATGGCATTTTTATATTTATTCAATATCGTGGAAACGCAAGATTGCTCTTCCTTTGATTTCAGACTGACACAGTTTTCTAACAACTTCTTGAGCTTCTTCAGCGGGAAACACAGAGTGTGGTGGTGGTTCAATCTGAAAAGCATATGAAAATCTGTTGTCAAAAATTCATCATTTTCAATTCTACTAATCATTGAGCTTTTATACTAAAACAATGAAAATTCTTTAGACAATACGGATCGAATTTATAAAATGTACTTAGTAATAAATTGCTCAATGCTTAACTCCCCAAAATCATATTAATATACAATATGCAATGCTTAAGTCGTAAAAACGTACTTAAGCATTGCAGTGTATAGAAATATATTGATTGCTCAAGTCCTGCCTTGGAGAAATATTCAGAGAGACGGAACATGACAGAGCTATACCGAGTGAAAGAAATGCAAGTACATAACTTTTGGCTCGCGCACCATTTTATGTAATATCTATTTAGTTTTTACTTCGACATCGGCTTTTAAATGGTCTGATATTTGCCACAAATATGATGTATTGAATTTATTTAGGGATTGAATAAGGATACTGGTGTGTCCTTCTATTATACGTATGTAAAACTTCCTTAATTGTTTTTTGTATGATCTTTTCTTTTAAAGGCATATATATTTTTATACATTTGTTTAATATTTATACGATTACAGACTTTTTTACATCTTAAAATATACATACACACTTACAACTTTAGTTTTTTTATTATATTTATATTTTATTGCTAGATTTGTAATGCTCTCTTATACTATGTAGTTATTTTTGGTTATATTATTGTTTGATGCACAATTTGCAATGCTCGTTATATTTTTGATTATGTTTTGATGTTTATTATTTTTTACCTAGTGAAGCATTGCAGTTTCAATGTTAGGTATATATTTTCAATTTATAGTAGTCATAACCCCAACGTATCGATCCTAAATATTTTGCTATTATCAAGAAAAATATAACTCCCAAAAAAAATTGTTCCTGACTGAGTAAACTCAGAGTATTGTTTATTTATAGGATATTGTTAGTAGTTCAGATTGTTTTATAAATTCAGTCCTTAAGCATTTGCTTCAAAAATGTTGTGAAATTATGATTCCCCACTATCCCATAACAATAGTGAGTAAAACAAAATACAGAATGAAATGTCCTTATGGAATTCTGATAAACTTAAAAGTAATGGTTAAAGACAGCTGTATCCTCTCCTAATATTTATTTTTTAAAAAGTATAACTCTCTGTCTTTAATTTATCTTGTATTTGAATCTGTCACTTCGGTAGAACTACGCACTCACATTGTATAATTCTATTGTTATTTTCAATTCTGAGGTTATCTAGCTATACAAGCTAAAATTCCCTTAAATGGCAGTTGCCTTAACATTCAATAATATTAGAACATTACATATATGTACTTCATTTTTATTGGTATTTAAAAATATATAGATCTTTTATATTAAATTCAATGTGATTTCAGACAGGAATAGTGAAACAACTCCAAAATATTATGAAAACATGTATTGGGTCTGTTGGTAATAGGAATCTATTTTCTATAATATATTTATCAAAGAGCTAACAAATAGTATTTCAAATATTTATTTAACATATTATCATCAGCCAAAATTCGTCCAGTATTGAACATATGCCTCCTCTTTAGATCTCCATGCTTCCCTATCCCTCGCAACCCTGTGTCATTGATCTACTGGCACTTGCTTTATATTGTAAGATCTGCTTTTGGTATGCCTGGGATTCTAAAACCAGCTTAATTCCACTTTAAGGAAGCTATCTTGCATGCGACATTGGAAACCTAACTCCTCTCCGTGATAATATATTATTATGTACATCTAAAATATGTTGCCATTTTATGAATAGATTATTTATGATAAATCAAGCCTGGAACCTGTGGGTAAGCCACATGTTTAAAAAAACATAATAAAATAATGTTTAATAGGAACATACATCTCCTGAAGCAACCAACTGAACCAACTGCTGGAGCTGATCTATTGTGCCCTTAGGGATTTCCCTAACTCTGACACCCATTTCATCGGCTTTCTGAGAGAACCTTGGAATCAGTCTCTCGCTCACATCTTCAGGCAGTAGTACCACACCTCCCTGTAATAAAAATATTTAACAAATATCAGATAATGTGGCAACATTACATGACTCTTTTTTTATAATAATTATCAACTTTGCAAAGACTGCATAGTTTGGGGAATCAGTATGCTCAATACACAGATATCTTCAATGATTCAATTGGTATTTATAAAAGACACCTATACAATTGTACTTGTCAACGAAACCAATCTTTGAATTGTTTTCTTCGCTTTTTTAAATACTTACATGTTTTCTCATTTTTTTTCTTACATTATTTTTTACATGTATATTATTGTTATTTGTTTATTATTTCATTTGTTATATTCATTTATTATTTTTTTTATATAATTCTGTTTTTTTAATATAATCTGTATGTGTAAAAGGCTATTAAGCCGTAAATTGTAATAAAAATAAAATAAAGGAGCCGATTGGCTCATGATAATAATTTATAATCAACATTATAATATTATTATTGTAGTTTTTCATATACAGTAACACTTTACTTCAGTTCTTGATACAAAGTCTGGTTTTCAATTCCCGTAGGCATGCTTTTTCGTTCATAGTTGTTCTGGCAAATTATTGTAATCACAGCCACATTATTCTTTCGTGTCAAATTTTTTTGTAGCTTTCTCAGTTACAAATAAATTTTTTGTATGTGTGTTTATAAGGCAGCTGAGTCCCTGGACACATTCGAGCGGAAGGCGCTTCGTCAAATCTGTGGGCCCGTGAGGGACGGCAATGAATGGCGCATTCGGTGCAATGATGAATTGTACAGCATTTACCAGGCCCCTAGTATCTCAACCCATATGAGGATCTAGAGATTGAGATGGGCTGGACACGTGCATAGAATGCCAAATTCACGGGTACCCAAGAGGGTGATGATGGGGCATCCGGGGGGAAAGAGGAGGATAGGAAGACCAAGACTGATATGGGAAGACAAAGTCTCCCAAAGATGCGAACCAGCTTCTCCAAGTGACCGGATGGAGAACAGTGGCTGAGGACAGGAATGGTTGGAGGCGAAAGTTGGAGGAGGCCAAAGACTGATTTGGGCTGTAGTGCCATTGAAGAAGAAGTGTTATAGTTATGGACTTGTGTTCTTTTTTTAAGTCTTAGTTCAGGGTCTTCTTTTTTTCCTATTTTTATTTTGTATATTAGTTTTAATGTTTCATACTGTGCCATCTTCTGTATGTTTAGTTTCTTTTGTGTATACTTATATACAAAAAAAAAAAATTACAAAAATAGATATCAAGATTGGTCATTGTTACTCATGTTCATGAGAAGAGCATTGTACTTAATTTATTAATATAATACATGCTAGAAAAACCTATATTCACTTACACACTAGAATATTTACACAAAAATATATCATTATTATTTATTAAGATATATATAGTAATATATTTACTGTGTAGTCAAATTAATAACATGAATATTTGTAATGGAATTATTATAATTAGTGATTGGTCAGATGTAAAAACTTGACCGAAATTCATATTCTTTTTAATTTCAAAAGTCATTGGATCTGATCTATGATAAAAAAAAACATTGTGTATTCATGAAGCAGTACAATGTTTTTTTTTATTATTTACTGATGAGTAAAATAATTGTTTCAGTGCCATTGTGCACAAATACACACTTAAAAAATTAAATTAGACCTCCAGGTACCATGTATATCAAGAGAAATTTATTCCCTAAATATTTCATAGTGATCGATTCTAAATTATGAGCAAGGATAAGGCAGCGTTGGTAGACGTTTATTTTTTGATTGTGACATCCTAAGTCAAGCAATGGCTCCAATATATTTTGGCAGTAAAAGCATGTATGAGAAGATGCATGGACGTGAACGAACGGAGAAATGTATGTCAAGAGAGAGGAGTCTGGCATTTGGTTCTCTCTGCCTACCCCAAATAGGGAAAGGGCGTGATGTTATGGTAGTAAGATAAAAGTTATAGATTTTCGAGAATATTTACCAATGAGATTTTTATTTTACTTTCTGTACATATAATTAGTACACTGGCGGACTTATTGCCTAATGGCAATTTCTTTCAGCCAACCAGAGTTAATGTTAAATATACAATTCAGTGTGTACTACGGCAATAAGTTAATCACATTACAAAAATAAACAAAGATAACAGAAGAAAAGTAAAATAGCATATAGGAACAATTCATAGCAATGATAGGAAAACTAAAGGATAAGGAAAGGAAGAGGAGAGGAAGATGTAATCAGATATTGTCAGATAAATATTTTTGCTTTTGCCCTTTCTTGAAGATGTTCAGTGAGATAGACGACGTAATATGAGGACTAGACTATTCTATAAAAAAGTTAAAAAATTCAGAACTATAATAGTAAAGTACTACTATAATAGGAATAGATATTAAAGTACGTTCAGCAGATCGAAGTGGACGCCCGTGGCTTGAGAGATAATATTTTTAATTTCATATGAATTATAAAGACGATATATTTAATTTCATATGGATTTAATTCTAATTTAAACAACACAAAAGCAATGGAAAGACAAGAAAGGAAAAGACTGATGGATCTGATAAGTATTTTAGTTGGTGAAACATAACAATACAAGAAACAATCGGTGAATAATTAACAAAATTAATTTTACCTTAGATAAACATTTCATGGAACGATTCAAGCTGCGTGAAGTTGCTCCAAAGTCAAACACAATATCAACTGGACCGTTACACGCATCTCGAGTCCTCTCAATGAGCTGTTTCTCGTACAAGTCTTCAGACCATTGAACCACGTTGAAGCTGAAAATATTCCACACATGTCATCCCACACTTGCCAATATTTGGTTTAGACCGGTAATCCAATGATCAAATTTTTGATATAATGCCAAAAGTCTAAAGTTTAATATTATTAAGTATATTGGCGCACACCTTTTATAAACAATTTTATTATAACATTTAAAATTTGATATAAGAGCACAAGTTAAGAATAATTATACATAGACATTCGCATCATTTAGTAGCCAGCCAAAAATGAGTTCATTTTCATTAACAATACACCAGCAATCGCAAGTTTGCAATATTCTATAAAATAAATAAAATACATGTACAGTAATTTTATCATGATAATATAGAGGGGTGAAAGGTTATTTGTTATAAGCCAAATTTTATAAATTAACAGGAGAGCCATTCAAAGTTTTAAATGAATATAAAAAAAAACATAAAAAAACTAGTGGCCATATTTTAAATTGGGTAAGGTGACTATTTGTCAAAAAAAAATCTCTTGATATATTAGTATAATTTTCAATAAAAATACAGCCCTAACTTCAAAGATAAAATGTCAATATCGCAAAAATGTTGCTTAAATCAAATAGCATTTCACCCCTCGATATATAATTTATATTCAACAAAAAATCTACATTCATCATGAAATAGAATTTACTTCTTAAAATTAATAATTACAGCATCTATAGTAATATAATACTGTAATGTGATTTATTAAAAAAATTAATTTTGTAGATTATGTGTTGAATATGGTAAAGAAAATATAAAGTAACACTTACATAGAAGATTCTTTAGCAAGAATCAATCCCTCATCCTTTAGACAGGCCACAGTAATATGCACGTCGTCTTTGTTGGCCAAATTTTTAAACAGATGAGAGGCAATACGGAGGGTCCACAGGGCCAATCCTCCAGTACCCACCACTAGGATTTTACATTCAGATTTATGAGATGGGCCATCTACACATCTCTTGATCCACTCCAGAGCCGAGAGTACAGCATTCATTGCGAGCAATGCTCCAGTTGGTAGCATAGCGGCTACACTCAATTTCAAGGAATCAGGAATTGACACCAAATACTTCATGTCTGGTACTACTATGTAGTCAGCGTATCCATGGGGAACACCTTCGTATGGATAAAGCACAATACGCTGGCCGACAGAGATTCCGCAACTTGAATGTACATCTACCAGATCGCCGACTGAATCAACAATACCAGCTACCTCATAGCCAGGGAAAAGCGCACCATCTTTGACACCAGCAAGGGCAGGAGTGCTGTACGTGGAAGCGCCACCACATTCAGCCAGCTCAGAGAAACTCCCCACCGAAGACATGGAAGATGTTGAGCAAATGGACATGGATCTGCCTCGATTGGCGCGATAGCAAGCACCAGCGCAGACGACACGAAGTCTGGCTCCCAATGGAGGAACCTCAGGAACCGGTACATCAAATGTAAAGACACTTTCTTTTATCATCGGTCCAGGTGACTCGATGGACACCTGCCTGCACAGTTTGTTCATCTTGAGGTCTGTAAAATAAGAAATACATTACTACAGCTATGTAAAATGTCTCTACACATTTTCAAAGAAAATTGATTACTTACACACAAAACATAATGTTCAACATATTAAACAACATAAAAAATATTAAATGCTGCTTTGGTATGAGTACCCTAAATACATGTACATTATCATATTATACATTTCATAAATAAATTTAAATCCACCGGTTTGTTTGTTTGGGGGCATTAACCACTCTCTATGAAGAAGAAGTTTAACAGTCTAACTAAATATTTGCATCTTGAACATAATCCGACGCTAAACCAGTTTCGGCAATACAAAAAATGGGTAAGCATCAGATTGAGTCAAGTTGCAAATAGACAGTAAGGCCCTAAATATTTAAGCTAAGCATAAATGATGTTGAAGTAGTCTAAGCTTGTACCACATCACCAATATCCAGGAGGGCAAGTCTGGTCAATTGGCGAAATCAAAACCATCCATGTTTACCCATATCATGGATATAATTATCTTATGGAGTTCTGTAATATCTTAAGATGATATAGAACTCCATAAGATAATTATATCCATGATATAGGTAATCATGGATGGTTTTGATTACGACGGTTGACAAGACTTGCCCCCCATGTTTGAATATATCATCATTGAACAGCAAAAAAACAGTTCTGCATTGAGATGTATACTTGTTATTCCCTATGTTATCTAGATAGTTTTGATTATACTCGAAATACAAATGAATACTCAAAAATATGCACATTATTTTTACTTTGTTTTGAAACTGAATCACTCATACATCGCTTTGCAATAAAACAAAATTATAATTTGAAGAGGTTTGACAGTCTGCAAAATGGAAGCATAAAAGAAAACATATTCATTATTTCGCTATGCCCTAGTAACATTGTAGGATCTGCAAAAATATAATTTTACAAGAGAGCGAAATGAAAAAAAAATGTGTTTTTTCCTTCTAAAATTTTCATTTTAAAAGGAAATTTTCTGAAATTTTGCACATGTTGCATTTTAAATATTATTGTTGAAATGGTATTTGAGTTTTATGAAAACTAACTTGGTTTTGAGATATTGCACATCCGCAGTTGTTAGTTGGACTTTCATCAAAGTGCAATGTCAGATGTATCAGATCTGAAACCTTTTGCCTTTAACATTCCAAGTTGAAACGGAAGATCTGCTACGTACATACAATGTTTTGAAATATTATTCTTTCAAAAAACATTGTCGGATATGGTAGTAAAAGAGAAAATAAATTGGCATTTGTTATTTTCACTTCTAAATTCCCTTAAATAATTGAATGATTTAATAATGATATAAATAAATCCATTTTAAATATTCAATCGTTGGAACAAATAAAATTGTTGTAACTGCCACAGTAGACATTACTATTGGGAATTTGATTCATTATACTAAAACTGCATAGCTCATAAAAGGATATTGTATTTTTTAACATAAAATTATTATGATGAATAGTAGTATGCTAAGATGCAATCCCTATAACATGGAAGGAAGTGATAGATACGCAAACAGCACAAGGGTGATTTCGCGTCTAACAATGTCGGATTTTAATATACATCATTACTATATGGACTCCTCCTTAGTACAGATCCGATGTTGTTATTTTGTAAAATAGACGTAATATAATGAAATTGTTTTGTTTTTACAATGGCTAGATAATATACATATAAGTAATTAATTGTATGCAAAAAAAAACAATTTTTTCAAAATGCCAGATCCGACATTGTTACTAGGGCATGACGATTTTAAATATTATTCTTCTAAAACATGGTCAATTCACTTGAATGTCATAAATATGCATGGTAGGAACTAAGAATGCCCTCCTACTATACAGGTGATAATAGGTACACGTGGAGTTTAAAGCTATAACAGGTTTTATAGATGTTTTTGTAGAAATTTATTTAATTTATTTCTGCTTCATCTTAATTAATATACATAAATTGTCATCAACTAAATCTAATACATGAAACATCTAAGGGGATAGTAAAAAAAATTCAGGTCATTATTGATACCTACTCCAGTTCATACTCAAATTTGACATAGTTTAAGTGGGGCATGTATATAAATGGCTCCCATTTCAATAACTATACTTCAGGGAGTTTTTCTAGCTGAGTAAGATTTAAATTAATAAAGGCATAAATTTCTAATATGCATAATATTACAATCCCACAGGACTGAAATTATAACAATGATCATTGGTTTGTCATTGTTTTTATTTACAGCAAGTGTAATAATTCTCTTGTGAACGTAATAAAATGTTTATTATTTTACTCCATTCTACAGACTTTTGAACATATAATATGTATTATAACAATTGAATTTAAAAAGCATTTAGAAGACCAAAATAACATTTAATAATATCCTTTTTATTGATGGCTCTAAACTCTCCTGTTACTATTGAACCATATAAGTTTTCCATATTCTTTAGCAATAATCAATCCCTCATCCTTTAGACAGGCCACAGTAATATGCAAGAAGTCTTTGTTAGCCGAGTTTTTAAACATATGTGAGATGGGCCATCTACACATCTCTAAATTATATAATTTTCTTTTATGGTTTTATGGTTTATGAGATATTTGGAAAAATAAATCAAAAATTCAAAAGTTGATGACCCCTGACTGAAACAAAAATTTCGAAATTCGAGTACAAAAGTTTTGTAGACTTAAAATGTTCTATACTTTCTGAAATTTTGGGCTCTGTTTATCGAGCGGATCAAACACTAAATGCACGCACGCACACACACTAAATCTTCTTCTTCCTGGCCTCTTCTCAACTTATCGTCTGTGAAGACTGTTGGGGTCAACTCTCCTCGTCCTCAGGAAGTACACTCTCCGGTTCTGGGCCGCCTCCGAAGTCAATTCTTGTCTCATCAATTGGGAACTCTTTTGCGCCATCCATGTAGTTTTTGGTCTTCCCCTATTCGTTGGTCGGTGGATGTCTACGGCCATAGCCTGGTTCACAATGTGACCCTTGGGTCTTCTTAATATGTGACCATACGATCTCAATATTGTCTTTCTTCTAATTTATTGTTAATGCCTGTCACTCCTAATCTTCCGCGAATGTAAGAACTTTTTATTTTGCCTTCTAGAGACACTCCCGCTGACCATCTAAATGTTCTTTTTTTAATTATTGTGATATTTTAACTATAGCACAGAATTTGTATTAAACCCAATTTGGTATGCAAAAACACCCTATACTTTTTATGTTATGAAGTCAGCATCACGAGCAGTATGGTACAAATGTATCTACCGCTTTACGGTAGATTGTGCAAGTGTATAAAAAAATAATAGTTCAAATCTAATCTTGTAATTACTCACCAACATGGCGCTGGAATCAGTGCATAAATGATTATTTTTTTGTACAATTTACGAAAAATCGATTAAATCATATTTTTGCAATAGAAATATTTTTTAAATTATTTGTTAGTGTATCTTCATAATCTGGGGACGTTAGTGTCGATTTTTGTTAATAAAATTCTTATATACCAGTGTTTTGTCATTTCCTCGATTTTTAATGCTATATTTTATCAAATTAAGATTATGTAGCTTTTTTATTTCGATCCACATTTCAAAAAACATGGTCACCCAATTATCTGCCGCAAAGTTTATTTTGTAATTTAATATCTAAGTATTTGTACAATTATTTAAAATAATTCATTATATTTTAAAAACAGTCAAAAATACAACATTTTAATGACGAAATTTCATTAAGATCGTTAAATTTATATTATATCCTTAAGATACACCCTGAATACAAAAACATTTACATATTGCGCATGGCCATGTTTTTTCGTTAGAAAAAGGGCGTTTCCATAGCCGGGTAAAATGTTAAAAAAAATGGTCAAGAAGAAAATAAAATAACTGTGTCGCTTTTGCAAATTTATTTATTCACACTATTAATAACAGAAGTGATTCAAGGACTATTTCTTAGTGTGCAAGGTGAAATCAATTTAAATCTAATATTGTTTTGATTGTTTGAATTAAAATATATTAATCATGATAGTAGATAGTACAAATATGTATTATCGCATGCAAATTATATTTTTAAGATGACAAAACTGGCCTTGATTTCATTCATGTTTTGTCGAGTGACAATTTACTCGCATACGCAATAAAAAAAAACAATTATAAATACAACCACTTTTCAGGGTATTTATACCTAATACTTGAAATGATTTTTTAATACCATTAACGTTTATTTATTTGAATTTATCTTTCAACTACTGCATCTGAGGGTAAAGTGGTGTCGGTAATATTTCAAATTTCATGGCTTAACAATTTAGGAGAGTGTAAACGGGGATAATGACGGTGGATGAGCTGTTTCGAGCTGCTAGAGATAGGGAGACGTTGTGGGGACCAAACAAGACATCAGAAAATGAAATTGATTTAATTCGAATAAGTAGGTACATATTTTTTTACTTTTGTTGAATGAAATTGCCGCTTGGATAATAAGACGGCCTTTAACAGGTACCTAACTAATTATATGTAAAATTAGTAATATATTATATCAAACACGCTTTTGAGTAAATGTTCAATTTTGAAATAAAATGAACATTTGCATAAAATTTCATATTTTCTTTGATATTCGATAATTATTATTTAGATCCCCATCACTTGCTTGGCAATCCAGCAATATCGAGTTCAAACCCCACCCTGGCGCCTTCCAATTTCGTTAGCTTATGCATAATTTATAAATAATTTATAATTTACAAATAATTTATTTACATATTATATCCACCTCACTAGGCTTAGCCTGTATCGAGGTGGAATATTTCAAAATAACATTAATACATCTTTAAGTATAGAATATTTATGTATAATATTATGGCGAATTTGTCAACATAGGTACTTAGAAAGTACACCCGTCTGCAAGTAGTTGTAAACGCGTGAGGGTAGGTCATCGACCACTAGTATCGGCTGTACAACAATATTCTACCCACCCAGAATGGTACGGGGGTTTCAATGACCCTGTGTACTCTTTACAAGGACATATTCAATATTTAAAAAGTATATATTATAGACTAGATCTGCATCGATACATAAAACAAGTCTAAAATGTATTCGTAAAAATATTTAAAGATAGGTAATATTGACACGATATGATGTTGGCGTGAAAAGATAGAATTATCAAAGTCCGTTTGAATTCAGATCTCTAATCAAAAGATTAATAATTCAAGTACCCAATACACTAGAGTATGTAATGATACTTCGATTTATCTAATTTACGTACGAAAATAGATAAAAAAATTGTAATATTTCATCTTAAATATAATAATTCAGTAATATATTTATAAGACAGAATGAAACAAATCTGAAAATTCAAAACTAAAAATGAACAAGTAAATAAATTAATTAAAAACACACCTTTCAAAGTTATCTCCACATGAAGAAAAAAAATATGTCAGGTCAGTCCGTAGATTATTTACATTCATACAGCCAATATAATACACATAATGTCAAACGCAGTTGTTTTATACAGCAAACAAAATCAAATACAAAACGTACAAAATCTATTTACCTATGTACATTTATGTTTAATTTAGGGAATGTATGAGGAATATATGAATGTATAATATAATATATAATATATGAATGTATAATATAATATTTATGAATGTATGAATGCATAATATATGTATGTTTATATATCAAATTTTATAATGTTGATAAGTTACTTAAGGAACATATTTGTAGGTACGTGGTTTATTTGTGTGGGAAATTCGCTGATAGCATTTAAGCTTGTGAGATCCCAACTATTCTGATCTTATTGAATAAAAAAAATTTTAACCGATGTAAATGATAGGTACTTAAAATATTACAGTAAGTTTGTATGAAATACACAATTGATCAATTTTATCATAACGTCAAGCTGGGAACAGTTTTAATACGTGTTGTCATCGGTAATACACAAATTCTGAATGTTTCAAAGTTCTAATTGGTCATGAAGTTGGTTAAAAATCAATTGCTAAATTCAAGTACCTACGGATAGACAGGTGAAAGTGAAATCCAATAAGTATAAAAAACATAATTAGTAAAATTATTGATGACTAGTATTACCCGGCGTTACTCGAAAAGGTAAATAAATAAATAAATAAATAAATTTAGTTTTATTTCAGTTCGTGAGCAGGGGGGTGCAATGCAACACAAACCATATAATATATACAACATTTAAAAATAATAAAAAAAAAAATAATAATAAGGTATAAGTACATATCAATATATATTAAAACAAACATTAAATAATATAACCGGAAGCAAAAACAATATCACCGTATAAAAAAAAAAAAACATCCATTGAAATCACTTCAGTCACTGCAAAATTGATGCCCATCTTCTGTGAATTAAAATGTTAAGCAATATGTTAATATATAAAGAAAATCGTTTTGCGTGATTTTGAACTGTTTATTTGTCATGATAAATTCAGAATGAGTAAAAAATATCCAATACAATAAATAAAAATTAACAATAAAGTTGTTTTTTTTTTAAACAGTCCCTTCAGTCTCAAATAATGTAAAGGGAAGTAGTTTGAAATTTCAGTAGGATTGGACTGGGAAAGAAATTTCAGCAAGATTGGAGTTAAATAGTGGTTTTATAATGAAGAGTTTAGTGTTGGCCACAACCCCCATTTTCTTTTATATTGTTATAAGTGTGAAAAGAGTATTTAAAGTTAACGCTTGTCCCATCCGCTTGGATGGTTCCATGAATTCCAAATACATACTTTTTTTATTACTTCGTTTATGAGATAAATATATAAACAAACAAAAATTTAATTATTATTAAAAAAATAATTAAAAATCATACAACTATATACATAATACCTACACATATACATTCTCGAGCAAAGCGGGGTATAAAAACAAGTAAACAAATATTTGCTTACGAAAAAGTACCTACATATTTTGACGTTTCATTCGTGATAAAATATGTAGGAAAATTTACGAAAAATGAAAAATAACATAATAAAACATAAAAAAGTCTATTTTTTTGTTTGTCTAAGTTACTCACTGGTCGCAAAGGAAGAGATATGCAGAATATTTAAACCTTCAAGTTGTTGATTGAAATGATCACTAAAAAAATACCCACATACTCGTATATACATATGTACATACATATAAATATACATATATATTATAACTTTCTATAATAATATTACGGTGGGGATTTGAATTAAAGTGAGAATAATTACATAATAAGAAAAAAAAAAAAGTAAAACTGAGTTCAAAAAGAACGGATATCTAATAAATAAGAAAAATCGTCTCTTAATCAGCTTTTAATATGAGTTATACCATTTATAACATATTGAACAATTTGAACACAATACTTAATTGTACCGGATGCCGGACTAGCAAAAATATACTTTATTATTTTTACTTTTTCATCAAACGATACAAAAAAGTACCGGTATTAAAAAGAAAAATGTTAAAATACTATGATTTCATGAAATTGTTCAAAATTGAGTCGTTTGACGGCATTAGATTTTAATGTAACAACCAAAAGTATTGAATACTTTCATGAAATCAAAGTATTTTGAATATAATTTTGCTTTAGCCTTTGTTCGAGAAACACAGTGTTACGCTTAATGTGGATTTTCAGCTTGCATTTTTACAAGTTTAATATAGGCTCTATTTGCAATAAAACTGTAATTGAATAAAAAAATCGTTCTACATATATTCGTAGAGGCGTTGAAATGTAATCAAAAAAGAAATAGTATAATATTTACATTGTTTTTTTTTCACTCGGTGTTTTATTTTTGTACACTATTTTCTACCGTTCTCTCCTTCAGTTTTGACTCACCTGAAACAGAAATTGACAGTTTTTGAAACTATAGTAGGTACTATATAAAAAAGAACATACTGTGGAATAATGAGGGGTATGTCATCCGAAGCAGGGCGGTAGGGGACCTCAATACCTATCCATTTAACCCCCGTGTATGTTCAGCGATTTTGGGTGGTTCAAAAGTTATTTAGTTTGTTGAATTTGAATTTAAATCGGATTTCAGACTAAACTTCATCGCTGTAGCTTATTGCATACATACATTACTGGAAAAATTATTATGGATTTTTTAAAACATGAGGTATTTCGTTAGACTATTAATGTTTTATAGTACTAAAACGATTAAGATGCAACTCAATTGTTGATATTTTTAATTTAGCATGTGTTGTATCTCATATTTGTCATAAATAGCAACATTTTAAAATACATTTGCATTGGAAACACTAATTTTTGCCGGTCGCGACTTGATTGTGTTCTTCCACTATGGTTCCAATGGTTCTGCACCCGATATATGAGTGATATTTATAACACAATTTTGTCACAATTTTCTCTTTTGTGTTTTTGCTTATGTGTCTGTGACAATTATATTTTATTATTTTATCACACCAGTTTGTTATAATATATTAATTTATCGTTTTTTCTGGTCGAGAGTAAAATGGGGAAGAATAGTGATTTGAGTCCTCGCAAAGTGGGTCAAATTAAGGTGTTATAGGAGAATTCTACTCAAAAACAAAATGAAATGACCAAAAAACTGTGTATATCTACACAAATTGTAAGTTTGATTAAGAAGAAAATTAAAAACAACCAAGATGTTGACTCGAAAGGGGCTGGAAACTGCGGGAGATAGAAGCAAACTACTCCCAGGTTGTACAGGAAGATTAGGAAAATTGCCCTTGAAGACAGACGAGCATCCAGCAAAAAATTATCTTCCATTCTTGCAGAAGAAGGATTGTTAATAAGTAGGAGAACAGTCAACAATCGACTCTTAGATTGTGGTTTGTGAGCCTACCGCCCAAGAAAGAAGGCACGGCTCACAGAGAAAATGAAGGAGTCTAGATACTCATGGGCCAAGCAGCATGAAACCTGGACTATTCGTAAATGAGAGAAGGTAAAAGAAGATTTTTATAATTAATATGTGGTTAAAGAATGTACGTCGTCGACCTGGGGAAGAGTTTTTGCCAGTATGCTTCAAGAAAACAATAAAATTTCTACAAAAAATTATGGTATGGGGTGCTGTTTCCCTTCATGGTACCAGTCGCCTTCATATTGTGGAAGGTATCTCCAAGTGCTAGAAAATCGGTTACTACCTCAAACAAGGGATTGGTATGGATTTCCCTTGGATTTTCCAGCAGGTCTCGGCTCCATGCCATACATCAAAAAATGTAAAAACCTGGTTCACTCAGAACAACATTCAGGTCCTTCCATGGGCAGGAAACTCTCCAGACATGAATCCCATTGAGAATTTGTGGGATTTACTTAAAAATTAAATTCACGAAGTGCCAATCATGACCAAAACACAGCTAATTGAGAGGCTAATCCACGTATGGTTTCACTCTCCAAAATTTAAAATATATGTAAAATTTTGGTTGAGAGTATGCCACATCGTGTAAAGTCTCTATTTTCAGCCAAAGGATGTCAAATGAAGTATTGACAGGTGTTATATAAATTATATTTCATCACTTTTACCACCAAAAATAAATTTAATGATTGTGAGTATTCAATTTGTGTTTAAATTGATCCCGAACTCCAAAATACCATCAAATACTAAAAATCCATAATAATTTTTCCAGTACTGTAGGTCTACGATCATAACTTTTTTCCTGGGAATAGTACAAAATGATCCTTGTGTAAAATAATAGCGCTGTTAGTCAGCACCCAATAACTTTAAACATCTAAAAAAATAAACTGAAATATCTTCCAACTGTCGATTCGTTCATGAGAATTCAATTCTCAGAATGAATCGACAGTATTAAGCCAAGATGCGTGTACGAAGGAACATTTTGTTTGGCGTAGTGGATTTTTTGCATGCTAAAAACACCAACTCAGAGGCTTCGTAGCATATATGGATTTACTCAGAATTCGGAGTAGAACCTTTAATGTGAGTTTTGTGGGTGTGTCTGTGTGTGTGTGTCTGTCCCCCCCCCCCCTTATAACTTTTGATCCGCTGGATTCACAAAGCCTAAAATTTAAGAATATATATACAATTTTAGGTATACAAAACTTTTATACTCAGTATTTAGAATTTTTGTTCTAGTCAGGGGTTATCAACATTTTAATTTTTATAGCATTTGTCCACATATCTCAAAAACTATAAAAGCCAGAACGCTGAAATTTTGTATAAATATAGTCAAATATAGTATCTCGAAATGGATTTTGAAAAAACAGTTTCAGGGTTTCTCAAACTGTTTTATTAAGAAGCGAAAAATTGGTATGACAAATTTTAGTCTTTAACTGCCTTTATTTCCCTTTCTTTTAAAAATATCGAAAAATGCCGAAACATATAAATAAGAGAATTTAATTTTCTATAAAAAATGAATACATTATAGTAATATATCTCAAACTGTTTTTAACAATTTTAATATAAATTGAATTTAGTGACGACATTGCTTCATACAATTTGTATGGCAGTCGCCTATACACAATAATATATGTAAGAAGACTTAATAGTTTGATGCTTAAATCTCCAAACATACATATATACCATCATGCTGTTTTCATATTCTGGGTAGAAAAAGGACTGACCTCCATACTGTTCTATCTTGACATACCTACATGTCCTAAAATATTCAATAATTTGGATTTATGGGTTTATAGTTTGGTACTTATTCTTCAACTATACATACTATCGCTATCGATAGTTGGATCTCATGTGTTACATGCAACTAGTTATATTTTAAATGTCTGTGTATTTACATACTTGATTATCAACTACATACGTATATAGAGCATTTCAAAAATCAATAAGAAACACTTCATTCCCATGCATAAAAAAATATTTTGAATAGAATAAGTCGCGACCAAGTGTCCGTCCAAGTGGACTCGCAACCAAGTGGGCTCGCACCAAAGTGTCCGTCGCACCCAGTGTCCCGCACCCAAGTGGCCGCATCCAAATGTCCCGCACCCAAGTGGCCGCAGCCAAAGATCTCGCACCCAAGTTTCCCGCACCCAAATTCCCGCACCCAAGTGGCCGTAGCCAAATGTCCCGCAACCAAGCGTCCCTTTCCGGTGGCACTAGTATCGTCAGATATAATGAAAAAATATCACATGTTTATTTTCACTGACATATCTACATTACGCTTAAATTTGAGTATAATTTATTATACTTATGGTTTGTTTTGCTGTGACGATCTTATCGCAAATAATTTTGAAGATATTTTTATCTGATACACACTTGCTCGTTTGCTTACTGAAATCATAACTAAAGCCTGCTTTAGACGGTCGAGGACTTCAACGCGGTCCGGTTTTCAACGCTTAACAGCTACCAAAATACAGGTTACCCCAAACATCGTTTGATACGAGTAGGTATTATTTTCTACTTGCAACATTTTAAGATCGTCTGTGGCATGTGTCTGTGTTGTTTAATTTTTAAATTGTCTGTGGCATGTGTCTGTGTTGTTTAAAGCGTATCGCAATATCCAACCTCAGTTTCGATACTTCGTCGAACATCGCACGTCAAAGTCAACACAACAAACATGACAGCCATATTGACTCGTCGGCAATGAATAATTTTACAGATTTATGTTTCACGAAAAACGATGCAAAATGCGTTGAAAAATAGAAAACGTTCTATTTTATTTCCCACCGCGGTGAAAAAACCGTCAAAAACCTGAACCCCGTTGAAAACCTCGTCCATCTAAAGCACACTTAAGTATCTTACTCTTCTTATTCCCGGTCTGAATATAATGAAGGTTATCATTACTTACATTATATTAAAATATTTGATTAGTTCAAACATGATCGTCACAATAACTGATAATCTTGGTGAGTCAGATTTTTACCAAGTACATGACATTGATTTGTTTGATAAAACCTTTCTAAAATTTAGGACATCAATTACATATTCTTTACTTCGAGCGTCATCGTAGTCCCCTTTATTGTCTCCATTTTCCGTTTCTCCATTAAATATTCAGATAATTCTTTTACTATTTGAGTTTTAATAATTTGTCTATTTTAATATGTACATGATCTAGGTTACACTATGTAAACTTTACTGGCTATTTTTTTATTATGTGTGTATTAGAATATTGTTTTTTGTACACTCGGCATCTCTGCGAGCTCTCTTAGTGCGTTTAGGTCAGCTGTCTCCTCCTATCTTTCCTAGTACTTTGATTTTTCAGCTGTCTTATTTTGGTGTTTTTTTAAGTGCTAGTAAATTAATTATACATTATTTGTATTTTTTTGTAATCAATATTAATTATCCAATTGAATAATGCATGGAGATTTCACTGGTCCACTAATAAAGCAATGTACATAGTCTGTTTTGTGAATTGTGTAGACTGTATTACTGTCTATCAACCAATAAAATAAATAAACAGCTGTACTTTTATGTACTAGCTCTTTTTATATAATCCTATCATCTAACTTTTACTATGAATTACTGGTCTTGCATTTATCACAATATCGAATGTTGATCATGGATATTTCAATGCTTCAAGAACATAACTTTTTTAATGCTGAAATCACCTTTAAATAGCCCTGTTTGAGCATTTCGTGTTAACAGGCATTCCGACGCACGCTCTATTTATAAATATATACGTATGAAGGTTCGCGACTAAATTAATGACAAACAGATCTTCAAGGTAAAATCGATATAAATTTTTAACACAATCAATCAACGCCCGAGCCAAACATTAAAACAAAACTAGTATCATGTGACACATGAGATCCAACTGTCTATGGTGATAATATGTGTAATTGAAGAATACGTAACCAAAATATAAAACCTTAAATTCAAATAATTGAATCATTTAAGATATCTTGTTTTCTATAGAAAAAATAATGCCAGGATAGGATAGTGATAGACCTCCAGGTCATTCCTTTTTTTCCTACCCCGAATATGTAAGCATGTATGATATTGTGTATCCTGTCATACAAATTGTATGAAACTGAATTCAAATTTAAAAAAGGTGTTAAAAAAAGTTTGAGATGTACATAGATACTAATGTACCTAGGTATTTTTTAAATAATTAAATAATCTAGTTGGGGTCTTTCGGCGTTTTTCGATATTACAAAAAATGGAAATATAAGTAATAAAACATTTGTCATAAAAAATGTTCTAACAAAATATTTTTCTGAACCCTAGAACCGTTTGTCAATATTTTTAAAAAATTTCAGCGTTATGGTTTTAACTATTATGGTTTTTGAGAAATATGTGGAAATATTTCCATTAAAACAACAGGATCCCAACAAACACGAACCACTAGACATGTAAATAACATTAACTATACATACTGTGCCAATTATGAAGACCTCATTTGGACAAAGACAGTTTAAATTTATTGCCCCACGTATATTTAATAAACTAGACAATAACACAAAGAAAACACCACATCACAATTACCTTAAAATTCTTACAAAAAATGGTTAGTTGTTTCGTTGCAGGTTATGTACAAACGTTTGTGTATTAACAATAAATAAAATATAATATAATAAAATTTGATTTGTTGATAACCTCTGACCAGAACAAAAAATTCCGAGAATGAAAAATGTAGACTGCCATACTACATCTCGCGGATCTTGGTTTGAAACTATGTCGATATGTTAATAGAGATAAATTCTCTTGAACAAATTATCAGTTGACTACCCCACTAAATATTTATACAATGAATTTAAAGTTTTTGATCCGAAACAAATCTTTTAGCATTATGTACTAACAAATTTTCATAAAAATAAATTAGTTTACCCGAAAACACAACAATCTATAGCTACACGAGCCAGCACCGCTACAAATTATGTAATTCCACAAATGAGAACTACTTTTGGTCAAAGACATTTTATTTTCATTGCCCACATAATTTATAACATGTTGCCTATATCATTAAAAGAAATAGTATCGCTGAAATCATTTAAAAGAAAATGTTCCGAATACATCATGAACTACGGGAGAACTAAAATACATCAAATATTCGACATCGTAGTGTAAAAAGACATAATTTATATAATTGTTATTTTTATTTTCTTTTTGAAAAAAATCCTAATTGTTTTATAAATTTCGTGCTGTCTTGATTTGATTTGAGGCGCGACTGAATAAAGAAATGACTGACGGATCATATCTATGCTCTGTCAGTTCAGTATTCCCAAGAAATACTATTTCAGATTATTTGTGCAATTAACAAATAAAAATTACAAGATACCTACATTTACAATATTATGTATATGCATACCATGATGACTCAAATACCATTTTTTTAATATGTGTTATAGTTAAGTTTATACTGTTTAGATTCTTTTTAAAAATGCAAATAGTTACTCCTGTGAAATATAATAATATGTACACTGCTAGCCCTAGAACAGGTATACCTAGTTGGGCAGCAGTTAAGTATCTATTTTTAATGAAGATTATTTAAATGGTGTGACAAAGAAATAAATAAATAACAAGTGGTTTAAGTAAGTGTTGCACGCGTTGTTACTTGCAAATAATCACAAACACTGATTTAAAGAAAAATACCTATACAAATCTTGAAATCCTACACGAAAACAGCGGCCCGTTCTAATCTGGACACAATATATTAAATCTGAAAAACAATTATTTATTTATTAATTTTTTGTACAACAAAGTACACAAAAGGGTATATCGCCACATTTTTAGATTAGGTACTATTTAACATTTTTCTTTGTTAATTCTACCAGTAAATGTAGGTAACAAAAAAAATTATATATTTTGTATTGTTATTTATACTACTGTACCGAAATTTATATTTATTTATTTTATTATGGTTCAAAGTCTTATTTATTTTTACAATTTATATTTCTACAATTTATATTTTTACAAGGTTTGTCTAGTTTTTTCAACTCACTACTCAAATCTTTTGTTTTCATTTTTCTTGGGTTCTTATTTTCAAAATATTTCTATTTAAATTTTCAATTTAAATAGAAATAGTACTTAATTTCATAACACTGCCTCCCTCTTAGTTCAGTTCGTCCCGAACAGAATTCTCTAGATGAATAAATCGGCATTTTGAACCTTCTCTACAGTGAGATGCTTTGAAAAAGTAACATGGTACACTTTTTTTTATATTTTTACTGTATCTTGGATTATAGCAGCAAACTAGAACATTAATTCCAGTATTATGAAAAATCTCTTCTATCATATTCCGAACCACTTTCCAATCCATACCATCACTGATCTTTGGAATGCCGAGCTTCATAAGATTCAACTGTAACATTTGATCCCGCATACTTCGTAGACAGTTCCACATCTGAGCATACTCTGCTCGTTCCTCAGACGTTTCCTTATTCGTCATGTAGAATAAATGCTGTTTTCCATGCTGTGAATGGACCGCTTCTCCAATCTTCAGATTCTTGGCTTTTAGCTCATATAACATCCCATACTTTCTCATGATAACTTTGGCTATACCACTAGTCATCTTCATGTCTTGAGCCACACAGTAAGCTAAAACATTATCTTCTGGGATATCGAAGAGGTCTTGCTCAATTTCCACAGTCACACCATGGCGAGTGCGTCGATAAGGAGTCATCATGAATTCCTCGAAGGTCTTTTCTTCACTTTGGACATTGCAAACTTGAGCAACTGGATTTTTTTTTTCATCCTTGTTATCACCTAAAAAGGGAGCCAGGCGATTGAAATGTACCACTCTTGGCTTCCCATTTGGTTTTCTTCGTATACGATAAACCACATCATTAATCCTTTTGATCACTTCATACGGTCCTTCCCAGGATTTCTGAAGCTTTGGTGAGTAGCCTCGTCGTCGTTGTGGATTAAATAACCAAACTAAGTCTCCAGCCTGATAACCACCTTCCACAGCTTTAATGTCGTATCGCTCCTTCATCTTGTCACTAGCTACTTGAATATTGGACCGTACACGGTCATGTATAGCATTCATTTTCCTCCGAAGATCTGACACATAATCTTCTCCAACTAGATCTTCTCCAGGCTTAGATCCATACTGCAGGTCGCAAGGTAACCGTAACTCACGGCCAAAAATCACACTTGCCGGTGTTTGCCCTGTTGTCTCATGAATTGCTGCTCGATAAGCTAATAAGAACAAGTGGATGTATTCGTCCCAATCCTTCTGGTGATCGGACACTGCTTTTGACAAAAATCTTCCAATTGTTCGATTCATTCGCTCCACCATTCCATCCGACTGTGGATGCAAAGCAGTTGTTCTCGTCTTTCGAATTCCTAATGCTTCACAAATTCCCTGGAATACGGCTGATTCAAAGTTTCTTCCTTGGTCCGAGTGTAACTCCAATGGTACTCCAAAACGACTTATCAGTTCCCTTACCAAGACTTCAGCAACAGTGGTAGCTTCTTGATTCGGTAGTGCATAGGCTTCTGTCCATTTACTAAAATAGTCCATTGCTACCAGAATATATTTATTCCCTCTTTCCGTTGTGGGAAACGGCCCCGCTATGTCAATGGCTATCCTTTCAAATGGGCTACCAACATTATACTGCCTCATTGGCGCACGCCTTCGTTTCTGAGGTCCGTTTGAAGTGGCACAAGTTACACATCTTCTACACCAATCTTTTACATCTCCATTGTAATTGACCCAATAAAAACGTTGACGAATTTTTTCTGTGGTTTTTTTAACTCCCAAGTGTCCCCCAGACACATCATTGTGAAGCAGTTTAAGAACTTCAGGAATTCTCTTCCTTGGAATCAATAGTTGTTGTCTCTGCTGTGTTCCATCTTCATTCTCCAATACACGCTTTAACAACCCATTTTCCACGACAATGGATTGCCACTGAGCCCAGTATGACTTAATATTTGGAGATAGTGAAGCTATTTCTTCCCATAAAGGTCTTTGATCATTTTCCTTCCACTGCATTACAAACTTGAGGTCTGGGTCTTCCAATTGGTCTGCTCGTATTTCATCATCTTGCCAAAAATTGTCAACGACCGTGGTTCTACAAGCTATAAAAAACTTTTCCTCAGCCTTATTACAGTGCTGGCAATCCTCTGGACATGGTCGCCTTGACAGTGCATCGGCATTTCTATGATGAAGTCCGGCTCGATGTTCAGAATCATAGTCATATTCTTGCAATCTCTCTATCCATCTTGCCACTTGACCTTCAGGATTCTTGAATCGCAAAAGCCACACAAGTGCCGAGTGATCTGTCCTTAAAAGAAATTTCCGTCCATATAAATACTTGCGAAAGTGCTCAACTGACTTGATAACAGCAAGCAATTCTCTTCGTGTTACACAGTAATTGCGTTCTGGTTTCGACAATACTTTACTGAAGTAAGCAATCACGCGTTCTGCCCCATCTTGTACTTGGGAGAGCACACTTCCGATACCAACGTTACTTGCATCTGTATCCAGAATAAACATTCCTTCAGCTCGAGGATAACTCAAAACCGGAGAATTAATTAGAACCTGTTTTAATTCTTCAAATGCATGTTGGCACTTGAAATCCCATATGAATTCACTGCTTTCCTCCGTGAGTTTTGTCAGTGGCTTTGCGATGTCAGCAAAGCCTGGAACAAATCGTCGATAGTAGGTACTCAGACCCAAAAAGCTTCTTACTTCATGTTTGTCTTTAAGTACTGGCCAATCTCGAACAGCTTTAATCTTCTCAGGATCTACTGCTACTCCCTCCTCAGAGACAACATGACCTAGATAGTTGACTTGCTTTCGGAACAATATACATTTCTTGCAATTGAGTTTAAGGTTGGCCAACCTCAATCGTGAAAATACCTGTTCCAAATTTCCTAAATGTTCTTCAAAACGCTTCCCAAGTACGATGATGTCATCTAAGTATACCAAACAGGTCTCCCACGATAATCCTCTTAGCACACTTTCCATTAGTCGTTCAAACGTAGCCGGTGCATTGCAAAGTCCAAATGGCATCACTTTGAATTGCCACAATCCACTTCCAACAGAAAACGCCGTTTTTTCTCTATCCTTGGGTTCCAATCCAACCTGCCAATAACCACTCTTTAGATCCAAAGTTGAGAAGATCTTACAACCAGCCAATGTATCTAGGGTGTCATCGATTCGAGGCAGTGGATAACTATCCTTCTTAGTTACATTATTCAATAAGCGAAAGTCCACACAGAACCGAGTTGAGCCATCTTTTTTTTTAACTAACACTACTGGTGAACACCATGGGCTGCTTGATGGTTCAATAACGCTATCCCTTTCCATGTCTTGAATAATTTGATCTGCTTCCGCCCGCTTTGCTAATGGTAGCCTTCTAGGTAATTGGCGGATAGGCCTTGCGTCACCCGTATCTATTTGATGTTGAACAACATTGGTTCTTCCTTTAGAAAGACTCGCATTCTCAAAAACATCTTGATAATGAGCAATGAGGTATCTAATTTGTTTGCTTTGTTCTTTGGTAAGTTCCTTACAAGCATCTTTTACAAAGTCTTCAAGATGTTTTGGTACATCCTCTGAAGAAACTTGTGCGATGCAGGCATTTTGTGTTACTGATGAAACTGATGAACACACACTTAAATAAGCTCCTTTTTTGACAGTTACTGGATATTCATTTATGTTCATTAATCTGACTAAAATTTCCTTTTGGTTTTGAATCAGTGCTCTTGCAATTAATACTCCTTTTCCTGCTTCATTGTTGGCGTTGGACTCCACAACCAAAACATGTCCATTCGGGATAACACAGTCTAAATTGACTCGTACTAACATCTCACTTTGTTTTGGAATAGTTACAACATCCGCTGCAAGAACACGTGTAGAAAATTCCTCACGCTCTTGCACGAGAACATCTTCATCTCCAATTTTCAAAGATCGCCTCTTTAGATCCAACTGGAATCCATATTTCGCCATTATGTCCATTCCGAGAATAACTTCCTCCTCTATATTCGCCACTAGCACCTGATGATCGAAGATAGAACTACCAATTTGAAAGTTGGCATATGTCTCACCACATATAGATGCCGACTCCCCAGTAGCTGTTCGTAATGTCCATTTAGTTGGTGTAATACACTTTTTGTTATAAAGCAAATCTGGTCTCATGATTGTCATCGTTGCTCCAGTATCCAGCAAAAGTTTCAAATTCTTTCCATTTACTTTGCCATTTATAAACATACTGGTATCTCGACCACTGAATGATGCAACAACTGCAGATCTCTTTGAGGCATTGGTAATGTAGGTCAACAGTTGCCCCTTCCCATCAACCCTTTTTAGTTTTCCTGTGGCTGTTGCTGTTGCGTTGTTGCTTCATTTGGACACCGATTACGTAGATGTCCAGCTCGTCCACAACCCCAGCAGCGAAACTGTCTTTTTCTTCCTTGCAATGCCTTCATCACCTTTTCGACAATGCATTCGATGAGTTTTTGATTCTCTTCAACGGCCTCAACAACGCGGGCTTGAGCATGACCTCGTAAAGATTTTTTTATAGATTCAAATTCGAGTGCCTGGGTTAGAGCGTCACTCAAAGTTTGTGGTCTAGCTAGTTTTACAGCTTGTTGTGTCTCATTTGCCCACAATCCATCCAAGAACTTTTCTACTGCAAGGCTTTCACACACATCATCAGGAACCGTAGGGTATGCATATCTAATTAGACGCGCTATATCCGCCTCAAATTCCTGGAGAGTTTCATTAGATTTCTGATTACGATTCTTAAGTTGTGACCTGTAAAACTGTTCCATGTGCTTATGTCCAAATCGCATCTCAAGTCTCTCAATCAACAATTTTAAATCTCGTCGCTCAGCTAGAGGAATTGTCTCCAAAACTTTTAAAGCATCACCTCGTAATGATACACTCAACACTGAGGCCTTTCTTGTCATGGACCAGCCATTTATCATGGCCACTGTCTCGAACAATGTTAAATATTCTTCCCAGGGGCATTTTCCATCAAAGGTTGGCATATCATTTCGCACGCACTCCACTGTTGGTACTCTTGTATCTTCTACACACTTAAAATTTGTATCTACAGCTGAATTTTGCTCGGAATTCATTGGCGTGATTGAAGGAAGCACTTGATTCTCCAAAACTTTCATCTGTTTAGTTAATTCATTTATCTTCTCATCAAAGGTCATAGAATAATTCTGGAATTTCTTTTCTATAGTATTTGAATGCTTTTGAAGCATCGCTACTTCTCCTTTGATTTCTTTAATTTCTCCTTTTATATCTCTGGAATGTTCTTGAAACTTCTCTTCTATGTCTCTGGAATGTTCTTTTAAGACTTGACAAAGATCGTTGTTAGAGCAAGGCATTTCAAAAAGGTATGTGTCTGGATCCTCACCTACTTCTTGCATCACTTTTCTCAATCGTAGTTGAAGTGCATTTTTATTTCCTGATGTATCAGCGTCTCTCTCCTCCAACTCATGTTTTAAATCAACCACTTTCAACTCTAAAAGAGTTATTTTTTTTGATGCCATAATAAATGTCTTTATAAATAACTATTTTATTTTTTTCTTACACAAAAAATACTTGGGTATTTTTATACCCCACACCTGACACCAAATGTACCGAAATTTATATTTATTTATTTTATTATGGTTCAAAGTCTTATTTATTTTTACAATTTATATTTCTACAATTTATATTTTTACAAGGTTTGTCTAGTTTTTTTCAACTCACTACTCAAATCTTTTGTTTTCATTTTTCTTGGGTTCTTATTTTCAAAATATTTCTATTTAAATTTTCAATTTAAATAGAAATAGTACTTAATTTCATAACACTACGATTGAGATGCAATCGAAAACCATTGATATAGTAGATCTGCTTAGCGTTATTAGATAATTTCAACTATCCCCACTATGTCGAAAAAGCACGAGTAAGTTATTTGATAATTACCGACAATAAAAACCGGTTTCTAAGTGATCGCTTTTCGTCAGAACGGATGACAACTCAAAAGTGTAATCATATACATAATTTAAAATTGAATATTTTTACTGTTGCATATACGCCATGTTGACATCTGTTCGAATGCATTGCAACCTCATGTATAAGGACTGTTACTTTGAATGTTTACAAATCAATTTCTCAATAGATGGCGTTACAAAAAGGTTTCTTCGTTACTTTATAGATGGCGATGGTGTTTATCGGCCTCTTTTCAAACAAACGGATTTTCATTATTGAAATATATAGAACTTTTAAAAAATCGGATTGATAAGGATCACAATAAGAAGTAAAAATTGATGAACGTTGCGCAAGCGCATAAAGTGATCACGTAAAACAGCCGATGACAGGTCGTAAGCCCTGCGGGTGCCTTGAATTCCCTGTTCTCTTATAATATTCCAACTTCCTCTCTATTGAAGTGTGTAAAATTTTTCATATTTCAATTATATAAAAATATGACACAAAGTTAGCTCTAAAAATAATAGATATATAACAGCTAAAATCTAGCTTTATATAAAAGAGCGCATATAACGCTAAATCTAGAGACTGAAAACATGATAATTAAAACCGCATAAAACACTATGGAATTACATGTCAGTAAGGGACAGAATTCAGAATGTCATGATAAGAGAAAGAACCAAAGTAGCCGATGTAGCGGAAAGGGTCGCTGGTCTTAAGTGGAGCTGAGAACAAGCCGAAGAGGTATCGGCAGGCAAGGTGGTCTGATGACATCGAGAAATGTGCCGGAGGGAGATGGATGCAGTGTGCCCAAGATAGAGTTGTGGAGGATCAAGGAGAGGCCTATGTCCAAGAATGGAAAAAACCGGCTGAAGAAGAAGGGTAACTACCGCGTGCGTTAAAAAAGTTTATACGTAATTTAAAATCTCGGAATATCAAAAGTCATAGGTCATTTCATTTCATTTCATTTCATTTCATTTCATTTCATTTCATTTCATTTCATTTCATTTCATTTCATTTCATTTCATTTCATTTCATTTCATTTCATTTCATTTCATTTCATTTCATTTCATTTCATTTCATTTCATTTCATTTCATTTCATTTCATTTCATTTCATTTCATTTCATTTCATTTCATTTCATTTCATTTCATTTCATTTCATTTCATTTCATTTCATTTCATTTCATTTCATTTCATTTCATTTCATTTCATTTCATTTCATTTCATTTCATTTCATTTCATTTCATTTCATTTCATTTCATTTCATTTCATTTTATTTTATTTTATTTTATTTTATTTTATTTTATTTTATTTTATTTTATTTTATTTTATTTTATTTTATTTTATTTTATTTTATTTTATTTTATTTTATTTTATTTTATTTTATTTTATTTTATTTTATTTTATTTTATTTTATTTTATTTTATTTTATTTTATTTTATTTTATTTTATTTTATTTTATGTAGCTTCTCGGGCAACTAACAGGTGCTGTGTCAAAAATGAAAAAACATCACGAACATTCACTTTGATTTTATGCACTCTTTAAGCATACAAAAGATTTATTCCTCTATGACACATAGTTATGGAGTAATTTAAAAAAAAAAACTCTACAAAAGGATACTTTTAATAATGTTTTTAGGGGAAATTATGCTAAATTTTAATAGTGTACGACGAACATTCACGAGAGAAATGTTAAAAATACTTGTGGTATTTTATTTATAAATATACTATTTAACATATTTGATTTCAAATATGTTAAATAGTTTATTGTTTAATAGGCGTGTTTAGGTTTATATGCCCTCTTAAGCCCTTGTATAGGCGGGGTATACGGATGGACACGAAAATGCACGCTAAATTACCTTCTAATGTATGAAACACGAAAAAATATTGTATATCATCTAATGAAGGAATGAATAGTATATTTCCAACAGTATAAATATTATTACAAAGGAACAAAAATACATTTTTTTATTAGTTTATACCTAATTACAATTTTACAATTATTATTTTTTTTTTCCACACATTTGGAAATTTTACTGCCTCGCTAGAATATGTGATATTACCTACAACATTTTTTCGTGAACAGAAGGTAAAAACTAGAGGTTTTTTTTAAATTAACAAGAAAAGTAATGACTCATTCCATATGAAATCAACAAACTAAAATCAAAAAATTTACTTGACCACTTCAGAATTTCATGAAATTTGGTACGAAGGTTTTCCGAATAGAGATTAAGAAAAATACCAATTTTTTTTTCAAATACCTCAAACGGTTTCAAAATTAGGGCTACGTAAAATATCCCAAAATCAACAGAAAAAACGTAGCCGACATATTTTGAAATCACTATAGCTTTTTTCGTAATTGAGTTACAGAGGTGGGAGTGGTGTCATTTTACTCAGTTTTAAATGCTCTTTCTTGTGATATACAACACGATATACTTTGTTATAAAAAGTTTTTTTATGAAACTCAATTCAAAATTTTCATATTGTGTTTCTCAAAAAGTGCATTTTTGATTTTTTTTTAAAAATTACTATAAATAGTTCATATTTTTGGTAAGTGATTCTCGAAATTCAAAATGGGAGGCTACTGGGTTCATAGTTAAATAATAATTTAAAAAAGGGTGTTTTAATTTTTTGTATAAGTGGTATTACCATAATTAATTATGTACTTAGGAGGGTTACCTCTAAGACATCAATTTAATTATTTACAAAATAATATTTTTTTAGTTATGTTTTAAATAGTTTTATAACTTACTTTATAATGCATTTTATTTGAAAATGTAAGGAGACTCTCATAAATACATAACATTCAGCTAGATAGTAATTTAAAAAAAAAATCAAAAAATTCACTTTTTGAGAAAATCAAAATTTTGAATTGAGTTTCATAAAAAAACTTTTTATCCCAAAGTATGTCGTGTTGTATATCACAAGAAAGAGCACTTAAAACTGAGTAAAATGACACCACTCCCACCTCTGTAACTCAATTACGAAAAAAGCTATAGTGATTTCAAAATATGTCGGCTACGTTTTTTCTGCTGATTTTGGGATATTTTACGTAGCCCTAATTTTGAAACCGTTTGAGGTATTTGAAAAAAAATTGGTATTTTTCTTAATCTCTATTAGGACAACCTTCATACCAAATTTCATCAAATTCTGAGGTGGTCAGGTTTAAACCCTGTGTTGATTTCATATGGAATGAGCCTAATTAAAATATTATAATAATAAAAAACTCAGCCGGTAGATTTTAAAATTTTCTTTCGATTGAAGTAAAAATCTACTTCATAAGCCATTTTGTTATTTAGTTACTTACAATAATAAAAATAAAAAAAGGGTTTTACAAAAACTAATTTTACAAGAAAAGTATTAATCAAATTCAAATTTCAAAAAAACTCATGCAATAGAATAAAGATGTAAATACAAAATGTTCTTTATTTCAAATATATATCTATTGAGGGTACTGGGGAAATTATTTTCAAAATATACATATATTATGTATATCCTACTACAGCCTCGTAAGTACGTACGTAATATTTATTTTAGTATTAAAAACTGACTGTATTTGAGTGTTAAAGAGTAATACATACTCGGAGGAGTAAATATGAAATACATATCTCATTTTGACATTTGTATATAATTTATTCGCACAAACTGCGATGTAACATCGCAAAATAATAATTGATTCGGAAATTGTACGCAAATATTAATCCAAGAGCGTTGAACGTAAACAAAATTGGTAAATAACACTATATATCCAACTACACATTAAAAACGAGTTTTGAAAACAATGTAAACAATGTGATAAATATTGACTTTGAGTCACAAATATATTTACACATAGTAAAACGACCTAATCGTCGCTTGGCTTATTTGTAAACAAGAAACAAGTATTATAATACTGCAATATATCTGATGCTGGTTGTCGAAAATAGAGATTCGTATCAACAATGATTTTGTCCCCTTTATTTCAATTAACACAAAAAATCATTGTAATATTGAGCAATTCCATAATCACTGACGTTATAAGGAGGCTGATTCAAAAGTTTTTACTCCTCACTAACCTAAGGGGATATAGTGTGGAGTTATGAGTTCGCAATTTTTAAGGCTATATTATTTTCTTTATTGCAGAATATCAACTATTATCATGCTGAAATTGTATTCTAAAAGTTTCATCACAATGTGTGTATATGTGTGCTGTGTACTATTTGCTATGTACGGCGTATTTATTCGACTTTATCGATTATAGACTAAAGTTTTCATTAGATTATATTTAAATTTTAAAAATTTGCATATCTAATACTCGATTAGACCCTATATCCTTCAAAATCTAACGGGCTCTTAAGCGAGTGTTGGATATACAAATTTGCAAAATTTTAAAAGAATCGAATGAATAATTTTATCTGATTAAATAGAATACTACGCCGTACATAGCACATAGTACACAGTACACACACAGATACATTGTGATGAAACTTTCAGAATACAATTATTAGGTAGTTGATAATCTGTGATAAAAAATAACCTTAAATATTTCGAATTCATAACTACCCACTATACCCCCTTGGGGTAGTGAGTAGTTAGAATTTTATCAAATGTACGCCACACATATTTGATTTATCACAGTACAATATTGACAAATATAAACATGAATAAATTGTACACACAAAAAATCGTATTAATCCTCTTCTCCGTGGAATTACTCTATTTCATAAAAATAGTATAGTTGAATCTTTAATCTCACTAGGCGAAAGCCTGTGCTGAGGCAATAATAACAAGCCAAAACTAAAAGAAAAGTGTGATTTGAAGGTTAGGGTGTGCTAGCGTGTATAAGATGGCGATATGAGGATATGGGTAAGGGGAAGTGTGTGAGGGCGTATGAAAGTATACTTTATGTGTGCAAAATACATGTTTTACATGTTCCGGTATGTAGAACAAATATCAGAAAGAATGCTACAATTCCACGCGTATGTGATTCTCATAACACGTTGTTCTCAGCCGGGGCGGGGTGGACATCTTCAATGTGAAATATGATAAGTTTCGTCGCGAGATATTGAAGGTGATACGCTCCTAATTTTCCTCCCTCGTACCCTCCTATCCATCCCAAACAAATTGTATATGTGCATGTGTGTGTGTGTGTGTGTCTGTGTGGGTGTGTGTGCATATGTATGCGTGTGCGCGCGCGTGTGTGTGTGTGTGTGTGTGTGTGTGTGTGTGTGTGTGTGTGTGTGTGTGTGTGTGTGTGTGCGTGCGTGTAACATGAGTTGTTTACAGTATTTTCTTGTTATTGATGGAAAGCTTGTTATTGGCTCTGAATTCTATGTTAAAATTTGTATTATAAAAAATGTAAATGTGCTGTTGGCTTCCCAAATAAATAAATAAATAAATAAAATACTATCTCAAAAAAGCCCCAAGTCTCTCTTTTACTCTATAGGTACTTAATATTTCCAATAGGAGATCAATCGTAGGTGACACGAAATTATCAGGCAGAACAAGAGAGTCTGAAATATCTCGTGACAGAGCAGTAGCGAGTAGCGACTAGTAACCAAATAGGCTACCACGATATGGTAATAATCATTTCAAGGGAGAAGAAGGATGTATTATGTAGTTGTCGTCGCCAAATATCTCGAACCATTTCGCCGAGGAGCGATTTGCATGTACACCAACGAAGAAAAAAGACGCTTTGCGCATCCGGAAACCTGTTTCAAAATATTTGGCGAAAACTATACTGTGTTTTAAAACTATAACGTTCTCGGAGTAAACTGTTCAAGCTCAATATTATCCAACAAATCAAAGCAATAAATAAACAATATTTAATCGAATATTCTTTTAAGGTTGCATATATTGTCGGCCTTCGTGGCTCAGTTGGTTGGGTATCTGACTGCTGATCCAAAGGTCCTGGGTTCGATTCCCGGTGGAGACAGTTTATAATTGTGTTTTCAGTCTGAATCTGTGAGACGATTAATATCGGAAGTCTCCAGAATGTGACAACTTGTTATTGGGTGCATGTTAAATTAATATTTGACATAGTTGCCCGAGAAGCAAAATTAAATAAATAAATAAATTTACGCAAACATTGGATTTTTTCCCTGTCGGGAGTCAATGATATTTTATGACCAATTTACATGATTAAAATATACCTATAGAAATTTCAATAATAGGATTAATAGGGAACATAATTGGTGAGCGTTGCGCAAGCACATAAAGTAATCACGTACACCAGCAGATGACAGGTTGTAATCTCTGTAGGTGCCTTAAGTTCCTGGTTCTCTTATAATGTTCCATCTTAGTCTCTATTGAGATGTTAAAATTTGTCAAAAAACATATCATATAAATACAAAAAAGTTAATTAAAGATGTTAAAATTTCACCTGTAGGTCATATAGGACAAACATTTATACTTAGTAACGATTATTATTGTTATGAAAATAATTTTTTAACAACTTTTACTTCAATATGCGCGTCGAAATTCATATATAAAATGGTGCAATTATATTAAAAAGTTAAATACACTCTGATAATAATTAAACTGTGAACATAAATTGTGCGGTTTCGTAGATAACGAAAATACCTAAATTGGAACTATAAATGCTCGTATGATATACCCACTCCTAATTTATAACATGTATATAGATATTAATAACTACCTATATTTGTATAATGACATACCTGTGATAAATCTGTTTAAATGAATATAAAATAAATAAATCAAAATGTTTTTAATCAACAAACTTGTCGCTAGCTTATTCGTCCTATTAATTAATAATACCGAATAAGAATATCGAAACCTTTTTACAATACCCAAACTCTCCTTGTTTTGTACACAACTTACATTAGACCAATCCTAGAACATTGTAACACGATCTGGTCTCCTTTCATAACACGCATAATATAAAGAAAATAAAAAAGTGTAAAAAACTAACTTAGAATATCAACTACAAATCACACCTCCATTTTCCAAACTACACAGATTTTAGAAAATTTCATCGCTTTGCTTCCCTTGAGAACCGAAGAACCAAAAATGACCAATCACTTCTACATGAAATAGTTATATAATTGTTTTGATGCTCCCCAAATAATAAATTATTAAATATTTCATATGATAGGTAGAACAAGCAGACACTCAAACCTATTTCATATTCCACACTGTATATAGTACTAATGACAGAATTAATTCATGCTATCCAACAATTTGTTAGTAGTATAACACAAGGTTTTATGACGCTTATGTATTCAACAAAAAATTTCCGCAATATCACAGTAGTATATCGGCAATGACGCAGTGATACCATACTCCTCTATACCTCCTCAATTCTGACATATCCCATTATCATCTGCATGTTTTAATTTTGAATTACTAGATAAGTAATACTTTGTCTTTTTTATTTTTTTTATATATTCAATGTTTTTTTATTTAATAAAAATGAATATGTCCTTGCTAAGCAAGTACATATACATCTTCCTACGTTCCCTAAAATAAGCATAAATGCTTGTGCTATAGGTAAACGAAATCGGTCGAGGCTGGATTCGAACTCGAGACCACTGGATTACTAGCCAGCGCGCTTACCGCTCTGACATATTTGTATGTATTTCAATTTCAATTTTATATATATTCAATTTCAAACTCACTCCACTGTTTGCATTATGTTCAAGTTATTTTATTATTAAATTACGCATGATGCCTGATGAGGGAAACATTTTGAAAATGGTTTAACATTTAGGTATTATTGTCTTTTATAATTTGTAAATTGCTGTATTTTCCCCTAAAAAAATAAAAAAATACTGCTTTAAAGAAAACAAATATACACACAGTCAAAAGAAATTTATTTATTTCATTTTATGTAATTTATATTACTCTCCCACAAATATTTTTTTTAACAAAAAAATGTTTAAAAAACCTGACTCGATGTCGATCTTTTAAACAGCACTTTTCTTATATTTAAATGAGCTATATTTACATAAAGAAAGCATTCAGTTTATAAAAAACGTCAATATACATAACAACCGTTGGAATAATTATAAAAAAAGGATAACATAAGTGCCACACACCACGAAGATACGTTTATTTATCTATTTTCAAGTATTGAAAATATAAATAGTGAAATATTAATTTTCTACTTTGATATTCGTGTAAGTACTTCCAATACAAATCGTATTTATAGATTTCAAAGTAAACACTTAATATACAATAAAATAAATTAATATGAGTTGAATATATAGATCTGCTACGTCATAGGTGAATATACTGTGATATTGAACGAGTTGAGTGTATTATAATAATGCGTTTCTTGCTAAGTGTCGTAAAACTGCGATGAATCATGGATTCCTACCTGAACCTACTTATCTTATTTTTAAAGAATAATACAACTGTCGATTTGTTCAAGAGAACATATCCACAAAGTATCAGGCCAAGATACGCGAGTTTGTATGCAGGGTCTATATTTTTCACGGTTTTTGCAGCTTTGAAGTCAAAAAACACCAACTTAGAGGCTTCGCAGCGTATACGTATATGAATTTGTTCAATTATAGCTGCACTGATTATATCTGCTCCATGCAAAGCAGAACACCATGCACGTACCTCCAATAATGGATTTACTCAGAATTCGGAGTAGAACATTTAGTGTGTCTGTGTGTCGGTCCCCCCTTATAACTTTTGATCCGCTCAATTTACAGAGCCCAATATTTCAGAATATATAGATAGTTATAGGCCTACAAAACTTTTATACTCAGAATTTTGAATTTTTGTTTCAGTCAGAAGTTATCAACTTTTGAATTTTTATTTTATTTATCCATATATCTCAAAAATCATATAGGCTAGAACTCTAGAGCCATGAAAATTTGTATAAATATAGACAAATAAAGAATCTCAAAATGATTTTTTTTTTAATTCCAGAGTTTACAAAAATTTTTTTTAAGGAAAACATTTTTTTATGATAAATTTATGTGTTTAACTGCCTATATTTCAAAAGATTTTAAAAATATCTAAAAAAAACGAATGAACTTAACTAGATAATTTGATTTGCTATAAAAAATATTAACATTGTAGTAGAATCACATGTACATGTACATCGTTTCATATAATTTGTAAGGCAGTAAACACTACACAATATCTCACTCAATAGTTTGAAAGTTACTTAATTTAACAGTTAAAAAAATTAGAAAGACTATTCAGATATCCTTCAAAATCTAATAGGGTCTAAGCGAGTATTAGATATACAAATTTGCAAAATTTGAAAAGAATGTAAATGAGTCCTTTAGTCTATAATCGATTAAGTAGAATAAACACGCGTACATAGTACACAGCACATACACACACAGATAGTGTGATGAAACTTTTCGAATACAATCTCAGTATGTACAAGTTGATAATCTGCAATAAAGCCGACCGCCGTGGCAGAGTTGGTTAGCCGTTTGGTTTCTGTGCGGGCGTCCTGGTTTCGATTCCCAGCAGAAGAGAAATTTAAATTTATTTCTCACGCAAATATTGCTTCTCTGGGCTGGAAACACTGGTTAGTTGGAAGAAATTGCCATACGGCAATAAACTCGCCACTTGCGCAGGGTGCAAGGAAGTGTTCATTATTATTATGAATAAAAAAATAACCTTAAAATTGTAAATCCATAACTCCCCACAATATCCCCTTGGGTTAGTGAGGTTCTGTGATAAGATCACAGAAAACCAATTTTTATTCAAATTTGTTCGTTTTGTTCGTTATTAAAATAATTTCCGACAGTATTCTGGTTGGTTGGAAGAAATTGACTATAGGCAATAAGCCCGCCAGTGAGCATTATATTTGTTTATATTATGTAAGTACAAAAAGTAAATAAAAAAAATAATATTTTTTTTTTATTTCAAAGATGCGTTTTAAAGCTACATAAATAATATTAATCGATGAAGTTATCGTGGAAGTAAATGAGCTAGGTTCGCGGTAGGGTGACAGCTTTCAATCGAAAGTTATGAAACAATCTATGTACATCATTATAAGAAACATGGTAAACACGACGGAGTGTTATTATTTCATTTTTATTTTATTTTATTTTGTAAACATACAGTCATATAACAAATTATACATGAATAATAAAACACTCCATTAGTGGACCAATTAGGTTTACAGAAATAATAAATTTTCTGTTATAATATAGGGGAAAGAATGGAAAGGATGGAATGGAATCGGACGGAAAGAGAAAGAGGAGAGCTTGCACAAAACACTACTCACCAGAAGCCACAGAGGCATTCAGGGACTTAATTACTGATGATTTGAATCTAAAAATTGATGTATTACAGAGGTCTATAGTCTTAAAGAACACATTGAAATTGTTACATGTTCTATGGATAAATGTATTCTGTAAATAATTTGTTTTACATATTGGTAATTTAAATGGCAGTGGATTCCTGGTGTGACGTTATGTGCTGATTACATCTTTAATATTACATAACAGATGGTTATTGCCAGTAAAGTATGAAAAAAAAGTCTCGGTGTTTGGTATGCAATAGTACCTATTTAATATTTTCCACACAAAACTAGGATTTTTATCTTTTTCAGACACCACTCACGATGCAATTGTAAATATATACGATTAGGTACTTATCTATACATATTTAGTTCATATAATATATTGTTATATTATGATACATAAACATCAAAATACTAGTCACCGCAGCACGGATAAACAGCGTGTTATGATTTTCACGGGTAAATTGCCGTTATCCAATACAAATGACATGCTTAATTAGATAATAACCAATAATAACCGATCCAGGTGTCTAACAACGCATAATTATAAATGCATACTATCATGAGACAAACGAATATTCGTCCAATGTAGGTAATCCAAAATCACACTGGTCCAATATAATATTATATTCCTCGTGTTTAGATTATAGAATCATAAATCAAACCTGACAGGAACACAAAATAATGTGTATTACAACGGTTTTCAATTGTATTATGATTTATCAGAATGTGGGAAGGAAGCATCTGGAGGGCAGTCCAACCAAACGGTGGAATCAAAAACCTCATGATAACCCACTTGCCCCCCAGCTCTTGCCGCTTTTCGTCGCCTAGGTATTGAATACATAAAGAAAAAAATATTTTATAAGATATTTTGTGCTTCCTTTGTTTTATTTATTTTCTTGCTTGTTGTTTTTTATAAGTCATACTATATAAATTTGTTTTTTTTTTCAAACATTGTTTATATAGGTCCGTGGACATATTCTGTATATCCAGGACTCTTTTCAGGAGCCACCTTAGACAGGAATAATTAATTGTTTTATTACCAGCAGTGAGTACAATGCAACATGAATTCAAAGGTGGGCTGATTAAGTTACAATTACTTATGTTACTACTCTTATTTATTATATTAGTTTAAAAAAATATTATTGTACATTGCCCATTTTTTCAAATGATTAAAGAAAAAAAATATTCTTTTTGTTTATCCTAGGTGTTAGAAACTGTGCATGCATATTGGTATAATGGGAAAATCTTCTTCTACTTATTTTAGATCGTAGATCTGTTTTTTTCGAAAAAGCTATTCCTGTGAAGCCGAGGTCCAGCTATCCCTCCACCTCTTCTTCCGGGGAGGCGATGCCCTGGTAGGATTTCGTTTGCCGCTATGGATAGGATTCGAGATGCGTTCATCCTGTTGACATGGTCCGTCCAAAATCTTCTCCTAGCTCTACTCCATCGTATGATGTCCTCGGTCTCACAGGTCCTACTAATGTCGTCATTGCGAATTCTGTCCCTAAGCGTCTTCCCTGTGATAGCCCTTAAAACCTTCATTTCCGATGTTCGTAGGAGGTTTTTGGTTCTGATCGTGTCGGCTCTTGTCTCCACCGCGTATGTCATGATTGGTCTAACACAATATGTCTTATGAATTTTGACCTCACTATCCGTTCTTAAATATGTGTTATGCCAGATGATATTTTTGAGACATCCTGAACTAGCGGCTGCTTTATTAGTCTTTTCTCTAATTTATGAAACTAGATTAATAATTTTTGACAAATTTTGAACATCTCAATAGAGACGAAGTTAGAATATTATACAACAACCAGGAACTCAAGTTACTCAAGGCACTCCCAACAGCGAAAAATCCAATGTTTGCGTATATGCAACTTTAAAAAAATATTTAATTAATAATTAGTATATTTATGAACTAAATAAATAAATATAATTTAACTCTCCCTTTACATATTATATAACTCCTTGATGTCTGGATGTTAACGAAGAAATATTGAATAAACTTGAACGATTACAAATGTTTGTATACGATTTATGTATACATAATAATAATAATAATAAAGCCATTTTATTATTCCATTTCTTTTACAATTATTTTAAAGCATATATGTAAGTATTTTATTTAATTAGTAGTTAGTTAAATTATTATACAGTATTTAATTTTTTTTCTACTTTGTCTTATTAGTATGTATATAATATTTATATTTTTTTCGTGATTTGGATCCCTCTTGGGTAAAAGGCCTCCTCCAATAGTTTCCATATAGTTTTTACATATTTTCTTAATAAGAAAACCAACTCCATATAACCTTTTGTCTCTCCCATGTAACAGAAAATATGTTTGCTATGTTCTTCTATTCTGCACTTTATTTCTTACTTCTGAGAGTCCTAAAATGTCACAGTTAATGTTTTTGATAGCGTGTTTAAGTTCTATCATTTTTCAGATGATGAGAGAGATCTGACGTTACAGGTACAGACCTTAAGATTGTTATTTTTCTTACATTTATATAGAAGGATACGATACATTTATATAGGAGGCGGCTGTGATACGATTTATGTACAATCAGTGATAATATGTTCATGAAATCTACTACCTTGACCAAAGACACGTAAAAGACTTTTCATTTATTATTGTTAACTCTTAATAACACAGGAATTGATACATAAAAATACTCTTCTTCTGTTACATTTTATTCAACCGTATCTGTCCACTGCTGGACACAGGCATAAAAATACTAGTTGAACTAAAATGACCTGCATGGGTTATTTAATTTATTGATGTATGAATTAGATTAGCCTTTATTAGATTAGCATTTAGCCTTTAGCTCACCGTTCACTGAGAGCGCAGATAAGATTGCACCTACAGAGAAAGAAATATAATTGCACCGGATTGTTTACAAAAAAGTCTTGAAAGCTCTAAATTAGCTCCGCGCCATGATCCAAGAGAACACAACTATTTAATTTTATTTCATCTCAACAGCTTATTTCATAAATTGCTTAAAACATTACACACATCAAAGCCAATTACAGAGATGTCTAAAATTATTAATGTCTAAAATAGTTATGTAAATTTGGTATTATAATATATCTACATATACATACGAAAAGTGTTTAATTGTGTCAATACGGTCGCCATAATATGGTGATACTTAGTATGGTTAGGTTTTATTTGTCCTTTGGTCACTTTACTTTTAACGCACGAGTGGTCTATCTCCACACCGGCGCTGGCGGCCACCTATGAAAACATTGCAAGGAAAAAAGGTAAACGGTATATATATATATATGATGTAAATATATCAGTGAAAATTTGTTTGCATTTTTTTATGCCTAAAAGGACAATAGGTCGGTGACCGGTATGGGGATGATGAAGTAAAATAAAGAAATATTTGTGTTTGTGTGGGTTTGTATGGGTTTGTATTTGTGTTTGTGTGGAGGGTGTATGTATATTATGTGTCTATGTGTGAGGGTGTGTACGCAGGTGTGTATGATAGTAAATTTATTGTTGTTACGTATTGTTGAGGATAGCAGTTTTTTTTTGTCAAGATTAACATAAAAAGGATCAATCGTTAAGTATTTGTGATTGCATGAGTTGCAGCTGCGATTAATAATGGAGTTTTTGTATGCGTTAGTTTTACATTTGCTAAAGTTGAAAAGTTCATATTGTCGAGTGGATCTTGATGATATTCTACCTATAATTGATTGATTCTGTTAGCTCTGGACAGTTCAACTTATTATTAAGTACATATCAAAACTTTGTAATTCCAGATTTCTTACAAATTATTTGGTAACGTAATTCACAAAAACTTTATCTGAAAAAAATATTTTGTAAACGATTCGAAGAGGGCTAAAATTATAAAATTATGTATGTTACAAGAAAAAATAATGTTCTTGCTTTGTGCACTTAGGAGATCTGGAGACAATCCACTCTCTATTATTTATAAGACCACAACACCAAAGCGTCGATAAATTTAAAAAAATATAATATATTATATAAAGACGATTCTTTCTATTGTAAACAATAACCAGCACTTTGTATCGACGCATCCTAACTAAGAATACAAAACGGATAAATATTCATATATAATATTGTATATGTTTATTCTGAATTGTGCAACCATTTTAATTATATGCGTACCTCAATGCCACACGATTGTGATGTTCGCCTATGATCAATATTCACTCGATTTGTTTACCACCTGGAAATATATTTTGTTTTGTTGTATTCATAATAAGACAGCAATCAATTCTACCTGTATTGACTCACAATCGTACGAATAAAACGAGCCTTTTACTGAAAGTCACTATACACGCTACTCGCTTAATAAATAACTCACAAAAAAACGAAGAAAGCTGAGATAGGCCGGGTACGTTCAAAGAATGACACCATCGCTGGTACCAAAAAGAGTCTTAAGCAGCCCATTCACAATCGTGTCATTCGGCGTAACTCCATATGGACCGGTTCCATTTGGAGCATTATCACACTCACGGGCGCGCCATCGAGCCATCAACATTAGTATAGACAAGCTGTCGGCGCTTTCGCAATAATAATTTTTATTTTTTTTTTATTTATTTATTTTTTTTTAATTTTATTTGAAAAAATGGGCAACGTACAATAATATATTTTTAAACAAATATAATAAATAAAAAAAAATGAGTTATAATTCTGATGATGAGTTTTATACAACTGCTATAGCGGTTTTTTTATATATTAAAAGAAAAAAACAAAGAGAAAATGCTGTATTTTCGCATTCGCGAGAGTGTCAAACAGCTCGGCGCAATGAGATGGCGCAACTACCGCTGTTTTTCTCACTCATTTTGCCGTACCGACAAGATGCGCCGCGCCGTTTGTCGCGGCACTATGGAGTTTCGATCGTTTGGAATTCCATTTTGGTGTGTCAGGCCAATTGGGCTGCGCGGGTTTTGACATTCACGAGCGCATTTCGGAGTGATAGCAAGCCATTTGGAAGGATGGCACGATCGTGAATGGGGGCCTTTAGATAGAACCCAGGAGGCAAAATAAACTTCTAGATGTGCCAAATAGAGGGTCACAACAGAGGCCAAGGCATAGTGATATAAGCTGTAAAGTCATCGAGGAGCTAAATGAAAACTAGTATGTAAAAGATTTGAGCAATTAGGACAACAATTATACTATTCACTCATACAGCACGATCGTTAAATCTCTTAAGGTAATATAAAATGAATATAACGGGTGTCTCAAAATAAAGTTTATGTTTAGTGGATCGATTAAATAAAAAGTATGCCGTGTATCGAAAAAATGTTTATTAATTATTACAGTACACAATTTGGGAATTTATTTCTTAAAAATAATATCGCCCAAATGTAGACCCTTGCGTTCGCAGCACTCATTTAATCGAACAGTAAAATTACTTATGACGGCTCGACAGGAGGACTCAGTGATGGCTACCATTTCGTGACGGATATTTTCTTTCAAATGTGCCAGGGAAGTCGGTTTACTGGCGTAAACTTTAGATTTAAGATAGCCCTATAGGAAAAAAAATCAGGACTGCTTGGAGGTCAATTTATGTCACCTCTCCTGGAGATCAATTTGCCTGGGAAAATTTCACGGCAATTAACTCGTGGCAGAAATGTATTGGACGTGTGTGACGTTGCTCCGTCCTGCTGGAACCATGTTCTTTGGTTATAGCCAGGAAAGTTTTGCAGTTCAGGCACTAAGAAGTCGTCTAACATCTCCACATAACGCTCTGAATACAAATATAAAAGTTCTTTTGAGACACCTTGTACTTAATAGATGGCGTTACAAAAAGGTTTCTTCATTACTTCATAGATGGCGTTAGTAAAAATTGTTTATTTTCAAATTATCTGTTTCTCATTATTAAAATATATAGAACTTTCAAAATTGCATTAATAAGGGAACTCAATAAGAAGGCATAATTGGCGAACGTTGCGCAAGCGCATAAAGTGATCGCGTAAACCATTCGATGATAGGTCGTTAGCCCTGTAGGTGCCTTGAGTTCCTGGTTCTCCTATAATGTTCCATCTTCGTCTCTATTGTATTTTTTTGGTATATTATGAAATTTAATATGCCAAAAACATTTAATAATAGTTAGGTACTTCAATATTTTTGTTATTAAGTTAGAGATTTTTATTACTTTCTCAGAGCTTTTCCAAGAGAACATTATCAATTCCGACTAGCAAAAAAGGTTGGTATCTACCCCCAAACTCTTTTGCTACGTCACCATAACTGTAAAGCAGAAACTTTAAGAGGGCATATAACGCTAAATTTAACACGGTTAAAACCACCAATGCACTATGAAGTTACATGTTAGTAAGGATAACTATATCGCGTGCGTTAAAATGGGTTTATACGTGATTTAATTATCAGCCACCCAAAATTTGTTGTTTTTTGTAGTTTAAAAACAAACCTGACTTGAAATGAAAAAAAACATCACGAACAGTCACTTTGATTTTATGCACTATTTAAGCACCTAAAAGATTTATTTCTCTACGATACTTAGTTTTGGAGGAATTTAAAAAATGCTGTGAGTAAATAATGATATTTTTAATATTTTATTTAAGGTAATTTATGCTGATTTTTAAAATTGTGTAACGAACATTCACTAGGCAAATGTTGAAAATACTTATGGTATTTTTCAGAAACACGCTGTTTAAAATATGTCAGAAATTCGATTTCAAATCGGGGTGTTAAGGTTTATAAATATGCCCCCTTAAATCCTTTCTTCAAAAAATTCCAGTATTTATTTATTTTAAACACACTTTTTAAAATATGTGAGAAATTTGAGTTCAGTTCGTGTTGTTTAGGTTTATAAATATGCCCCCTTAAATCCTTCCTTCCAAAAATTCTAGTAATTGTTTTTGCACAAATTTTGAATATGTAAGTGTATTTTTTTACAGTACCTACATAAAATTCTTGTAAAAACGTTTGTTAATAAGAACAATAAATATCACATGATTATTTCGGCTGCAAACAAATAATCATTGTACTGGCTCCATTGAATTTTTTAACACAGACTACGAAATTTAAAACAATCAAAACAATTGTATTGTCCACTTGGGCTAAGGTTGTATAAAATAACTGACGAATTATTAATTATTTTATGTTGTAGCTAATAATAAATTCTGTTTCGAAAAAATTACAAACATAAATTATTTTAATTCAGCATGACTCAGATCTTTACTCACCAAGTTGATCACATCGAAAAAAATTTATGAATGAACAAATTGACTCCATAGAAATAGCGTGTTTTCAACATATGAGGTAATGACATTTATATATACATTTTAAATACTACGCCATCAAACTAAATAATTGCCTAAAAACCTCACTAAAACTTCTACCGCAAAACACATCGTCACAATAATACAAAAAACACATAACGCCATGGATAAATAACACCGGTTCAGATCATATCAATAACACAATTACACCTAATCAAATATAATTAACTTTAAAAAAAAAATCTCAATAATTATTTAATGTATAATTTAATTAAATAACTATATACATAGTGTACTATCTATGTCACACAACTGTTAAAATGAACACCTCGGCACAGGACTTCCTAGTGAGGTGTTCATCGTACCCTAGCAATTACAATACTTATCAATAAATAACACACATATATGTACACACTCGCTTAACTTCTAGCTCTAGTATTTAGTTGAAACTTCCTCATTGTATTGTTAATAATAGATAAATAAATAAAAGTAAATTCACACCAGCATATCTGTCGCTATTAACCTCACATTGTGGGATATGCCGTAATGATAAATAGATATATGTTGATAAATGTGGCAACACTGTCCAACCATTCCTTCACCACAAAAGTATTTTTTTTTAATATAAAAAATGAATATATCCTTGTTAAACAAGTACATATACATCTTCCTACGTTCCCTAAAATAAGCAAATAAATGTTTGTGCTTAGGTGAACGAAATCGGTCGAGGTAGGATTCGAACTCGCGACCACTGGATTACTAGCCCAGCGCGCTAACCGCTCTGCCACCGACCCATCTTAGTATTGCTATATAAGTACAGGTGAATTATGTGGAAACGAAATAAACATGAAAAAGCTATAGCAATGAGAACAATACGCAATACGCATGTTGGTTGTGACTAAACAGCAAATCAGATGATTAAGCAAAGTATCTTGGGTGGAATTATCTTAATTAGCGCTTATGAATTTCAAAAAAATATTAAGAAATATGAAAATCATCAAATTGTCGATGTGTTCCAAGAGAATTTACTTCTCTTAACATATCGACATAGTTTCAAGTCGATACTTTTTTTTTAAGTAAAACATCAAATGTCCTTGTTAAACATGTACATAATATACATCTTCCTACGTTCCCTAAAATAAGCATAAATGCTTGTACTATAGGTGAACGAAATCGGTCGAGGCAGGATTCGAACTCGCGATCACTGGATTACTAGCCCAGCGCGCTACCCGCTCTGCCATCGACCCATCTAGTACGCAAGATTTGTATGGCCATGTCTATATTTTTCCATAAATTCTATGTATTTTTCATAGTATTTTCAACTTTGAAGGTTTTGCAGCATATATGTATATATGAACTTATATGAACTCAGAATTCGAAGTAGAACATTTTATGTGTGTGTGTCCCTTAGACCTATTGATCCGCTTAATGCACAGAGCCTACAACTTTTGTACTAAAAAATTTGAATGTTTGTTTCAGTCAGGCGTTATCAACGCCATCGACAGTTGGACCTCATGTGATATATGCAACTGGTCTAAAAAGGGAAACAATTGTGAGATACATAACAACTAATAAATTACATTCAATAACATGTAATAAATGCACTGAAGTACATTATTTGCTTATCAAAAAGAAGGAAATAATTGTGGGATGCATACCTACTAATAAATCACATTTGATAAACATGTAAAAAAATTACTTTCCTTAAGAAAGGAATTAACTGCGGGATAACAAGCTCACGTCACATTTAAATGAAAAGGAAACGAAATTCTTGCGAATATAATAACCTTTTAACATGATAAAGTCCTATATGACAAATAGATCACAAGCAGTAGCCACCAAATGATTCAAATCGTGTTTTTTTCCGATTCCCTCCGGAGTTCCACAGGGGTCTCACCTGGGTCCCTTGCTTTTGCTGATCTACATTAATGACATAACACAATGCATAGCTACCTCTGAAATAATTCTCTTTTCCGACTACCAAACAACCAACCAAATAACCAAATACTTTAAAGAAACAACCTTGCTTGTTCTACTGTTTAATGCCTTTTTTAGAAGTCATTTAGAGTTCGCATCAACCATATGGAGCACAAATTATAATGTTCACATCGACAGAATTGAAAAGATTCAGAAAAAAATATCAAAACGCTCAATTTCAGAAAACAAATTTACGGCTATTATTACGACCAATCATTAAAATTACCTGGGTTTATATACTTTAAGAAAAGAAGAAAGATATATCTGATGTCTATCTGCTTTACAAAATACTGAATAACCTTGTAGATAGCTCTTACCTACTCCAAAAATCTCTTTCAACTGCCCAATGAGAACAACACGCCAAAATCACCTTTCTATACATATGCAGAACAAATTACGCACATAATAATTATATAAACAGATGTTTATTAATCTATTACAATATGACCCCCCACCAGATATATTTAACTCAACGCAGACATCGATGAAACGACAATTACGCACAGTTGTTGGTAATATTATTGGTTAAGAATCAATCCTATCTTCCTTAAACCTTCATCCCTTCATTATCAACGCTTTTCTATATCCATTACCCTTCCCTTTCCCCCCACTTACACTCACCATCATACTTATAACTCAATTATTCAAAATCTATATATTATAATGTAATTAAGTGAGACTTTCTAATTGGCTTATTTTTATGTAAGTACATATTTATAATTAAACATAAAATATTGTATAGCTGTTAAGTTTCCTAATAAATAAAAATAAAATAACGATACTCTGGGACGGGCATAGCCTAAAAGAGTAGCCTAATCCACAAATTAAAATAAATATTATATATATATATACTCTGATGAAGAGATAAAATACGAAATGAATATATAAGAGGTAGCCTGGGTGTACGCGATGTATCCGATAAGCTGATGGAGAATAGGCTGAGGTGGTTCGGGCATATACTTAGAAAACCGCCAGAATATATAGGAAACACTGCACTGGACCATCGAGTGTCTGGCAAAAGATCCAGAGGGCGTCCCAAAAAACGATGGAAAGGCCTGGTGGCTGAGGACATGCAGGAATGTGATGTCTCTGAGGAAGATGCTCAGGATAGGGCGAAGTGGAGGAGCGCAGTGAGGAGAGCTGACCCCACCACCATGTGGGATGCAAGCTAAGGAAGAGAGAGAGATATACTCTGATGACATAAACTTTTAACTTAATTATAACGTTATACATATTATTTACTACTTTATCAACTTATATTGTAACTACACATCAGATAATATTATACTTGTAAAATAAATAAATAAATGAAATTTTATACCCTGTCATAAAAGACGATGACGTAGTAGTAATATGAAATGTAAGCGTTGAATAGTCAAGGCGTGTGAGGTATTTTTTTCAAAGATTTGTTAATAAACAAAGCTTCCATGTTTTTCAAGTTCGGTATATAAAATATCTTTAGTGTATAAAAATATTTTATTATATCACTTTTTCAGTTAAAAAACTGAAACAATCGAAACAATTGTCCTATAAAAAGGAATGGAAATTCGTAAATATAGTTTGTTATCACCAGTTGGTATAATTAAAGTTAAATACAAGAACAAACGAATCGTTCAATAATAATACGCTCAAGAGCTACGTTGTGAAAAACAAGATTTTTTACTCAAAAACATAAGCAACACACAATCGTATTACTAGGGTCAGGAAACCTACGACTGTAATGGTTTTGGCACAGAACCAAACGAGGATTTATTAATAAGTGTTTATATAGCAAACAACATTGCAATAATAGACTAAAAAATAAGTAAAACTCACTAAAATAGACTGATTTGTATTTCATTGGAACAAACCGTAAATATATTTACATACTAGGGTAAGTTTGTGTAGGCAATATGGAATAGGTACATACAACAATATTTATTTACCTGTATATTTCACTCAATTTTCTTTCGTCTTAAAAAATATCGTACAAAAATGATTTCTGCTCGTCTACTAAGCATTGACTGTTTCGTTTATTTTACAAGAATAAAATATTTAGTTGCGCGTTGAAAAGAAGCAAAGATTAAATAGGAAGAAGTATTTTCATGAACTCTTTAGCCGTGGAAGGGGGCGGTTTGCAAAAAAAATTAAATAAATAATAATTTATTTGTTGTTTATATATATATAAAAATAACAAACATATATCTTTTGCACTATTTTACAACAAATAGGCTATTTCTCAGCTGTACACCCGTGGAGATCCACAGTGCAGTTGGTTTTCAGCATAGCCTTCACAAAATATATATTTAGATACATATAGATAATAATACAAAAATAAAATAACATAAAATTATATATGAAAACATTTAAACAGGAAAAAATAAAGAATTGAGATAAATAAAAAACTAAAGGAAAAAAATATATATATAAAAATAAATAAATAAACAAAGAAAGCATTATTACGACAGTTAATTTTGTCTATTATTTTAGTTAATTTTGTGTACTTTACAGCCATTCACTGCAATGCTTTTTTAAAATTCTGCAGTGAGGCTGCCGTATATACACCAACCAAGAAAAAATACACAAATTTATGATCTTCACACCCACGTGACTGGTTCAAGTTGTTTTGCGATCGTATACTATTGGTGATACTCAGCCTTAAATATTTACATATCAAGCATAACAAAGCAAAAGTGCACACAAAAATCCCACAAGACACAGCATGTCTGTCGGTGGGTATACCAATTACATATAATATAAACAAATATCTTACTGTTAATACAATAATAATAGAAAAAAACGACATTAAAAAAGTGATTATTTTAAGAAGTTATATTTTATAAGAAAATAAATTACACTTTATTCATAAGAAACTGTGCTTCTGAACTGGCAAATCATTTATCGTATCTTTTCAATTTATCCTTCCACACAGGCGTCTTTCCGTCGTATTTGAAGAGATCTTAAGTACCGCCTATTTATAAGGCCAGCGATAAACATGATATTAAAAACTATAGACCAATTTCTAAGCTCTCTATATTTAGTAAATTTATGGAAAGAATTGTGGTTGAGCAAATAACACCTTTTATTAAGCGATTCATTATACCAAATCAACATGGATTTTTCCCTGGGAGATCAGTGGAAACTAACATGTTAGAATATACAGAATATATACTGTCGTCCATGAAAGCAGGTGGGCGTGTTGACGCAATCTATACAGACTTTTCGAAAGCGTTCGATAAGATTAACCATGATATATTAATACACAAACTTGAAGTTTATGGTATACATGGAAATTTACTAAGATGGTTAACTTCATACATCAAACACAGGCTACAAGCGGTGACAATAAATAACTTTAGGTCAGAATTTAGGACGTGCAGTTCAGTAGTTCCCCAGGGCTCTCATTTGGGTCATATTCTCTTTATATTATATATAAACGATATCTCAAATTGTTTTTCCTCTTCTAATTTTATAATATATGCGGATGATATTAAAATTTTTAAAAAAATATGTACACAAAATGATTCACTAGCTTTACAATCCGACCTAAACCGCCTATATGAATATTGCTCCAAAAACAGTTTGTTTTTGAATACTGATAAATGCAACTGTATCACTTTTACTCTGGAAAACTACTCTATCAATAGTAAAACACTTGGCAGAAAGCATGAAATTAGAGACCTTGGAGTGTTACTCGATGCAAAAATGACTTTCAAAAGTCATGTAGATAAAATTATGGAAAAAGCAAATATACAATTGAACTTTACCTTAAGAGTATCTAAACCTTTTAAGTCATCAAAAACTATTAAGATTTTGTATTACGCCTTTGTCCGTAGCTGTTTAGAATACGCATCTGTTGTGTGGAACCCACGATACATAACTTATATATAGATAGGATAGAGAAGCTACAAAATAAACTTCTCAAACATTTAGATTTTCGAGAAAGACAGGCATTCAACAGCTCAACCCAATCCGCTAAATATCATGGACTAATTTCTTTAGAGAACCGACGCACACTGGCCGACATGATGTTCTTATACAAGATTACAAACAATATTGCAGATTCGAGCCTCTTGTTGAGTAAACTGGCCTTGCATGTACCAATAAGGCTTACAAGAACTGCCCATACCTTCAGACCTCCCAGCTGCGATACCAACTATGCTCAGAACTCTTTTATATACAGATCATGTAATACATTTAACGGTTTCAACGACATTGATTTGTTTCATAATACGTTTTTAAATTTTAGGACTTCCATCACAAACTCTTTACTTCGAGCGTCATCGTAGTGCGTGCCCCCCCCCCCTTACTGTCTTCATTTTCCTTTTCCCATTAATCAAGCATAGCTCATTCAATTTTTTCTTTTACACTTTTAGTTTCAGTTCTTATGATTTATCTTTTTTAATGTACATACACATACACACCCAAATTTAATGAATCTATTAACAAGTAAACTTATTTCATAAATAAATTAGGATGTGCAGAAACCATTTAATAAAAAAAACATTCAAAGCCGTGTAATACAAAAATAAATTAAAATAAAAGGTCACGATGATATTTTCTCTGATATACCTATATATTTTAACACTTCAATAGAATGCATTTTTTTACAAATCCGAAATCTAAAGTCTTTAAAACGTCGTTAAAAATTCGCAAACAAACCTGTGATTCGAAATTATCTAATAATTGAAAAACTTGTCAATTTTCAACGTACGTTTTAACCCGATATGACCTCAAGTATGTGAGAAAAGTTCTACGCCCGTCTAGACATTTCTAGAATCCATGTTAATATTATCAGCGTCACTAGTGAGTGCAACCACCTGCTCTAGTATCTTTTTTAACTTTTAATATAGACACTATGATAACATTAATGTAGATTTTTTATCAATAATGATATTCAAAAAGCCTCCGCAACGACTTCAAAACCAGAATTCCGTTGAAAATTTTTGAATAAAGATTTTTCAACATGAATCCTGGGGGGCAAGTCTGGTCCATCCGGCGAAATCAAAACCCTCACGATTACCCATATCATAGATATAATTATCTTATGGAGTTCTATAATATCTTTAGATGCTATAAAATATATCTTTAGGTGTAAAATCACTAGGGTTTTGAATTCGCCGGTTTGACCAGACTTGCCCCCCTGGTTTTTAAACCTTGTTTTCTCTCAGTATACATAATATAAAATGAATGTGATTTACAATATCAACGAATACGTAGTACAAATTAATACTTACTCGTTACGCGGGCAACAATATAATAAAAAAGTAACAAAACTAATCAAATAGTAATCATACTTCGGTAACCTCGGACTTATTTTTTGTTACAAACATGAAGTACTTACTTACAGATTACATACAAAAACTACATAGTAAAATACAAATTAAAACTGAATCGTATCGTGGCTAACAATATGTATAGATTGACTAGCGACGTTTTGATAGAGAAAAGTAACAAAACTAATTAATCAATAATCATATCCTCACCATACTTCAGTAACCTCATAGTTTATTTTTTACAAACAATACTTTCAGATTACATACAAAAAAATTCACAGTAAAATTTGCAATAATCTCATTCGGAATTTTACATTTAGTTTGACTCCACGTTGTGAACCAATACTCTGGCATGTAGTCGTAGCTTATGTCAACTATGTATATTTCTTACTCTTTTCTAAACAGTTGTTTAGTACACAAAATTATCATTCATTCACACTAATTTATTCACAGTACCTAGACACTAAATATATGCATATTTACCTATTTCGATTATGTACCACCTGTTGAGGCTAAGAATGGATTACATATCAGTTTGTTCTTATAGAACTATATTAGATTTCAATTATAAAACTTCATGAATTGTAGAAATAAGAAACAACGTATAGGTACCTAAAGCTATTCCTAGGACAGAAAAACATCTTAGCACACCCGCCGAATTATAGCTTCGGGTGATTTACGCGACATACCTTCCTTGTTGGCTTCACCACTTGGATTATTCTAGACGTCTTTCAAACATTGATCAGAGGAAATAGCTTATGAATGGTCATTAGCGTGATAATATTTGGAAACAATTATGTATATAGATATACGTAATATGGTACCTATAGATACCTACCTAGAATAATATCTAATATTAGTTTTGATATCCCTGACGAACAGAGTGAGACATTTAAATGCCCCGACGACGGAGAATATTGGCACACGACGCACGCGCTCTCCTCGGTTGCTATTTGCGCGCGCGATTTAGGTGGGACTTTGTTTACTCGCACGTTCGCTCTGTTTGAAAAATTCAATGTTTACATCGCGCATCGGAACAAACCTGTCCGTCGTGTTCACGTGAATGTAGTGTGCATTCGTGATATCTCTAAACTCTAAACCAAATATCAATTTGTATTTCGTTTTAAAAAAGTGTGGGATAAAGCCAACGCTTAATCTCCGATACTTTTAATGACTAATTAAACATAGTTCAAATAAATTACATGGGTACATGTTATCTACTGTATAAACAACTCTAAGCTCTCTACCTGTCAAAACATTAAAACTTTTTTCATCATCTACACACCATCATAAATTACCTTAACTAAACAAAAATGTTTAACTTACAGCTAATCAAAAGAAATATCTCTAATCTGGATAAGAACTACTTTTACCACACAAAGCACTCTTTGCAGAAATATTTTTTTTATAACAAATGAATAATATGTCCTTGTTGAACAAGTACATATACATCTTCCTACGTTCCCTAAAATAAGCAAATAAATGCTTGTGCTATGAGTGAACGAAATCGGTCGAGGCAGGATTCGAACTCGCGACCACTGGATTACTAGCCCAGCGCGCTAACCGCTCTGCCTTGTCTTATACAAAGAAAACTACACGTACCTATCTGAAATTGCTAATGTTTGAGATATGGGATTTTATTACAAACCTAATTTAAGCTCATTAAGGCTCTTGTTAACACCTATGACCTTGGGCATACGGAATGTACATACATACACATATGAACACATTTTATTTATTTTTTTTATTTTATTTATTTATTGCAAATAATATTTTGTTACAAAAGGTATATAATATTTCTTATAATTAATACATTTATATTATAGGTACGTATTACTCCACTGAAAGAGTAAATCTCGTGTTCAGCGGAGGAAGAGCGTAGCAATTATTTCAAGTCCATAATAGGTACATTAAATATTATATTATATTAGATACATAATTGTTTAACATTGATTTGAGAATATAAAATTATTGCACACTTTTTTAAATTTTATAAAAGGTTTAATTTTTCTTATATCTAAAGAAAGTTTATTATAACAGTTTATTCCTAGGTAAGAATAGTGATGCTGCATGGTTGATGTATTGTATTTTGGAACCTTAATTTGTCCCTCTGAGCGAGGACGGGAGCTTATTATATCTATATTATCGTTGTTATCAATAATATTTTTGTAAGTTTGAAATACTGCACTTCTTTTAAATATGCTATCCAGTTTTAAAACTCCAAATTCTTTATATAGTTGCTGTGTTGGGTAGTCTCTTGTTTTTTTTAATAACTTTTATGATTAAATTTTGAGCAGTTTTAACAGGTTTAATGTTGGTTTTAAATGCTGCACCCCATGCTAAGATTCCATATTATATTATTGACTGGGTAAATGCATAATACAATGTTTTTAGAAAATTCAATGACAGTATATTCCTTAATTATAGAAAAATGTAAATTAGTTTGCGAATTCTTTTAGTCGTAATGTTTATATGTTGCTTCCATTTAATAAGTGAGTCTATTGTGATTCCCAAGTATTTGATATATTCCGCTCTCAGCAAATTCACATATTTATCATCACAGATATTTGCTGACTTACAATTGTTGCTATGAATAATAAGTTTTGTTTGTGTGTGATTTTCGTTTGTTAGTGAGAAAATAAAGTACTTGGGTGTCGAAGTGTCCAGCAGCAGTAACCTCTTTGACGAAGTAAGAGAGCAAGCGAATAAGGCCGCCGTCGTGGCTGGATGCTTGAAAAATGCTGTATGGAGAAACAGAGATGCTGAAGGAGAGTAAGGTAAGAATCTATAAGACCTGTGTAAGGCCGATCATGACATACGGCATAGAAACAAGAGCTGACACCGCCAGAACAAAAAACCTCCTAAGAACCACTGAGATGAAGACTCTACGACCCATCGCAGGCGAATCTGTGATGTCGAAGATGTTGTGCGATGGGGAAGAACACGAAGACGATTCTGGAGGGATCATGTGGGGAGAGCGGGTTCGGATCGAGTGGTGAGGATGGCAGCGGATGGGAAGATAACAAATGGCAGACCCCCTGGAAGACCACCCAAAAGATGGAAGGATAGCTGGACGTCCACTTCACAAGAGCAGGCTCCGAGAATAACAGGATACAGTCCTAACTAAAGCAGAAGAAGAAGAAGAAGAAGTGAGAAAATTAAGTATTGTGTTTTTTGTAAATTCAGCGAAAGTAAGTTATAGTCAAACCATTCTTTAATAATATTGATATTGGAATTTGCGTTTATGTCCACTTGTTGATAGTTTTTTGCATTACAAATATTGGCTGTATCATCAGCGTACGATATTATCTCGCAATCACCTTTTAAATTCAACTGAAAAATTTCATTAACATACATAATAAATAAAATAGGGCCTAACACAGTGCCTTGTGGAATTCCAAATGTTGATGTTTGTGATTCACTAAGGTGTCCACTAATTCTAACATACTGAGGCCTTTGATGTAAATAACTTGAATTCCATGAATTAACTTTATCTACAATACCAATTTCACAAAGTTTTTTAATGAGAAGTTCATGTGATATACTATCGAAAGCTTTTTTTAAATCTACCTTCTAATGTATGAAACACCAACAAATATTGTATATCACCAAATATGTGATATACAATATTTTACAAAATTCAAAAAGATCACGCAATGGACTAAAGATTTAAAAGTAAACTGTTCTTTATTTCAAAGAAATAGGATCTTTTAAGGGAAAAGATTGTCAAAATTTACTATTTAGCTTACTATAGCCTCTTAAGTTTTCTGTCATACTCTAGTATGTACTTCTTTACCAGTCATACATAGCTAATTAAATTTTGATAATGAAGAATATATTTTAAAAATACTTTGATAATGTAGAATATATTTTAAAAATACTAAAATTTAACTAGGTACTTGTATTAAAGAACTGAAAAACAAGACGAGAAAATAAAATGACAACTCAGCGAACAGTCTCTGCAAAGAGATGAGTTGTAGCGAAATATCTTGAACTTTCAGCCGAGAAGGGGGGCGATTTGCACGTAAACCAACGAATCAAAAAGACATATTATGTAGAGCTCTGCCCAACCGAAAGCTCGTTCAAGATGTTCCTTGCTAAACTATGTGAAATGTTATTGTTGCCTGTTGTATTTTCGATTACCCGGCTCTTGCGGGACACCCAAAAACGATGATAAATATGAGTGGAAGCATTATTCAAATTCGGTCCACACTGATTTTATTTTGTGTATTAAAATTCCAGATGTGAGTCTATAAAAATATGTGTACAAATTGAAATTATGTATTTTCCTTTGTTTTTTTTTTATTTTATTTTATGTACATAGCTTCTCGGGCAACTAACAGGTACTATGTCAAATAATTACTTAACACGCACCCAATAACATGTTGCCACATTCTGGAGACTTACGATACATATTGTCTCACAGACCAATTAAAAACTGTGTCTCCATCGGTAATCGAACCCGGGACCCTTGGATCAGCAGCCAGATACCTAACCAACTGAGCCACGAAGGCCGACAAGGCCGATTTTATTATGTGTATTAAAATTCCAGGTGTGAGTCTAAATAAATATGTGTACAAATTGAAATTATGTATTTCCCTTTCTACTATTATACAATTTATTTATTTATTTATTTACTTTTTATCACACCATATTTATAATGAGAACAATAAGTAGATTACCGCTGCTGCCCAACTACGAAATCCTGTTCTAGGGCTAGCAGTTTACAATTTTTAGTGATAATTATATGAACCAGGTGATTGTTCCCGTTCCACACTAATGAACGCCATAGTACCTACCTGTCATAAATCCAATCTCTGACGCAATTTTTGTTTAAGGACCATAGAAAGAGACTAGTTGTTGTGGTTATAATATGAATCACATGCTTCCCAAATCAAATTAAATATTTTATGTGTTACTTAAAGAGCATCGCAAACACAATACGGCATAGTTACAAATGTTATTAATAATTTTAATTTTGAATTATTTAAGAGGCTATAGTAGGCTATATAGTATATTTTGAAAAGAATTTCCCCAGTACCCTCAAAAGATACGTCTTTGAAATAAGGAACAGTTTGTATTTACATCTTTATTCTATTGCATGATTTTTTTGAATTTTGAATTTGTTTAATACTTTTCTTGTAAAATTAGTTTTAGTAAAACCCTTTTTTTTACTCTAACTAAAAAACTATAAGGCCGGTGAAGTAGATATTTACTGCAATCGAAAGAGAATATGAAAATCTACCGGCTGAGTTTTTTATTATTACAATATTTTAATAACTATTCTTGCTATTTAAAAAAAACCTCTAAATTTTACCATTTTTGCGGGATAAAATGTTGTATATCACATATCAGGTGATATACCTACAATATCTTTTAGTGTTTCATACAATAGAAGGTAATTTAGTGTGCGTTTTTGCGTACACCCGTATACCTATGGTATACTAGGGCCTTAAGTGGTTATTGTTGAATACTAAGTATTTGTGTTATTTCTGTCCGCCCATAATTTATGATGTATATTTTAATATTTATTTTGAATATTCTTTGTGATGTTATTTCTTTAAGAGATTAAGGTAAACTTTGTATAGTCGATGAGCAACAAAAGAAAAATTTCTTTGACGAAAAATTTTTTTTCATGTGTGGGATTATGTAATTTAGGTTTGTACTTGTTCGTGTGTTTATAGATTGATGTGTTTTGGGAAAATATTATTTCAAACAAACAACTCTTAGAATTCCAGCGGCACGTGCCATTAAATGACAAAGGTTACATCCTAGGTAATAATATATCCTAATAAGCTATTCTGATCTGTTTCTGCCTGGAGCTACTCCCACTTGAAAAACATGTAGAGGTCATGGAAATACACGCAAGCGCGTTGAGCGCCCTTAGAGCAGAGCAACGAATTTAAGGTCACTCGCAGAAGTATTAGCTTTGTTCAATTTGGGGCCATCGCACCTTTTTTCGTATTGCGCTTTCTATTTTCCATCACAAAGTATAATTGAAAATACACATCGGGAAACAAGCTGATCCCCACACATTCAATAAATATATTTATAAAATATCCCATATACGTACAATGTTGATACAACAGCTGTGTATATTATATGTAAGCATGATAAAACAAAATATTGTGTAAGAAAATAAAACTTCTCCTAGAGACTAATAACAGTAATAACTCTTAAATTTCGTAAAAGAAAATGCTCGATATTTCATGAATACAATAATAAATCATAACGATACTTCTCTACTGATTTGACTACAGTTTTTAAAAATAAAAATGTTTTTTTTTTCATTCATACGATCACGGCATATCCCACAGTGTGGGGTAACCAGCGAAAGGTGTGCGGGTGTGCATTGCCTTATTAAAGGGAGCACAACATATCTGTGTATACCCACACACCAGTCTCGTCTCACCTAAAAAGGCACTATATAATAATATAAAATAAAAATATGTCTAATCCCAAATGGGATTTCTGTCATTTCGTATGGCTCAATTTAGAATAGCAGATATAATATAGTTATAGTTTTTTATAAATTATATAGTTTCGCGCGTGTGATATAATAGGTATTAACGGACCTCTTTTATGAAATTAACAAAGCTGTTATTAATTTTGAATATCAGCCCTGTAAAAAGAAATTATATATATATATATATATATATATATATATATATATATATATATATATATATATATATATATATATATATATATATATATATATATATATATATATATATATATATATATATATATATATATATATATATATATATATATATATATATATATATATATATATATATATATATAATAATAATAATATAATAATATAAATATTTTTTTTATAATATAATATAAATATTTTGTAGTATATATATATATATATATATATATATATATATATATATATATATATATATATATATATATATATATATATATATATATATATATATATATATATATATAAATATATATATATATATATATATATATATATATATATATATATATATATATATATATATATATATATGTATTAAACACACCACACAAAGCTAATAAAAAAATATTTGTGCGTCACATCAATTGGTGAGTTGATCTTTTAATAAATTAGATACGATCAAATACCAATGGCGATTGACAAGTGTATGTACAGTAAAACAAAACATCGGATAACACATATTATAGATTCATTGCGAAATCCGATGAAAAAAGAGACATAATAATTTTAGTTTCCGTCAAACTTCTCGAGCCTTTTGGCGGTGGAGGGGGGCGATTTGCGACTAAACCAACCAAACAAAAACACAAATTTATGCTCTGCGCACCCACGTGACTGAATCTAGTTGTTTTGCGAAAAATATCATCTTTGGTTTCAAACTCGGGGATTGGTTGCCAGCAAAGCGCTCGCTCGGTACTAAACGACTCTCTTCAACTCCTTGTAGGAGGTACACTTCATGTCGTGGCACACCTGTTCCAAATTCTCTCGACGAGGACGTCCTCTGCCAGTTGTTTCCTCAACCATTCCCTCCAATGTAGAAGATGCTTAGAAGATGATGCTTAGATGTATAGAAGGCCTATCCCATTTGCACACCTGGTGTTTAACATGTGTCTGATTTCCTCAACTTTGCTGAGAACCTCATTGTTTGTAATATGGTACCTCCAATATACATATACCAAGTGTTCATCGGTAGGTCTTCATTTCGAAGGCCTTTAAATTTTTACATCACGTATAAACCCTTTTTAACGCACTCGATAGTTACCAATAGATACATGCAAATTCATAGTATATTAGGCGATTTTAATTTAATATTATGTTTTGTCAGATTTAGCATTATATGCACTCATTAAAGAGTGTCATATTCTTTACACCACAAGCAGGATACTTTTAAAGATCAACAAATATTATATGTTGATTCGGATGTTACTGTTTACTGTGAAAAAAAGTTTTTTCTTGTTGTGTAATATTTTGTATGTAAAAATAATATAGTTTGTGTAGCATTGAACCCCATGGTCAAAGACTGTTATTATTATAGAAGTACCTTATGCAGTTGGTAAAAAAAAATGAATTTAAAACAATTTTACCCTTATTTCCTAGTTAAATCTATACATAATCCATTTTCAATATGAACTTCATTATTATAAATCCGACAAAAATCAAAAGTGTTACTTTAATACAACTATATAATATAAAAATAGAATGCATAAATGAGTAGGTATCGTACTCATTTATATGAACATGGCAGAAGTCACACGAAAGCAGAATAAATGCAGTTGAAATGAGAACGCTAAGAAGAATCTGTAACGCGACATCCTACGTGAACAATCCGAACGCGAACTCGAAGCAGCGCGTCGCGGCGCGAAAATAACAGTCGGTAACTATGGAAGTGGCCTACGTTACCAAACGCGCATAGCGTACGGTGCGGCACGGCGCGATACGAAGCGAACGCGATCCGTTGGTTTGATATTATTTATTTACAAATCAGTGGCGTTCGGTTCTCTCTGCCTACCCCGTGAGGGACATGGCGTGATGGTATGTATGTATGTATGTATGTATCATAAACGCGCAAATTATTACCTTCTCATTATAATAATAAAATTTATTTAATAATAATCGGTTTATAAATTATACCTAAGTAAACATAGTTGGATTGAAAAGAGGATTATTAAGTAAATATTATGTTGTATTATTAGTACTTGAAATGTTGACGATAAATACATTTCGTTATTTACCATACAATCATTTATCTATATACCTACTCGTAACAAATTGATGATACCTAAGTTAAATATTAATAACGATGCATTGTTCAAAAACCCGCAGGAGCGAATGAAGAAGAAAAAAATATTTATTTATTGTATCAAGTAATTGTTTATAATAATATTACTCCTCAAAAAGAGTTTGCTCTCGTGTTTTGTGAAATATATTACAATATATGAAGATTCTGGATCAAAGAGGGCACTATTACCTAAAAAATGAATGGTACCTATAAGATTATGAACTCTAACATCGTGATTTTATATCAATAATGTGAAAACAGAGGGGTTTGTGAGGACTTTTACATTGGTGTTTTTATCTGTAGGTACATTGACATCCGCGTGTTATATCCAAAGAATATATTTTGAAGATATTACTGGCAGTCTGTAAGAAAGATTTGAAATGTTTAATAAATAAAGTAGGAAGTATGTATGTTGAATGGGTATGGAGCACCGGACAAAGACAACAAAAGAAGTGTTAGAGCAACAAGGAACAAAGTGAATGACACATGTACATATTTACATAATGCAATAGTAGTTCCAACACTACATACCTAATGTATGCGAGTGAATATTGGGAATAGCAAAAGACACGACAGCAAGATCAACTCAGTTAAAAATAATATTAATAAAACTTTTATTGAGACGAAAAAAAAAAGTCTACATACAAATACAAGAAAACAACAAATGAAAAAGAAAAACAACTTTTCCGACTCGAAAGGACCATGCTCAGCTATGTTGCAGGAAGACAAGCCCCCAGCAGCTGATATTCAGCATGATCCTATGAGAAAATGTGATCGCTTAGATTTTTATTTAGCAAAAAGATGGATACATGAGGTAAAACAAAGAAAGATTATAATAAAACGAATACCAGAGGATTTTCGATCACATCGAAATAATGAACGATAGACTAAATATGAAAGCTGTGAAATTATAAAAAATAGGTAGACCAAGCGGATGCAAACGTCACTATCACACCTTATAAACCTTTCTTGTAACACAAGATTCATCACAAATAAAATCTCCCAAGCGAGCTATTTAAAAAAATAAAACAATAAGTATTTTGGAATTAGGCTGAAGAAAGGCAAGGATTTTCGAAAATCTCGTTGAAGAATGTCAAGTAGACCTATGAGAAAAAAAAGGTAAAACTGAATCCTTCGTACAGTGTTGAGGTATGAATACAAAGGTTTTTGTTGGTAGTTTCTTTGTACCATTAAATATAGTATGAAGAATCATCGTCACGCTGTGTCATTTAACAAACAATGAAAAAACAAGATTTATTCGTCAACCATGTCTTTGTTACAAATTTAAATTAACAATATTAAGAACTTAAACAAAGCTACCAAAATTAATTACGATAAGTTTAATGTACTTTCATGTATATTTACTTAATATAAATATACCACACTATTTAAATAAAAAAATATTGAAATGCGTAATAATAATAAACCTTTGATTGATAAGCATGTAGAACTACGTAGGTAAAGGTTGGATATATTCATAATTTGTTTGAAAATTCACAGGTTATGGTCAGGTCGGAAGTCGAAAAAAATAAATAATGGTATTCATTATATAAGCGGTAGAAATTGTAATTCAAACTTGCAATTTTTTTTTGTTAGAATTATTAACTTAATATTTTTATAATAAGGTTATAATCTCAATCTTTGGACATCCTTGGAAATTAATAACTATAACTGATGGAACTAAATTTGCCCTCTCAGTACTCGTGAAGGTCGTTGCTTAAAAGCTTTAAATTTTCCAAGCATAACATATTTATTAAGTTTTAAATATAAACATATACAATAACATTTCATTATACTTAGTTTTTATCAAATAAGCTGCGATGAAAATGATGAAATAAAACAATGCAGGACAAAAATATCTGAACAACAAATGTTAAATAAATTATAACTTACACTTATGTAATATTAAAGAAATAGAGAATTGATTGTCATATTGTCATTTGCATAAATAACAATATCTATTATATATGCGCAAATATAAATACGAAATAAAAAAACTTTAAATAATAAAATAAAACAGAAAACCATGACAGAAAATATAACTTACCTTAAAGAAACTTGTCAAAAATCACCACCGACTATAACATGCAAGTGACGAACAAATCAAGAACTTTTGATTATAAATTTAAATGTTTAAAAAAATAAATGCTTTGTTATTGAAAAACACTTGTGCAAAACTGCGATGTATAACTATCCGACATTCACTACGAGACGAACTCAAATTGAATACTGAATACTGAATACAGGTGCAGAACAAATCTGACAAATCTATCAAATGCCAAGACAAAAGTGAACAACGTCCGAAACAACTGCAAATAGTTACTGTATTTGCCACCAGTCGCAGTATTTGTAATAGCATGGAAACAAACCAAATAAAACAGAAAATGATTTTATCGATAGAGTATTAATTAGTACAAGACAACATACTGTATATCAAACACATTTGGCGGTAATATCAATTCTAGATTACAGAAATTCACCACAGAAGGTACAAACCATATTAACTCCTCCAAGGTACAAACCATAGAACACACTGTACAAACTGAATAAATTTATTTTACTTACCTATAAAAATATTTTTTTTTTAATAAATCATTCCACTCAAATTTATTATGACTGTTACTACAAACTACAACGAGTTTCGTGTAATTCATGTTTCCAGTAACAGTATCAGGTAGCAGTATCATGTTTTTAATTTTTATCTAGCAAACCCGCGCGGCGTCACCCATTCAATCTCTTTTATAAAACTTCTTGGAAGCAGGAAGCTGTGACCACTTTTTTATATGGACTCAAGGGCGTCGCCAAGGAGGGGCAGGGGGGGGATTAAAAAAATGTACCTAACAATTCATATTTTTCTCATCCTCCATAATATAGGGTATACTAGTTAGTGTGTTCTATGGGGTATACGGAGAATAGCCTATGAATGGGTTAAATTGCCCCCCCCCTGGGCCTTGGGCTGGCGACGCCCTTGTATGGACTTATGGAGATAGTATGCCCCTGTGCTCTATTTTCAACATTTTATAAAACTAAATAGCGGGTGCACAATTTTTACACAACACAAAATTTTAAGGTACCTATCATAATTTCGTCGTAACGACAAGCACAGATGCACAAATAGACAGATAGTCAATTTATTTATTATTTACTAGCTTTTATGTCCCGCCGTTGGCCAAGAATGTAAAATTGTGAAAGAAAAAGCAATCGTTTTTATAATATTGTCACCCAATTATTTTGCAATATCAGACTATAAAAAGTGGTTTGAAATTTGATTGAGTTTAAGTATTGTAAAATGTTCAAGTGATGGCCACAACCCATTCTTTTTTATATATTGCTATAAAGTGTGAATGAAGTATAATATTTATACAATTTCTGCTCGCATGGACTATGCGTAATGGTTTTAAATATGACTGTTTATCAACGTTGTAAAGAGATTGGTTTGGCCACTACCCCCATTTTTAAATATTATCATCGAAAACAAATTGTAATGTGTACCTATTGAAAATTTAGTAATTTTCGATGTTGGGATGTGGTTAAAATTTGATTAAACAAACGTAGGTACTGAAAAGATCTAGTATTGGTCACATCCCATTCGTTTTTATATTTTTTCATCAAGTGTGCATTATATTTTTGCTCAATTTGACTGAAAGTCTTCATTAACGAAGAAGAAGAATACTTGAACTATAGTAAATAGTTTTTAATTTGAATATAAATGTTGTGAAGAGTTCAGTAATGGCCACAACCCCCATTCTTTAAATATTAGGTGTTGAAAATTATTCAAAATAGGATGATATAAATGGTTTAAATTTAATTAAACAAAAGTATTGAAAAGATTCTAGTGCAGGTTATATCGTCACATCCCATATCCCATTCATTTCATATGTATTTTCATCAAGTGTGCATATCGTTAATAATATTTCTGCACAATAGACTATTAGACTTAAAACTAACCCAAAAGACTAAATAAAAAAGAGAAAAATAAGTATAAGACTATAAGAAATAGTTTGTATAAAAAACTATTCCAATGGTCTACATAAAATAAGTAAAAATACATATACCTAATAGAAGAATTAGACTATTGGAAATAGATTGTATAAAAGCTCACCCAAAGGTCTACAAAAAAGAAGAAGAAGAATATTTAGACTATTGGAAATAGTTTGTATAAATACTGACCAAAAGGTCTACATAAAAGAAAATGAATAAGACTATTGGAAATAGTTTGTATTAAAACTCTCCCAAAAGTCTACGTACTTAAATGAAGAAGAATAATAATTAGAATAAAGGAAATAATTTTTATAAAAAAATGACCCAAATGTATACATAAAAGAAGAAGAAGATGATTTAGACAATAGGAAATAGTTTGTATAAAAACTGCCCTAAAGGTCTACATAAAATTAAGAAGAAAAAGAATTAGACTCCAGGACCCGCCGCTTCAGGCCCTTCAGTACCTCCCGTCCCTTTAATCCCTCATTACGTCCCTTCCCATCAGGCCCTTCAGTACCTTCCGTCCCTTCAGGCAGTTTTATACCTCCCGTCCCTTCAGGCCCTTTAGTGCCTCCCTTCCCTTCATTACATCCCGTCCCATCAGTCGGTTGAGAAAAGTTTAAATCCAGAAACCATCCTGGAAGAACCGCGAAGAGATGAAAGAACCTTCTTTTCCCAGGATGCTCTACTTAATAGGTAAAATGACTAAATACACAAAGAAGAAGAAAAAAGTTTTAACCCAGATACCTGCGAAGAGATGGAAGGACAGTTGGACCTTCTTCTCCCAGGATTCTCCAACTTCATAGGTAAAATGAGCAAAAATACACGATGAAGAAGAAGAAGAAGAAATAAGTTTAAATCCAGATACCTGCGAAGAGATGGAAGGAAAATTGGACATTCTTCTCCCAGGTTAGTCCACCTTCAAAGGTAAAATGACCAAATAGACGATGAAGAAGAAGAAGAAAAAAGTTTAAATCCAGAAACCTGCGAAGAGATGGAAGGAAAATTGGACCTTCATCTCCCAGGATAGTTCATCTTCATAGGTAAGATGACCAAGTACACGTTGAAGAAAAAGAAGAAAAAAGTTTATATGCAGAACCCGTCCTGGAAGACCTGTGAAGAGATGGAGGGACAGTCGGACCTTCTTTTCCCAGGATACTCCCCCTTCATAGGTAAAACGACCAAATACACGAAGAAGAAGAAGAATAAGAAAAAAGTTTAAATCCAAAAACCATCCTGGGCATACGCTCGACAATTCACCAAAGTTTCATTATAATCGGACAAACGGTTGATAAATAAATAAATAAAATAATTTTCCTATAGGAAATCAGTATAGGTATATTATTGTTGATTTGTAAGTAAATAGTATTAGGTAGGTACCTACCTACAACAACCTTCTAAATAAATTCGATTCCTAACAAATTTTATTTGAATATCACATTCTTTCTGTAGCCATGGAAACGATTCGAACACGTAAGTAATATCGAATGGTTCAGATACATTTTTTGAATATGTAGGTACCTACATTGGTTTGTTCGATGCCATAAAAATGAAAATTGTCAGAAAAATCAAATATTATTTACAAATTATGCAATTTTATTATGCCTATATCTTTACTAATAAAAAACACATTTTTACAATATATGTCTTAAAACTTGCCGTAATGTCTTGTGTTTCATTTTATTATTTCATAATTACATTTATTTCAAAGGTTTATTATTTTCAAGAACATATTCATTCGGTGGGAAAATGAAATATTGTATGAAAAGATATTAAAATGGCGGCGTTTATGTACAAAAGGCTTACTTTAAAAATAAGTTAAACATTATAATTATACCAAATATTCACCATGTTTTTCACTTAAACGCTAAGTTATACTTCAAAATATTTTTTTTTTGTGTAAATACCTACTTCTAACTTTTAAACTAATAGATATTTGCGTGCAAAATGTACACTTTTTGACAGATATGACTTGGAAAATTTTGTATGAAAAAAATAATTATTTAAATATTTTTAAAATTCAGCATTTTTATCGCATTCTTTTTAGCGTGACACTGCATCAGGTATACTGGTACATGCTCGCACTTAAATTAGATTTTTAGATGCTCTTGGTTTTTCAGAAGGCGTGAGACAAACACACACACACACACACATACACTAACATTTTGATTGCTTTATTACTTTAGATTTATATGCAGATAATACGATAATTAGTCTCCTTATAGCTGTGCATAAATAAATTAAGCTTTTCGACCAAAAGTACTTGACGGACAGTATAAGCCAAGATACGCGAGATTTGTATGCAGGGGCTATATTTTTCACGGTTTTTCCAACTTTGAAATAAAAAATCACCCAATTAGAGGTTTTGCAGCATATATTTATGTTCTATATAGGGATTTACTCAGAATTCGGAGTAGAACATTTAGTGTGTCCCCCCCCCCCCCCTTATAACTTTTAATCCGCTCAATTTACAGAGCCTAAAATTTCAGAATTTGTAGATACTTATAGGCTTACAAAACTTTTATATTTAAAATTTTGAATTTTTGTTTCAGTCAGGGGTCAACTTTTGAATTTTCACTTTCTTTTTCCATATATCTCAAAAACCATGTAAGCTACAACCCGAAAAATCGGTATAAATATAGACAAATACAGAATCTCAAATATGTATTTTCAAAAAAAATTCTCAAACATTTTTTACTAAGAAAACCATTTTTTATGACAAAATTATGTGTTTGACTGCCCATAATTCCAAAGTTTTTAAAAATATCGAAAAAATCCGAAACACCCCAAACTAGATAATTTATTTTTGTATAAAAAATATGAACATTGTATTAGTACATCTCAAACTTTTTTTTAACAATTTTTATAAAAATTGAATTTAGTGACGACATTGTTTCATACAATTTGTAAGGCACACTACACTACACAATATCTTCTTCTTGTGTCATATCAGGACTCGCCGACGTTGACGACCACCATAGAGAAAGCTTCCCTGTCCTGTGCAGTGCGAAACATCTAAGAAGACGAATATCTAAGAAGGCTCAATAGTATGATACTTAATCTCCAAACATAATAATAAAAATAATTAAAGACTTTTATTGACTTAATCAACGTGGTGGACTTATTGCCCGCAGGCAATTTCTACCAGTCAACCACCTCCAAACGTATGTTACGTAGCATGATGGTATGTATAAACGTATGTATACATACCATCATGCTGTTTTCATATTCTGGGTAGGAAAAAAGGACTGACCTCCATAATATCCTATCTTGACATACATACCTACATGCGTTGTATAGAAAACAAAATATCTTAAAATATTCAATAATTTGAATTTATGGGTTTGGTACCTACGTATTCTTCAACTATACATACTATCACTATCGACAGTTGGATCTGATGTGTTTCATCCAACTAGTAAGTATTGCTTGATGTGCATTGGTCAATACTTACACATTTAGGTACAAACCATATTATTAGGTAGGTACACATACCTAATACGGTCATCATACAGTATTATGTTTCATAGGACCAATAAACGCGATATTTGATACACACTCACAGTCGAATTCATTATTTTACTAAAGGTAAAAACTTACATATACAACGTACAAGAAACGGCATTTCTCTGGCTTCTTAGATTACCTACAGGATGATTTCATTTCAAATTATTGAGTGAGATATTGTGTAGTAGGTATTTGCTGCCTTACAAATTGTATGAAACGATGACGTCACTAAATTCAATTTACGTCAATTTATAAAAAATTAAAAAAAAATTAAGATGTACTACTACAATGTTAATATTCTTTATAAAAAAATAAATTTTGTACTTGGGGTGTTTCAGCTTTTTTAGATATTTTTAAAAACTTTGGAAATATAAGCAGTTGAACACAAATTTATCATAAAAAAAATTCTTAGTAAAAAATGTTTGTGAAACTCTGGTATTTTCTTGGAAAAATAAATTTGAGTTCTTCCGAACAATTTCGTTGTTCCTGAGTGTGATCTGCTGAGTGTTTTAGAACCAACGTGACAGGGTGAAAGACTAGTGTTCGCGTTGGCAAAATATCCCCAAGGGTTACCATTATAAAAAAGTGCAGAGTTCCATCCCCTCGCGTCCTTGGTTCCACCGAAAGAGGTTATCTAGGCATCACATTGTTTATATTTCTAGACTGCGCTTTGGTCATATGTGATTGGATAGCCATCTGTTCCGTCTCGGATTGGTGGAGTCCCCGTTCTGCGAATGTGGATGGGATGAGGAAACTCCGGATCACGTTCTGTTTGGTTGTCCAATCAGGGATGCGCTAGACATTTATTTTAGGTTTGAGAATGTCCAATACCCTGTTTCCACAGTTTACCTTCTTGGGCTGAACTCTCCTCAAGTTCATGGTTTAATATTTAAATCTATTATAAAAAATCTGACTATTATTTAATTTTTTTTTTATTGACTTAATCTTTGTTAATTAATGTTTCTGATTAATAACGGCTGCAACATCCTTTTTTGGGTGAAAAGCCTTAAGTGAGAAAAAAAATTGAGTTTTTGTATTTGTTTATATTTATACCAATTTACAGGATTCTAGTTTATATGGTTTTTAAGATTAGGTAATGAAAAATAAATAAAATTTCAAAAATTGATAACCCCTGACTGAAACAAAAATTCAAAATTATGAGTTTAAAAGTTTTGTAAGCCTATAACTGTTTATATATTCTGAAATTTTGGGCTCTGTAAATTGAGCGGATCAAAAGTTATAAGGGGGGACCGACACACAGACACACTAAATGTTCTACTCGGAATTCTGGGTAAATCCATATATGGAACATATATGCTGCACAGCATCTAAGTTGAAAACCGTGAAAAATATAGAACCTGCATACAAATCTTGCGTATCTTGATTTGATAATATCGACATGTTAAGAGAACAAAGTTCTCTTGAACAAATCTACAGTTGGACCTCTTCAATAACTCTTTAAATTGATTTAGATGCACAATTTCTAGGTTGCTGCTCCCCGGTTAGGTGGTGTAACCTATCCATCCCTTCCTCAAAACTTCTAAAATTGTTATTATAATAAAGATAATTTTATTTCTAAACTTAATTGGTCCGCATGTCATATTATGTATATTAGTAAAATAAGTGAATTTAACTATCTGTTTTCACAATAAATTAAAAAAAGACATCCAAAAAATAAAATAATAAAAGAAGTAGATACCTACGTAGATACAATAATGAATAAACAAATAAAATAAATAAATAAATAAAAATAAATCATGTAGGTCCACTATAGGCCAGGCATATTAGGATTTTCAGACGCAAATTTTGCTATAGTTTTTATTTTCTCACCCTTTATGTTTTTTGGGTCGCTGAACACGAATTTGAAGTTTGCGGGCAAAATTTTTGCCCGGAACATTGTTTTTTGGGCACTTTTTCACGAAATTTTGGCACTTTTTTCGGTTTTCGGCCTATATCGCAAAAATAATGCATTTTTTCGACAAATCATACAAGACAGAATTAAAGAAGACAAAATTTACTATATTTCTTGTAAACAAGTTTTTTTTGTAAGACTAACCGTTTCGTCGCTAGAGTCCACCCAAAAGGGGCCATATTTCCATATCTAGTGAAATTCACCGTTTTCGCGGAAATCGCCCTTGCTGTAATACTTGACTGTTGTAACAATTTATTACATTATATCATTTGTATAACAGTGCATTTCTCATAAATAATGTTTTTCTTTGGAAGTCTAACCTATTGATTTTCAACCACCGTGTCGCGGCATTTTTGTGTGCCGCGTAATGCTTAAGGTGTGTGACGCCAAATTTTAGAAATGTATATAATTAATAAAAATTATAATAAAATCAATCTCAAATTTATTACAAAAAATACTTATTATTTACTTGTTATTTATCCCTTATAAACAAACTGTTGTTTTTATAATAAGTACATATTATTTTATTTTACATTCTTTCCGCGCCATTAGCACCATTCAGCACCTTTCCGCTGAACTTTTTTAATGTGGGTACAATGTTGTTGCCTACTTTGATCACAAATCTTTGATCATTATGGCAAAAGGTTGGACTCGGTCACTCCTTTGGAATTTGACATTTTTAACACATCTTTCGATGTCCCTCATGGCCCTCTTGCCATTCTCCCACGCCTCATGACAATTTACCCTCTCATCACCTAGAATGCCTGTACCCTGAGAAAATAATTTAGGGCTTTCTGGGAATAAAAAGTGTTCCTGCAACCACGCATACATCTTGGCGAAATCCTTATCATCCCGAATAGAGCTTGCACTTGATAGGCCATGATGTTAATGGGAAGTCTCAAATGAAACACCACAGTAGTTTTCTATTTACTCAAAAATATGTAAATGACAGCATGGTCCATCTGGTTTGAATACTTTCATGTACCCCACGTCCATGAGTTAGGCCTCTTTGCACCTTCAGGCTCCTCATTAGAAACTGCTCAATGGCCATATCAGTCCACATCCCTGACCAAAATTTATTAGCGATCCGTCATACCGTAAAAAACCTTCAGGTGTAAACTTGTTATATACATCGGGAAACATTGTTACTTTCGAGTTTATCATATCCTGGAGATACAAGTGATCGCATTTTGAGTAACGGGAGTGTCATGAGGCATGAAAATACGGCAGCATTCTCCAGACTGCTTCCAGGTGCAACTCCTAATTTCCTGTCCTCTCAGCCGGAATGAGCCTGGGTCGTTGCTGTTAGCTGCAATGAACCTTGCCTTTAAGTACAGGGGTCGGTCGAATGTTATGAAGCATCACGTCTGACCTTTTGCACGATACTTCTCAACAGATTCTAGCATCGCGGTGTAGATTGTGTCATAATCAGAGGGAGGAAAGGAAGGCAAGCAGTATACGTTTTTTCGAAGAGGAGGTCCTTTGTCGCTTACTCCATAAATCCACTCCATCCGAATGCCGATAATGCCGATAATGCCGAATAATGCCGAATTCCATGTGTTTGCTGTACAGCCACGGAACTTCAACTGCTGAGTGCTGAGGGATAGGTGCTCGGTGATGTTTGAAATTTGTTTGACAGGTCTTTCATCTTGATTTCCGTCAGTCCATCACACCCCTGTTTCGTCTCAAAATGTTTCAAATGACCTAATTAATCTTCTTAAGACCTCTGCAGCTCGTATCTTTGTTTCTGGAAATGGTGGCATCTGTAGGAACTACAGAAGCTGGGCCAATAGTATACATCCCTCCCATGACATGGAATGTGTTGTATCCATTTATCGTGTGAGTGTTGTAATCTGCGTTAAATGAACTTCATAAAACCCTCGGCACATACTTATGATTCTGTTAGGGTGGAAGAAAACCCCCAGCGAACTCAATACATCCAATAATTTTCGGGATCCAAACTTTTTATAGGAATGCTGCTAAACCAACATATAAATAAGACAAAAAGGATCTAGGTCTTACAGCACTGATGATACAATGAGAAAAGGCGTGGCTCCTATTCTTCCACTTTTCCTTGTCCCTGCCCTTTTTCACAGACATGGAAATATAGCCCTATTTACTAATTATATACATCTAAAATTTGGCGTCACACCTTAAGAATCTCGCGGCACACAAAAATGCTACGGCACGGTGGTTGAAAATCAATAGGGTAGTCTTCCAAAGAAAAACGTTATTTATGAAAAATGTACTTTTGTAGCATATAAATTGTATAGTTTAATAAATTGTTAGAACGATTTAAGTATCACAGCAAGGGCGATTTCTGCGTAATCGGTTAATTTCATCATATGAAAATACGGCTCCATTCGGGCGCGCTCTAGCGGCGAAACGGTTAGTCTTACAAAAAATGTTATGAATAAGAAATATAGCAAATTTTGTCTACTTTAATTATCCTGAATAATTTGCCGAAAAAACGCTTTATTTTTGCGATATCGGCCGAAAACTGAGAAAAAGTGCACAAATTTCGTCAAAAAGTGCCCAAAAAACCATATGAAAATATGGTCCCTTTCGGGCGCGCTCTAGCAGCGAAACGGTTACTCTTATAAAAAAACGTTATGAATAAGAAATATAGGAAATTTTATCTACTTTAATTTTGTCTTGTATAATTTGCCGAAAAATTGCTTTATTTTTGCTATATAGGCCGAAAACTGAAAAAAAGTGCCAAAATTTCGTGAAAAAATGCTCAAAAAACAAAGTTCCGGGCAAAATTTTTGCCCGCAAACTTCAAATTCGTGTTCAGCAACCCAAAATACATAAAGGGTGAGAAAATAAAAACTATAGCAAAATTTGCATCTGAGACCCTATGTTTTTGCTAATATGCCTGGCCTACTAATATTGTACAAAAATAAGTTATGTACAAAAAAACGTTATTCGTTCAACCTACTCAATTAGGAATGTAATATTATACGTACAATATAGTTGTATATTACACAAACGCCTTGTAGATTTTTTAAGAACAAATCTGTACTACTAGAACTGGCACTTCCCTAAACTTTATGACAGTCTATATATTCTCTACTAAAACTTATTTTAGTCAATGAATATTTTTAATCAGGCTCCGCTCATGTTTAATATTCTTCCCGACATTATAAAATCATGCAATGTTCTGTTTTCAAATTGACTGAGGATTGCAAAAATATTTTAGGATAAACCTTCTTCAGTTGAACTTTATTGTACATTTTTAAATGTAGTTGCAAGTAATTTGTATGTAGGTACGTATCTGGCGACCTTAATAACAGATTGTTTTGTATATTAATTTTACGTCTTTTACAAATGTCGGCCTTCGTGGCTCAGTTGGTTAGATATCTGACTGCTGAGCCAAAGGTCCCGGGTTCGATTCCCGGTGGAGACACAGTTTTTAATTGTGTTTTCAGTCTGGATCTGTGAGACGATTAATATCGTAAGTCTCCAGAATGTGGCAACTTGTTATTGGGTGCGTGTTAAATTAATATTTGACATAGTACCTGTTAGTTGCCCGAGAAGCAATATTAAATAAACAAATAAATAAATAAATGTGACTGCTTATATTTTTAATCTCGATACAGGTTTATTTTAGCTAGGTTGAATACATTATATTATAATTCATTTAATAAATTTAGGGGGAAACATACAGCAATTTATAATCCATAAATAAAAACAATTACAAATATCAGTAATTTGCAAAATAGTTCCCACAACATGCGTAATATAAAAAAAAGACAAGTTAGCTTAAAAAACATATACAGTGGAGTGAGTTAAATACTAAATTAAAATTAAGGTATACAGCTTCAAAAAAAGTAACAAAGAATATAAACAAGATAAATAATTCAAAATTAGGGCTATAGATAATGGGGGTATGTAGGAATTGCGGGGAGTGGGGAGGGAATAAAGGGGATTGGTATTCCATGTCTCTTATCTCTGCGTTTTTGCTGATATACTCTTGCGATATTACGGATATGTGCTGTTGATTACAAATGCGTGGAAAGCATGAATTCATTCTGTGATTAGTGCTACAGTGTGGAATATGAAATAGATTAGAGTGTCTGCTCGTTCTACCGGGCACATGAAATAGTATATTACTTATTATTTGAGGAGCATCAAAACAATTATTAGGTAACTATTTTGTGTAGAAGTGATAGGTCTTTATGAGTTCTCGGGGTTCTCGAGGTTCTTGAGGTTCTCGAGGGATTCAAGGCCGTGAAATGTACTCTATGAAATGTACGATATAATAAAAAAGTATACATATAAATAAAATAAACTTATAAAAACATTCATGTAAACCAGCGGTCGGGGAACCGGGGTAAATTACCCCAAATGGAGTAAAAATGAATTTTCGTTTGATCCAATTTGAGAATTTTATTTTGTTTGTCTATTACATACTTACTATTTTCATGTAACTTTTTTTTATTTTCCGTGTAAATTAAATAAGTAGATAATGTTTATTTAAATATACATTGATTGTCTTCTTTTCAAAATGGGGGGAAGGGGTTATATCGACTTACGCAAAAATATTTTGGAGCAATGGTTAAAAAAGTTCCCCAACCGCTGATGTAAACAATAAGAAATTCCACCAGACAACGCTGTTTTTTTATTTAATCACCCTGTAAGTAAATTACCTATGTACGTAGGTGTACGTGAAGAGACAACAAATAAATGTATCTGCAAATGTGAGTATTCTAAAATTTCAACTTTGAATTACAATTTATTGTAAATAAATTTTTTATTTCTTAATTTTGGTACATAAAAATAATAACCGTCCGTCATGGCGAAGTTGTAGGTAAAAGCGAAGAATTATTGACAGTAAATATCTACTCCTACCACAACCATTTCCGCATATTGGGACTGTTATTCTGATATCATGGCCCCATGGTAGAGCGTTAGAATGGGCAATATATATATAAATAAAACAAGCATTAATATTAGTTCATTTAAATGACCCTCTAGATAAGCGATTTCGGCACCATGGTGCAAAAAGAACAATCAGCATGTAGAAATTATGATCCACACACCCGGTCTGTTGACGACGACTTAAAATCCACGGGGCCATGGTACCTATCAAAGAAGTGACCAAGATCTTGGGAATTAAATAAATCAGTAGCTAATTAACCTCTGATAATTAATTATGCGCCGTATCTGTGAGAGGATCGTTTGAATGTTGTTAGATTTACGCAGCTAGTCAATTTTCCATGCCATATTATAACTATTACATCATAAATAATTTGTCACATAGATCAGTTAAATAAAAGAAATGTTGTTAAACTTATAAAGACCAAAAAACAAGTACTATACCTAGCATATTGGAGAGCGAAAACATTAACTGACAGCAAAAAGTTTGAAAGTTTCGACGGTATAGTTTCCGTTAAATTCGCTGAGCCTTTTCGCCGTGAAGGGAGGTGATTTTTACAAATTCCAACCAAGCAAAATTACACGAATTGGCACTCTGCCCACCCACGTGACTGGCTCAAGTTGTTTTACAATAACTATACATTCAATTGTCTGTTGAAATCTATGTATTTTATATCTCTATTATTGTCGTCAAACCTATTCTTGTAAAAAATCATGTGTATTATAAATAAATAAAAAATAAATGATGTGTTGATAATGACAAAATCCGGCCCTGATCATATACAAAAGTAGGTAATATTACAGTTTGTCTCCAGTACTATATCAAATTATGACACAATCAGACGCGTCACACGAATAAACCATGATACTATTTTTATACAAAATTATCAATAATAGTCAATTTGTATATATATTCACAATTTTATTAAAGATTAATTATATTTTTTATGCACAGATAAATTTAAAAACGTAAATTAATCAAATCAATTTTGCTGCTAAAAATATTTAATAAAATGCATATGAACAAAAAAAACAAAGTGTAATATAAAAACTAAGATATCATATGTATATAAATGATAAAAAAGTTTATTTAATTTTTAAAAATGTCGATCAGATAAATACTAGTTAATTTCAATATAAAGAATGTCTAAGATTTCTTTATAACATTTTTTCAATGTATTTATTGGTAATAGAAGATCGTTTTTATTAAAGTCAATGTGATACAATGTGGAAAGATGAACCTTTGGAATATTAAAAAAATATTTTTGAAAATAATAATTATTTTTTAGATTTATACATACCGGTGGAGACATAGTTTTTAATTGTGTTTTCAGACTGGATCTGTGAGACGATTAATATCGTAAGTCTCCAGAATGTGGCAACGTGTTATTGGGTGCATGTTAAATTAATATTTGACATAGTACCTGTTAGTTGCCTGAGAAGCAATATTAAAATAAATAAAAAAAAAAGTTCAAAATCATTGTTTGTGTACTGAATTGCTACTAATATTGCCATAGTGAAAAGTGTTTTCTGCTACATTCAACGAATATGGAAGAAAAAACTAAACCTTTAATGGTGACTTCAGTAGTTGACAGCGAAAATTCTGTGGGAAATCGAAAAGTGGGACTCTCGTTATTTTTTACAATACTGTGTATTGTGGATTTATTTGGAGTATTCCCTGTGATTACTTTGCCAAATGTGTTCATTTCTACTGGTACGTACCTATTGATTTATATTTATAAAATATTTACGTAGATTATCATCTACCTATTTCTCAGTTACAAAATTTGAAATAATTATATACTTGCCGACCGCCGTGGCACAGTTGGTAAACCGTTCGGTTTCTGTGCGGACGTCCTGGGTTCGATTCCCAGCAGAGGAGAAATTTATTTAAATTCATTTCTCACGCAAATATTGCTTCTCTGGGCTGAAAACACTGGTTAGTTGGAAGAAATTGACATACGGCAATAAACTCGCCACTTGCGCAGGGTGCAAGTAAGTGTTTATTATCATTATTATTACTTGTTCTTCCAGTACCATGAATTTGTTGTTTTATTATTTTTTATGTTGTACACCAGCTGTCTATAGAAATAAAAATAATAGTAAATTTTATTTCGACATAAAAACATATAAAAATTAATACATCTAGTATAAACAAAAAGTATATAATTTTTTTTTAACAATAATTATGGTACAAAGTCTGACAGAACATAAATATTTTTTAATTATGTATTCAGCACCTAGCCTAAGAAAGGTGACAAGGTGGTAAAAGGTGGTTTATTTTATGTTTGGTGGTAAACTATTATACATATATATCGGCAATTCCTTCCAAACAACTAAGATCCGATATACAATTTCCGAAAAAAAATATTGTATGGAAACAATGCACAATGAATTTCAGTTATTTCATTGAAGAAAAAACAAGAATGGCATTATAATAGTAGGTAATGCATAATTGATCCATATGACAAAGCAAAACATAGAAACGAAATGAAAATAAGATGTAATTGGAAAAATATGCGAATCTTATCATTTTGTGAATTAATTTTCTAGGCGATTTCTTATTTATTGTTGGAATCGAAATAGTAGGTACTCAATTTAATTATTAAAACTGATATGTACTCAAGAAAAATCATTATTATAGCTGGTTCATCATTATTATAGACTAGTTGCATGTAACACATGAGATCCAACTGTAGATGGCGATAGTATGCATAATCAAAGAATACGTACCAAACTATAAACAACACAAATTAATAAATATTTGAAGATATTTTATTTTCTATATAAAACATGTAGGTATGTTTGTCAGAATAGGATAGTATGGAGGACTGTTTTTCCTACACAGAATATATAAACAGCATGATGGTATGTATGTATTTTTGGAGATTTAAGTATCAAACTATTAAGTCTTCTTACATATTGTGTATTGGCGACTACCATACAAATTGTATGAAGTGATGTCGTCACTAAATTCAATTTTTATAAAAATTGTTGAAAAAAATTTGAGATTTACTTCTACAATTTTAATATTTTTTATAGAAAATTAAATTATCTAGTTGGGGTATATCGGCTTTTTTCGATATTTAAAAAAAAATGGAAATATAGGCATTTAAACTCATAAATTTATCATAAAAAAATATTTTTAATTCAGAGAATTGAATTCTCATGAACGAATCGACAGTTGGATAAATAGATATGTCAACCCTGCACACCCGCGTACATGTTAAATGAAATACCATTATGCAATGCAGATCGTCATTATTTTTTGTTGATCTCTTTCTTTTTCTTAAAAATATAAATTAGATTTATCAAGCCCACAAATGTATTCATTGTAACTGAAAAGTTACCCGAATGTCTAAATTAATAAATCCCGGGAATAATTTATTTTAGGTGTTTATGGAATCCCAGTATTCTTACTCGTATTTTGTCTTCAAATTTATACAGCAAATCTATTGGGAAGATGTTGGTTACTAGCTGAACAAATAGATCCAAATATTGTCAGAAAAAGCAGGTAAATATGCAATACACACAGTTTTGTCGATAATTTTCTTTTAAAAATGTGCAATACTCCGACCGAAGGTCAATTTGCCGAAGCTGAAGGTTTGACTATACTAAGCGATTTTGTAATCATACTGTATTTTAATTAAACATGAATTATTTAGTATTTATGCAGTAGTGATCGTAAAATAAGTTCCTAATCTAAATATTTTATCAGCTTCTTTATCTTGTAGAAATGAAATAAAATAATTATTTTACAAAACAATTATTATACTTACCATAAAATAATTTTAACACCATAAATATTTTTCTGGTATAATGAAATAAAAAATAACTTATACCATAAAAAAATCCTGGAAACCAAAACTTCTGGAATGTTTAGTTAAATACTAGGTACCTACAGTTTACTATAAAATTGAACTCACTGAAAAATATTTTCAATCTCAAAAAAATATTATATGTATAATATGTTTCCAACATAGTATTGCATACAATATTGTGCATAAACTAATATTAGTTAAGTATAATTGTCATGTTTAATTATAGGTACCCTTATGCTGCACTTGCTGAAATGACATTTGGTCCAAGAATGAGCAACTTTGTAACTGTACTTCTGGATGCTACTGTATTTGGAGCAGGAATCCCAAATCTTCTAGTGGGTAAATGGGTCAAAAAAAATCTTTATTGTAATTGAGATTTTTACAATGAACCAACTGCCGATTTGTTCAAGATAATTTATTTCTCTTAATTCATCGACAGTGGACTTTTTGCGTAGTTTTTCCAAGTTTGAGGTCAGAAAACACGCTAGGCCTTAAGAGACTATAGTAGGCTATATTTTGAAAATCTTTTCCCCAGTACGCTCAAAAGATATGTCTTTGAAATAAAGAACAGTTTGTTTTTACATCTTTATTCTATTGCATAAGTTTTTTGAAATTTGAATTTGTTTAATACTATTCTTGTAAAATTAGTTTTAGTTAATCCCTTTTTTATTTTTTTACTGTACGTAACTAAAAATCTACAAGGCCTATGAAGTAGATTTTGTCTTCAATCGAAAGAGAATATGAAAACATACGGCTGAGTTTATTTTATTATTATATTATTTTAATCACTATTCTTGCTATTTAAAAAAAACTCTAAATTTTACCTTTTCTTCACAAAAAAAATATTGTATATCCCATATAAGGTGATATACAATATTTTTTACAGTTTCATACATTAGAATGGCAATTTAGTGTGCATCTGTATACCCAGGGTATATAAGAGCCTTAAAAAACACCACAGATCATTTTAACTTATGTCAGATGATTTGTCAAAGTTGAGATGAAACGCGAAAATTTAAACTTAATAAGTATGTAATGTCACACAACTCATACAACTAGGTAAAACATATGTGTATACAATTTTTGAAGAATGTGATCAGATCGGATGCGAATACGTAATAAACTTATTCCCAAACACAAATGGTAAAGGTCAAATATACAATTTTTCTTGCAACCTATTTCCACTTAATTTATAAAGCAACTCGCCCACGAGAGTCGCTATTAGAGAGTCGCATTAAGAGGACACATAACGCTAAACTTAGTGACTGAAAACATGATATATTAAAACCGCCCAATGCACTATGAAGTTACGCGTTAGTAAGGGTAAATATCGCGTGCGTTAAAAAAGGTTTATACTTGATTTAAATTATCGGAAACCCCAAATTTGTTGATTTTTTGCATTTTAAGAACAAACCTTAGTTGAAATGAAAAAACTTTATCGGTCATTCACTTTGATTTTATGCACTCTTTAAGAGTATAAAAGATTTATTTCTCTACGACACATGGTTAAAGAGAAATTTTAAAAAAATGCTGTAAAAAGGATATTTTTAATCATTTATTTATGGGAATTTAGGCTGAATTTTAAAATTGTGTGAAGAACATTCACTAGAGAAATGTTGAAAATACTTATGGTATTTTTTCTAGAAACACACTGTTTAACATAATATATTTGAGGAATTTGATTTGAAATTGAGGTGTTTAGGTTTATATGGCCCCTTAAAGACTTACTAAACCTTAATAAAAATTATTCGGGATACGACATCGAAATAATAGTACCTACGTATGATGTGTACGTAAATCTCCATTCCCTTTAATTTTTTGGTTAGGTCTATTAAGTCCTCAATGATAATAGCGACTCGCGTGAGCGAGTTGCTTTATAAATTGAATTTAAATTGGCTGCAGGTTTGCCACACCTTTGTCATTTAAGGTTAGGAATATGTTGAATGTGTATTCGCATTTGATCACATTTTTCAAATCAATTAGATTTCTCATAATATTATTTACGTAATTGTATTCTACCTACTATTTTTAATACTACTTATTAGTGTTGAAAATTTTCGCATTTAATGTCAACTGTGACTGCGCATCTGATCATGATAATAATTGGTAATAATGAGTTGTTGTTTTTTAGGTCTAGTAGAAAAAAAAATTAAAAATTCCAGTGTTTCTCAAACTTTCTTTATTAAGAAAAACACTATTTTTTGACAAATTTATTTGTTATTTAAATTTATTTATTTGTTAACTGCCTATATTGCAAATAATTTGGAAAACTTTTTTCAAAAAGAAAAGAAGAAGAAAAACTTTTCTCCCGTTTCTTCGTAGTATTTTGAAATAAAAAAAGAAATGTCCTTTTTTTTAACTACTTTTTAAAATAACGTGAAGACACAATTTTTCAACTAATACGTAAACAGAAAAGAATAAAGTAATTTCAGGTAGGTACTTCCACACGGTGAGTTGTCGATTCGGTCAACTGTCCATACAATTAATTGTCCGTACCGTCAACTGTCCCCACGGCCAACCGTCCCCACGGTCAATTGTCTGTGCAATGAATTGTCCCCACAGTCGGGTAGGAAAAAAGGACTGAACTTCTCACAATCTTTTCCTGAATAACATGTTTTAATCGTGAAAACAAAATATCTTAAAAATATTGAATTATTTGGATTTCAAATGGGTGGTGGCAGAGCGGTTAGCGCACTGGATTTGTAATCCAGTTGTCGTGAGTTCGAATCCTGCCACGGCCGATTACGTTCACCTATAGCACAAGCATTTATGCTTATTTTTTATAATTCTGGCTTAGTTTCTTTAATAGCATTCGTGTTATCGACAAATAATATATCGATGTACTATTTTGACTTTATATATTTTTTTTATATTTCAGCTTCGCAAAATCTACAATTGTTCGGTTTAAAAATGTCTCGATACCAATGGGACTTTTCCTTTTGCTGGTGGCTGATAATAATTGGAATCCTCTTGTGTCCTTTAATGTGGCTTGGATCACCTAAGGATATGAAGTATGAAACATTCTTATACACATTAATGCATTCTTATGCACTTTAATTTTAAGTTCATTATATTACTATATATTTTAAGTTATATTGTGCATACATAATATGTTATTGTATTTGTAAGAAAGGATTTATAATAAATAAACACTAATTGATGAAGAGGAAAGTCGCAGTCACCTACCCCACTCCATAGGGAACGTTTATAATATAATTGACAAAACAATACTCATAATAAGTATATGTATATGCATGTAATGTGACAATGTAAAAATTATAAATTGACGGTCATGCATTATTCGCCCAGCGAACTTCTTTATTATAAACATTTCCTTGCATACTGAGTAAGTGGAAAGTTAATAGCTAGATCACAATAATAAGTACGATTTATTAACATCAATCTAGAATTTCGATATCCTGATAAGATTTGAATACAAAGTAATACATTGTTCAAATATTAGGATAGTACGGACGCACATTTAAATTTACCTTGACATAGTAAAACTGTTACAAATAGGATTCTTAAAAATAATTGCAACTTAAAGAACTTTGGAGGCTGCATAAAGAATATGAAGAAATCTTTAAACTATTTTAATATTTTACCAATTGATAAAAAGGTGAATATTTTACTTTTACTCTGGAAGAACTTTTACTTAACTTCTCATAGTCTCATAGGAGATAGGCCTCCATCATATCTGAATCAAGTAACTTCTTTATATCATCGGACCATCGCGTAGGTGGTCTTCTTCAACTTCTACTGTTCTCACGTGGTTTCCATTCCAGGATCTTCATGGTCCATCTTTAGTCCTTCACTCTAGCGATATGTCCCGCCCATAAACACTTTAGGTTTGCCACTCTTTCAACGACGTCAGTAACTCCTGATCTTCTACGTATTTCTGAATTTCTCGCTCTATCTGAGATTCAGCATGGCTCTTTCATGTTTTCGCTTTGCCACTATTGGTTAAGTGCGTTTTAGATTTTGCGGGATATCGCTGGTGAACAATTCTTTAAGATTACCATAGGCAGCCCATCCAAGACAGATTCTTCTTCGAAGCTCCGTGGTATAGTTGTCTCGGGAGATGATTATATTGTGGCCTAGATATTTATATGTTTTGGTTTAATTACTATTTTTACACTGTTTTTTGTTCGGATTTACTTTTTTTTTAATAGTTTTGTATTTGATATACTATATTTTCATTGCAAATGGCATAATTTTTTTGTATTGCATAAATTTATAATTCGATAGTAGAGTATCTATGTAATTGCATTGTACGAGAGAGCTTAAAATGACAAACTGTTTATATAGGTGTGTAAAATAGTATATTCAAATATAAATTTTTGAATAATGAATAATATTAAAAATAAAATTTAACCATCTACTAAATACTGTCATAAATTATTTCTTATTATAATATACTTAGTAAGCGGTTAAGTCCTACTCCTGCTAAGTTTGAATTTACTGATTTTTGCTGCCTGTTATGCCTATAATGTATTTTTTTTATTAAATTTTATTTTTAATTGTAGGTTCATAGCTATGTTATCTGTGTTGGTGGTTAGCAGTGTGACTATCATTACTTGCTATTGTATGAGCAGCGACACTCAGGGACAGTATAATCCATCGTATGCAGATCCCCAACTAAAAGATATCCTCATCGCATATGGAATATTGGCCTTCCAGGTAACATATTATTAATATATCTATAATATCGCTGACACATATTTTTGACAACCAATTTCAAAACACAGTATTCTCAATATTTGGATCTTTAGGAAACTCCCATAATTCGATTAATCAGACTTCCTCAATAACGCGTATTCAAAAATTAATTCTCATAAAATAGGCATGGATGTACGGAAGCATTGATTATGTTTTTGAAGCCGAGGGGGGGGACCGCCGCCATGTTGGTTGAACCGAGTTTGACCATGACAATATATACCTATAGCTAAAGTAATGGATGGAGGCATTGAAGTTTTTTTTGTTGCTACGGGGGATTTCAAGAAAGTGCAGACTTTCTCTTCATATATTTTATTTAAGTAAATAAAGGACATGATTGTTCCATCCAAGTGAATCCATGATTTTATGAGACTGTTCATATAATATATCATTCGTGGTTGAATCATAGTGATTGTAATCATTACTTACTTTATGTGTTCAAGATCATCAACCTATATTGTGTCCCTCCAGTGATTTGCAGCCATAATAACATTCTCATTCGCTTACCACAGATCCTCCTCAGAGCACCCTCCTTCCATAAGTGGACAGTTCAGCAGGTGTGACATGTTCTGCTACTGTCCACATTCGCATCCCATGTCCTGGTCATCCTATAGCATTCTCCATCTGTCCAGGTTTACCTTGCACCTTCCTACACCCGTCCTTAGTATATTCAGGGATTTCCAGGTTGCATATTATGGTAGTCGTTGACCCGTTGGAAGTACCTCTGTTGGTTCATGGAAGTTTTCACTTCCTAACCCTTCCTTCCACAACTCAACTCTTCTCTTTTCACTGGTTGAAGAAAGTATATATTATTGAATAATATGTCGCAACGTTCATTCGAAAAATATAAATTATATGTAGGTATACCTAATATCTATGTATCAGCAAATATCTAGACAATTTTCGGTTTTTAATGAGCATTTAATATTATCTTGACAATGGATTTGCACATGTAACACGCAAGCAATTAAAATGTGTTCTGCGCAGCCCACGTGATTTTTTTTTAAATGTAAATCGATAAATCTACAACAAATTATTGGTAAACTAAAAAAATATAATTTAAATGGTAAAACTTTGTAGGTATCTTCATATTATGAGCATAATATTATGTTTGCTGATCCAATGGTCCCGGTTTCGATTATAGGTGGAGACATAGTTTGTCATTGTATTTTCAGTCTGGATCTGTGAAACGATTAATATCTTTAGTCTCCAGAATATGGCAACTTGTTATTTGGTGCGTGTTAATTAATATTTGACATCTGTTCCTGTTGTAATATTTGACACCTGTTGTTTTATTTAGTACCTGTTCGTTGTCTGAGAAAAAAAGTAAATATAATATTTTTATTGGTACAGAATATTTGCTACATACCTGCTCCCACTTTTGTACTTTTTTGTGTGAGTCCAACCAAGACAATAACATTTCTAATTACCGTTATATGTATAGGATGGTAAAAGTCATTACATTACGCCCGTTGCTCAGGTAACTCCTTTGTAATATATTTTCATTTATATTATTATTCCAACAATGATTCATTCAAATTTTTACCCCCAATCAGAAAGTACCTTAGAAATTTATTTTACTTCTGAGAATTTATCGACTACATTGTGAAAGCTAGGGACACAAATAAGACAATGAAAATTGCCGAAGTATACCAGTACTTTGAACTATATATTATACATAGGTAGGTACCTATATACTGTTTATGGAATTTTTGCTACAAACGCTAATTTCGCAGATATTCATTGTTAAATATTCAGTTATATTCATCATTCATTCAACATTCAAAGTATCGTAAAATATTATATACATACATAGATGATAAACCTGTGCATTATGCAGAGTAATAATAAAAAAATAATATTATATAATATGAATAGATAGAATCAACAAATCAGGCATGAATAGTACGAGGTTTAATAAACTTTTGACTACACATTGATTTCCATCACTCCACATATCTCTGTTGTCCGCCAACCTCTTCATCTTTTGGTAGCTGTTACAGCGCACATCACTGATCACTAGGGATTTTAATTCAACATCGTTTTCAATCCAGCAGGAGTTTTGCGCGTTGGATCTAGTAATTTCTAATTTTTAATGATGGCAAAAATATTTTTTATGAATAATATATGACAAATTTGTTGTATTCGCATTTAAAAGTATATTTAATTCATTTGAACATAGTTTCAATAAGTCAATTATCTCTCCTTAATTGGCTTTATTTTGTCTTGTAAAATTATTTATTTTAAGCTGTGAGGCATCGGCTTAGAATAGTGCTACCACTCTTTTCTATTATTGTTTTCGAGTGTCCCGTAAGAGCCGGGTAATCGAAAATACAACAGACAACAATTATAACATCTCACATAGTTCAGCAATGAGGTTCACCACCCATTCTGAATATAGTGCCTTTTGAGGTGAGACGAGACTGGTGTATGGGTATACACAGATATGTTGTGCTCCCTTTTATAAGGCAATGCACACCCGCACACCTTTCGCTGGTTACCCCACATTGTGGGATAAGCCGTGATGGTATGAATGAATTAATGAATAAAATTATTTTTTTTGTACATTTAGCAAAACATTTCTCTCCAAATGGGCTTACTTGAATACTCGTATTATATTTTTTTACACAAAAAAGAAGATTCTATGTAAGAATAGTTACAATTTTACATGGAATCATAATGTTTTAATAAAATAACGTAGTCTTTTACCCCATTACTTGGAATATTAATCAATTGTGGATCCGCAGCGCTGGACCCAGCTCATTTTGCTGGATACAGCAAGACGAAAAATGTGCTGGATCCAGCTGGAATGCTGGATGCGGAATCTAGCAATTGCAATACCCATTGATCACCTAGTCCATATAACTGTCTCTAGGGCGACCTCTATAGTTTCTATTGCTGCAACACCTGGATGTAAATGTAAAAAAAGCGATATCGCAACGTCGCGCGTCGCGTCGGGTTACTTTAAATAAAAATATTGGTTTAGGATAAAATAAAACGAGTGGGTTGTGGCCAACACTAAACTCTCCACACCACAAATATTGACAATGAAATATTTTATTCATTCTAAATTTTACTACCAGGAATATAAATTTTCTAACGATAGTATATTTTCATGTTAAGATAGACAAACTATTAATGCCGTATAGTGAAGAATGCTTATGTTGTATGAAATATTTTAAAAAAAGCAGATAAATTTTGATTTAAAGAACGCGAGAGCATTTTCAAAATTTTGACACGTGATATCATATGAAGATTTTTTTGTTATTTATGGAAAGCTAATCAGTTCTATGTTCAAGCTCTTTACATTATAACATGAAATCAAATTACTGAACTTTTCCATACATAGAAATTTATCTAATTACATTTTTATTCATACTAAATGTTACTATCAGGAACGTAAATTTTCTTCCGATAGTATATTTTTATGTTAAGATAAACAAACTATTAATGCAGTATAGTGAAGAATGCTTATGTTGTATGAAATATTTTAAAAAAAGCAGATAAATTTTGTTCTAAAGAACGCGAGAGCATTTTCCAAATTTTGACAGGTGATATCATATGAAGATTTTTTTTGTTATTTATGGAAAGCTAATCAGTTCTATGTTCAAGCTCTTTACATTATAACAAGAAATCAAATTACTGAACTTTTCCATACATAGAAATTTATCTAATTACATTTTTATTCATACTAAATGTTACTATCAGGAATGTAAATTTTCTTCCGATAGTATATTTTTATGTTAAGATAAACAAACTATTAATGCAGTATAGTGAAGAATGCTTATGTTGTATGAAATATTTTAAAAAAAGCAGATAAATTTTGTTCTAAAGAACGCGAGAGCATTTTCCAAATTTTGACAGGTGATATCATATGAAGATTTTTTTTGTTATTTATGGAAAGCTAATCAGTTCTATGTTCAAGCTCTTTACATTATAACATGAAATCAAATTACAGAACTTTTCCATACATAGAAATTTATCTAATTACATTTTTATTCATACTAAATGTTACTATCAGGAATGTAAATTTTCTTCCGATAGTATATTTTTATGTTAAGATAAACAAACTATTAATGCAGTATAGTGAAGAATGCTTATGTTGTATGAAATATTTTAAAAAAAGCAGATAAATTTTGTTCTAAAGAACGCGAGAGCATTTTCCAAATTTTGACAGGTGATATCATATGAAGATTTTTTTTGTTGTTTATGGAAAGCTAATCAGTTCTATGTTCAAGCTTTTTACATTATAACATGAAATCAAATTACTGAACTTTTCCATACATAGAAATTTATCTAATTACATTTTTATTCATACTTAATGTTACTATCAAGAATGTAAATTTTCTTCCGATAGTATATTTTTATGTTAAGATAAACAAACTATTAATGCAGTATAGTGAAGAATGCTTATGTTGTATGAAATATTTTAAAAAAAGCAGATAAATTTTGTTCTAAAGAACGCGAGAGCATTTTCCAAATTTTGACAGGTGATATCATATGAAGATTTTTTTTGTTATTTATGGAAAGCTAATCAGTTCTATGTTCAAGCTCTTTACATTATAACATGATATCAAATTACTGAACTTTTCCATACATAGAAATTTATCTAATTACATTTTTATTCATACTAAATGTTACTATCAGGAATATAAATTTTCTTCCGATAGTATATTTTTATGTTAAGATAGACAAACTATTAATGCAGTATAGGGAAAAATGCTTATGTTGTATGAAATATTTTAAAAAAAGCAGATAAATTTTGTTCTAAAGAACGCGAGAGCATTTTCCAAATTTTGACAGGTGATATCATATGAAGATTTTTTTTGTTATTTATGGAAAGCTAATCAGTTCTATGTTCAAGCTCTTTACATTATAACATGAAATCAAATTACTGAACTTTTCCATACATAGAAATTTATCTAATTACATTTTTATTCATACTAAATGTTACTATCAGGAATGTAAATTTTCTTCCGATAGTATATTTTTATGTTAAGATAAACAAACTATTAATGCAGTATAGTGAAGAATGCTTATGTTGTATGAAATATTTTAAAAAAAGCAGATAAATTTTGTTCTAAAGAACGCGAGAGCATTTTCCAAATTTTGACAGGTGATATCATATGAAGATTTTTTTTGTTATTTATGGAAAGCTAATCAGTTCTATGTTCAAGCTCTTTACATTATAACATGAAATCAAATTACTGAACTTTTCCATACATAGAAATTTATCTAATTACATTTTTATTCATACTAAATGTTACTATCAGGAATGTAAATTTTCTTCCGATAGTATATTTTTATGTTAAGATAAACAAACTATTAATGCAGTATAGTGAAGAATGCTTATGTTGTATGAAATATTTTAAAAAAAGCAGATAAATTTTGTTCTAAAGAACGCGAGAGCATTTTCCAAATTTTGACAGATGATATCATATGAAGATTTTTTTTGTTATTTATGGAAAGCTAATCAGTTCTATGTTCAAGCTCTTTACATTATAACATGAAATCAAATTACTGAACTTTTCCATACATAGAAATTTATCTAATTACATTTTTATTCATACTAAATGTTACTATCAGGAATATAAATTTTCTTCCGATAGTATATTTTTATGATAAGATAGACAAACTTTTAATGCAGTATGGTGTAGAATGCTTATGTTGTATGAAATATTTTAAAAAAAGCAGATAAATTTTGTTTTAAAGAACGCAAGAGCATTTTCCAAATTTTGACAGGTGATATCATATGAAGATTTTTTTTGTTATTTATGGAAAGCTAATCAGTTCTATGTTCAAGCTCTTTACATTATAACATGATATCAAATTACTGAACTTTTCCATACATAGAAATTTATCTAATTACATTTTTATTCATACTAAATGTTACTATCAGGAATATAAATTTTCTTCCGATAGTATATTTTTATGTTAAGATAGACAAACTATTAATGCAGTATAGGGAAGAATGCTTATGTTGTATGAAATATTTTAAAAAAAGCAGATAAATTTTGTTCTAAAGAACGCGAGAGCATTTTCCAAATTTTGACAGGTGATATCATATGAAGATTTTTTTTGTTATTTATGGAAAGCTAATCAGTTCTATGTTCAAGCTCTTTACATTATAACATGATATCAAATTACTGAACTTTTCCATACATAGAAATTTATCTAATTACATTTTTATTCATACTAAATGTTACTATCAGGAATATAAATTTTCTTCCGATAGTATATTTTTATGTTAAGATAGACAAACTATTAATGCAGTATAGGGAAGAATGCTTATGTTGTATGAAATATTTTAAAAAAAGCAGATAAATTTTGTTCTAAAGAACGCGAGAGCATTTTCCAAATTTTGACAGGTGATATCATATGAAGATTTTTTTTGTTATTTATGGAAAGCTAATCAGTTCTATGTTCAAGCTCTTTACATTATAACATGAAATCAAATTACTGAACTTTTCCATACATAGAAATTTATCTAATTACATTTTTATTCATACTAAATGTTACTATCAGGAATGTAAATTTTCTTCCGATAGTATATTTTTATGTTAAGATAAACAAACTATTAATGCAGTATAGTGAAGAATGCTTATGTTGTATGAAATATTTTAAAAAAAGCAGATAAATTTTGTTCTAAAGAACGCGAGAGCATTTTCCAAATTTTGACAGGTGATATCATATGAAGATTTTTTTGTTATTTATGGAAAGCTAATCAGTTCTATGTTCAAGCTCTTTACATTATAACATGAAATCAAATTACTGAACTTTTCCATACATAGAAATTTATCTAATTACATTTTTATTCATACTAAATGTTACTATCAGGAATGTAAATTTTCTTCCGATAGTATATTTTTATGTTAAGATAAACAAACTATTAATGCAGTATAGTGAAGAATGCTTATGTTGTATGAAATATTTTAAAAAAAGCAGATAAATTTTGTTCTAAAGAACGCGAGAGTATTTTCCAAATTTTGACAGGTGATATCATATGAAGATTTTTTTTGTTATTTATGGAAAGCTAATCAGTTCTATGTTCAAGCTCTTTACATTATAACATGAAATCAAATTACAGAACTTTTCCATACATAGAAATTTATCTAATTACATTTTTATTCATACTAAATGTTACTATCAGGAATGTAAATTTTCTTCCGATAGAATATTTTTATGTTAAGATAAACAAACTATTAATGCAGTATAGTGAAGAATGCTTATGTTGTATGAAATATTTTAAAAAAAGCAGATAAATTTTGTTCTAAAGAACGCGAGAGCATTTTCCAAATTTTGACAGGTGATATCATATGAAGATTTTTTTTGTTGTTTATGGAAAGCTAATCAGTTCTATGTTCAAGCTTTTTACATTATAACATGAAATCAAATTACTGAACTTTTCCATACATAGAAATTTATCTAATTACATTTTTATTCATACTAAATGTTACTATCAAGAATGTAAATTTTCTTCCGATAGTATATTTTTATGTTAAGATAAACAAACTATTAATGCAGTATAGTGAAGAATGCTTATGTTGTATGAAATATTTTAAAAAAAGCAGATAAATTTTGTTCTAAAGAACGCGAGAGCATTTTCCAAATTTTGACAGGTGATATCATATGAAGATTTTTTTTGTTATTTATGGAAAGCTAATCAGTTCTATGTTCAAGCTCTTTACATTATAACATGAAATCAAATTACTGAACTTTTCCATACATAGAAATTTATCTAATTACATTTTTATTCATACTAAATGTTACTATCAGGAATGTAAATTTTCTTCCGATAGTATATTTTTATGTTAAGATAAACAAACTATTAATGCAGTATAGTGAAGAATGCTTATGTTGTATGAAATATTTTAAAAAAAGCAGATAAATTTTGTTCTAAAGAACGCGAGAGCATTTTCCAAATTTTGACAGGTGATATCATATGAAGATTTTTTTTGTTATTTATGGAAAGCTAATCAGTTCTATGTTCAAGCTCTTTACATTATAACATGAAATCAAATTACTGAACTTTTCCATACATAGAAATTTATCTAATTACATTTTTATTCATACTAAATGTTACTATCAGGAATGTAAATTTTCTTCCGATAGTATATTTTTATGTTAAGATAAACAAACTATTAATGCAGTATAGTGAAGAATGCTTATGTTGTATGAAATATTCTAAAAAAAGCAGATAAATTTTGTTCTAAAGAACGCGAGAGCATTTTCCAAATTTTGACAGGTGATATCATATGAAGATTTTTTTTGTTATTTATGGAAAGCTAATCAGTTCTATGTTCAAGCTCTTTACATTATAACATGAAATCAAATTACTGAACTTTTCCATACATAGAAATTTATCTAATTACATTTTTATTCATACTAAATGTTACTATCAGGAATGTAAATTTTCTTCCGATAGTATATTTTTATGTTAAGATAAACAAACTATTAATACAGTATAGTGAAGAATGCTTATGTTGTATGAAATATTTAAAAAAAAGCAGATAAATTTTGTTCTAAAGAACGCGAGAGCATTTTCCAAATTTTGACAGGTGATATCATATGAAGATTTTTTTTGTTGTTTATGGAAAGCTAATCAGTTCTATGTTCTAGCTTTTTACATTATAACATGAAATCAAATTACTGAACTTTTCCATACATAGAAATTTATCTAATTACATTTTTATTCATACTAAACGTTACTATCAGGAATATAAATTTTCTTCCGATAGTATATTTTTATGTTAAGATAAACAAACTATTAATGCAGTATAGTGAAGAATGCTTATGTTGTATGAAATATTTTAAAAAAAGCAGATAAATTTTGTTCTAAAGAACGCGAGAGCATTTTCCAAATTTTGACAGGTGATATCATATGAAGATTTTTTTTGTTATTTATGGAAAGCTAATCAGTTCTATGTTCAAGCTCTTTACATTATAACATGAAATCAAATTACTGAACTTTTCCATACATAGAAATTTATCTAATTACATTTTTATTCATACTAAATGTTACTAACAGGAATATAAATTTTCTTCCGATAGTATATTTTTATGTTAAGATAGACAAACTATTAATGCAGTATAGTGAAGACTGCTTATGTTGTATGAAATATTTTAAAAAAAGCAGATAAATTTTGTTTCAAAGAGCGTTAGAGCATTTTGACAATGTTGACACGTGATATCATATGAAGAAATTTTATGATATCTATGAAAAGCTAATCAGTTCTAAGTTCAAGCTATTAATATTCTTATATCAATATGAAATCAATGAACTGAACATTGCCAAATATAAAAAAATTCTCTTGTTACATATAAGTTTCATACAAATATCCATTAAATAAAATATAATTTTTGAAACCGTTGAATATTTTTCTTTTAACATTGACCAACTTTGAATACAATTTTATGAAGATTCTTGGTGTTGTATAAATAGTTGAAACCAAATTAAAATATCTCTAATTTCCAGGTCGTGAGAGCATTTTTTCAGTTTTAATAATAGAAATCATAAAGAAACATTGGGAAAAAATGAACCGTTGTCTATGGAAAACTAATCAGCTCTAAGTTTATGGACTTAACACATGTGATATCAATATGAAGTCAATCGGACTTATAGTTTGGGCTGCAGAGAGGACACAAAAAAAAAACAACGTAAATGATGAATTCATAGAGAAGAAATCAAAAGTTGTCTATGGAAAACTAATCAGCTCTAGGTCTTTGCACTTTACACATATGATGTTAATATGAAGTCGATCAGACTTATAGTTTGGGCTGTAGAGAGGACACAAAAAAGATAAATGCTACGGCGTACGGCGTACAGCGTATACGCCATACACACAAACACATCACGACGAAACTCATAGTGTGCATTCTCTACATGATACCCATTGAGAAATTGATGTAAAAAAAATACGCTTAAATTTTGCGAAATCATGACTCTCCCCTATTCCATAGTGTGGAGAGTAATAATAATAAACTGTTTTTTCTAGTATATAATTTTTCTTCCGATAGTATATTTTTATGATAAGATAGACAAACTTTTAATGCAGTATGGTGTAGAATGCTTATGTTGTATGAAATATTTTAAAAAAAGCAGATAAATTTTGTTCTAAAGAACGCGAGAGCATTTTCCAAATTTTGACAGGTGATATCATATGAAGATTTTTTTTGTTATTTATGGAAAGCTAATCAGTTCTATGTTCAAGCTCTTTACATTATAACATGAAATCAAATTACTGAACTTTTCCATACATAGAAATTTATCTAATTACATTTTTATTCATACTAAATGTTACTATCAGGAACGTAAATTTTCTTCCGATAGTATATTTTTATGTTAAGATAAACAAACTATTAATGCAGTATAGTGAAGAATGCTTATGTTGTATGAAATATTTTAAAAAAAGCAGATAAATTTTGTTCTAAAGAACGCGAGAGCATTTTCCAAATTTTGACAGGTGATATCATATGAAGATTTTTTTTGTTATTTATGGAAAGCTAATCAGTTCTATGTTCAAGCTCTTTACATTATAACATGAAATCAAATTACTGAACTTTTCCATACATAGAAATTTATCTAATTACATTTTTATTCATACTAAATGTTACTATCAGGAATGTAAATTTTCTTCCGATAGTATATTTTTATGTTAAGATAAACAAACTATTAATGCAGTATAGTGAAGAATGCTTATGTTGTATGAAATATTTTAAAAAAAGCAGATAAATTTTGTTCTAAAGAACGCGAGAGCATTTTCCAAATTTTGACAGGTGATATCATATGAAGATTTTTTTTGTTATTTATGGAAAGCTAATCAGTTCTATGTTCAAGCTCTTTACATTATAACATGAAATCAAATTACTGAACTTTTCCATACATAGAAATTTATCTAATTACATTTTTATTCATACTAAATGTTACTATCAGGAATGTAAATTTTCTTCCGATAGTATATTTTTATGTTAAGATAAACAAACTATTAATGCAGTATAGTGAAGAATGCTTATGTTGTATGAAATATTCTAAAAAAAGCAGATAAATTTTGTTCTAAAGAACGCGAGAGCATTTTCCAAATTTTGACAGGTGATATCATATGAAGATTTTTTTTGTTATTTATGGAAAGCTAATCAGTTCTATGTTCAAGCTCTTTACATTATAACATGAAATCAAATTACTGAACTTTTCCATACATAGAAATTTATCTAATTACATTTTTATTCATACTAAATGTTACTATCAGGAATGTAAATTTTCTTCCGATAGTATATTTTTATGTTAAGATAAACAAACTATTAATACAGTATAGTGAAGAATGCTTATGTTGTATGAAATATTTAAAAAAAAGCAGATAAATTTTGTTCTAAAGAACGCGAGAGCATTTTCCAAATTTTGACAGGTGATATCATATGAAGATTTTTTTTGTTGTTTATGGAAAGCTAATCAGTTCTATGTTCTAGCTTTTTACATTATAACATGAAATCAAATTACTGAACTTTTCCATACATAGAAATTTATCTAATTACATTTTTATTCATACTAAACGTTACTATCAGGAATATAAATTTTCTTCCGATAGTATATTTTTATGTTAAGATAAACAAACTATTAATGCAGTATAGTGAAGAATGCTTATGTTGTATGAAATATTTTAAAAAAAGCAGATAAATTTTGTTCTAAAGAACGCGAGAGCATTTTCCAAATTTTGACAGGTGATATCATATGAAGATTTTTTTTGTTATTTATGGAAAGCTAATCAGTTCTATGTTCAAGCTCTTTACATTATAACATGAAATCAAATTACTGAACTTTTCCATACATAGAAATTTATCTAATTACATTTTTATTCATACTAAATGTTACTAACAGGAATATAAATTTTCTTCCGATAGTATATTTTTATGTTAAGATAGACAAACTATTAATGCAGTATAGTGAAGACTGCTTATGTTGTATGAAATATTTTAAAAAAAGCAGATAAATTTTGTTTCAAAGAGCGTTAGAGCATTTTGACAATGTTGACACGTGATATCATATGAAGAAATTTTATGATATCTATGAAAAGCTAATCAGTTCTAAGTTCAAGCTATTAATATTCTTATATCAATATGAAATCAATGAACTGAACATTGCCAAATATAAAAAAATTCTCTTGTTACATATAAGTTTCATACAAATATCCATTAAATAAAATATAATTTTTGAAACCGTTGAATATTTTTCTTTTAACATTGACCAACTTTGAATACAATTTTATGAAGATTCTTGGTGTTGTATAAATAGTTGAAACCAAATTAAAATATCTCTAATTTCCAGGTCGTGAGAGCATTTTTTCAGTTTTAATAGATGAAATCATAAAGAAACATTGGGAAAAAATGAACCGTTGTCTATGGAAAACTAATCAGCTCTAAGTTTATGGACTTAACACATGTGATATCAATATGAAGTCAATCGGACTTATAGTTTGGGCTGCAGAGAGGACACAAAAAAAAAACAACGTAAATGATGAATTCATAGAGAAGAAATCAAAAGTTGTCTATGGAAAACTAATCAGCTCTAGGTCTTTGCACTTTACACATATGATGTTAATATGAAGTCGATCAGACTTATAGTTTGGGCTGTAGAGAGGACACAAAAAAGATAAATGCTACGGCGTACGGCGTACGGCGTACAGCGTATACGCCATACACACAAACACATCACGACGAAACTCATAGTGTGCATTCTCTACATGATACCCATTGAGAAATTGATGTAAAAAAAATACGCTTAAATTTTGCGAAATCATGACTCTCCCCTATTCCATAGTGTGGAGAGTAAAAATAAACTCTCCTCCAAAAGAGACATAATAAATATAAAAATATGTTATCAAATCATTGGGTTCATTGCGTTTTTTGGATTGTGGTCCAATGGTTGAGACGTTCATAAAATAAACCGGAACGGGCAGAAAGAGTGTTGTCCGATGACAGATTGGTTGTATGCGATCTGCCCAGGATAGAGAGCTATGAAGTTCTCAGGGAGAGGCCATTGCCCAATATTGGATGAGAGAGGGCTGACAAAATTTAAATGATAAAATACCATAAGATTTTTATTTGTGTTTACATTACTCAATCAATAAATAAATTTGTGTACCCTAATACCTTCATAGTGTACCCATACATTGATTATGTGTATCAATCAATGCATATTATTTTTGTTTCCTTTCAGTTCGATATTCATCCATTATTGTTGACAATTCAAGTCGATATGGAGGATAAAGCTAAGATCGGTCAAGCTATAGTCGGTGGATTCATAAGTATGCCTAGTTATATCGTTTTATTTTTAATAAATAAAACAAACATAAATTTTATGAAATCTAATTCAACAATTTTTTGTTTCAAATTTATGTCCATTCTAATACCTAGATTTTTTGGTCATTTTTTAGAAGATGCGTAATAATAAAATATACCAATTTCATATAATTTGATTAGATCAAATGAAATGATTTCAATATTCGTACCTATAGTATACAACATATTTAATGTGTTGGTTACATGGAGGTTATTGTCACAAGTTTCTTCCTAGTACCTAACTGCAGACAATTGTGACAGTATTTATCTCAGATTTTTTGACTTAGTTTGTATTAGGTCTTTTTTAGTTTTTATTTCATATATTGCTCTGAATATTTATAAATTTCAATGATATTTATTGTCTATCATAGATAGACAGATACATTTCGCATTAATTGTTGTAAACTCATTCATCTCGATATATGTTCAACCATAGTGAGATGAATGACTATAATATATTTTATTAAGAAATAATTTGAACAAACTTTTAATTTGGTGCATGATTACTTATTAGGTAGGTATGTCTAATATAGTTATTGTTGAATCGTCTAAGTTACAGGAACAATGTTCGCCATAACATCAGCGGTGGCTGCTCATAGATATGGAGTCAATGTACAATCAAATGTATTGCAAGGTAAATTTTATTAAAATCACTTATGTATTTATGGTAATACAACAGTTTTTTTTTATATAAACCAAAAGACATAACAAATTAATCTAAATTAGTTCATAGAAACCTCTTCAGGTTTACATTTTTCAAAATATAAAATTGTGCATACTAGCAAGAAATACAAATATTTTGTAGATGTTTCTTTAATGAGAACGTAATTAATGTCATCTTCTAAATAAAGTATTGCTGGTTCATCCGTACGATTTTTAAAACGTCTTCAGATTTTAATAAACTCGTACATGTTTAATCTTTGTTTTTTGGATATGTCCAACTGTAAAAACTAAAAAAAACGTGATGTCGAAATGGTTGAAAAGAAATGATGTAGGTATTGTATTTCGACCTTCTAAGAATAACGAACGACAGTCAAGACGCCATCACCAATGGATTATCTAACCCCCTTGACACACGACAGAAAAAATAGAGTCCTGGGGAATCAACAACCTACGTGAGGGAAAATTACTAGCGAATGAACTGATATAATATAATTATTTATTTATTTAAGGGACAAATACAGTCTTATAAAATATACAGAAAAAAATGCACAATGAAATGAAAAAACAGACCAATTAGTTTTGTCCACAATTGAGTACTTTTGTCCATAATAATAATAATAATAATAATTTTATGTCAGTCTGTGAACGGGGGTTACAAAACTACACACACCATATTTTTGCTTACAACAAATTTTGCATTTTACATAGAAAAAGATCATAATAATGAGAATGAAATAAAATGTACAGTGAAAAATAACAAATAGAACGAATGTAAAAAAATCCATTACATTAAAAAAAGTTTATCGTATAATTTTAATCTGCATGTTCCTCAGAACGATGGAATGAAAAGCAAAGTCTTTCGCGAGGCGAAGTCCGATGAAATATTATTTGTTAAAACATCATTATGTGAGCAGAATTTCATACAGATTGTATTATAGGTATACCTAAATTTGTATGTTTACCTATTGTGTCCATTTAGTATATTTCTGTATAAAACCAATGTAAATTCGGCTCATCAACTTGTGTTGAACGGTCATCGGTAGATAAAATACTTTGTGGAATGATGTGTTTATATTTTTTTCATAATTACTGTGGAATTCTACAAATTAGGAGCCATCTCAATCGACAGATACTGCTGATAGTTTTAATTTCGTTTTCGTTCTACCCCGTGAGTTTTCCCTTATTCCCATGATTTATTAATTTATTACATCGCATTTTTAATTATATTCTCTTTCATTTAGGTCTTCCTGCAAGTCTTCCCTTGTATTTTGTGGTTTTGTTGGTAACCATTCAATTATGTCTATCGAGTGCCGTTGGAAATTCTGCATTATTTCAACACATTGAAGATAAACTTGGAATATCGAGAGGTGTGGAATTCTCTCCCCAATATATGCATAAGTATAGATTTAAAATTCAATATTTAACATTCAATAACTTGATATAGTTGTAAAATTTCTCGATTGTATTAAAAAAATTCTGTGTAATTCTATTTAAAATTCAATCTTAGTACAAATATTTTTTTTTATTAAACTCCTCAATCTACAATAATCAAAGTACCTACAGAAATATTTTATGGTGTAAAAGCAACAAAATTTTTGTTTCGTGCGGTTTATTCTATTGAAAACGATTGGCTCGTCAGGTAAAAGACCTAATAGTAAGAAAAAAGGTTCTTAAATATTGATAAGGTATACCTGTTAAAAAGACCGTACTATAAAGTAGAATATCTCGTAATACGAAAATAGTAATGGAGTTCTAAAATATAAATGCATCTCAGTTCCCTAAATTAAAAACAAAAATCTCATGCAATTGCTTGATCAAAGTCTGATGTCAGTAGTTTATTTTTGTAATATGAGCTTCCTTCACACAAATAATCTTTCCTCTTCATGTTATTATGATTACTTGTTTTTTTGCTATTCTATTATAATCATTATTATTATTGATATTACTCAGCATTTTTAAATATATAGAAAACATTCCTGGCTTGTTTATAATTTCATATCATCATAATTATGTATCCATAATATTGTAGCTGAAGTTTTCTGAAATTATATAAATATTTAAGTTAATTAACTTGATTTTTCAGATTTCGGCCCTCGCAGGTGTTTGATAAGAACTTCAATTGTTGGTTTGGCAGTATTTCTTGGAGAAGTAGTTCCGAGGTTCGATATTGTAATGGGCGTAATAGGAAGTACTCTCACTGGTCCACTCGTATTTATTCTACCGCCTCTCTTTTATGTGAAACTCTTATTTGTGAAACACAATTGTTCCATCACTTCTCTCAGAGAAGACGGATTAAGAAGTAAAAATATAATATCAGATCAGTCAAAAGGTTATCAAACCTTCACTTCAAGTTCGATTGGCGAAAACAAGCATGAGACCATACACCATGATAAAGATAATCCGAAGATTTGTCAAAATTATAATAGCCCTTGGAAATATTCAAATGCAACACAAACTGCACAGATTTCTTTACAAGCATTTCTTTGTCACAAAGATTTATTTATTTGTGTGATCATAGTGTGTTTTGGAATTTTAGCAACGGCTATTGCAACTTTTTATAGTTGGAGAGATGCAATTGAATATGCTACGTTTAGTCCATCTTGTTTAGTGAATATAACTGCAGCATCACTTTCATTGCCAATTTAAAAACTATTCATAGACCAATAATAATATGCGTATGAACGTTGTGATTTTTTTTAATTTTAACGATATTATTGATTCATTATTTATTTTTGTGAGGTAATCACATTTTCTTATACTTGCACATGAAATAGATTAATTTAATCCATATGATATAAACTCACTTTTGTGCCACAATAGGAATAGAGTCTAATTTAAAAATTTGTTTAAAATAAGTAGGTACATTTTTTTATTGATTTATTTTATATAAGTACCATATAAGTATGTATAATTAAGCTTGAATCAAAAATATGTCATGTCTATAATTAAACGTAAACCACTTTTTGATTCTACATGGATTTTATTACGTGCGATAGGCCCATATATAAAAAGAACAACAAAATAAATACACATTAAAATTTGTGTTACTCTCTAAACTCCGTCGATACTTCGACCGGTTTCGAAAAATACCTCTCCTTCTTCTGGAGTTCACTTACAAACTAACTTCAGAGAGTTTGCAAACCACAATTAATATTCAAAGGAATTTTAATTTTGTTATTTCTCCTTTGGTTGTATTCCTTACTCTTGAGGGTTGCGATTATTATGCAGAACACTACGTGCTCTTTTTCTCCACTCTTTTAATACATTCTTGTAATAGGTAAATTAATCAATGATAAAAAAGTATAAAGTAATTAATATATTAATATTATATAGTGCAAGCGAATTAGGTAATTAAAAAAAATAAAAAGAAAATAAATTAAATAAGTAATAAAAATAAAATAAGTAGGTATAAAAAGATTCAAGCATTCCATACGAATCGTCATCATTTTGGTACAAGCCATTCTAGAACCCAATTTCGTTCCATTAATTCCACAGATTCTCGACAACTCGACTATCCAACATTAATAAAGTTTACGATAAATTGCGATAAACATACAATATACATTAGGAATACATGCATTATTACGAATATACCTAAAGATTTTTGGATAAGATAAATATTTAGGTAGGTACCCAATTGATTACAAAATAAATATGAGATAAATAATGTACCCACTTACCAATATAAAACACAACAGCAAAGGATCACACAATTGCCGCTAAAAATAAATTCTTTACTTTTTCATATCACAAAAAAACAAATTATTTCGAATCACTTATTGTCAAAATAAATCTGGACATCACAAACGAATTTGTAAAATAATTCGCAAATCGTATCCAGATTGTCCTTCATCCGTTCAATATTCCCTTACTTAATATTATGCCAGTCTTTGAATCAACTTCAACTCAACAATCAACAATTTACATTGAATCAACTATTTTTTTATAATTAATTTCATCTGGATTGTGTCACAAGTAATATATATATATATATATATATATATATATATATATATATATATATATATATATATTATTATTCTTGATGGGTACATATTGTCATTTCTTCTTTTCACATGACCATAATCTTAATGTCACGTCAAGGCCAGGACGGACGTCAAAGTTGGCTGATGGGGGCCGGATACCAGGAAAATGCTCCTCCTTTCCTAGACAGCAACAGATGCTGGCTGAGCGGCTGCATCGAAAAAGGCAGAAGCTGGGCAGATCCTCAAAGCAGCAGGGCACAAGAGTGAAGCTGCAGGCTGCGGCTCCAGGATGAGCAAGGCTCAATGGCATTGGAGCCCTTTCTGATACAAAATCCGCCACTTTCCAGAACCGCGGCATAATGTCCGCTGGATTGGTGCTATGAAGTCTTTCGCTTTCACTTCTGCGCAGGTCCTCATGGGGTCCAAAACGCAGGTCCCTTTCGATGTGTCTCGACATGGTCTTCTGGGCTCATGGATATGCGTATCTAATTCCGTTTGTAAACTTATCACATTTTGGAGGTTAAACTGTCAGATCGTGAGATGGATTCACCTGATGTTCAACATAATATGTTTTCTTTGTCTACGACGCCATTTGTTGTTTTTTTTTAGTGATTTTGCGATGAATTAAAAAAATAAGCGCGAACAGAAGAAGAGGTCGAGAAATACGTAATCGCCTAGTATGGTGCCGATGTGGTAACTTATAAACTACTCAATAGAAAATAAAAATATCATATAATAACTTCCAATAAAATCTTCATCGTGTAGGTGTTTATTTGACCTGTTTGTGACGTGGACTTTTCTGGGAGGAGGAGGTCCTACTTTCCTTCCATCTCTTTGCAGGTCTTCTGGGTAATCTTCTGTTGTAGGGTATTTCTGTCTTAACAATATTGACAATTCTACTGTCGTCCACGCGTTTTACGTGCTCTCTCAAGAGGCGTCTTCTGTTACGCCAATACTCAATAAAGTAAATAATTAGTACAGATAATGATAATTATGTATTCATAGAAATGTTAATTATTAAGATAGAAATACCCAACAACAGAAGACTACCCGGAAATCCTGCGAAGAGATGGAAGGACAGTTGGACTTTCTCCTCCCAGGATAGTCCATCCTCACAAACAGGTCAAATGATCTAATGCACGATGAAAAAGAAGAAATTCAACGATTAGGCATATTTTTACGTGGGATTAAAAACTGATGGAAAAGCTTCGGATGAACACAAAGAGCGATGGAAAGAGGAATGTTGAATATTTCGCTAAGAGACCGCAAAACTAATGAATGGATTAGAGAAAATACGGGAGTAGCGGATGTAGCCAAGATAATAGTAGAGTTGAAGTGAAATTGGGCGGGTCACGTGTCTGTCGGATGGAAGATGGACTGAAGACCGAGAACAGGATGCAGAAATGTGAGATAGCCCCAGTTCAAAGAGTACATCTTAATGACATGCGAAGAGTAGCAGGTCTAGGATGGCGGCACATGAGAAAGACCAGTGGAAGTTCAAGCTGGAGGCTTTTGTCCAATATTGGACCCGAGAAGAAGCTGAGTAAGAGAAGGTATGCAATTAAGAAAAACTGAAACACTTTGTTTAGCGATAGCATTCTCAAATTGAATAAAATAATGTAGGTATAGTATGATAATGTATATATTTCTACTTGATTCCTTTTTATAAGATTACGTGATAAATGTTGTTACTTGAAATAAAAATATTATAAAAATTAAATCTTTCGACACATGCAATGTAAAGACAAAACATTTCTATCAACTCTTAATTTTTATGTCCTTATTACCTATATACGAATTGATATTATACTTACAAATTAAAAACACTCGATAAGAAGGTATAATCCAAATATCGATTTGTTCAAGATAAATTATTTCTTTTAATATATCGACAGTATTAACCTTAGTCCTGTGTGAGAGAATTGTTTGCAGTAGTGGACTTTTTGCTTGGTTTTTCTGACTTGATATCCAGGAAAGACATACATAGATAAATTTTCAAAATAACTGAGATAGAGAATTAATATTCTTCGTCTTTGTCTTATACTATTGAACATGGCCTTCTCAAGAACTTTTGTACCTGCGATGATTTGGACGTTGTGCAGCCTTTCCCATGTTACCAAAGGTTAACTTATCAAAGAGTACGTTGTATATAAAATAGTTCAATGCTCCAAAGCCTGCATACATACATAAAACTGCTCGCCGCCCCTCCCCATCCCAGTATGGCATATGCTATGATTGATTGACAGAAAGCAAAGTCAACAGTACGGAGTAGGATTGTTCAGCAATATTCTTATTATTCTTGATTCCTGCTAGTAAGGCCAAATGAATTTTCCGTGTTAAGTGCTTATCAATTTCAAGGCCTAGATAGCGTATGTTATCAACCATGCTCAATTTGTTGCATCCACAGCCTGAATTATTGTCGAGCAAGAATGAACTATTACTTTGAGGTCATTACATTATATCGAGAAAACTTCCGCAGATTAATGCAGATTTTCGAAATCGAAAAAATGATTCTTCATTATAATCTTGATTCTTCTTCATTGATTTTTGCATTTTTTAAATTTATTTTTTGATAAATCTAAAATGTCTAAACGATTTTGGAATAATGCCAGTGGCTGAAATAAAGAACGGTAACATTATTATTTTACGAGAATGTCAATCTTATAATCTCGTTATAACGTTTTTTTTTCTATTTTATATTCAATTATTTTACATTTAATGTGGAGTTCTTTCAAGAACTAGTGACTATTTCAAAAATTGGAAAATGTTGCACACGATTCACAATTAAACATTCATCTAAATTATTTGTTTACTATACACGATACACAGTTTGAGAATATAGGTAATAACAATATAATCAACGTGAAGTATGTCGCATTTGGTTAAAAATTTAAATATTATTATGTTGGCATTTTTACATTCTTGGTTATAAAGTTGTCATATCTGTTTAAAACGTAGTTTATTGAAGTTATACGAAGTTAGCTTCAGTTGACTTCAGTTTCTATTCTATATCGACTGTGTTCGGTGAAATTAAGTTCGTGAGCAGCATTCGTTTCCATTGCTTTTTCGCACATTGAACGTCTGGCTTGGACTAGGGGATTCAAGACGATTGCTTTAATCCACAAATAGTTATTATTAATCCCATAATACCATGTCTGAACTGTAAGTGATCTTTTATTCATTATTTTTTTATCAAAGCGAAATACATCGTCATTTTTTATAACCCTATTCTGTTAAGCCGGCGTGTTTCGCTGTCCGCCATTTTATTTTTTGCTATTGATTAGAATTTTCTGGAATCTTCATGTTTTCTGAAAGAAAAAAACACGTTTTTTATGTAACACCTATTTAAAAAAAAATGTACATCATATTATTCTAGTTTTCTCTCTTTAACATTATTTGTTTTTCATTTTTTGATACTTCATCTAAAAGTTGATAGCAATTTATATCTTTCAAAAACTATCATTTTAAAATTTAAAAACGCGTTTGTTTTACACTTCTAAATAACCTTCATTTTGAATTGTTATTGTCGTATATTGTTAACCTCATGTTAAATTAAATATCATTTTTTGTGCAGGTATTATTTCGTTACTAACCTTTGCATTCATGGATTGTTATTTAGCTTCTTAAAGAGCAATTAACACGAGGTTCTATGATATTCTGTTTACATATTATTATATTCTGTTTTACAATAATACTTACGTGGTAGAATTAAAAATCCTCTGCAGACCATCAATGTTTGTGGCAATCTGTTTAGGTATGTTACATTGATCACTGAAAATATGCTGCTCGGACAAATCAGAAGTCAATTTTTCAATATAACAAGTCATATTAATTATCAAGTACATATTATTCAAATATCTTTGAAACCATATACTTATACTTGTTTAACATAAACTAAAGGTAAACTAACTAACTCAAGTAAAGGTCTTGTTTCGGTCTACAGAACTATTAGATCTAATATATACACCCTTTTGCTTTGTATATTTATACAATGGTAAATTCTCACTTTGGTGGTTTAAATTTATTAGATTTTTTATCAATGTAAAAAAAAACAATCTTAAACTTAAATAAATTCATATTTTATCACTAATTTTCACCCATTTTACTTTGAATCGTTGATTATTTTCTGCTTATTTGGAACTGTTATCTTATTCAATGATTTTGATTTGTGGTAAACCAATTGATAGTGAAGTATGTAATTGATTTATTTTTATAAGTGCAGTGACAGTAAAAAATGAAACGGAATTACAATTATAGTATTTTTAATCAATCAATCTAATAAATTGTTTTAAGCTATTTTTTCCCCAATTTTCAATAAAATCCATAACTAATATTGTATTTTGAATATTTATACTATAACAATCAATATTTCCTTTTGTTATTTACAGAGGACTTCATCCACCTGCCATGTGGGCTCAGAGGAGTGATATTATATACCTGACATTTAATTTAGAATGCAAAGATCCAGAGATTCGGTGAGTATGCAATGCGTCTTTATGTTATCTGTTTATTGTCATTGCTTTGCGCGAATTAATGATATGTTTATAAAATCATTTGTTTTTAATATGTTCATATACTTGATTTTGTGTTCGTAACACTATCATATTTTAAACCCCCAATACTCAGTCATCTGAATTCCACTAGTGTTTGCTGTCACTGTGTCTTGATGCGTTGCATTAGGGTTGCTAAAGATGGTGGCTTCTGTAGTCTAAAATAAAACATAGAATTTGAAGTTCTGTTTATAAGTAGCGTCTGACCGTACCTTTGGCTTCGGCCAAAAAAGCACCTTAACCAAGATTAAGGTGGTTGAAGCTTAAGTTTTCTATCAGCTGCTAAAAACAGTAAAAACTGAATAGCTTATATGAATGTGCACGAGTAAAAACTGAATAGCTTGTATGAACGTGCGCAAATTTAATTCAATTAACAGTAAAACCTGGTCATAGTATTAGGGTATACAACAATAACATCAATATTTTTATGGTTTAAATTGGTATTATTATAAAATTTCTTAGTCAAATGTAGCTAGGGGTAAACATTTGATTTGTCTAAAATCTGAACCTTGGCCCAACACTATTATAAATATTTATAATACTACGTTTTCATGAAATAGGCACACAAAATTGTATCTTACCAAATATTTTTTTCATTCACGATAAGTTCTTTTACTAATGAACGCTATCATTATAGCCAACAAAACATTTATGCAGCAGTCATGTTGCGTGTTATGAGAAATCACATAGAGACACAATGCTGAAGAATGTATGTACCGTAAAAAAAAACACAGAATTAAAAATAATTCAATGCAAGAATCATCATAATAAATTATTGCAGCATGTATTTATGTAATACTCTTTTTAATATCAACTTATGTATCATTAAAGCATACGTGTTGCTCGTCTGATTGAAATGCGTATAATCTTTCAAAATTTTGCACTATTGATTGCTGCGATGAAGAATATTAAGCGACACACCTTAGAGTCGTGTGAGTGAAAATGAACTAGTTGTAACTTACAAAATTTACAATCAGGGAAGAGCTCAACGAGTGAGAGAAAGCATGGGACAGTTTAATACAATATGGTTATCAGCGGATATCCTATATATATCTAAATATCCTATCAGCGGAGACCTATAATTGGCTGTTCGGTTGTTATTCCAATTGAAAAACTGTAATGGATAGCTGTTGGGTCTCCCAAAGAATTGTAAAATAAAAAAATATAAAAATAAAAATGGTTGCAAGTGCCAGGGCAATAGTGACATCTTATAAATACACTACATAATGTCAGCGACATACCTTATAGACTCGTTTGAGTGAAAATAAACTAGTTGTAACTTTCGAAATTTACAATCAGGGGAGAGCTTGACGAGTGAGAGAAAGCATGGGACAGTTTAATACAACATGGTTGCTAATGCCAGGGCAAGAGTGACATCTTATAAATACACTACACAATGTCGAAGTCAACTGATTTCATTGGCTGATTCAAATCAGAGTTTAATGCTGTACAAAAATTTGTTTGTGCGATCGAGACATCACCTGCATTCTTTCACTTTTTGAGCTCTGCCTACACAGTTATCGTTATTTAGTAACAAAATTCTCATTTAGATTTGTTACATGCAATCACACTATGTCCCTGTTATTGGAGTATGCAGAGAGAACTCAGTGTCATACATCTGTCATTGCATTGATTGACTTTTCACATTCATTATCAAAAATCCAGGTAAAATACATGAGGCAAAATAATATTTCTCAGGGTGTGTCGCTCTCCATACTAAAAAAAAAGTTTCTTAAATTTTAACACCTTAGCACTCTCAAAAGTTGTGTGATGTGATTAACAACCCAAGTTCTGGTAACGACATCTCAACAAACTGTATTTCCTTCACATTTTCACAGATCTAAGTTTTATTCTATGAGTCCTAATAAAGATGAGGTTCCGCTAGTTGAACCATCTAGTGATGAAAAAAGATTGGAAGCTCACTGACATAAAGTTGGCAAATGAGCCATTGTAATTTAGTAGTCTCTTTGCTAGTCTCGATATTATCCAATTTTTCCTTCCCATGTTAACATTCGTCCAGACCCAGCCTACATCACAAATCGGTAGGGCATTTTCTCAGCTGTCTGAAAGTGAAACAATGAAACTTCAATGAATTTTTCAGCTGCTGAAGACAGTAATATGTCATTAAACAAACCTTCAGTGCTTGTGATCTCTTAAATGAAGAATCTCTTGTTCGCTTTCTGGCTCTTTGTAATCTACTGTGATCTTTGATATTGTCTTTTAAAATTGAAGAAGCGATAGCAGCTATAGTTTACGATACGTTTTTGACAGCTTTTCAAGATTTACACCTTTTTGTCACCTTTTTTATATGGAGAGGTAGGCAACTACTGAAAATCTTCATCCTTATGTAGCGTTCCTCAGTCCAATTTTGAATAATTTTGATAAAAAGGTGTTAAACCGTCTACGATTTCTGCTTGACTCAGATTTTCTGTTGTTTTTTGAGCTCTTTTGAATTCCTTTTACAACTTTTGCGTAGCAATGATGTCTCATGTTATCATCTATCTTTTATTTATCGGAAATGTACCTATGCAGGTTCTGCATGGATGAACATGAAACACCGTTGCATCTACTGACAGAATGTGGCCCACTAATGCAAACAAGAGTAAAGAAAATAGGTTTGCATATTGCTGATCAAAAGCAAATCAGACACCGATCCACAAAGGATTTTATAGTTCTTCCAGGAGATAAGACTATGGAATGACATCTAGGAGGCAAATTATCACAATGGACTACTATTGAGTCGACGTGAGAAGGTCTCTAGATGGGTTTTAAAAAAAAAATCATCTATCTTTGGTAGCTTTGGTCTTCTTAAAATGAATGTTCTTGTGGCAGAGTTTACTTATGTTTGTTATATTTGCAAATGGAATAATTTCTACATTCGCAGGCTCCTATACTTAAAAAAAAGTAAGCGATTTGATACAACAAATTTTTGTATTCTGTTTGTATAACGCAATATTTGTTTTCTCAAACATGTATTTTTTTACAAACATGCATGTTTTTACAGACGATGTGCTTATCATCACTAAATCAGCCTGAAACTGATATAAATATTTGCTTTATAAAAAAAAAACAATTGAAATTTTTAGACTTTATCGTTTTCTTTTTGCCGTTTGAGGGAGTTAAGATGGTTTCAAAAATGAAAAAATCAAGTTCAGTTATTATTCTCTTAATAGGCAACTTTTGACATCTAAGGCATTTTGAAATTTGAAAGTTGAAAAAAACGATACTCTATTCAGCAATGAGGTTCACCACCTATTCTGATTATTATCATTTTAAGAGAGACGAGACTAGTGTGTGGGCAATATGTTGTGCCATGTTCATTTTTCTCCTGCATGTTCTAAAGTCGGCACTGCAATTACATATATGGCAAGTTTGGTCTCCTTAGATATATATTAAAATAATTCAACACGGGTTAATGTTCTCCATATTATCAATTTCCAACCTAGGGTCTTCTTTCAATCCAGACCTTAGGTGTTGTGTTGCAGTGCTATATTTATAACTTATCAAATTCGTCAGAATTGGGAAAGAATTATGGTTGTTTGATTTAATAAAGATTTTATCTAGCAGTTGGCTATAAAATAAGTAGGGAAAATTATTCATCTGGTATATATGTATCAACATTTATGTAAGCCTCCAAATTTAACAAACAAAACAACACACCCTTTGCTAATTAGTCGGTAAACTTTCCTGCACGCTACAAATACCCATGAAGGTATATATAATAGCTTGCAAGGTAAATGCTATGTCAATTTGCTTATATTGACCCTAGTATGAAACAATCAATATCTTTATCCAAATACCAACATTGTGTGATACACCCGGTAAAAGAATATTATGAACAAAATAAATGCCTGATCAAAATAAATGCCTGATCAAGTAATGTGAATCTCTTGATTTAATCTGTTATTGGGTCTGATTCTGAAAACGCACTAAAATTTTACTGAAATGTCAAATTTAGTAATTTTCTTTTTTCATTTTAGTTTCAATTTAGTCACTTTGGAATTGAACCCATAGTTTAAATACAAGACAAAAGTGATTAAAAAACCAATAGTGTTGATAGATTATATTTCTAATGGAAATTTTTGACCAGAGGTTATTTTTGGCAAACTCAATTCTTCACAGTTTTTGCAAATTTTATTTCCAGTGATATTATTTTTATATATCTGTGTATATTCTTTTAAATGTATACAAATTTTCAGTTGACTTTTGTTTGAAAAAAGGAATTTTGGATTTAGTCAGATTAATTTTGGCAAAATTTATTGAGCAAACATTTTTATGTTTGGTAAAAAAAATATGATATTTTGCTGCGATATATTGTGTTCATTGTACACCTAAAAATGTTGTTTTTCTCTATTTTTATTCAACAGTTTTGAGAAGCAATCTTTGTATTTCAAAGGCATCGGTTTACCTGAAAACAAACTATATGAAGCTAAGATACCTTTATATGATGAAATAATTCCCGAGGAGTGCACAAAACACAACAAGGGAAGATGTATACAAGTCATTCTTTCAAAGGTATTTATTTTTATTCAGTTCATTTAAATATAAGCCACACAGCTAAATACATTTTATACAACATAAAACTACAATAACATTTCATTGAATACAAGTAAACTATATGTACTTTTGTATATCACACTCTTGAACAAATAAACACCTCAGTACAGGATTCATAATGAGGTGATCATTATACCATCACAATTACACATATAAACACACTATTTTAATGGGTAATTGTAATGTACAATGTCATTTATTGTAAAAAATTTAAATAAATAAAATAATAAGATTTATTTTAATATGACGTGTTATAACTATTGATGTGACAATGTTTTGTCATATTTTGTAATTTGAATTTTAATCAACGTAGTCAGTCTTGAATTTAGATCAATATTTTTATCTTTTGTAAATTATTTGTTTCGGTATCAATAATTGAGTGATTATGTTTACAATTGTAATGAATGTGCTTTGTTTTATGCATATCAAAGCTGAAATAAACAATCTATTTAGATTATCATATATATTAATTTGTAATTATAATTCTTTTATAAATATGCATTTACAAGATCAAACAATAATTGCCCCTTTTTGCTAATCAATCTTCAGTCCTGGAATATTCACATTAAGATTTTAAATATATCGCGAAAACATTTACAGTATAATTTATATGGGAACAATGAAACATATAGAAGTATGTACTATCAGAAGCATCTCAATAGAAGTATAGGAAGAGAGATTGTAGATAAAAGCAGGGAAAATCACAGGTACAGGGCTTATGACCTGTACAGATGCCTGTGGTTTTCCTTGCTTTCATCTATAACTTATCTTCCTACATCTTATGAGATGCCTCAAAAAATACCTATAGTACATACTTCTATGTTTTATTGTTCCCATATATACCAGAAAAACAAATTCCTATATTCGATCCAAGGGTCCCAGGTTCAATCGGTGGAGGCACAGTTTTTAATTGTGTTTCAGTCTGGATCTGTGAGATGATTAATATTACAAGTCTCCTGAATGTGGCAACTTATTATTGGGTGTGTGATAAATTAATATTTGACATAGTACCTGTTAGTAGCCCGAGAAGTAATAAATATTTGTATTTATTAATATATTTGTATTTATTAATTTTTTTAGACCTTTGTTTTTATTACTTACATCTTACAGGGTTAGCTACTATAGATTGCGGTCTACCTCTAAATATGTGAATTATATATCATCATTGCTGTGTGGCTAAGTAAAATGTACTTTATGCAAAGTATTTAAAACACATCTAACCCTTCCCAAGTTTACCATTGGGGCCACTCATGACACGTTCTTAATACGTTGTTAGCTTGCCTTTTAAAAATGTGTAAATCAGTACTCGATTATTATCCAATTTTAATCTTTCTCTACATTTAATCATGAAAAGGTGTTAAAATAAACGTTAAGTATGAAATGATTATGAATTGTATAAATGAATATTATTATTCAATTAACTTAACCTCAGAGATTGCTAAAGTTTGAAGCTGATCTTAATTTTACTGTTATCAGTTTCATGAGTAGCCCTGCATATTGCATATTTACCAGTAGACCACAAGCCATAATAGCACCATTCTATGCTTAATGATATTTTTTTATTAGTATGTATTATTTGAAAATATCACTACTTAAGAAAAAATGCTACAGTAATAAATCTCAAGAATTTGATACTTATGTAGATATTATTATGTAGAAAATAAATAATATCAATACTATGCTTTTTTTTTTGCTTTTTGATATTAAACCTAAAACTTTATTTTGTGTAGTCATATCTCATTTCTTTCTACGTAAACGTGTTTATTATGTGGTGTCAAATTTATTTTAAAAAGGTTGTAGTAAGTATAATTGTAGATTGAATATTTTTACATAATATTCCTTTTAAAGACCGTTCGTTTCCTGGAATCCAAGGTCTTTCACAGTTATTATTTAAAAAATAGTAATGGTTTATTGTTTCTCATTGACTGGCAGATGTTGAAATGAACAATATTGTACATAAGTTTAGTTCTGTACGTTCAGAGTCATATCCAATATAAGTAAGCCAATTCTATTTTGGTAGTAAATTTGCTCTAAAATAACAAATCATCATACAAATATATAACTGAATCAATTTTGAATTACAAATTTGTATTACAATTACCTACTTCATTGGTCAAGCGTAAGATTCAGTTTTCAACAATTCACTTTATATATTTTAGTCGTCGATTTTCATACAAACATGATGTCCTCAGTGGATTCAAGTTATTTTTTTATATCAATACAATGTAGTGCAAATTATTATATAACCTAAGTATCATATTTATATTTAATTTGAATAAGTTACGTTAACATGTTTTGTTATTTGCAGAGTAACAAAAAAGCTCCCTTCTGGCCGTCTTTCACAAACGAAAAAAAGAAGCTTCACTGGCTCAAAGTAGACTTTAGTAAAATGCAAGATGAAAATGAGAGCGGTGGTGAAGAATTTGGTAAGTTAGTTTCATAGATAAATGTTTTAATTAAAATTGTTCAATGTTTAAGATAGAAACAAGTTGTCTTGGTGAAATAGCATTCAGTGGTGTACAATCTAGACATGGGTAACTCAACAAAATTCCTTGGGCCAACTCAGCTCACTGTGCTGGCTTACTGTGTTAACTCAAAATTGCACCATGGCACAACTAAATTGAATGCGCGCAAACTGCACACATTTTCAAGCTACTCAGTGACTCTGGTAGCTCACTGTGCCGCGCCGGTTCATTGAGCTAATAATAAAAGTAAAATATTTTTTTATTTTATTAATACATAGAACCAACAGTTTATAATAATAATATTAATAAAGTTATATTAAATTACAAATTGTTATAAAACCCCTTTTAAAGCTCTTTTTAGTAGGTACAAATTGTTTGGGTAAAATATTAAACAATTGCTGAAGGGGGAAAAAGTAATAAAATATGTAGGTATTGTATATAAGTAAGGTTTATTTAGGTATTCATTATATTTTCTGTACTCACTTATAAATATCACTACTTTTCATTCCTTTTTTAATTTAAAAAAACAACGAAAAGTTGAAAAGCTGGAAACTCATCACCTAAAACCTTTCAAATTCCCCCGGTTCTGAGCTTACCGCACTGTGCGTATTTCTAAATGTTATCTCATTTTGAATGTCAAATTTGGGAACCATAAAATTGTCATAACTCAAATAACCATAAAAGTGTATTTCAAATGTTTTAAATATTTTAAAACATATGTTTCCTCTTAAGGGGGGGACTGCTGCCAACGTACCTATTAATAATTTGATATACCATCATTATTTCTTATCAAATCGTTTTGAAAAAAATAATTTAGATAGTTTGGGTATTAATATGCAAAAGTATACCTTAACTTTTTGATAATGTTCTGTATAAATTCTTGTAGAAAAATAATGGCATACCCCGATTTTCAACGTTTATCATATATTTTTGATAAAATATAAGGCGTAGATTAATATATTTTTTTTAAATTAAAGAAGACAAAAATATGTAGAAAAATATGATGTGATGTTGCATTAATGCTTCAATTTAAGTAAATAAACCTAAAAAACATTTATTTTCCATTCAGCGCCATTGCGTAATAAAAGTTTTTTTGGTTTATTTACTTAACCTGATGCGTTAATGCAACGTCATATCATATTTTTCCAGGTATTTTGTTATTCTTTAATTTATAAAAAAAAATATTACTCTATACCTTATATTTTTTTACAAATTTAAGATAAATGGCTAAAATTGGGGTATGCTTATTATTTTCCTACAAGAATATATACAGAACATAATCAAAAAGTTAAGGTATATTTCTCTTTATTAATATCCAAACTAACTAGGTTATTTTTTTCAAAATGATTCGTTTAGTAATAATGATGGTATATCAAATTGAAAAAATAGGTACGTTGGCAGCAGTCACCCTCTTAATTAAATATATCCGACAAATTAAATGAAGAAAAAGAGTTTAATTATCATGGAACTGTTTTATCTAATTATTATATAAACAAATAAAAAATAGTTATGTCGAAAAAAATATGTAAAACTACATTTTTCAAAATCTTTTTAATAGACTCAATGGAAATTTGGTTTAAAATTGTTTTTTTTTTGTTTAATAAAAAAATGTCTTAGTTCTACTGTAATTATTTATTGACTATTGGTCACCCAGTATTGGTCATCTTAAAAGAGCGTTGGATCTATCAAGAATTCTCCGCTGAGAAGTTCAATAAAATATATTTGTTAATGGTTTACGATCCACGGATGTTGAATTTATTAGACATAAGATTTTAGCTATCCATGATTCCATATTCCAATAGTTAAATTATAATTTTACAGATCCAAAAGGCCCAAATTCATTGGAGGAAATGATGCGGAGCATGGGTGGATTAGATGGTATGTTACATTAATTCAATTATTAATTCTTAGTCTTATTAATAATCTATCAATACAATAAGTAGTTTTTAAATATTTTGTATAATTTATTTAGGGAAATTTGTAAATTTTTACTTTGAAAATAGTTACAATATTTCCTAATAACATTTTTATTTCGTGTCCTATTTTCGCCAAAAGCAAAAAAAGTATGATTTATTAAATTGTATGTGTGTAGTTATTTATTTTAAACCCTCATTAATCATTGGGAGTTGGAAATTAAAAGCAACCTCAGATTCACCGGAACCAAAAAATATTTTTCAAATATTGAATAATATAAATGAAACAAAAATACATATCATAGAGAAGATATATATATAAAGTATAATAATAAGGAAATTTGCTTTGTAAACTTTTTAACAGTTTTTCCAGTAAAATTTTTCCAATCCAGCTCCCCTAAACAACATGTCATTTAGCTCAAGAAAAGATAACTCAATGTATGGAAGTGACAGTCGTCACATGATTGGCAACTGTCACTTCCATACAATGTGTTATCTTTTCTTGAGCTAAATGACACGTCTAGGGGGACTGCTTTGCTTAGAGATAGGTAGTAATAAGTAACATTACATTCTAAATTCTATAATATTTTTAACTGGATTTATTTTAGCAATGGGACTTGACTTCCTGCATTCAATGCATAAGTGTTAAATTTTATACTGAATTTTTTCACTGTAGTTTTGTCAACTTATAATTTTATTTATATAGATGTTTTTTTTTTTTACAGATAATCCTGATAAACCAACCTTTGATGATTTGGCAAGTGACTCAGACGATGAAGACTTACCAGACTTGATTTAATAATTATTATAGTCAAGTTAATTTGGCCAATGTTTTTTATACTTCACTTTCCTTAGGTGCATAATATAATATTCTTGAAAATAGTTGTATTGCAATTTCGATTCATATGAATTCATAGTTTACAGTGATGAAATTTGTCTATGAAAATTTGTATAATAATTACAGTATTGTTTTTGCTCCATGATTACTTATCACAAAATAATTATTTATGTATATACATATATATATACAATTCATAATATTTAATTTCATCAAATACTGATGAATTATAATTAAGTATTAGGATAAATATATATTAGGTTAATGAGTTTTTTTAAAGAGAGATCTGGAATTCTTTATGAAAAATATTTTAGTCCTCTCAATAATTCATGATTAAGATCGAAAAAATAGTTCAAACGATGGTTCTATTTTTTTTTATTTCATTGACTTTTATCACATAAATATTTGTTTTGTGAACTTAATTTGGTTTTATCAAGAGATGTTTTTTACTCCATAATTTGGCAAGGTTTACGGTTAATACATTTATTGATTTAACATAATATATAAATAAAAAGTTTAAAAAGAACTTCATATCACATTAAGATATATTTAGTGATCTCCAAATAACAGTTTTTTATTTATATAGAGAAAAAATCATTAAATGAACTTGAAATCATGTTTTATTATGTAGGTATTGAATTTCTTATTGGTAGTTTTTTTTTTAATATATAATATTTATTTTCACCTATGTATTTTAAAATCCCAGTAGAATCAATTGCGGATCATACGAAAAAATCTTTCATAACAGATGATTTTCTCAAATACATTTTAAGTGTATTTTCTGTAATTCAAATGATATTTTTGGAAATCATCTGTTTGACAAGCGATATGGTCGCACTTACATGAAATGAGAATAAAATTTGTATATTTTGTATTTAGCATTACATTTCACCAGGAATTTAATTTCTAGTCACATGTGTTAAAAATATTCATTATGATTCGCAAAAAATGTCAAAAGATGTCAGGTATGAAAATTTATATATCATTTGTGATGATTTAACAAATCTTTTTTTTTTAATTTGATTCAAATGTTTTAAACATTCCTGCGCTTTTGATTTTAATAATCAAGTTTTGTCAAAAACATTTGTTACACACTTCAATGTTGTATTGAAACTGTTATTATTTAAAAAAAATATGTAATCCATCACATCTGGAAATCAGGTGTGTGTTTTTCATAATACATTTTTTTTTCATTATTTTCTAATTGGTCATTTTATTACTCATCCCTGCCCTTTATATTATATCAATTTATTCAAAATGATTGTGGGCCGGTATTACAGTCTCAGTTTAAGAGCTAAACTCAAGTTTTACAAAAATATAGTGTATTACAGTGTCCGTTTGGGCCTAATCTTCCCTCAAATACGTCACTAATACGACAAATATTTAACTCAACGTTTCTGGCGGATTAAGTACTTAACGGTGGGTCAACTGTCATTTCTCAACTCATTGCTAGGCAACACATGTAGTTTCAGTGTTCTATCACTAGAGGCGTTAGTTGTATCGACGGTGGCACCACACAACAAAACAAACTGACAGCCATATTGAAACGAACATGGGCATTTAAAAGCATTATTTTGGTCAAAAAAATTTAATTTACCATGTTTTTTTTTTTTTTTGAGTGGCAGCTCTCCAAGGAGAACACACTTAGGCCGGTTGGCCCTTTGTGATACCACAGTGGGGTTGTCCTTCCCCTTCACTAAACCACATTGAACCAGCCTGAGTGGTTAATAAATGTCAGAACGTCGCTAATGTCAGCAGACGCTATGTCCATCAGGTCATCGTAGAAGAAACTTCCCAAGAATTTCCTCCTATTTCTGGAGAGAGCAGGGCATTGACAGAGGAAGTGGACTACCGTCTCTTCTTCCTCTTCATCTTGGCATGCTCTGCAATAATCAAATGCCTCTAAACCAAGCCTTCTGGCATGTTTTCCTATGAGCCAGTGCCCTGTTAATACCGATGTGACTCTGGCTAGTGAGTCCCTTCTGAACGAGAGCATCTCCCTTGTTCTCTTGAGATCATATTTTGGCCATGTTTGTTTGGCAATGGCACACGTGCTTTCTTCAGACCATCTTTGATTGGCACGAGTTATCGTTTTCTCATCGACCCGGAGTTTACATGTTGCCATGGGAACCCCGGGTCGATGATTTATTGTTTCTAAAGGTAACAGGGTACCTGCCCTGGCCAGTTCATCTGCCTTACAGTTGGATAATAAAACAATAGTATTTCAAGTCATAGCGTCCCGTTTTGTAGTTTGTATTATTTGAGGTTATTAAAAATTTGACAGATAATAACCACAGAAAAAGTAAAATATGTCTATTATTGAAGATTTAGTAACTAACATGTCATATTGCACTGTAATACGGAAATGGATTCAATCTCCCTTTAACATTAATCTCGAGTTTAACAAACTCAATGAGTTGAGGGCCGCCTGTAATACTGGCCCTATAATACCAAAAGTTGAGAAAGGTTACAGCAGTAAGGTATGGGGTGCACAAGGAGCGATTGTTGGAGTAGAGGATGCATCGACCAATTTTTTCCCATAATATGGCGACTGAAAAGGTTCTGGCAAAAAACCAGAAGATTTACTGTGCTTTTATAGATATGGCAAAAGCCATGACAAAGTAGACCTTGAAAAGCTTTGGAACATGCTATCAGTGTATGGAATGATAAAGGCAATATCATCTCTGATAAAAGCCAAGCCTGTGTGAGGATTGAAAATTCTTACAGGATCATCATCGCCAGCCCTGGGTGGGCCTAGGCTGAATCCACGAGTCTCCTCCATTCCTGTCTATCCGTTCTCCAGTTTCTAATATCTGCTGTGGATGCACCTGCATCGACACTGTCCATCCATCGAGTCCTTGGTCTTTCTGGTCTCCTTCGACCTTGTGGCACGGAGCGTGAAGTGTTTTGTAGGGTTGTCGACGTCCATTCAGATTATGTGACCAGCCCATCTCAAAATGCCCTGTCTTGATGAAACTGAACACATGGGCTCTCTATAGGTCTCATATAGCTCCCTGTTGTATCGACAACGCCAACCATTATTCTCTTTTATTGGCCCGTAGATCGTTCGAAGGATTCTTCTCTCAAAAGCCACTTTGGATCCTTCGGTTTGCTTAGTCAGCACCCAGGTTTCGGAAGCATACGTGAGGACCGACTTGATAGGTGTTTTATACAAGAGGATCTTTGTGTTTCTCCTAACCCAGGGGTCTGCAAAGTGCGGCTCCAGAGCCGCATGCGGATCTTTGGTTCCTTGAGTGCGGCTCTGGCATAAATATCCACGGACCCGGGCAGGCGCATCGCGTCGAGCGAATAGACCCCCACACATGTACACTTCGGAGTGACAATATCAAATTTCAACGTCTTTGTATTGATTTGGAAATATTGTAGAAGAACAAATGTGATCTTAGTTCACAACACAAGTGGTCTGCTTTGAAAGACCTGGAGAAGGAAGACATGATCATTTTCAACGTCTGGAATAGTATTCCTGACTCTCTTACGATCAGCTGAAAAAACTCGCGTTTCCTGTTCTTTCCCTTTTTGGTTCTACATATTCATGCGAACAATCTTTTTCAAGCATGAACTTTATCTAGAGTAAACTGAGAAGTCGTCTTATTGATGAGAACCTGGAATCATGCCTAAAATTAAAAACAACATACAAACCTGACTTATTGAAACTTTCCAAGGAGATGCAAGGACATTGTTCGCATTAAGTGTTTGTCATTCATTGTCATGATTTAAATTTATGGATACTTTTCTTTCATATTATTGCTTAATAAATCTTTATTAAGTGTGAAATCAAGTTTTATTCAGTGTACCTGTAATTTAATGAAGGTCTAAAATTATAATAAAGGTTTACTAAATTAAAAACAGATTTTACTCTCAGAATTTTTTTGAATCATTGTAATGTACATATTTGGCTCTTTGGCCAATAAGTTTGCCGACCACTGTCCTAACCAGTTTTGACCTTAGCTGCTTTTGTAGGGCATAGAAGCATCTGTTAACAGCTATAATTCTTCTTCTAACTTCTCGTGTGTCATTGTCGCTGGTCACTGTGGAGCCGAGGTATGTGAACTTCTTTATCACTTTGAAATTGTAATTCTTACAGGATGGCTCTCCATTAACAAGGGAAAGAAGCTAGGGTGCGTATTATCACCGTGGCTTTTTAATTGATACGTTGACTACTGTGTGAGAGCACTAAAGAATGAGAACATTGGGTTGGAACTGGAAGGTGTCACTATGTTATTTAATGTATGCAGATGTACCTATTCATGGCAGAAAGTGTGGAATACTTTGAATGTTTGGTTAAAATAGTATTCGATGGATGCATGCAAAATGTACTGAGAACAAATGCAACTTAATCTAAAGGGATGGTATTTAAGAAGAGGTAAAGACGAATAAAATATGAGTGGAGAATGTACAATTATAACAAGTGGATGAGTATTTATACTTAGGTAACATGTTTCAGCATCATTGAAGACTGGAAAATGATATTGAAAGGAGGGTAACGGCAGGTAATATAGTGAATGGTGCATTAAGATCTATAATGTTAACCCAATTATTACGAGGCAAGCAAAGCTCACGGTACACAATGGTATCGTCGTACCGAATCTAATTTATGCTAGTGACATAGACATGGAAGAAGACGCATGAAAGTAGAATTTATATCATTCAAATGAGGTCACTAAGGCTAATGTGTGGTAAAACAGTGTATGATAGAATATGAAATGAAGATATTAGACTAGAATGTATGGTTGAAAGAGATCTCTTAGATAAGATGAAAATAAACGCCCTAAGGTGGTTTGGCCACATAGAAAGAATGAAAAGTAGAGGTCGCCCAAGAAAAAGTTGGCACAATCACATAATGGAATTTTGAAAGATGCAGACGTTAGAAGTAAGAATATCACAAGAGCATGTATGAGAAGATGCATTGATGTGAATGAAGCGAGAAATGTATGTCAAGAGAGGAGTTTAACATTTGGTTTCCTCTGCCTTCCCCAAATAGGGAAATTTATTTATTTATTTAAAATTGCTTCTCGGGCAACTAACAGGTACTATGTCAAGAATTTTATTTAAAATTTGAATCGAACCCGAGACTTTTGGATCAACAGTCAGATACCCAACCAACTGAGCCACGAAGGCCGACATGGCTATAGGGACAAATTGTACTATTAAGTATTCATCAACTCGAGAAAATAAATAAAACAGTTAAGTTAAAATATATTTTTATTTTAATAAAAAAAAACATAACGATAGATACATATTTATATGAGACTAGAAAATAAACAATAATATGTTTAATATTTGGTATTTAGTTGTACTAATTCTCATTGGTTTATTAGAAATGCATAATTATTCTACTAATCAATCAATAGCTATTTTGTTCCGCTACGGCAATATCAAGATATCACATAAACTATGGGTAATAATGAGTTAAGAGCTGGTCCGGGACAACTGTTCATCAGGGGTAAAGGGAAGAACAACAAAAATTGTACTGATATTATTTCAAACGTACACAGTTTTTGACTGCTTAATACAGTAATATAATAGAAAAAAGACATTTGAACTATTGCTGAACTTATTATTTAACAAATCTCAATACATATATTTAAATTCAATACACATATTCTTCTTCTTCTCTTCAGCCATCTCTCCACTGTTAGATAGATGTAGGCCTCCTTCAATTTTTTCCACCATTGTCTATCCTGGGTGTCCCTGTACCACTTTATATTCCCACGACTGCAACTATATTGTCAGCCCATCACTTTTTACATATTTACATTGCAATGAATAATAAAATGGATTTCCTTGTGTTGATTATTGACATTAAAGACCTATTCAGAGAGAAATAGCTATTGATTTTAATCACAGAACAGAAAATCTGTAGAAGTAGCATTACAAACTCGTCTCTGAAGCCAGAGTTCGTCCAAATAAGTCAAATTTGCCATTTGACCGGCATCTGTTGCCGTGGGAGCATCACAGACAGCTTTTGTCTAATAAACCAGTTATTGATTTATGAAAATATTTTTTTACATCAGAGTGTGTAAAAATGTACACTAAAGAATAAAAACAGGACTACAATTGACTTATAATTATGTATAAATGATTAAATTGCACTTTTAATTAAGAAGTATTTCTGTGAGAAGGAGAGATGGCGATCGCCTGTGTTGGTTATTATACGTAAATTACCAGGGCCGCCATGGGAGAAGAAATATAATCATTTATTTGTTTTTTCTACGCTCCTTCGAGAATTTACAGAAAATTAAACAATAATAATATTATGGGGTTTGAAAAATAAAAATAGATTTCATAGACAAGGAAAACAAAATACAATAAAATTTCAAAATAAAGTTAGAAGCAAATATACACTCTTGCACAAATTTTAATACATAATATGTATATATGTAGGTATATATTTTTATTTAGTTTTTAGATGGCAAATTTTTTGGTAGATAGGTATTTATATTTTTAAGTTCCATATATTTATAATTATATATTTTAGTTGATTTGTCTATTACATATTATATACTTATAACATTCTCTACAAATAGGTTTGACATTATATAATCAAATAGGTACCATCACAGAATATCCAATTTAGTTAAGACAACCATTGAAGATTATAAAAGAAAGCTCAACATAATATGTGTGTATTCCTATACATAAGCCTCTTCACAAATATTAATTAGAAACATTCAGAATGGGTGAACCACCTCATTGCTATGATAATATACGCCTAATAAAACAAGCAATTTTTTATACCATCAAATATAATTTTGTATGCCTGATATTAATTTTTATAAGAATTTATTATAAAATATATAATTGTATTAATAGAAAGAATATCTGCAATCACTTATTTTAATTATTAAAAGTTATTAGAAAGATAAATATTATGATTATTATAGCAATAATATTCTTGGTGTTTCGGGCCTGAATATTTGGGGGCGTGTTTACCCCACCATGCACTTCATTCCTCAACACAAGTGGCTTAACTTTTTGAGAAGTTTTAACATGTGTTTTACAGATACGCTACTTCTATTGATTATCTGTTCTGTTATTTTAATTAATAAAATTCTATAAGGAGGTTTTACATAAATAGATTAAGGAATGTGTCATGTAATTATTTTGATAATATGAGTAACATGGGCTCATCATTTTCAAAGTTCTCAAATTATAAATTTAAGATATTCGTGATGAAATCTTTATAAATTTGGATCCTTTCAATGGCATAAATATTAAATGAAATTAATGTAAAAATATTTAAACATAAATTACAACTTAAAATGATTTAATCTATTCTTAATCCAACTGTTGATTTGTTCATAGTCCATTTCAAACTTTATAACAATTTTTATGAAATTGAATTCAGTGATGATATAGTTTCATATGATTTGTATGGCAGTAAACACAATATCTATGAGGATCCTCAATAGTTTGATACTTTACATACATACATACCTGTTTACATATTCGGGGTAGGAAAAAAGGACTGACCACACTATTCTATCTTGACATATGTTTTTATATAAGTTTGAATTTAAGGTTTTATATTTTGGTTAGTAAAAATTGTTTTTATTGATAAATTTATTGTTTGGTACGTATTCTTCATCTACACATACTATAGTCATTGAAATTTGGATTCATGTGTTGCATGCAACTAGTATAAAAAAGTGTGTTGAAATTGATTGAAATCATAGCATTAAAAACATGAAGAATTATACTAAAATGTACTTTTAAAAAAATGACAATGATTAAGATTTTCATTTTATTTAAAATTATGAAAATAGCATTTTTATCCCAACTGTCGACTTATCGTTTTTTATTAAGATTATTTTTTTATGACCAAATTTATTAAAAATATTGAAAAAAGACGAAACACCCCCACTACATAATGATTTTTTTTTTAAAATACGAACATTGTAGTAGTACATCTCAAACTTTTTGTAACAATTTTTATAAAAATTGAATTCAGTGACGACATTGTTTCATACAATTTGAAAGGCAGTAGGTACACAATATCGCACTCAATAGTTTGATACCTGGGTAGATGGCAGAGCGGTTAAGGCACTGGGATAGTAATTCAGTGGTTGTGAGTTTGAATACTGCCTCGACCGATTTCGTCCACCTATAGTACAAGCATTTATGCTTATTGTAGGGAACGTAGGAAGATGTATATGTACTTGTTTAACAAGGACATATACATTTAAAAAAAATCTACATACATACATACATACCATCATGCAGCTTTCATATTCTGGGTAGGGAAAACAAACTGACCTCCATACTATCCTATCCTGACACACATACTTACATGTTTTATATAGAAAATAAATATAAACATCATCAACATGATTATGTGTCATGACAGTTGGATTTCATGTGTTATATGCAACTAGTATTATTAATATTTAAATAAATAATTAAGTACATCAATATGAAATTGATTGTTCTGTAAATATTATTCCAACTTTATCACAAATGGAAAGTGGTTTGAAAATCATAAGTCATATATTTTCGAAATATTTTCATGGCTTCATTTCTCATTGAATTTGATTCAATTTTTCCCTATATTCAGGTAAACATTTCATCTTTTTTTTTTTTTTTTTTTGTTGGCTCTTCACCCGTTAAGAGTGTTCTCAGCCATCTAAGTTAAAATATTAAACTGTCAAAATAGAGAAACCTAAATTATTTTTGTATATTTATTTTACTTCGATCAATTTAAATTTTATGAACAGAGTTAAATTTTAATGTCATTAATTTTGATGAATTTTTTGAGCAAAATGTTTACCTGCCTGGAATTGTAGCTCAACAATGTCCTCACATTTGTTGGCATTGGAACCCATCTTAGGTTTCTATTTAGGTTATTCTGGGTATAATTAGACTAGATTACTGGAATATAAATGTCAGTCACAAATAATAGTTTTCAACAAAATTGACTAGAAATATAAATATAATATTGATTAAAATAGTTTTATAGTATCTACATATACAAAAAAACATTTATAACATGAGAAAAAGTCTGAAAAATAATGTGTTATTCCAAAAATTCATGAAAACAAATATTCTTAATTGGTTTTCTAATTATGAAACAGATAGTGGAGAAGATAAATAAATTTATCAAAATACAACCATTGGTGTAAGTCAACATATTATACACATAAGAAACAATTATTTTATATTATAGCAAGAATTCTAATAAAATATAAAATATATTCAGAAAAAATAATACATTACTATATCTTAAGGAAATAGATTGAATATTATTATAACCAAATATACAGATTCCTTTCATATATTTTTAATAAGCAACTTGTTTTCAGTTGTGATATGTATCAATATCTTAACTTCTAATACAGCTTTTGCTAGTGGTAAGGTAAATTATAACCAAGTAAAATAGGACTATGTAATAATAGAGAATAAGAATCACTATAAACAGCGTTTGATAATGCCAACCAATTTCCTAACAAGCTTTTTATTTCTTCTTGTGATAAACGATCAGCATGGAACCCTCTTATAAAACAAGCATTACTCAACTCTGCTATGTTCATCTTTTTAAGTCCTCCCTCTCGTATAATCGCCTTGTCCATCTCTCTCAATACAAATGCTCTATAATCCAGTTGCCGTGAAGGGTGAAATCCAAGTGATAATCCGTGAAGTTTTAATAGATGACTCTGGAAAAATTAATGCCAATGTTTAATTTTAAATGGATTTGAGATCTATAAAATTAACAGTAATATTTGAGCAAACACATCAAAATAATTTAAAAAATCCATGAAGTATTGCAACATAGTTTACAGTTGAGAACATACATAGAATAGGTTAATGTTTAAAGAATCAATTTGCTCTCTCTGCAATATTAAAATATTAAATTACCATTTAAGGTGAGTTGGTTGCAAAGATTTGGTTGGTTGGTTGCAAATATCTTTTAATATTGATTTTTACATACAAAAATGATTTTTTCTTGGGAAAAAGCATTAATTTTTGTATTCTGAATACAAATATGGTTTTACAAAATCATAATAATATGATGTTAGAAGTAATTGCTGAATAATTATAAAATATATCTCAACCAATAAATAAATAAATCGTGGTGTTGTTAAATCCCGTAAACTATTTGTTCTCACATCAACATATTAAGTAGTTATTTCTTGGTTAGTATTTTTTACGCCAGCAACATAAGAATTATCTATGTAAACGATATTACTAAAAAGTACCTATACCACAAATAATAACAAAAAAATCCAATGAAGCTTAGATAATCCACAGATCTTTTCATAAAACAAGACGTATTCAACTCAGAAAAGCATAAAAAGGCATCTTCTTTTTAGTCATTTGGTGAATACTAAGGCATATCTAAGACTGTATTTATTTTTTATATTGCCACTTGCCACAGTAAGAACTGTTCCAATTATTGTTTTTAATGAATGAGATCTTTGAACATAACAGGCATTCTTCTATGATCTTGTTATAATCCATCCTTATAATAACCAAATTTGATTAATGAATACATCTTAACTGGTAGTAATGAAAAAATACCAAATATGAGTCTAATGCATTATTTAACAAGTAACATTTATTTTTTTTAATTTTAATAAAATATTTAGTTTATTAATTAGCAAAAAATATGAAACGGATTTGTTTTATTATTAATGTTCGCTTTGCAAGAGAATGACCATGTTGATATAAAAATTGCAATAAGTAAACTTTTATATTTAGATACGTTATTTACGCTGTCATATATTTTTACTCCTCACTAACACAAGGTGATATATTACTCCTCACTATCACAAGGTGATATAGTGGGGAGTTATGATTTCGCAATTTTTAAGGGTATTTTTTTTTGCAGATTATCAACTCTTATCATGCTGAGATTGTATTCTGAAAGTTTCATCACAATGTATCTGTGTGTGTGTGCTATGTACGGCGTGTTCATTTTTTACTTTATCGATTATAGACTAAAATACTCATTCAATTCTATTCAAATTTTGCAAATATGTATACCTAATACTCGATTAGATCCCATTAGATTTTGAACGATATATGAATAGTGCTTCTCAATTTTTTTAACTGTCAAATACTTCAAAGTGACCCCAAGCTCAGGAAACTTAAAAATTTAAATTTTTGTTTTCAAATTCGTAAAAAGGCACATCACTTTCATAAAATGGCATTGAAGAGTTATCAAGTTTTCATAATAAAATATTTAAATAAAAAATAATTTAACAAACTCATTTCATGAAAATGTTGGAAATTTTCCATACAAAATTTAAATACTTTATAGAATGACTTGTTAGTGAGGAGTTTAGCGTTGGCCACAACCCACTCGTTTTAATATGTCACATAGCTTCCAATAAAGCAAGTGCTCTAGCAAGTATGAATTAAAATATGTCATTTATTTAAACGCTGGCATATTGCAGTTAGAAAAACATTTTACCATGGTATAATAATGACAACTTTGGTTAAATATTTCAATTAAATAAATCAAACTTAAAAAGCGAAGTCATTTTTTATATTATTAAAATCACTCACCATATGAATAAAAGGTATATTTCGCAAGCTATAAGGGCCAGTCACAAATAAAGATTTACATTCAACTACTTGCTCTACTGTTGGATGTAGTCCACTTTCCATCGTGTGCAAAATCAAATTCCATTTGTTAAATAAATCGTCATTTTTAATACTTTTTGCGTGGGCCTGTAGACTTTTAAACAGAGGTTTACTAAACTTGAGTCTCTCTTTTAAAATTGCATGATTAAATTCTACCTTTTGTTTGTCAGTCCAGAAGTGAGATGTTAATAATTTTTGTGGGTACATATATCTATAAAATAATAATATAAATTGTAAACAAAAAAATTCAATTGAAGAATTGTAAAAGGGAAGCTAGAGTATTTAAAAACTTATAAATTAAAAAATGACTTTAAAAAATGTATGCTTAGCTGAAGATATTATTGTAGACATGATGTAAATTTATTGTCTATAAAAAATATAATTTTTTTCATTCAAAACATACTGATTTATCGTAAAATATAGCAAATACAAGACTAGAACACACAAAAAAATATTCTTTTCAGATCAAAGTCACTATCATAAATATATTCAATATATTTATGATAGTGACTTATATTGACTAGCGACATATATTCAAGATCTGCTGCAATTCAAATTTTGAATTTTCGCTAAGAACATACATTTACAATGGAGAATAAGGTGGAGGTAAGGAATTTTCGCTAAGAACATACCTTTACAATGGAGAATAAGGTGTTGTTTTAATTGTAAAAATAATAAGAATGTACGCCTATAATAGAGAAGGCAGCAGGTATATTGAAATACGATTTAGAACTTAGTTGTAAGAGTAAGCTGATGAAATATTTGAGTGGAAAAGAAAAATATCAATATACTTACGCTAATGGAAAAATGACATAGTTGGCAAACGGTAATGCTGAAAGTAACAAAACAGGTGCGATCTTTAACATGTCTTTTGGCATTTTCTCATAAAGTTCAAGTTCTATTCTGGACAAATCGCTGAAGTCTTTATCTTGAGTTACACTGAGAACCGTTAACCTTAACTTGACAAATGTTTTGAAATCTTGATAAAAACTTTTCATTCCATTTGAGAATACTCGATACACCTTCATGGCAGAAGGAAATCTTTTCTCTAAAATTGGTTCATAAAACTTCATGTAACGAACATAACTTTTCATAACATAACCTCCAAATTTGCTTTCTTCTTTTTTCTTTTGTTGCCACATTGTATTCGAATAAGATATATACCTAAAATATAAAGAATAAAGGAAATAATACAACAAAATCATCCTTTGTATACATATACAAACATATCTGGCTTTTCAATTAGGGTAGAGAAACTTATGTTGGGTTGTAATTTTGATTAAATAACTGATTTTTTAAATTACAATATTTACGTTTGTATTTTTTTTTAATCTTATCAAAATTTATTTTTCAGTATAATTTTCTGTTTTACAACCATATTTTACACGAAATAAGATAGTATTCATTACTATAAAAATAAATTTCAAATTTCAATATTTCAATAATAATTTATACAATAAAATACATAAGTACAATCGGAATTCACACAAGCATAATGATTAAGTTAATTTTAAATTTTAAAATGACCAGTAAAAAATATGTTAATTCAAAAAATTTGCCGTTAGGGCAGTAATGAAGCTTTTTAATAAAGTAAATTCTTATACCTTCTTAGTAAGAAGTTTTTCCTCCATTCTGTTATCAATTTTCCCCTCATTTTGACAAGAAATTATAATAACTGAGGTTATTATGAATTAAAATGATTTTTTTTTTAATTATTATTTGTTATACACTGTAAATAAACAATAAATACAAATACAAATTTAAACAATACCCAACGTAGTTGATTAATGTCATTTATTTGTAACAAAATACTTGAAATGTTTCTGAAACGCAAAATAAATGTCAAACTCAAAATAGTTTTTGACACTATTTGACAGTTCTACCATAGATTACGTCATAAGCTGTGTTCTCTGTTCATAAAAATTTGAAATACTAGGTAGGTAATTTTAAAATGGTGTGACATGAAGCGATATTGTATTGGATTTAGGGGGTTGTTTTTTTAACGTGTACTTTATTTGTACTTCATTCAATATTGTGAAGTATTTTGTATTAGGACAGTTTCGTTTATGAAGTAACTAGAGCTGACACTAGTGACTCTAATGATTATAATGATATATAAAAGCGAGGCTAGCAGCTAATAGTTTAGATGCTTACAGTTGTTATGGTTTACTCATACACATCATTCACATCAAGTCAAACTAATCTCGCAAAATATGACTCTTCTCCGACCAGTTCAAAATACAGAGTGGAATTTTGGGCACTGACAATATGAATAATATGTTATTGGTGTTTAAAAGAAAGATATTAAGGAAAATCTTTGGCCTGGTGAATAAGGTATAATCCTGAGATAGACGCAATGTACTGTACAATAAGAATAATTTAGTCCAATCAGCACCTACGTTGGCTTGGATATTTGTCGGATGGATGGTGACCGTACTTCAAAAAAGGTATCATAGACACCTGTCCCGAAGGGAAAATATGTAGAAGCAGACCTATATTATGTAAGATTGCTGGACGACGTGTTGTGCGATATCAGAGAAATGGAACTGGTAAAATATATATGATCAGCTCCGGTCAGCACCCAACCTAGATGAACAGTGGGGAGGGGGAGACGTGAGGCGTCCGTCCAATAGGTCGTCTCCCCTGAACAATCGTAAAAAGTTGGACCAGGTAAATAAATCTCGAGCCACTCTCCCTGAGGACGTGGTAATCTCGCCTAGACCGCCTGTCAATAGGGGCACGTTGACAGGCCACCTGGCGTAGACCTTGGTTATCTACGTATTGGTGACGTGCTCAGTCGCCTGGGATGGTCCGTCGCACCCACCAAATACATGAAACACAGTTAAGAAGTAATTAGTCAGGAGACACCCTGGGATGGTGGGTGACCTTGCTGGCACAACACAGTTGAGGTGATTCTTTGTGACTGCCCCTGGCAAGCAACTTTGCCGAAATTCGTCAAGGCCTCAACGATTCAGCCAAAGGGACAGTCTTTGGGAAATTGGGAATCAGATATGCTGCAAAATTATGCTGGCGGCAGAGACTAGGCTTTTCTTTTTTTCAAAACATTATTGCTGCCGTTTTTTTAATGTTCTCGTTCACCTTTTTAAAAACTTCTCCACGAAAAAACTTTAAAATAAAAAAAAATCGGTTGTATGGAAAGAAACGCACAGACAAAAAAATCGAAAATAATTTGGTTATGTAGGTACCCAAACCCGCAGCCTACTCAAATGCGAGGGACGGTGGGTTTCTATCGAAGAAGTAATATTTTTAACGTGCTGAGCTGATATTTCGTTCACGCAACCGACCAGAACAGAATCTTTATTTTTTTACACGTATTTATTCCATCTCTTTTTGGCGGCCGGTCAATTCGCGACTAGATTCTCTGTTCTGTATTATGATACCCTCCTCCCAAGAGGCTTCGAGGGTGAGCTCACCCTTTTTTAATGTCAAAATGGAATTTGATTGTCCACACATAAGTCAAGAATTTGACTGTCCAAGAAAAGTCAAGTGTCAACGGCACGGTCATGCCACAACATAAAATAAAAAAAAATGTCTTAATAAAATAAATAAGTAATTTAAATAGGCAATAAATTAGGACGTCACAAATTAAAATAAATAGAGTCAATGTTGGACGTCACACGTTAAAATAATGTTAGTAAAATAATTAAATAAAAATCATAGTCGAAATATTGTCACAAAAAAAAAATTGTCAAAAAAAAAGGAGCGTGCTGATGCACCGGTAATGCCGGAATGGACCGTCGTCGATGGGCGAATGGGCAAGGCTATCGGCGAAAGCAACCTCGGGTCCCAGACACCGGCAGATGCCGGTTGGGTGACTTATGGGAGCGAACGGCGGCGGGGCGAGTCTCAAGGAGATGCAGGCCGTTGCTCCAGGGTCCAGCGCGACCCAACAGCGTTTGGAACACTTTCCAAACTCAGCACCCGCTTCGGTTCAGGAAAGCGGCTCTCTTTTGCCGAATGGTGGAATGATGAGGAGCGAACCTAACCGACACCTTTGGTGCGGTTTGCAGCTGCTCTGGCCACGAGGGATGCGGACATACATACATCCCTCGGCAGTTCAGTCAAGTTCAGTGAGCGCGGTCCGTGTCGACACGACGCGTGTCTAATTTCGATTGTCATCTGTCACATTTTGGAGGTTATCTCTTATTGTCAAAATATATTTTTTTATTCTCACAATTTTTCACAAATGTTTGTTTGTGGTCTGATTTGGCGCCGAATTCAAACAAAACAACGCGAACAGGAGAGGTCGCGTGACTTATGGGAGCGAACGGCGGCGGGGCGAGTCTCAAGGAGATGCAGGCCGTTGCTCCAGGGTCCAGCGCGACCCAACAGCGTTTGGAACACTTTCCAAACTCAGCACCCGCTTCGGTTCAGGAAAGCGGCTCTCTTTTTCCGAATGGTGGAATGATGAGGAGCGTACCTAACCGACACCTTTGGTGCGGTTTGCAGCTGCTCTGGCCACGAGGGATGCGGACATACATACATCCCTCGGCAGTTCAGTCAAGTTCAGTGAGCGCGGTCCGTGTCGACACGACGCGTGTCTAATTTCGATTGTCATCTGTCATATTTTGGAGGTTATCTCTTATTGTCAAAATATATTTTTTTATTCTCACAATTTTTCACAAATGTTTGTTTGTGGTCTGATTTGGCGCCGAATTCAAACAAAACAACGCGAACAGGAGAGGTCGCGTCAATTACATATTTATTATGATATCTGACATCGAATTTTCCCTATTGGAGAAGACTGACGGTCTATAGGTAGAGATGGAGATAATTTCTGGATGAGGCCAGGGTCCGCAGCGAACTGTCGTGCCAGTAATTATGATGAGAGCTAAATCAAGAGATCGTGCTAAAGCTTTAATTGTTTAAAATAATAAATGTATAATGTCCTTTAAATACGTACATGTACAATCTACATACATCCTCATAATATATTATATTTATTTTATAGAAAACAACAGTAAACAAGAAAAATTTATACAAATATACAATGATAATTTTTATATTGCCAATTATTGTTTTCTAAAATATATTACAAGATGTTAACAATTTTGAAAATATTTTAACCATTTTGAAAACAGGAAGGGAAAGGAGAGAGATAGGGAGGGGAATGGTGTTTTAGAGCTTACATTTATCTAGGTGAGATGAGACTGATGTGTGAGTTGACACGCATGTGTTGTGCTTCCTTTTATAAGGTAATCCACACCCGCACACCTATCGCTACTTACCCCACATTGTGGGATATGCCTTGATGGTATGAACGACTGAAAATAATATTCGATATCACATAACGTAATAAATTAAACAAAAATACTATGCACGCGTTGAATTAATGAATTAGTAGGCTTTTTGCTCTCGTCATTACACATCATATTGCATTTTTTTTCTATATTGTGAATAGTTGTCATATATTTTATGTGAGGGCACAAGACAAATTAATAGATAAATAATTATTTTTTGAGCATTTCAGAGTAGTAGTAGGTCGCCTATCAATTTTTACCTTTTTTCGCATTCCAAGTCATACGTTTAACATTGTCACTAAAAAAGCCATGATTTTATTTATTAATGAACCTTATAGTATTTTGAATAAAAAAAATATTGAGAGGCTTTGATAATTGCTGTCTCATTGGAGATAATTGAATTTTTGAGAGTAATGTTTTTTATAAAAAAAAATAACCGGAAAACACAAGTTAAACATTTCTTTATGTAATTTGAATGAATGATTATATTTTCATCTAAGATGGGTCATCTAAGGAGTTTCTCAAACATTTTTTATTAAGAAAAATATTTTTTATGATAAATTTATGAGTTTAACTGCCTATATTTCCAATTTTTTTTAAAATATCGAAAAAAGCCGTAAGACCCCAACTAGAAAATTTAATTTTCTATAAAAAATATTACCATAATATTAGCACATCTCAAATTTTTTTTAACAATTTTTATAAAAATTGAATTTAGTGACGACATTGCTTCATACAATTTGTATGGAAATATAGAAATAGCCTACTCACAATATCTAAGAAGACTTAATAATTTGATACTAATCTCCAAACATACATACATACCATCATGCTGTTTTCACATTCTGGGTAGGATCAAAGGGCTGACCTCCATACTATCCTATCTTGACATACTTACCTAGGTACATGTGTTGTATAGAAAACCATATATCTTAAAATATTAAATCATTTGTATTTATGGGTTTATAGTTTGGTACTTATTCTTCAACTGTACATACTATCACTATCGACAGTTGGATCTCATGTGTTACATGCAACTAGTATTAACATGTATTTAGGTGCAGCATTCCATTTTCAATATTGTCACCCTACTTAAAATGTTTGACGTTAGACTAAGTTTATTATTGCTACTGTTAACTCTCTGTTGGATATAATGTTCGAATATGATTTTGGGATAAGTACCTAGCTTTGTAATTTTTATTCGTTTGAGGTCATGAAAAGATAATGTTGGGAGCTGTAAAATCAATGTTTATGATTTATTATGAAGAGTTCTATTATTTATTAGTCACAGGTGATTTCGTTCACCTATAGCACAAACATTTATGCTTATTTTAGGGAACGTAGGAAGATGTATATGTACTTGTTTAGTTTAACAAGGACATATTCATTTTTATATAAAAAAAAATCTGTATTTATTTATTAGAATATGAAGAAAAAAATACTGAGATGAATTAAAAATTTAAAAAGTTATGATGTTTTATACTATGGTGTCACAAAAATGTAAGGCCTCGGAAATAGCCGTCGGGTCATTTTTCAACTAATTTCAAGGAATTATATCTCAAAAAGTATACAAGATATCAAAATAATATTTTGAATTGTTTAATAAGGATGTCAAAAGGAACAAATAAAAAAATCAGCAAAATCTGAGACCTTGAGTGACACGGCTGGATGTTTTGACGTGGACTGACCCATACTTCAAAAATATTTTTTCTGCTTAGGAATGAAGTATTTCTTACTGATTTTTGTAATGCTCTTTATATAATATATGTAGTTGCTATAATTCAAGTATTTAGAAACAGAAAAAATCTTTTTGAATTCGCGCAAGTGTCCGTCGCACCCAAATGTCCCGCAGCCAAGTGTCTCGAACCCAAGTGGCCGCAGCCAAGTATCCCTTTCCGTAGCAAGACTCATGGACTTGCATTAAGTCTTGCAAAACCATGAGTCTTGCAAGACATGCAAGTTGGAGTCGGCGGTCTCGCAAAATTTTATCAACTAATTTATTTATAATTAAAAAGTAAGCAATTAACTACGTTCTATCGACATAATACTATATATTGATGATTTTAAGGTATTTTATTTTTGTATACATTACTTCTCAGGCAACTAACAGGTACTATGTCAAATATTAATTTAACACGCATCCAATAACAAGTTGCCACATTCTGGAGACTTACGATATTAATCGTCTCACAGATCCAGACTGAAAACACGATTAAAAACTGTGCCTCCACCGGGAATCGAACCCGGGACCTTTGGATCAGCAGTCAGATTCCTTACCAACTGAGCCAGGATGGCCGTATCGTAATTGCTGAATTTTAACACAAAAATAAAAAAAAATGTATGTAAAAGTTGCAAGATCTGCAAGACTTGCATGACTAAGACCAAGACTGAGTAGGTATGCAAGACCAAGACCTGGATTGCATCTGCAAATGCAAGACTAAGACCACACCGGCCTAGGTCTTGCTCATCACTAGTGACACTCAGTTTTCTCTGACTATTTCATTAGAGTTGTGGCGTGATGGTGTGTATACATATAAAAAATATTACAATGATTACATTACACTCCTAAATATCCCCTACTACAAACCAATATAAGTTAAATTTATAATTTGTACTATACCTACCTATGTATATGTACCTACATATGTACATCTTCATACAGGACATTTAAGTACATAATTGGTATTTATTTATTTATTATTTCATTACAAATGACACTGTAGGTACATTACAATTACATACAAGATGGTGTGTGTGTAATTGTGATGGAAAACAATATTACTTCTTACTAGGAAATCGTGTGCTGAGGTGTTCATTTGCGGGTTGTATCTTATATACATAGGTATATAAGACACATGTTTACATATAACTCTCCCTTCAGACGATATGTTTAAAATTTTTACTGTCCTAGATCCAAGACAGGTGTTTTTGAAATCTGCATTTAATTCATTTCCAAAAGAATATACTCTGCATAATAGTAGCAATATTAGACAGTGACACTACATAATATCTTTTAGGAAAAGTTCTTTTATGATATTGTGTGCTTCCTTTGTATTTTTTGTGTTTTTCATATTTGAATATTTTCTTGTTTTTTGTTGTTTTTATATATTTCATGCTGTAAAACTTTTTATTTTTTCAAATTGTAAATATGCTTATTGGTTATACCTACTAGATGTAAGAAAGTGCATTTATTTTTTACACCTAAATAAAATGTACCTATATACAGTGTAACTGTCTCGAGATTCATTAATTAATTTGCCCCCGCACAGGTTTATTTGCCTAGTTGGGCATTGCAGATTCAATAATTATTGTAATGTCTATCAATGTATGTATAAATAAATAAATATGTATGAGTACGTATGAATAGAGTTTCTTTGTATGTGTAAATACAGTATTGTATTGTGAAAAAAAAATACAGATGATTTTTACTCTCCACACTTTGGAATAGTAGAGAGTCATGATTTCACATTTTTAAGAGGACATATAACGCTAAATCTAGTCTCTAAAAACATGATATATTAAAACCGCCTAATACAATATGAAGTTACGCGTTAGTAAGGGTAACTATCGCGTGCGTTAAAAAAGGTTTATACGTGATTTAAATTATCGAAAATCCAAAATTTGTTGATTTTTTGCAATTTAAGAACAAACCTTACTTGAAATGAAAAATCTTTATCGGTCATTCACTTTGATTTTATGCACTCTTTTAGCATATACAAGATTTATTTCTCTACAACACATAGTTATGGAGTAATTTAAAAAAAATGCTGTAAAAGAGGATATTTTTAATATTATTTCTATGGGAATTCAGCCTGAATTAAAAAATTGTGTGACGAACATTCACTAGAGAAATGTTGAATACAATATTATGGTATTTTTTCTAGAAACACACTGTTTAAAATATTTGAGGAATTTGATTTGAAATTGGGGTGTTTAGGTTTGTATGCCTCCTTAAGCGTATTTTTTACATCAATTTCTCAACGGGTATCATCTAGAAAGTGCACACTATGAGTTTCGTCATGATGATGTGTTGGTATGTATGGCGTGATTATCCTTTTTGTGTCCTCTCTACAGCCCATAATATAAGGCCGATCCACTTCATATTTACATCATATGTGTTAAATGCATAGAACTAGGGCTGATTAGTTTTACATATACAATTTTAAATTTATTCTGTATGATTTCATCATTAACGATGTTTTTTTTGTGTCCTCTCTGCAAGCCAAACTATAAGTCCGTTTGACTTCACATTGATATCATATATGTAAAGTCCAGAAACTAAAGCTGATTAGTTTTCCATAGATATCCGTTAATTTCTTCTCTATGTTTTTATCTGTCCAAATTTTCAAAATGCTCTCAGTCGGGAAAATCGAGGTATTTTTATACTGTTTAAAATTTTGATACATCAAAAATGCATTTAAGGATTGTCAAAATTTAAAGAATAAACCATATCAATGTGAAATAAATTTCATATTTGTATGAAAAATGTATATAACAACTAAAGTAAAATAGCTTCTGTATGGTAAAATTGAGTAACCAACTTCATATCGATATTGTATGTGTCTCTATTTACAAGTGTTTTTTTTTACTCTCCATTGCTGTTTTCCTCAAGGGGTATGCAGTGAGAACAGAACACTTGCATTCTTCTATCTTGACACATACATCGCCTCATCAACATTGATACACTGTCTCATATATACATGCTCATTTTGCTAGTAATGCAATTTTACTTAAAATTTCTCAACTGGTATCATGTAGAAATAGCATACTATGAGTTTAGTGACAATGTTTTTGTGTGTATTGTGAAAACTTTTGCCCTCTGGGAATCTAATATTTAAGCATATAATAGAAATGTACTTCATAAAGTGAATTAAGAGATTGTCAACCTTTCAAGAAGAAAAAAATAACACTTTCTGTGGTGTTTAGTATTGACCCACTCGTTTTATAAATCATTTTGAAATGTTATGCATAAAAGTTACTCTCTGTAGGTAAATGATTTATGTAGATATTCTATTTCAAATGTTATTTTATCATATGTTTATTTTGGATTATATTCGTATTGATTGTCCACCATGTTATAATTTGCTTGAATAGGTTCATTAATGGTATTCTGGATCAAACGCTAATACTACATAATGTAGGTTGGGCCACTCGTATTATTTATGATCCATTCCCATTACACTTGAATACATAGTTACTACTCCATGTTAGCTATCCACGAAACCCACTCCCAGAAAGAGACAATATAGTTTTTCCGTCTCATCGGCTCAGGCGATTTTCAACCGACGCGACGCCGACGCCCTACAAATTTTCATAATACACGCTACGACAAAAAATCATCATTTTCATATGTAGTTTCAGTGTAAAAAGGAATGTCCGCTGAAACACATAAACACAAAGAGTTCTTTAACATTATCACGTTTCTAGACTTTTTTTCTAATGGAACGGTATAATTAAAAAATATAATTAGATATACGCTATTAAATAAATTAATATATTTAGTGTCTCGAGTTATACGGATAAATGCCAATAAAAATATTTTGACTGATTCAATTGATATTTAATTATTCTTACATTATTATGTGTATTAATTAAATTCAGATTGAAGATAAAAACACTTCGTTGTGAACATAGTAGGTAAGTACACAACCTATAGGTATATTATATTCAGGTTACAGTCTTTTTGGCTAAAAGCTTTTTATAATAACAACACATTTAACTACTAGTTTCACAGTATTTTTATAATATATTTAATTAAATCATACGAAACACAGACTATAAACATTAATAGATAATAATTGGTTCAATTCTGAAATCGTACTAAAATTTGAATGAAATGTCAATTAACTCTCCAATCCACACATTTCTTTTTATTTTATTCTTTTTTCTGATATTTATTTTTTATTTTTATGCATAATTTTATATGATGTACCTATGCATAATAAAATGGATTGCACCCCCCTGCTCACGAACTGAAATAAAAACATATTATTATTTTTCATTTTAGGTATTTTTTTGCTATTCTGAAGATTGAATAAGATAAAGGAAATCATAATGACAAAAGAACATCACTAGTGTATTATAAAATTGATATAATTTAGTTTTAAGTGACAGTTCTGGTGAATACATTTTTTTCTTTTAATGACTAATGTTCAACTAAATTTTGTTTCGTTTTCGGAATCGAACTTAATAATATTTTACTTTAACACTATAAAAAATATTATATAATATACTTGACCTTAGCGAATCAATTTTTAAAACATAAATACCTACATTTTATTTATTTAAATTTATTTATTTTATTTATTTACGACAAATTGCCTTTTACAAACATGAACAACAATTAAGTACACACATTGAAATTACAAAATAAAATAATAAAACTATCATAAACACAAAAGAAAATGAATTAAAATAAATAATTAAAATTATTAAATATAAAAAATAATATTAAGTGGAAAAAAAATACAATTTAAAATAAAGGATATAGGTACTTAGGTTGAGACATAAAAATCATTAAAATATACTAAAATAATATACCTACGCACTTAGAAAAAAAAATAATAATTATAAAAAAAAATTAAAAACTGTATAATAAAACAACAAACAAACAAACATATGGGTACATACTTAGGAAAATAAAAACTAAATGATGAAACAAAACAAATAACAAATAAAAAATATTATATCACATTTATAGTATAATATTATACTATACATGCAAAGTAGGCAAGCAAAAAAAAATGTATTGCAAATCTTAAAGAAAAAGAAAGAATCTAAATTACAGAAAATAATTTATAATTTTGTGTTTTATTGGTGGAATAAGGTTTAATAAGTTCTCGATTAAAATATTATACCTTAAGCACGAATTATTCAATGAACTATTAAAACATTGTACCTTGTTTTCTTGATGTCAGTGAAGAAATAATATCATTTAAAAGTTATTTATTTTCTTTTTATAGGTATGTAAAATTATATCCATAATTTATACGGTGTTTTCGCGTAGGCTTTAACTTTTGGATGAAAATAAACCAATTTTATCTTAAGAAAAGACCTTCACACAATATAATGTTGATAAGAATGGGTTAATTCTAAACTAATCAATTTTTGCAATTTATTTTAAATTTAGACACAAAAAGATACAATTACCGCAAATATTTAAGTATCTACCGACATAACTTCTGAAATATATTTTACATTATTTACCTTTATGTAAATAATATAAAATATATTTCATACAAATTTGCAAAACTCGAGTTATTTACAAAAAAAAAACAGCGTTATAAACAAGTTGTCAAATATTTTTTGTTTTTACTATATTTATCCTTGCCAGGATGAGTAGAGAGAACTAAATTCCAAACATTTATCGCCTAATTTTTATTTTATTTATTTTAGCCTTATCTATTTACATTACATATATAGTGTATTGCTTTATGTACGCTTTTTTTGTTTCAAACTTTTTACCCCGAGGATATATAAACCTAAACACTTTTCTCAAATATGTTTGAAAAAATACAATTCGTGTTTTTAACATTTCTCTGGCGAATGTTCGTCACACAATTTTAAAATTCATCATAGCTTTCAAAATTTAAGTTTCATAGTTAACCTGTTTTCAGTTTTTTTTAATTACTCCATAACTAAAATGTCGTAGAGAAATAAATAGTTTATGTGATTAAAGAGTGCATAAAATCAATGTGAATGATCGATAAAGTTTTTTTCAATTCAAATCACGTAACCCTTACCTATAGCGCATAGCGCATAAGGCACATTTAAAATGTCATAGCGCATAAGGCACATTTAAAATGTCATAGCGCATAAGGCACATTTAAAATGTCATGTTTTCAGTGTCTTTCAAGCATTATTCTTTTTACTTTTCTGTTTATTTTCATTGTATCTAATTCTGTTATAATATAATGTCATGTTTTATATTCATGATATGTTTCACTTATTTAATATACTGATCGGTAGTAAATAAGTACCTTCATACATATTTATTTTGATATTGTAATTTTTTATGGGAATTTTAAATTTTTTAAACAACGCAAAAGTCTATACAAAATCATGATTGATCATCATAATATAACATCACTTAATTTTTCTAGCCGACTAGACTAGGAAAAAAGTATCGCAAGCTTTTATTTCGCAATACAAACATCGCGTGTGCTAGTAGATTCAAAATAAAAATAGAATTGTATAAACAGAGCTTACATTTAGATATAGCTACCTACAGATAGTTTCATTAGGTAGGTAGGTACTGTACCTAATATAATATAATATAGGTCAAATTATGTAAATACCTACCTATGTTGGTACTAATATCGCCTGTGTTATTTTCGACCATGTCCATCATTTTCCATTTGATTCATCATTGTCATGATTCCTCAATTTTTAAGCATGTTTTTTTTTATACAAGCTCACATAGTTTGCGGTCTGCACACTTGTATGAAAAACGACCTAAGCTATGAGTCCAAATAGCGTAATTTAGCAATTAATAATAATAAACACTTCCTTGCACTCTGCGCGAGTGGCGAGTTTATTGCCATATGGCAATTTCTTCCAACTAACCAGTGTTACCAGCCCAGAGAAGCAATATTTGCGTGAGAAATCAAATATAAATAAATTTTTCCTCTGCTGGGGCACTGAAAAATAAATGACAACCGAACTGGCTACCTGCATTTTTAGCCAAACTTTTGTTATTAGTACCTAATAAAAGTTAATCTATTTACATATGACTGTACTGTTTGGCCGAGTGCATAAAATATTTAGTAGCACAAAACGAAATGTTTTGTAGTCACTTTCATCATCATCAGTAATGGCGCTACTTCCCGGTGTGGGCCTTGGCCTCCTCAAGAAACTGCCTCCATCCCGCCCTGTCGACAGCAAGTCTCCTCCAATTTGTCTGTCCGATCGCTCTTATATCGCCCTCGATGTCGTCCAGCCATCTCATCCTAGGTCTCGCTCTGCTTTTTCTTCCTTCAGGACAGGTGTCCAATACTTTCTTTGGGACCCGGCTATCCTCCATTCTACAAACGTGTCCGAGCCAACGTAGACGTCGTATTTTGCTGTATTGGACGTTTGGTTCGCCATACATTATTTCTAACTCATGGTTAAACCGGATCCTCCAATGTGGTCACTGTAGTTCGGTTTATTTTAACAGGAATTTTTTCTCCAGTGTGATCGAACCCAGGACACCTGCACAGAAATAACACGGCTTACCAACTGTGCCACGGCGGTCGGCAATTATAGTTGCCGAAATTGATGAATATATTGTGTGGAATCTAGTTAAGATTACTTATATTATAAAAAAGTACTTATTATTTTGTGATTTTCAGGTGGAAATTGTAAAGGGAATCAAAAAGTGTTATGCAAAACGCTCTAGCACATTATTCGGATTCATCTACAATGGTTGTAGAAGGTAAGAATGATTAAATTTGCCTATTTGCCGAATTATGGGTACTTATTTCAAAGAAAGCTCTTAAAATTGGATTGCTCGCTTTTTACATACAACTTATATTCCATCATACTTTTATAAATGTTGACACAATCGTGAAATTTGTGAGATTTTAGATGTTTATATGTTTATTTGCAATCTAGATTATAATCAAATAAAAAAAAACATGTTTATATATTATGTATATTTAATCATATATGTGGAATTCCGTAGGAACATCACCATAAAAATATTAATTATTCTAAAGATACGGTTTACACATAAACGCCTTTAAAATATAAACAGTATAATGTTTTGGAGTCATTGCTCCTTGAACATTCAATAAGCTCGACAAAAAAATTAAACCAATTGAAAATAGTCATGCTATTAAAACTAAAATAAAGGTATGGCTCTTAGTATCAGGCAGACACTATGCAGAGGAGATATTTCACCCATAGCTTTAGACACCATACTTTATTTCTCTCTAAGTATATTAGTGCATTTTTTTTATATTATATATATTTTTTCATTGTTCAGCGAGCTTTCGGTTGCGCAGATCGCAAATTTATGTCTTTTTGCTTCGTTGGTTTACGTGGAAATCGCCCCCCTTTTCTGTTAAAAAATCAAGTTATTTGGCGACACCATCGATAGCCAGACTCAAACAAAAAGATAATTAGATTTCAACAGAGAAGAAATCCAAATACTTGTTTTTATAAAATAATTATTAACTGTAAACAGTTGGTTTACTTTTTTTTGGAGAATGTATATTTAACAATTTTTTTTTAATTTTTTATTACATTACTATACAGTAATTTGATTTTTTAAAATACCAATCAGGTCACATATCTAAATATTTTATTTTATTAAGTACGGTGTTGTTCATTTTGTATGGAATTTGTGTAAAATTCATCGGTGAGCTTTATTGATTTTTCATTATTTAAAATAGCTAGCAGGTAATATTTACATCATAAATCTAAATATATTTTTTTTATTTTAATGTATTGTTAATTTTTTTGTGGAATTTGTGTAAAATTCAACTGTGAGCCTAATTGAATTTTCATTATTTAAAATATCAAGCAGTTAATATTTACGTCATATATCTAAATATTTTTTTTTTATTTTAATGTATTGTTTTTTTGTGGAATTTGTGTAAAGTTCAACTGTGAGCCTAATTGAATTTTCATTATTTAAAATAGCAAGCAGTTAATATTTACGTCATATATCTAAATATATTTATTTTTATTTTAATGTATTATTTTTTTGTGGAATTTGTGTAAAATTCATCTGTGAGCTTTATTGATTTTTCATTATTTAAAATAGCAAGCAGGTAATATTTACGTCATAAATCTAAATATATTTTTTTTATTTTAATGTATTGTTAATTTTTTTGTGGAATTTGTGGAAAATTCAACTGTGAGCCTAATTGAATTTTCATTATTTAAAATAGCAAGCAGTTAATATTTACGTCATATATCTAAATATATTTATTTTTATTTTAATGTATTATTTTTTTGTGGAATTTGTGTAAAATTCAACTGTGAGCTTTTTTTTTAAATTAGGTAGGTATGTAACTTTATTTAATTATTTTTTTCAACTGTGATTGATGCGTAGTTCAGTATTTGAATTTGTATAAAATTTGTGCGTGTTTATAACTCTATTTTGTAGGTACATTAAGTATCTTATACACATATTTCCATGTAGGTAAATATATACGAACTTACTGGTCATTAAGAATATTGAGTATAACACAAATTCATCAATCATTTTGTAACATTGATTGTCAATTTTGATTTTATGTGTGATAAATTATTTAATGTCTTTTTGTTATACATATTTATGATAGTCTTTTGTAAACTGAAACGTTTTTGGTAACATGTTTATTTATACATTTATGTATGTTAGTTATGTTTTTACTCTAAATTATCTCATTTTAATATCTTTTTACCATTCAATGGTTTATTGAGGTGTTCCAAGGTCTGGATAATTCGTTTCACAAACCAGATATCAATGAATATTGTTTATTGATTAAAAATCGATTTTATTACGTTGGGTAGGTACTAGTTTTATGTATGTATAATAGAATATTATATAAATTCACTATGTTTCTTCCTTTATTTTGACATTTTGGGATTCTTCATAATACGAGATGTTTTGTTAATACTAAACAGATTAGTTTTATTTATTTATATTATTTATTCAAGGTTACATACAGTTTTTTTTTAAATACATACAAAAACTTAAAATTAATTAACAACTAATAAGGTACGGTCTTTAAATTACCATAATATGTATTGCCATATATACCTACAAAAAGAAAAAAAGAAAAACTAAATAAGGATACAATAAAAAAAACAATAATAATTAAAAAATAAAAATATAACAAACTTTGTAATAGGTACTTCTATGTACTTTACAACTTGCAAGTAAGTTATAGCGCTTTCGAGCTTGCGCTCATCATTAGTAAGTAACCTTTATAACCTTTTATTAAAGAAAATCATTATTGAGAAAGCCTCAACATTTTCTTAAAAATGCCCGGTGAGTCAAATATGTCAAGACCTGCGAACTTTGCATTAAACTCTACAAACAAAAACATTCCCGGCATAGTTCGTTATATATTTTTTAATTATTATTTTATGCATTAGATTAGATAACGACGGTTCAGCTCTATGCATAGGTACATACTATTCGCTCTTCCCAAAACTAAATAGTCTGCTCATGAGGAATGATTATTGACCAATATTTACTTAAAGCCTATATGACCCATATGACTTAAGGTCACTTAAATGGTTAGGACACCTATAAAAGGCCTACACAGAATCAAAAAGAAAACATAGAAAGAATGAGTAAAAATGAAATAATAATAATGAGAGTGTATGTAGTGATTTTTAATGATTCAGGATCATTTCAAGAGCGCTGAAAGTTTAGTCAAGCCCAAAGAGTATATAATACCTACGGATAGTCAAGCCCAAAGAGTACATAATACCTACGGATAGTCAAGCCCAAAGAGTATATAATACCTACGGATAGTCAAGCCCAAAGAGTATATAATACCTACGGATAGTCAAGCCCAAAGAGTATATAATACCTACGGATAGTCAAGCCCAAAGAGTATATAATACCTACGGATAGTCAAGCCCAAAGAGTATATAATACCTACGGATAGTCAAGCCCAAAGAGTATATAATACCTACGGATAGTCAAGCCCAAAGAGTATATAATACCTACGGATAGTCAAGCCCAAAGAGTATATAATACCTACGGATAGTCAAGCCCAAAGAGTATATAATACCTACGGATAGTAAAGCCCAAAGAGTATATAATACCTACGGATAGTCAAGCCCAAAGAGTATATAATACCTACGGATAGTCAAGCCCAAAGAGTATATAATACCTACGGATAGTCAAGCCCAAAGAGTATATAATACCTACGGATAGTTAAGCCCAAAGAGTATATAATACCTACGGATAGTCAAGCCCAAAGAGTATATAATACCTACGGATAGTCAAGCCCAAAGAGTATATAATACCTACGGATAGTAAAGCCCATAAAGGTACAGATAGAAATAAATAAAGTCATTTGGTTCAATATTTTTTGTTTTTTTTTTCAATGGATATTCTAATTTCGTCCACTAAAATATGTAGGTTTTCTTTATTTTCAAATTCTGTAACCATTTCATTTAAACTTATTATATTTTTTTTATTATTTTATGTAGGTACTGGTCGTCAAATAAGTTATCCAACTGTCGATTTGTTCAAGAGAATTTTATTCTCTTAACATATCGACAAAGTATCAAGCTAAGATATTCGAGATTTGTATGCAGGGTCTATATTTTTCACGATTTTTCCAACTTTGAAGTAAAAAAACACCAACTTAAAGGATTACTCAGAATAAAGGATATATGGATTTACTCAGAATTCGGAGTAGAACATTTAATGTGTCTGTGTGTCCCCCCCTTATTACTTTTGATCCGCTCAATTTACAGAGCCCAAATTTCAGAATATATAGATAGTTATAGGTAGGCCTATAAAAATTTTACACTGAGAATTTAGAATTTTTACTTTATTTTTCCATGTATCTCAAAAACCATATAAGCTATGTAGAACTCTGAAAATTGGTAGAAACATAGAAAAATACAACATTTTTTATGATAAATTTATATGTTAAATGCCTATATTTCCAAAGTATTAAAAAATGTCGAAAATAAGCCGAAACACCAAAACTAGATAATTTAATTTTCTATAAAAAAATATCAACATTTTAGTAGTACATCTCATACTTTTTTTAATAATTTTTATAAAAATTGTATTTAGTGACGACATCGTTTCATACAATTTGTAAGGCAGTAAACACTACACAATATCTCACTCAATAATTAGATACCTACTTAATCTACAAACATACATTATATTATATTAGGTACATAAATATAACTTTCCAAAATATTATGGTGAGCATTTGTGTTTATAGTTTGGTACGTATTCTTCAATTATGCATACTATCGCATTCGGCAGTTGGATCTCATGTGTTACATGCAACTAGTTTTACTGAAAATACTTTACAATAAATATCGAAAATATGACATCGAATCTGTATTGGTACTACAATCGGTTTTAAATTAAATCGAATATTTAACGAAAAACTGATCAACATTTACAATAAATATGAGTGATAAGTACATACGTTGGTTGACATTTAGGTAAAATGTATTTTTATCACAATGAAATACTAAAATATTATCAATACGTATGAAATACCGTCAAACTCAAGTAAGATATGAAATATATTTATTGATCGTAAGTAGGTAATATTCGAATATTTAAGTAGGTGTCAACAGAAATTATGTAAAATATTTTTTTTGTTAGAATAAATTAATGATATAATTTTTCTTTTGCTGTGAAATCAGGGTTTGGCCATCATAGGATAGGGAAAAATCAATAACGATTCCCGGTAAAAACACAATTTTTCATTGTGTTTCCCGTCTGGTTTTTGGTGACGATTAATATCACAAGTCTCCATAATATGACAGCTTGTTATTAGTGCGGGTTATTATTATTATTATTTTTTTAATATTTATTACTTCTCGGGCAACTAACAGGTACTATGTCAAATATTAATTTAACACGCACCCAATAACAAGTTGCCACATTCTGGAGACTTACGATATTAATCGTCTCACAGATCCAGATTGAAAACGCAATTAAAAACTGTGTCTCCACCGGGAATCGAACCCGGGACCTTTAGATCAGCAGTCAGATACCCAACCAACTGATCCATGAAGGCCGGTTAAATTAATATTTGACATACATCTGTTAGTTACTATAGAAGCAATAAAAAAAACGAAAAATAAATACATTTTTTCTAATCGAATATTTTTTAAATGTTGCATGTACGCATACATCGGATTATTCCCTGTTGGGAGTCAATGATATTATTGACAAATTTTTAACATCTTAATAGAGACGAAGTTGGAATATTATAGAATATCCATGAACTCAAGGTACCTACAGGGTTTACGACCTGCCATCGGCTAGTTTCCGTGATTACTTTATGCGCTTGTTCAACGTTCACCAATTATGCCTTCTTCTTGAGCTCAATACGACGACATAATTGGTGAATAAAGTGATCGCGTAAACCAACCGATGACATGTCGTAAACCCTGTTGGTGTCTTGGGTTCCTGGTCCTTCTATAATATTCCAACTTCGTCTTTATCTAGATGTTAAAAATTTGTCAAAAATTTTTCTAATATTTATAAAATATATTTTTCTACCAAAAAATCTTACAATATTTATTTTATTTTATTTTATGTAGCTTCTCGGGCAACTAACAGGTACTATGTCAAATAATTATTTAACACGCACCCAATAACAAGTTGCCACATTCTGGAGACTTACGATGTTTATCGTCTCACAGAATAAGTTTTTTGAATAAGTTTTTTTTCATTAAGAAGTTCTTATTATCACCATCTGATTTCATATTATGGTAAAACCTCCAATTTCACTGCACTTGTTGTTTTCTGTGGCATTTGGTGCCGTATCTTATACCTACTAGTGGGCCCGGTCTGACGTTATTCTACCGCAGATCGCATTTCATATAGACCTCATTTTATGTATTTTACAAAAAATAATTTAATTATTTTTTGTTCTCTAGATGCGTAATACAATGTCAATATATTTATTCACACCGCCGCGCCGTCTATAGAAATATTATACAACTAAAAACTGAATTGCAACTCTTTCTTTCTATATGTAATTTTTGGGAGGGAGGGGGGTGTAGGTAGTCAAAATTTGTGGCAATTGGGTTTGTATCTTTGGACGAGAAATCTAAAAAAATGTGTATAAAAATTTCGTTCAAAATATGACAAAATATTAGATCTCGATAACAACGCCACATATCGGGTACAAAGCTATCCTTACTTTCAATCCGGAATCAACCATACAAATTTAGTAAAATTCATTGAAATCAGTTGGGCGGTTTCGGAGATTAGCGTGTACGAGCAATGTGACACGATATTTTTAAATATTAAGATTATGCATTGTTTTTTAAGCGGTTAAAGATTTCTAGTTTATGTAGAATTTATCGGAATATTATTTGAACGGTAACACGAGATACCAGAGACTTAAATATAAAAATTAAAAACTTAAGATTATTGATTCATATGGAATTATCCACTATAAGATCATCGTTTGTTCAAAGTGATTGACTGTGTGTGATATTCAAGTCACAGGAAAAGAACGTGGTCAGATTTGGAATTGTAATTGTAGTATTCAGACTTGATAGGATCCTAAGAAAATTGTGTAACCCTGTATCATCAAATGTGGTACGTCATAATCACATTATACGATCTATACCTATGTTAGTAAAAATGATAAACATTAGTTATGGTATTGAAGTAGATAGTATGTATGCACACCGTAATGGGTGTTTCATAAAATACTTATATCAATATGAAATTCCATTATAACATTATACATAGCATTGTCGTTCTTTTTAAACATTTGATCGTAACTATAGGTATCTACTAGGTAGTTGTGTTTTAGCGTAGTTCCAGTGATGTGTAATGCGGTATTGACATACGATTTTGTTCCTGTTTAGCAAACACGGTTTATTTTCAAATGAAATATAGAAATGTATTGTATGTATTTACAAAACAATTACACAATTTAAATTTGTAATAGTTAAATTATGTCCACATTGTATACCTTTACTTAGTGTTGTTGTTTCATTCTTAGTATAAAGAATCAGTTTTCTTATTTTGGCTGATTTATTAAATTAGTTTTTAGTAAGACACCTAGAGATATCATTAGAAATTTATGTCTGTTTTCATTATCATTTATTTACTCGCATTTATGCATTACTATAGTGATTTTCTCAATTTAAAAAAAGGCAATTGTGTATGGTTGATCTATGATTTTAGTAATTATTTTTTTGACTGTGTCGTGTTGCAATTAATGCAATATATATTTTAAATTGATATTTTTTCACAGTTGAGGACGTAGAACAAGATTCCAAAATATGCGGGAAGATATTAACTGTTTTGTCATGGATCGTGGTTGTGTTAACGATGCCGTTCTCTCTATTTGTGTGCTTCAAGGTAAGATAAATGAACATTAATAGCATCATTTAAAAATTCTTCATCAATATATCGTGTTTTCAGTCACTTGATTTAGCGTTATATGCACTCATAAATCATAACAACAAGTACATACCTACCTACTACTGAATCATGTTGTTTGGATTGTTTTCATTCAACAGATGGTCGCAACTTTAAATAAATACTATAACATCAATGTGATATAATAAATATATGTTGTTGTGCTCTGAATATATCTTTCAACCATTTTTTGATATGGGAACACTATATATGGGCTATTTTGAGGACTGCGCAAGTGTATTGATTGATCTTCCTTGTATTATGGTAGAAAATTACCATGCGTTGATGGTTCCAGTAAATCTTTAGTGTTTTTGTCTTTCCTTGGATATTTTGCTGTACATAATAATATTATCTTATGTTATAATGTATTGTGTGCCTTACATTCTCTTTTATGGTAGAAAATTACTATACGTTGATGGTTCTGGTAAATCTTTAGTGTTTTTGTCATTCCTTTGATATTTTGCTGTACATAATAATATTATCTTATGTTATAATGTTTTGTGTGCCTTACATTCTCTTTTATGGTAGAAAATTACTATACGTTGATGGTTCTAGTAAATCTTTAGTGTTTTTGTCTTTCCTTGGATATTTTGCTGTACATAATAATATTATCTTATGTTATAATGTTTTGTGTGCCTTACATTCTCTTTTATGGTAGAAAATTACCATACGTTGATGGTTCTAGTAAATCTTTAGTATTTATTGTCTTTCCTTGGATATTTTGCTGTACATAATAATATTATCTTATGTTATAATGTTTTGTGTGCCTTACATTCACTTTTATGTATGTATCTTGTTAATTTTAAGTTTCTGAACTCCTCCCCGAAGCACAATGTTTCGTTATTTTCGGGGAGACTTTCAAATTTATTTGTGATATGTTACTTTGTCATGATATACCTCTCCTGTATCCTATTTATACTTTCATATTAAAAAAATACTTTACATTACTCTGTCCCCTTATATTGTGGGGGTGATTGCAGTAGCGAATATTATTTAAATTGCACATTTCATTATGTTTTAAATATGTATTTTAATATATTGCGATGCGTACCGACATGCATTAATTCGTTCATTAGCGCCATGTCCCTATTAGGGTAGGCAGCGAGAACCAAGCGATATATTATGTATACCTATTATTTTATTTAAGTTTGTACATTTTACATTCCGTGCATGGTCTTGTATTATCATGACTTACGATTCAAGTATGCCACAAATAGCGGAAGACAAAGACATAATTATTTAAAATTAGACTAATAATTATTTCAAAAGAATGTATGGAACTATGGACCAAATGATAGGTACACAAATCTGCCTCTATTGGTGGCTGTGCCTTATTACAAAAAAAATATATAGGTAGGTATATGAAAGCAAAATAAAATAACGATCTTATAAGGCTATGATTGCAAACGATATTCATTTATTCATTCATACTATGACGGCATATCCCGCAATGTGTGGTAACCAGCGTCAGGTATGCGGGTGTGCATTACTTTAATTCATAATTATCAGTCTCGTTTCACCTAAAAAGGTGCTACATTCAGAATGGGTGGTGAACCATGTTAGATGTTATTGTTGCCTGTTATATTTTCGATTACCCGGTTCGTACGGGACAATCAAAAACAGTAATATAAAAGAGTGGAACCACTATTCCAAGCCGGTGCCTCACAGTTATTGCAAACGATACTATGAATAAAATAGGAATAAGAGCTTTAATATGGTTAGACAATAAGGTTAAAATAATGAATGATGGATACTGATGAGCATAAGTCTTGCAAGTCTTGCAGTCTTGGTCCTTCGACATTGTCAAAACCAAGACTGCATGTGTCGCTGCAAGACAAGACCAGGGGGGTGCAAGACCTATACTAATACTAGGCTTTGCATGACCATATATGAGTCTTGGTAGATTTAATGCAAGAGTCCTGCGGTCTTGCTAAAATTTATAATCTTATTTATATTTATCCATATGGAGCGACGCCGAATGACACGATCGTGAATGGGCTGCTTTAAAGAGTGACACTATGTCCTATTCTGATTCGTCTTAATTTATCCCTCTGAATTTTAGTAGGTACATGAAAATTGTCAAAAAGTTGACTACATTTATACGGGACTCATTATGTCACACCGCGCGGATAAAATCCTTTTATCCACGGTCGCCCGTTGTTTACAGACGTTTTCTTACTCTGAAACGAATCAGAATACGACATATTATAATGTAATATATAAGAAAAACAAGATTTAAAAACCAGAGTTCTGTGTAAAATATCGAATATTAGGATCAATATGTATTTCTAGCAAAGAAGTGTATCTGAAACGATGCATGGAGGTCAAAGAAAGAAAATAGAGGGCTTTGTCAAGTTTTCTTTGATCTCTCTTTATATACATAACTTGCGTATGCTGTATTTAATGATTATAAAATATGTTTAAAATATCTTATCTACGTATTTACTAGCAATGTTGTATTTGATATTTTGTAACGATAAAATGTTCTAAAATAGGGCAATATATGTGTGAATAATTCCAGGTGGTGCAGGAATACGAAAGAGCCGTAATTTTCCGACTCGGTAGACTTCTGTCAGGTGGAGCTAAGGGACCAGGTAAAAATGATACTTGCCATTATTCTTCACACGAATCAGACCAATGACAAAAAAGAATAAAAAAAGACAATAGAATACATTAATAACAAAGCAATATAATCTTATAATAGTTCACATCACTTAAACTGCAGACATTTATATAACTTGGCTTAAATAGAAGATCACAAAACTCATAAGAGTTATTTTTGCTTACGAATAAGGCTGCTAAAATCAATATGGAGTTAGTATAAAAATTACTTAAAAGCCAGGAGAACTTAATTTGTTATTACTACTCACTACACCAAGGAGATATAGTGAGGAGTTATGATAATTTTTAAGGTTACTTTTTATTGCAGATTATGAACTAGTACCATACTGGGATTGTATTTTGAATGTTTCATCACAATGTACCTATTTGTGTGTGTGTGTATGTATGTGTGTGTGTGTGTGTGTGTGTGTGTGTGTGTGTGTGTGTGTGTGTGTGTGTGTGTGTGTGCTGTGTACTGTGTGCTGTGTATTGTGTATGGCGTATGTATTCTACTTTATCGATTATATTATTACTAAATTACTCATTCGATTCGACCCCTTTATATTTTAAAAGATATCTGATCAGTAGGTTCTCAATTTTTTCAACTGTCAAATATTTCAAAGTGACTCCAAGCTCAAAAAACTAAAATTTGATATTTATATTTTTAAATTGCTAAAAAGACACACCACTTTAATAAAATGGCATTGAAGATTTATCATGGATTCATAGTAAAATATATTAATCAATAATAATTTAACAAATAAATCATTTATAAATATTTTTGATAACGTATTTTGTGAGCTAGTGAAGGACAGTGAATATTTTTGATTTTTTACCTACCATGGATACTTTAGAAGCCATTATAACATTTGTTCATTTTTGTACTTATATAAAATACCTAATATTTTTTATACTTATTTATATTATTGTTATGCAGTATTTAATTAATAATCGTGTTAAATATTAATAGGTTTTACCTTGTTATTTAACCATTAAATAAATAAAATAAAATAAAAAATAATATGTATGTATGTCAGGATAGGATAGTATGGAGGCCAGTCTATTTTCCTACCCAGAATATGAAAACAGAATGATAATATGTAGGTATATATGTTTGGAGATTAAGTATCAAACTATTAAGTCTTCTTAGATATTGTGTATCTGTGTATAGGCCACTGCCATACAAATTGTATGAAGCGATGTCGTCACTAAATTCAATTCCGATAAAAATTGTTAAAAAAAGTTAGAGATGTACTACTCCAATGTAAATATTTTTTATAGAATATCAAAATATCTAGTTGGGGTGTTTCGGCTTTTTTCGATATTTTTAAAAACTTTGGAAATATAGGCAGTTAAACTAATGTTGTTTTTCTTAGTAAAAAATATTGAAAAATAAATTTGAGATTTTTTATTTGTCTATATTTATTACAATTTTCAGCGTTCTAGCTTTTATGGTTTTTTTAGATATATGGAAAAATAAAGTAAAAATTCAAAAGTTGATAATCCCTGACTGAAACAAAAATTGAAAAATATAGTCCCTGCATAAAAATCTGGCGTATCTTGGCTTGATACTTAGGCCCAGAATCATAAACATGAGATGAGTCAGGTCTCAATAGTGCCTCAGGAGAGCATAGCTCAAGGCTTTCTTAGCTGAGTAGGTTTTTCGGTAAACATAGTCCAAAATCTGACGTGTCTGAGCTGAGATAACGACTCAAACTCAGTTGAGTTTGATAGTTCTCAAACTGTAGGAATTTCATAAGTTTTCAGCAATTATTTTGAAATTTATGGTTACTTTTTTAAATTTGTCTTTGAAATTCCTATCTACTCTCTTCAATCTATGAATTAAAACTGTCATCTGTCATTTGAGTTCAAAACATCTGCTTGCTTCTTTCGCGTTTTGTTTATTTTTATAATAATAATTAATAATGAATGCTAAAAGGAATACTGCATATGATTAACATTTTTTAATGGAATTATTGGGGAAGAAAATTACTATTGTAGAAAATAAGAAAATATATCAGCCCTTAATTAGCAAAAACAGGATGCTTGGGAGTGGATCGCCGAGCAGTTTCTGTACTATAGAATCTCAGGGCTATCAATATTTGAATTTCAGGCGTTATAGGCATATAGGCATGCCTCTGTTGTTGATTTTTCGCAATCCATCGTGAATAAGCGGCAATATGGCAGTGAGACCAGTTTCTCTATAAAATCTGTAGCGCTTTTTAAATTCAGTTTTCATAAAATTCGATAGGGTTTATCATATTTCGAATATAACATTTGCGGCGTCTCATTCGCCTTGCGGCAAATGATTCATCGGGAAAATTAATCACATCTGTATTCCCAATATTGTCAATATCTTGCAAAAACTCAAATATATCACACATTTTAATGCTCCCCATTTAATGAATATAATTTTATATTCACCACAAAAATAATATCTCGAATAAAAATTAAAATTGAACTAGGTTTGTAAACGATTTTGACAGTTCAAAGCATGCTCAGCGTCTAAAGTCACCGATTTTGGTGACTCAAACTCACGGGAGATGAGTAACGATTTTTGATGACTTCTGTGAGAAACAAAGTTCTATGATTACAAATCTGTAACTCAAACTCATCTAAGTACCTATTTTGCGACTATGATTCTGGGCCTTAGTCTTTATGTTAAGAGAATTAAATTCTCTTGACAAATCGGCAGTTGTATTATCGTCTTTGATCCAACAATTCTTTCCATCTTTGTGACAGTCTTGAACAGTATATCTTCATTACTTCCTCCTGTACCTATAATGATGTCATATATATCTATATTTTGTTTGATAGACTGTCATTAGTTAATAGTAGGGGTGCGTTTATTGTTTCCATTGTCTATATCCATTTTAATAATGTTATATCATGCAATATTATCAATGTCCATTTAAAGTAAACGATAATAAACCAATTAGATAATTAATGATGTGAAGTGCCGGCTTTGAATGTCGATTCCACTATTTTCTGTTATCACCATATTCGAGTGTCCCATAAGAGCCGGGTAATCGAAACTACAACAGGTAACAATAACATACTAGATAGTTCAGCAATGAGGTTTAACGCTCATTCTGCCTTTAAGGTGAGATGAGACTGGTGTGTGGGTATAAACGCACGTGTTGTGCTTCCTTTTATTAGCTACTGAACACCCGCACACTTGTCGTTAGTTTCCCACATTGTGAGATATCCCATGACGTTATGAATGAACGAATGAATGAATAAGGTAATTTACAATTATTATCAAATTTCTACTACAATGTTCATATTTTTTATAGAAAATAAAAAAAAAAACTATTTGGGGTGTTACGGCGGTTTTCGATATTTTTAAATACTTCGGAAATATAGGCTGTTAAACACATGAATTATCATAAAAAAAATATTTTTCTTAATAAAAAATGTTTGAGAAACTCTGGAAATTTTTCAGAAAAAAAATTTGTCTATATTGGGGTATACAAATTTTCAACGTTCTATCTTTTATAGTTTTTGAGATAGGTATATGGAAAAATAAAGCAAAAATTCAAAAATTGATAACCCCTAATTGAAACAAAAAATTCAAAATTTTGAGTATATTAGTTTTAGAGACCTATAAATTTCTATATTGTTGAAACTTTAGGCTCTGTGCATTAAGCGGATCAGAAGTTATAAGGGGGGATGGACACACATACAGACACATAAAAAGCACACAAAATGTTCTACTTCAAATTCTGAATTAATCCATATATATTATATTTAACATAATATATTATATGCTACGAATATTTTAAGTTGGTTTTTTGGCATGCAAAAAATCCACTACACCATACAAAATGTTCATTCATACACGCATCTTGGCTTAATACTGTCGATTCGTTAAGAGAATTAAATTATCTTGAACGAATCGACAGTTATTAGATTATTGATCTTTGGACTCACAAGTAACTAATTAAAATATGACCATATTTTGATGAATTTCAATATTGTTAAAAATACGAAGATATTATTTTTAAATAACGTACTGTTGTTATGTTTTAGGAATATTTTTTATTCTTCCGTGTATTGACGCATATGCCAGAGTTGACCTGAGAACTCGTACTTATGACGTGCCACCGCAAGAAGTAAGCACAAAACGTTGATCATTATTATATTAAAAAGAGAAAATATCTTTTGTTTCCTATTGGAAATATTTATAGTTCAGAAGAAACTGATTTGGATGGTGTGCTATATGGATGGGTGTCTTCAGTTGGTTGGGTATGTGACCTAGCTGATCCAAAGGTCCCGCGTTCGATTCCCAGTTTTTAATTGTGTTTTCAGTCTGGATCTGTAAGACAATTAATATAGTATGTCTCCAGAATGTGGCAATTTGTTATTAGGTGCGTATTAAATTAATATTTCACATAGTACCTGTTAGTTCCACGAGAAGCAATATTAAATAAATAAATAAATGATTCCTGTTTAACATATTTGTATGATTTATCAGTTTCAACATTAGATAACGTTAACGCAAATTGAATATCAATTCTTAACGGCAACCGTAGTACACATATCTACTTTTTTATATTACTTTCAAACTGGTTGTTTGTAAAAGCTGTACATATATAGGTACTTGTCAGATTCCTGAGTACCTACTTATTTAGGTCAATACAATGTATCAGCACAAAAAGCTCTATAAGCTCTTAAATAATAATGTTCTATATGTAGGTCTATTTATATTTTTTTTAATTCGCTTAGAATTAATTCGTAATTATATTTAGGCAAGCAATCAAAAATACTATAATGAGCTTGTTATATTCAAAACGAAATAAATTTTGTTTTCCATGTTTCAGTAGATATTTTATTCACATAAATTGGTACGAGTAATAAAAATAATTAGCTTCACCAAATGAATATGGTCGGTTGGAAGATATTGCCATTTGACATAAAGCCCGTCATTGTGCAAAAATAAGAAATATATAAAAAAATATATAGTAATTTAAATACGTAATAGGTACCAGAATATTCTTTCGAAAAATGAATCTTCTTCTCTTCCTGGCGCTGTTCAAATTTCTGCTTCTTTCTCGGCCTATTCCCGTCCACTTTTGGACGAAAACCTCCTCCATTTGCCTTCATGTCACCCTGTCCTATGCAGTCTTCATCCAGCACAAATTAATACCAGTTAAATATTTTGAAAAATCTATTTTTTTCTAGAATGTTGGCATCCATGTATAAAAGCAAGGAAGTTTTTTTTGTATATTTTTTATTTATTTGATAGGTGTTGACCAAGGACAGTGTGACAGTATCTGTGGATGCAGTCGTTTACTATCGAGTATCAAACGCTACAATATCCATAGCCAATGTGGAAAATGCCCACCATTCCACTAGACTTCTTGCACAGACTACTCTTCGAAACACAATGGGAACCAGACCACTTCACGAGATCTTGAGTGAAAGGGAGACATTATCTGGCAGCATGCAAGCTTCGTTAGACGAAGCCACTGAAGCATGGGGGATTAAAGTCGAAAGAGTTGAAATGTGAGTTAAAATTTACATATTTATTGGAATTATAATTTGTAATTTATAAAAACAACACCAATGACTTGTAGTTTTAAAATGAAAATAACTTGTAGTTTGAAAATATTTATAATTTAAATAAATAAATACGCGATATTTTTCCGCGATATTTTTATAACGACCGAACGTTATAAAAATATTGTGGAAAATATTATTTATTGTTATGATTGAAGTATTAAATTGATACCAAGGATTTCAATGAAATAATTTATTGAAAAATTACTTACTCGTAATTTACTCTTATAAACATCTAAAAATTATTTATAATATTAACATGAGAATGCGCCACTTCGTCAATAACATGTTATTTGTTATATATTTTAGTGAAAATAACGATCTTCATTCAATACAATTAATATCATTGACGATTACTTTAAATTTTTCAAATTATTTCAAATTAGAAGTACTACAGACTTTTAAGTTTTTATATTTATGTAATAATGTTCACAAAGATAATATTCGCTTCACCACACTTCTCAGTAACTCTTCACACTAACTGTCACATTTACACTAATCCACCGACAAAACAACGCTTCGTTTCTATGGTTGCTCTCTCTCTCTCTTCCTTAGCTTGTATCCCACATGGTGGTGGGGTCAGCTCTCCTCACTGCGCTCCTCCACTTCGCCCTATCCTGAGCATCGTCCTCAGAGACATCACATTCCTGCATGTTCTCAGCTACCAGGTCTTTCCATCGTTTTTTGGGACGCCCTCTGGATCTTTTGCCAGACACTCGATGGTCCAGTGCAGTGTTTCCTATATATTCTGGCGGTTTTCTAAGGATATGCCCGAACCACCTCAGCCTATTCTCCATCAGCTTATCGGATACATCGCGTACACCCAGGCTACCTCTTATATATTCATTACGTATTTTATCTCTTCTCGTGACGCCGCACATCCACCTAAGCATCTTCATCTCGGCTGTTTGCACTGACTGAACTTGTCTTCGAGTGACGGTCCAGGTCTCACTACCATATGTCAACACTGGTCTGATCATTGTCTTGTATACATGGCCTTTCATCTTCACTGGCATTCGTTTCTATGGTTGCTAGCATCAGTATTGCCAGACCACACGCCCCCTTGATGTCTTCATCACCAATCATACTGCCCTAACCATGCCGGTGGTCTACGAGTTCGGGCAGGCTGTGGCGTTCTCTCTCCTGCTAACACTTGCGTATCAGTTTCTTCCATTTGTCCCTGCTCTTCTTCATCGGATTCAAGAGATATTCCTTGAAAACCAACTTCTTGGTTGCTTGGTCTATTTGTTTGACCGTCGTCCTCTTCAGTGTACCTCGATGGTAATTCTCGTAAGTCCAGGACATGCCTCGGAGTGCCGTCCACAACGATATTATCAGGGGAGATAACACCTGTCACCCGGCCTACACTCCAACGGGAGGTACATTTAGCATTCGGTGGTTTGACGAGGACACTTTCGCCAACTTGAAACCTCGAATTTCTTTCTATCTCCAGCTGTGGCTCCACGGCAGGATGTCTCCAGGAATACTTATGGAGTCTACTGGATGGGGCCGAATCTTTTTCTGTTGTAGCAGCCAAATTATACCAAAACACAGCATCCAACGGCGAGTTCCCACATCTGGCGGCTGTCTGTTTGATGGTCCTATGGTGTCTTTCAATGATTCCATTGCCCGCTGGTCGATAAGCTGCTCGAAACCTTCGATGCACATTCCATCTCTCGCACAATGTGCCAACCTGCCTTGATCTGAACGCCGTACTATTGTCCATAAGGATCTCGTTCGGCGGACCTCGTTCCCGGAAAATCTGCTCTAAGTTGCGAGTGACTTCAGCTCCACTTTCAGACATCGATTCACGCCATATAGCAAAACGGCTCGGTCCACAGTCAATTAGGGTAAAATAACATTTTGCACCGTGGTAAGTGAAGTCCAGGGCTAGTCGGACCCAATCATTGTCCACACTCAAGGAACCTCCTTCATGGGTCACAGGGGCAGGGTCGATTGACCGACATTGCAGGCATTCCTGCACGCACCTTCGAATGTCCTTCTTTTCCACACTTGGATCTACTAATCTCGCCAAGTACAGACTTATTTCTACACCGAAATGATGCATCTCATGCAGCTCTACCAAGTTGGCGCTACATGCGACCTCTAGAGAACTGTCCTTCACCAACCAATTCTTTTTCACTCTGGTGAGCACATCAGCCTTGTTTTTGCACGACTCGACGTAAGTGACTTTAACAGTCAAGTCATATTCATCTGCCAGCTCTTTGAACAGACCTAACCGCCTCTTAACAAGCATCTCTGCCATGCCTGATACCCTTACTCGACAACTTCCTTCATATGTCGAGCGCACCCAACTCACAACAGTGGCTGAGTCAGACATTATGTCTAAAGTTTTCAACCCCCATTTCAGAGCCAAGTTCACTCCTTTTAAAACAGCGTCTAGCTCTGCAACATTAATGTGCCCATTGTCAGAAGATTTTCGAAGCCAAGCCGCATCCTATACTATTACTTCTCCAATCTCCAGAACAACGCCCAATGCTAGGACACTCGCATCACACCAATCCCTTCCAGTTTTTTCTTCGGAAGGAACTAACCATCGGCCTCGAACTGGGTCTTCCAAATTAACTCTCTCTAGGAGTTCCTTGACCATAGACTCCACCTTGTTCCCAACATAGTCTTCCCAAGATCGGCCTTGGCTCACTCTTTTCACATAACTGCATGCTACTCTCAACCAATTGCACACAGGGTAATGTCCTATCAGTCTTCCACAAATGGCAAATAGTTGCCTCCGCGTTATCCTCGATCCCTCACTTATTTCTGGAATGTTATTCCCACGACAAAATACCAATCTGCCGCAATCATCTCTATTCAATACCAGACCTAGCACACGGCCACCTTTAAGTCTTTCTGGTGGTTTTGTCTCGAGACCATATTTCTTCAGGTGATTGAGAACTTCTTCAACAGAAATCACATTTTCATCGACCAATATGTCGTCCATGTAAGCACTGGTGCCTTGCTGTACCTTAGGATCCTGAGACAAGACGTAGCTGAGAATTCGGGTCATTATCTTTGGTGCACAGTTAAGCCCAAAACCCAACCTTGTTAGGCAATACATTTTCCCCTTATACTTCACTCTTTGGTAATGCCAGAGACTTTCGTCTACGTGGATCTGAAGATAGGCAGACTTGAGATCTATTAGCTTCGCCGGTTCTGGAACTCTTCTCCATCGCCTGATAGTTTCGTCACACACAGCCGCGTCTGACCCCGGATGGCATTGCACATACTCGTTCAGCTCACGAAAGTCTAAGACAGGGCGGACTTTGTTCTTATTCGACTGCTCAACTGCCATGAGAGGAAGGACACCTTGTCCTGCAGGAGTCGTTAGCTTTAGCCATCCCTTATCAATCCATTTCTCGACTTCACTGTCAAACTGCGCCTTCATGCTTGGCTCATCTACACTACTGTATGCCTCGATGACATTTTTTAGTATTGGCGGTTGATCTTTCCACGACCATTCTACACTCCAAAAATCTCCCTTGAAGTAGGCAGAAAAATCGCAGTCGCTAATTGTGGCTTCCGTTCTTGATGCAGCGGCCACGGAGTGACAATGACTTTTCGCATCACCTTCGATCTCCAAATGCTGACATACCTGCGCACCTTTCTTTCCCTTCTTCCCAAGGAATTCTACACGGTCTGAAGTTAAAATGATCCCTCCCAGCATTCGTATGGCATCCATCCCCAGTATGACTTCCACACTACCAAAAAGTCTTTCTACCACAATACAATCTAATGACACCGTATGGTCCATCACAGACACAACTACTGACACTTCTCCTTTGCAGAGTATCTTGCTTCCATCTACCGTTACAACTGCGCACGTATTTCCAATACGAAAACCTTTACCCAATCCAGATGTAACGATGGATCGAGAACACCCTGTGTCGACGAGCGCTCGACCGCGACGCCCTTCCACCTCTACATCGATTATGGGAAGCGCCTTTACACCATATTGGGGGGAACTGCCGGCGCACCAGCTCTCCCGCTGCCGTTTCCCTGGTTATTTCCACAATTACTGGATACATGACCTTCCGCTCCGCATTTCCAACAGTTTATCTTCCTTGGGAGACGTTTGCAAAACTTTATCAAGTGAGGACCACCACATCGGAAGCAGCAAATGCCTCACTACGTCTCTGTCTTCTCGTGCGACAGCTGCCACTGGCTGGTCTACTAGCTCTGCCATTAGAGAGCGCGCGCGCTCTACCACTTGCGACAAGGGAAGAGATTCTACTTGAGACATCGCGCGCAACTCACGGGACACCGATGAAGGCAGCCCTACCACAAACGCTCTCTTCAAAGCATGTCTGAGGTGACTCCCGCCAGGCGCGCCAATTTTCGGAGGTCTGTTAGAAACACATCTACTGGTTCATCGCACCACACTCGTCTCACAAAATTTTCGTATGCCTTAAATGGGTTTAAGGCAAATGTAGAGATGAGCACATCCTTGATGGCCTCCACGTCAGATTTTTGTTTATCGTCCATTTCATTATAGACTGCGAAAGCTGCGCCCTCCAGAAACAACGGGATAATTTGCGCCATGTTCTCTAAGCCCTTCAATTTGGCCACCAACTCCAATTTCACCAACCATTGGATTACGTCACCTTCACCGTCAAACGACCTCACGATGTCGCCGAGTTTGAGATTGTTTGCCATCGTTTCGCCGAAATAGCTTGTAATAATGTTCACAAAGATAATATTCGCTTCACCACACTTCTCAGTAACTCTTCACACTAACTGTCACATTTACACTATTCCACCGACAAAACAACGCTTCGTTTCTATGGTTGCTAGCATCAGTATTGCCAGACCACAATTTATATAAATATTTGCTTGACAACATTCTTGCTATAGCAATTGAAAAATTTGAATGATGAATTACGTTAGAAATCAAATTTGAAAGCCGAAGTTGTTTTCTGGGAAAATTTATTTGTAATATGTATCGTTGATACTTGGTATGGTCTGAGGTGATTGCTGAATAAAATATACAATAATAGGCAAATTTATTTAGGTCGTTCATTGATCGATGTATTGAAATCATTAAATTAGAGGTAGAAGCCAATCCTATTCTATTTATTTGACAGTCATTTTATATACCTAATACTTAGTATATAAGTGAAACATTTCAATAATTTTTTTTGAAACCTTATTCCAGTAATTGGAAATTATTATAATGATATATAATTTTTCTGTAGGCATCTTCTTGCATATGGAGCATACTGGCTTCTACAGACTTTCTCTCCTAGATTACTGACCTTGCATATTCAAAGAATATTGTAACTTTAATACTACGATCTGAAAACGAATAATCATATTATTATGTGCTATCCTAAAAAACATCACTTTTGTTTGAAGATTATTTAGTTTTTCAATTTATTCATCCTTTTTTGTCAAAAAATATGGTATAATTACTTATTTATTATGTAACAAGATCATCGATCACTTTTTTTATAAATACGTTATATCTTGTAAAGAATTATCGAAACACGATCATGTTTTGGAGATTGTAAATGAAATTTCATCATTATATTTCTCATCGTGGAATTAAAAGAAATACGGAATCCGAACATAAGCAGTCAATATAGCATATGAACATTGTTTTACACTTTCAGTAAGGATGTAAGGCTACCAGTCCAACTACAGCGTGCAATGGCTGCAGAAGCTGAAGCCGCACGAGAGGCACGTGCCAAAGTTATTGCGGCAGAAGGTGAACAAAAAGCTTCTAGGGCTTTGCGTGAAGCATCAGAAGTCATCGGAGATTCTCCAGCGGCTTTGCAACTTCGATACTTACAGGTAACCAAAAACCTCTCACATTCATTTTTCATGGATTTCTTCGTTTATAGCATGATTAGTTTTATCCTAAATTTCGTCACAGTTTTATCCTAAATTTCGTGACGCTCTTCGTGGCTTAGTTATAATCAAAAGTTTGACTGCCATTTGTGAGACAATCTTTATCACATATCTCTAAAGTGTGACTGCTTGTTGGGAGAGACTTAAAATAATATTTCATATTCTTTGCATTTTTTTGGTAATATCTATAATTTTTTATTTAAGAATCTTTTGTATTTATAGAGGGCGAATAACGACATGTTAAAACCGCCCAATGCACTATGAAGTTACATATTTGTACGGGTAACTATCGCGTGTGTTAAAAAGGGTTTATACGTGATTTATATAATCGGAAAATTTGTTGATTTTTTGCATTTTAATAACAAAACTTACTTGAAAGAAAAAAAAATATCGGTCATTCACTTTGATTTAATGCACTCTTTAAACATATTAAAGATTTATTTCTCTGCGACACTAAGTTATGGAGTAATTTTAAATAAATGCTTAAAAAAGGGATATATTTAGTATATTTTTTAAATGAATTCTGAACTGAACTGAATTCTAAAATTGTGTGAAAATGTGTGACGCTTTCACTAGAGAAATTTTGAAAATACTGTAATTTTGAAATGGATTTGTTTTAGAAACACACTCTTTAACATAGGTATTTGAGGAATTTGATATCAAATTGAGGTGTTTAGGTTTGTATGCCCCCAAAAGTATATTTTTATAATTCTAAATACCGTTACTCGATACCATTTTACTGACGTATGATATGCTCACACCAAATTTACTGTATGTTTGAGGATAGGCGTATCCTCTTGCGAGCAATAACTTACTGACCATTCGGTTAATTAGAAATAACTGTTTCTATGGTGAGTGTTACGCCATATTAGGGAGCAGCTAATCTCATTAAAACGGTCTATTTGTATAGTTGACTACATTAATTGACGGACAGCAAATACAAATTTAATAGTTTTCTTTTTATACCAACGGATGGTTATTTGCCAATACATACACCATCATGTGACATTGCCTGCATACATTTCCTGGGACGGAATTACATACATTATGATTAGATACATCAACTACTCTGTACTCAAGTAGGTAATGTGTGCTATAAATCGATCGATTTTTTTACAAAGCTTCAAAACACGTATGTTGGAACATGAGTAGATATTATATTGAATAAGAATATTCAACATGAACGATCATTTTGACATAATTCATTTTTGTAGAGGTAAACACATAATTTATAGGTAGATACATCGAGGTGGGTTATACATACATAAATAATAAATCGTATCGCAGAACAGAAAAAGTAATATTTATTTTTTACATAGAGACTAGGTACATAGACATAAGAATGTGTATTGGTGGTAAACAATAGAATATTAATTTGCTGTTTTCAAGAAAAACAATTTCAGAAATATTATACATAAGTGCAACTTTCGTGTATGATTTTGATAACGTAAAAAATAATGAATAAGATAGGTGCGTTTTTTGTTGTCTTATTATAAAAATAACATGCCATCAACTGAAATGCGCGTAGTGTTTATTTTACGCATAAAAAATATTGCGTGTTGATCTTAATTGTAATAATATATAAAGCTATTTATTTTGTTATAGTAATTAAATGATAATTGTCACAAAAATGCATAATGTAAAAAACAAATTCAAGAGTCATTTACATTAAAAAAAATAAGTTTGTCTATCAACATCGCACGAGAGTTTAGAAAACGCATTTGAAAATTGTGATCAAATGGCTTGACAAATACGAATACATAATAAACCTATTCCTAATCTCAAATGGCAAAGGTGTTGATTACATTTTTCCTGCATCCAAATTCTATTAAATTTATAAAGCAACTTGCTCACGCGAGTCACTATTGTCATTAAACACTAACTAAACCTAACCGAAAATTATACGGGATGTGATAAAATACGACAATGAAATAATAGTATGATGTGTACGTAAATATTCATACCCGTTAATTTTTTGGTTAGGTTTAGTTAGTCTTTAATGATAATAGTGACTCGCGTGAGCTAGCTGCTTTATAAATTAAATGGAAATTGGTTGCAGGAATAATTTTATCAACACCTTTGCCGTTTGAGGTTAGTAAAAGGATTATTTTTCAAATTAATTAGATTTCTCAACATATTATTTAAGTAATTGTATGATACTAACAATTTTTAATACAACTTATTATTAATTGTGTTTTTTCGCGTTTAATGTCAACATTGACAGCTCATCCGACATCAGTCAAGTGATCAGTGAATTTTCTGAGCTCTAGTAAACATTTCTCTCTCTCTTTCTCTCTCTCTCTCCTCTCTTTCTCTCCTCTATCTTTCTCTCTCATCCTTGTTCTCATGACAAATGATAGCTAGCGGCTTATTCTATACCTACTATTTGTATGGTCCGCCTCCATGCTGGACTGTTTCGAGTAGAACGTAGAGCACCAGTCACTAAATGACCCCATTGGAGATTTTAGGCCACAAGATTCTGGTTTTCTCCTGGGGGGAGATAGCCACAGGCGAAATAAAAACGATCCATATTTACTCATATCATGGATGATTTTGATTTCACCTGTGGACCAAACTCGCCCCCATGATAATGTATCCAAAAAATTGAAGGATACGTCTGTAGCATATTGTTAATTGTCATTAAAAAAAGTATTAGATAAAAGATTAATCTCTCTTGTTTTGAATTATTTAAATTATTTATAAAATTGACACAGGAGATCTAATTATACGATATAAACAGTCCAGTATCAAAAGCAATATCATTTAAATTTAATATGTTATATTATAATATTGGTCATTATTTAATGAAATAATCAAATATACAAATGTTATCGTATAATTGAAAGCCATCGCACGTTATTGCTTATAAGGTTAATAATGTTTTGTCCTTTTTTTCAGACATTGAGCACAATATCTGCGGAGAAGAATTCTACAATCATTTTCCCACTACCTATTGATTTCTTGACATATTTCATGAAGAAATAATTCATTGTTTGATTCTAATATCTCTTTTGAATTATCTCTCTGATGCCAATATTCTTTTTACACTTTTTGAATATCTCCCGAAATATTTTTTGTGTATAACTTTTACAGTAGTCTTGATAGGTAATATTAAGAAATTATATTTGACAATCAGAGAAGTTGAATTTTGTGGTAATAGCATAATATGTTCTAATGGGTGTTTTCATATTTTAACATTACCTACCTCCACACGTTTTACATAATATACGTAGGTGCTGTTGCTACTACTTTTTCAGAATGTTAGAAAAAAATGCAAAAATTCACTATCTTTAGAACTACATACATACATACCTAGTTTATAAGTATGTAACTCATTGAGAATAATCTACAAATTATGCGTATAAACCATACTAATATATTGATTATGTTTGACTTATGTTTGAATCAAAGAATTGACCAGTAATCGAATATTTATTGCAGTAAAAAATAAGAAAACATCAAAATAATTATGACTGAGTTGTTTGAAGACTTGATGTTTCTTGAAGTTTAGAAATAAGTACCTGTTCAAAACGTTTATAACTAAGTAATAATCATAACAAAATGAATATGATATAAAATAACAGTAATCTGTAATATATTATGAGAATCAAAAACAGAAATCTACGAGATTGACCAATTACAGGGACCTATTTTGACAAACTGTGAGGCACCGGCTTAGAATAGTGCTTCCACTCTTTTCTATTAATGTTTTCGAGTGTCCCGTAAGAGCCGGGTAATCGAAAATATAACAGGCAACAATAACATCTCACATAGTTCAGCAATGAGGTTCACCACCCATTCTGAATATAGTGCCTTTTTAGGTGAGATGAGACTGGTGTGTGGGTATACACAGATATGTTGTGCTCCCTTTTATAAGGCAATGCACACCCGCACACCTTTCGCTGGTTACCCCACATTGTGGGATATGCCGTGATGGTATGAATGAATGAATATTTTGACAAAGATGGCAAATTGATAAAAATAAAGCAGCATTGTGTATAGAGATTAGTATCAAAAGCAGCTATTTGTCAATCTTTTGTTATATACGGTACCAATATACAATGTTCATTTTCAAAAAATAACAATCTGTGATATTATTTTCAATTTTATTTATTTGAGATAACTACAGCTTTGTACAATTGTGTGGTTAAACATTATGGTGTTTTTGAGAGAATGTTTTCTTCGAATTGAAAAAACGAAGCAAAAATATTAAAAAATATAGCGGTAAATATACGTTGAGCAGTAGATATAAGAATAACAACAATGAAAAGAACGAGTTATAAAAAAGTCAATAAGCAAAAAGAAAACAAGGTAAAAGAACAAAGTGAGGAAAAGGAGGGATAATTAGTGTGAAGGGGGGAGCTTTTTTTAAATTAAAGGGACGGTGCTCAAAAAGGTATATGTTTTCGGTGGGTTTGTAAGGAGTCATGGGAAATGTCGGTTTTTTTTAAATTTTAGGTTATACTCACGTTGAATTCTGAAAATAGTCGAGTGATATAGTTTCCGTCAAAATTTTTGAGCCTTTTCGCCGTGGAGGGGGGCGGTTTGCACATATACAAACCAAACAAAAGACACACATTTGACACCCACGTGACTAAATCAAGTTGTTTTCCGATATCTGTAGTTTGTATGGCAAGTAGGGAGATGAAATAAATTTTAGGAACGGGTATGTCTGTATGGTAGGTGAAGTGATACAGCGTTATTGTTAATTTATACATATGTATTATTAGAGATATTTTTGTATAAAAGCATACTTAATTATTATGAAAATAAGACTATACGGTAGTTTCTGACATCAATTTAAATAAAATGTTTTATTTTTTTGTATTGTCCCCGAATCCGAAAACAGATTGCTGTTTTTGATATTGTACCAATGTAGCTAAGAATATACATAGATCATTTGATAAATAGCAAAAAAATATTGTACTTAGTATATAGTCAAATAAGTGTACTTACGGAGGCAATGTCTATACGGCCGACCGCCGTGGCACAGTTGGTAAGCCGTTCGGTTTCTGTGCGGGCGTCCTGGGTTCGATTCCCAGCAGAGGAGAAATTTATTTAAATTTATTTCTCACGCAAATATTGCTTCTCTGGGCTGGAAACACTGGTTACTTGGAAGAAATTGCCATACGGTAATAAACTCGCCACTTGCGCAGGGTGCAAGTAAGTGTTCATCATCATCATCATCATCATTTATTAATGCTCATTAAATCTTCTAAATATTTAACAAATTTATAAAGCACTTTATAAACTTTTAGTTATTGTTTGTTTACCGTAATTTACGTCTAGGCTTGTGTCTAGGCTTGTATGAAATAATGATTTTTAATAATAATATTACAAAATATGTACCTACTTATTATTAAGTCCGTTCTTTTCGATCTACTTTCCATATTATTTTAGTCGTTTTTAAACTGAATTATAGTGAATTATGTATCTATTTACTGTTATTCTTGTTTTTGTACATATAAATCAGAAATCTAATAATTAATTTTATACTTCTTACTATTTGTTAGATTTATGTAATTTAGATACAGATCTGCTAATAATAAAAGTATTCCTGACAATTAAACTATTGTTATATAAATTTTTATTCGTTTTCATGTAGGTACAACATTTTTTTTAATTCTCATTGTATAATGTAATCAATATATGCAATGAGAATAAAAAAAATATTTACTATTATAAACTTTCTTTAATTATTCCGCATAATATAACATTCTAAATGACCTATTTTTTATCATTAAAAAAATCTTATAGGATCAAGCATTTTTTTATATAAGAGATTCATTATTTAAAGAAATTCAAGGGCACACTCTATATAAATGAATACTAAATTTCATCTAATTACCTAATTTTATGTAATCTGTGAAATTGTAACCTTCATATATGAAATTTTATGAATATTAATAACGCCAAATAAACTAATTGTGTATTGTTGATGTTGAAAATGTCAAAATATTACACAAAATTCATGATGTATAATGACACCGTAAAATCTGTTTACGACGGCTTAAGAGTACACACTTTGTATTAGGTAGATATCATTCTATCATGTTTCATGAGAGTGAAAAAAATCTTTAATTAATCAGTATACCTATATCAATGTTTATATAATGAGCTAATATAAATGTGAAAGGAATGGGTAAATATATTTTTTAGTAATATATAAATATCATTTTTTAACTACTTAATGAGAAACGTAATAAGAAAATATCAATATTTATTTGTTGGGTAAATTTCGATATTTAAGCTGTGCGATAATACCAATATTTGAGTAATAAGCAAATATCAATGTCTGGGCAAATGCCATCAATGTTTCAGTGATGGGAAAATATATGTTTCAGTAATATATAAATATCATTTTTTAATTTCTTAATGGGTAAAGTAACAAGAAACTATCAATGTAAATTTGTTAGGTAAATCTCAATGTTGCTTATATCAATATTAGATGTGCGCTTATATCAATATTTGAATATTATGTTATTTTTTTACTGTTTGCTTGTTCCTTTTACTTTTGCTATTAAAATTTCAAATTTTAACCAGGGGGGCAAGTCTGATCCAACCGGCGAAATTAAAACCCGAGTTCCATGACATTTAAAGATAATATACATAGAACTCCATAAAATAATTAAATCCATTGTATGGGTAATCGTGAGGGTTTTGATTTCGCCGGTTTGAGCAGACTTGAACCCAGAGTAATGTTGTTCCTTTTCTACTCGTTTTTCGAATGTACCTGCCCAATCATCAAGAAAGAAAAAAAAATGAATAAATAGAATAAATAAAAAATACGTTTATGTATAACTACTTTTTTATATTAAGTAAAAACATGTTACTTAGGCATTAAATTGTATGTATCATTTTTCTTTTTATTTTTATTATGTATGCTGTATGTTTTCAGAATAAAAATAAAATAAGCAAATATGTATGAATGTATAAGAAGGTAATGGGCAAATATCAATGTCAAATATAAATATATAATGTGTAAAGGATAAGTTAAATAAAATTGATTGTTTGGAATATTTTATATTAGTATTTCGTTTAATAAAATAATACACGAAACTACTTTTTTATTGTTTGGGCACAACTACTTTTATTATTTATCATTATATTGTGATAAAGATATAATAGTAATATTCGTTAGCTTTCATTTGTATATAGATACATTTGCATGTATATTGTGTACTGTATCTAGCTATGAATAATTATGTGCTCTACATTCACTGAATAGTGTTATATTTCACAATTCCCATATTATTTGTACCTATCTAGGTCGTGACCGGTGTTAATTAAATAATTACAGGGAAATAATTTGAAATCAACTGGAAATAAACGAGACACAATTTTAATCATACATATACTTAGTATAATTAAAGAACTAAGTACCAACCTACCTATCTGAATTTTTAATACAAATAAACTGAAATGTCCAAAAATCAAACGCGATGGACTTTTGAACTGATTAAAAATAACATTTTGTTTTATTAAATTATACGCAGAAACACTTTGTGTAGGTGTATACAAAATAATGAAATAGGTAGGCCTTCAAAAAACCAAATCAATTAAATACATAACTTCTCTAAAAATGAAGTAAAACAATGAAGCAGATACCTATATTTGATTTTTTTTATATTATTTTTAACTTTGGGTCTTTAAATACGTAAATAAAAATAAACTCCTTAACAAAGCGAAACATTCGTCAAAAGAGGAATAAAAAGTAGTTGTCTTTTTATACAATTTTTTATTTTTATTTTTTTTTTATATTACTTAATTACTTAATTTATTATTATTACTATTAATTTAACACGCACCCCATGATAATTATTAAGTTTGTGTTAATTGTTTAAGTGATTTAGTGAAATGTAATAAAATGAGAGTTTCATGAATTTTTTTATATTATATTCCTGTGCAATCTTATTGTTTGTAAATACCATTTTTTACAATCCAACCCTACCCTATTATTTGATGTTGTTTCATATATGCCTCCATGAATGATAATTATATACGTGAATAAGTTTTATGTCATAATTAAATGTTGTTTTTTGAAAAAAATATACGCTTTTATTAACTCAACAATGTTTATGTATGTTACTTTTAATGATTATATAGAAATTATTATAAAAACTCATTTCAATCACTCAAGTATAAATTTCGCTTTTACTCAATATAACTGCATTTAAATAAATAATGGATATTACATTTTTTTATTTTTTTATTTAAGTCGACCGCCGACCGAAGTGGCTCAGTTGGTAAACCGTATACATAGCCGTATTCTATTTAATTTTATCGCAAACGCGACTGCACCGGTATCGCTCTATGCTGAGCATCGTCAGAATGGTGAACAATAGTGATGAAGACCATCAATATATATACATTCAAAGCGAGGACTCCAATTATAGAGAAGGAAGGGGCAATTCCAAGAAAAATAAAATACCCAAAAGGCATTAACCCTTTGAACGCGTTAAGCAAAAAATAAAATTTAATCTGAAAAATGCAAATTTTCAATAAAAAATAAAGTATTCTATAAAATTTCTTTTTAATTTTTTTAATCAATATATTGATTTAATACACCAAAAAATAGTTGCCACGTTATATTTTGGGGGGAGGGGGCCTCAAATCAAATAATTTAATTATATTTTTTTTTAATGTTTTCACATCCAAAAGTAATGTTTTTTACAAGCCATGGACTATAGTCGATTTACGCGTCGAAAGGGGAAAAATTCGGGCGACTTTAGTCGATTTACGCGTTCAAAGGGTTAAGGTAAGTAGGCATAATTTTTAAATATATATTTTTTTATAAGTTAATATAATTTACTTCATAATTCTAGTTGATTATGGAGCTCTATCATGATGTGACAGTTTCAAAAATTGAAATAAAAAAAAAAGTAAAAACATTATGCCTTTTCTAGCAGAAAGCATATAAAACACAATTTATCGCTTAGTAACTTTTGAGATATTATTTAGAACAAACATGGATTCACAATTTTTTGTATGAATATAACATAAATTGAATTTAAAAAAACATAAATATGACTTACTGTCATTTTGATACTGAGTACCTAAATGCTATATAGAATATTTGATCGTGTCTCATACACACGAGTTGTACTGTGAATCTTTAATAGGGCAAAACGATGAATAGGGAAATCAGAAAATCATTAGGAACACTTATCGGGGTAATAAAGTCATAAATTATTCGTGTAACGTAAGTAGAACGTTTTCACCCAAGAAACATTGATTGTCTGTCGAGGTGTGTGATAGTTTATAATCGTACATACATACATACATATACACTTACCTTTAATGATTGTTTGATATGAACAAAGTGAAGACATCCTCTTGTCATTCTTACCCTACATTCATCGAAAATGAATTAATTATTATCAAGAATTTTATGTTGTTAGTCTACTAACGCGTTTGGAAATAAATCAATATACCTACCATGGAGGGTACTGAAACTAGATACTAAATGTCATAATATACTGAACCCTGTTTAATATGCTTATAATACCTATGGTGAGTTATCAATCAACGTGTATTTTTTTCCTTCTAATATCATGTAGAAAGTGAAAACTGTGTGTTTTATTTTCATCAGCTTTGCTCTTGATACTCAAAACCAATCCCAATTTCATTATACGCTAGAAACAACCTTTATAATAAAGAATAATGTGGCAGGTAGGTTCTAAGCTTAGATTAAGATTGCAATTGGAATCGACGAGAGTAATGATGCATGTCTTTAGCGTATTTCCTTGTTCCTACCTACAGCCCCAATGAAAGGTTCAATCAACTTAGCCCAAATTTCTTGATTTATTGCATAAGATGTTTAAAAAGTAGATCAATGGGTTTGTTTATTTTTAAGATTGATTTTGTCAAAAACCAAGTGATATAAATAGTACATATCGTGTGGTGGAGCAGGAAGAGTTGGCGTTTCTGTAGAAACCCATTTGGATAGAATAGGCAGAGCTAAAATACAAGGCACAATTGCCCACAATATATGCACACCAGAATATCGTTTCCCAGGATGTCCGCCCATAAGTTAGATGGATAGCTAATGCTCTACTTCCCAAGGGGTCTAAATTGTTCAACTGCAGATCGATGATCTAGAACAATGTAATGAAAAGAGGGCCTATATATACATATTTAAACAAACGACATTATTAACATTTAAAAAAAAAATTAAAAAAAAATCGAGCTTATCTTTAATTTTTTTCAAAAATAAAGTAAGTATTTCAAGAATGTTTGCAATGGTATACAATAAAAATGGGCTACAGACATTCGAAATTCAGAAATTGTCGAACAAATGGAGAAAAAATTATGCGTTGTGTATATACATACTAACTTATGTATGCCATGTGATAAAAATGTAGAAATATTAAATATACATCAATAATTAAGTTTTTCATACAATTTTTTTTACTATAAAACTGAAGCCGAACGGCTCACCAACTGTGCCACGGTGGTCGGCAAAAAATGTACTCAAGAACTTGAAAAAATGTACTTTTTGTGCGCAAAAGAAGTAAGTATTTATACGAATAGAATATATTTTTAAGTATTACTTCGCATTTATGAATAATGTTTTTCATATTTTTAACGTACCTAAGGTTTGTCTCCATTCAACGCGGCCATTTTTTTTTCATATTTACTAAAATGTTTGATATTCCATACAAATTACCAACATGACATAATACGCCACAATCAACTATAATGTACCTAATATTATTATGTTTCATTTTTCATAGTAATGGCCTTTTTTCCAACATTTTGTTGATCGTTTCCATGGTTACGATCAAGCACTCGTACTATTACTTAGGTACCTACTATGGGTATATATTTTTTCTTTATTCATGTTTGCTGCTGAGAATCCGGGAAGGTCAAATGATTTTAAATAATTTAATTGTCTGCTTTCGTGGCTCATTTGGTTGAGTATCTGGCTGCTGATACAAAGATCCCGGGTTCGATTCCCGGTGGAGACACAGTTTATAATTGTGGGTTCAGTCTGGACCTGTGAGATGATTAAGATCGTAAGTCACCAGAATGTGTAACTTGTTATTGGGTACGTGTTAAATTAATATTTGACAAAGTACCTGTTAGTTGCCCGAGAAGCAATAATTAAATATATAAATATTTAATAAATGCGCGGTGAGGCATTTATTTTTATATCTTTTTGTACAAAATATAAACAAATATATTGTACACTGGTGGGCTTATTGCTATAAGGCAATTTATTTATCTTTCTGTAGATAATATAAAAAAATTATATTGTACACTGGCAGACTTATTGGTATAAGGCAATTTCTTCCGACCAACCAGGTTACAAAGTATGACAAAATTGTGTACATACAACAAAAAAAGAATAAAAAAAACAAAGAAAATAAATATAACACTAAGATATAATTAATAAAAATGTAAATACTTCATTGCAAAATAAAGGATAGGGTAAGGAGAAAGAGCGGAAATCGGGATCAGGTGTTCAGGGATAAATATTCTTTCGTTAGGCTAGTTATATAAGTAATATATTTTAACTTCTGAACGATTTTTGAATAATGTCATTGGATCAACTATCAGATATTAACTTAATAAGAGCAAGACAATTCGTCTAATTAAAGAGTTGTCCTAAAATATGTTTCATTTTCATACAATTTTAATCAAACTTTGTGTGTCGCGTCCCGAACTTTGTCTATTAGAAAATTTGCGAAAAATTATTGAGAGCACATATCTGACCTCATTCGCATAAAATTGGAGCCAGTAAAAAACTTAAATGTGGGTTATTAATTACAATTATTATTTTTCAAGGCGTTGTCTAATTTATACCAAAAGGAAGGGTTTGATGGAAGACTAAATAAATCAAAAATATGGGACTATAACTACTATGTAAATTTAATTTCGGAGCAAATTTATCAATTGTCATCTTATTTGTCAATTCATGTGCACACTTATGTGCTGTTTGTAGTTATTTAAAAAAAACATTAAGCGCGAGTTTTATTTTATTTTATTGTATTTGGGAATATCACCAGATTTAAATAAAAAAAATAAGTACAAAAAATAAGACAGGTAAACTTAGACAAGTTTAAAATATTCCAATATAAAAAAATATTTGTCAATTACAATATGCACTTTGATGAAGGGTGGTGGGAATAGAAGACTGGCAGGAAATAAGGAGAACGGATAAGGAGGAGTGAAAAGAAGTTTGAGTCATCTGTTGAGTGTGTGATATGGTATTCCATAATTGTTTGATTGCTTGTACAGTTCAATTAAATATTTCAATCTGATTAAAATTTGAGTTGAAGGAGTTTGTTGATCTAAAAATGGAAGAGTGCTTTTTGAGTTTGTATTGCATCAAGGAAGATAAAAGGTATCTTAAATTTAATTAAAGATATCTGTTGTTGCGAGATGGAGTGTGAAATGCCGTAGGTAGTCGTTGTAGAAGATCAGAGATATCAATGTTATTATTTACTATTTTGAAAAGTTTTTGTACTAGCTTCATTGATTTAAATAACAAGGGCGTGTAATCCCTTACCAAAAAGATTTAATTTTTAAAATAATTATTGATTGATTGATATCGATAATAATAATGGTGACATAATTTACAAAAATGCTGAAAATTTCTTCCTAGGAAGACATTACAGATTCTCATTTCCTACTTGATCATTTAATGTCACCTGCATTTGGTTCTGACTCTGGGGATTTTCCAAATGGTAATTTTGATAGTGGAGTTCAAGGGATTTGCAAATAAAACTCCCCACAATTGAAACATAAAAGTGGAGTATGTCTTAAAACCTATGTCTGCTCGTAAAAGTTAATTTGACCAAGTTTTCATAGGGAGGACCTGATGCTATAAATAGATGTTTCACTCGTACCGTCAATTGATAATGGTTTATCACCTTATTTTCTAGCTCATGCTTAAATCAAGGAAAGCTCCCATACTCAAAAGGAAAAAAAACATGTCATTTAAAAAAGCCCCAGTATTTAATCAATCTTTTTTTCAATTTTAGATTATATATTATACAATACTTCTCAGGCAACTTACAGGAAGTATGTCAAATATTAACTTAACACGCACCCAATAAGAAGTTGCCACATTCTGGAGACATACGATATTAATTGTCTCACAGATTCAGACCGAAAACACAATTAAAAACTGTCTCCACTGGTAATCGAACCCGGGACCTTTGGTAGCCAGATACCTAACCAACTGAGCCATGAAGGCCTATAACAATATATATATTTAGTAAACATACAGCTTTACGATATACATAATATTAATACACAAGTTAAAACAAATAAACCATGATTAAAAATCGTTACTTTGGTCAATTAAAATAGGAGAATCACAAAAAAAGACAAATTGAAAAAGTTTTGGTTGGTTGGTGGGAAAAAAGAAAATGGGGACAATAAGGAGATAAATAGAATAATGTAAATAAATGGGTTCTATAAATTTCTGTGTTTAAGTAAGACTAAATAAAGTCATTATACACTTGAAATACATTCTCGTTTGTAACAATTTTCTGAAGAATGTCACATTGTTGTGTTCTTTGTGACTATGAATGTTATGATAATCATCTGTGATTTCTGATGTTGAATGCTAAGAGTGAACATTGTGTCAGATGCGCCCGCTTAGCAAATTAAACACATATTAAGATTAAGATTAAAAAAAAGTATAGCACTGTTAAGTGTTAACGCGATATGTTTTGCGTGAGTGATATTGCACAATAAATTATTACAACAGTCGTTATAATAACATAGAGGAAGTACATAATATATTTCAGCACTGTATGGCAATTCCATTGTAACGAGTGTGGTATTGTGAAGGTACTTTCACGTTAGAAATTATTTTTCAAACATTTCCGCGTGCAGGCTTACGAACCCTTGACGGAGATTTTGATTTGACGAACCTGGAGAAGATTTTGAATTGCTTTAAAAAAATACTTGTTGGTGATGAATGTTTCAAACTATTAATATAAAAGTATTTTTTCTATTACATTTCGTAAAAAATATGAAATATTGCCGAAACTCTAGATCTGAAGAGGATTGCATTTAATTTTAATAAATAAATAATTAAATTTCTTTGAAATAAGAGCACACACTTTCCCAGCATAAGCAAAATGCTATGGCTAAGCACAATCGGTCGAGGCAGGATTCGAACTCGAGTCCTCTGGATTGTCTGGATTGCTATACCAGCCCATCACCAATTAAAACAAAATAGAAAGGTAGGTACATACAATTAAAGAATTTTAATTAATACGATGCTGCTCTTGAATTAGCATATAAAGATAGTTCGTAGATTCCAAGTGTAAGTATTGTAAATCACTCTAAAATTATTCGTCTTCAGTAAGATAAATAGCATCATATTATTTAACACCATTATAGGTGATATAAACAAAATATTTTATCACTCAAAAGTAGGAAATAGACACATTTGTTCTAGGTATTTATAAACAATACACAAATCCACTGTTTTATTTCTGTCGCCAGTAAAATTGCTTTAACAGTACATCCTTGACAAACAACTACTGCTGAAAAACAAATATGTATCACATTATTATTATACTGATTTTCCAGTTTCTTCTTTGATAAATATACTAATGGTCGTATTACAAGAGTTATTTGAGAAAAATGTAAGGTCCCGTACTGCGAGAATACTGCTTACGGGACCGCAACTTTTTCTTACATTATTCTTAAAAAACTTCCGTAATACGACCCTTATGCTTCATCAGTATATTTTTCGTATACCCATTTGTGTAGGTATAGAAAAAAATCAAGCATTTTCTAATGAAATAACTTACATACCAATAATCAATAGACTTGAAATTCAAGCAAAATTTCTTGGTGCACATTGCGTGTCTGTGCTATCAGAATTTGGTGGCAATGAATATAACGTATTTGAATATTTTCGGAATGGTTTGGAATGAAAATTGTAACAGTACTCACTACTAAAATCAAAAAGTAGGTACATGTTGTATGAAAGGGATTTCAATTTAGAAACGAATACGTTTACCTACTGCTATAAATATGTAAACGTATCATTAAGATCCGGTTTATATTTAAGTATTCAAACTGACAGGAACAAAACACCAAACAACTAAAAATAATGACACTCCGACACAGGCATTGGTCTTTTTTATCTTGCATTCTCTCCTTATGTCCACATATTTTATTCTATCATAGAACACATGCATAATAATTCAGCTTCGAGCACACGAATTGGGGCTAATGGTGTATGTAGAAGCACCTATATTTGATTGATAATAATATTTTGTATTTTCTTATTAATGTTTACGGTGCCACTATTTTTACGACTGGAATTGGCGGGAAAAGCGTTTTCGCGCCAAAAAGTGTCTATTTACACGACAAATTTTCTGACGTCGTCTATGTTTTTAGGTCATTTATAACCATAGAAAGCGCAGATAAATCAAGTTACAAAAATATTTACCTTTGTCATTTTTTCAATGGTCATAAAAATACATCATGGAAACCAACTTGAAGAAAAAATAAATAATATTGGCATCTCATTACATTTACTTAATTTTATAAATCATTTTTTCATCGAGATCCAATATTATAACTAAGTATAAAGAAAGGTAAATATTTTTATAGCTTGAATTATCTGCGTTTTCTATGGGTATGGAAAGAATGATAAGAATTTATCTATGGTTGAGTCGTAAAAATATCCCTAGCCTAATGTTTATGCATTTAAAAATAAAATAAATATTTGAACATTCAATGTGTTTGCCGTGTTTGGGATATTTCCACCTCACTTTGTGTCCTCTCTGGCCTATAGTCGTAGCTAATGTCAGCTCTGTATAATCCTTACTCAATCCCAGTACCTGTTATCCTGTTATGATGAGATTTTCTTTTGATATTTTTTTTTACAAAAAAAAAAACAATTTTTTTACAATTTTTTTTTTTATTATTTTATATTTCTTTTCAAGCAACTAACACTACTAACAGGTACTATGTCAAATGTTAATTTAACATGTACCCAATAACAAGTTGCCACTTTCTGGGGACTGCAGTCACACAGATTCTAACATAATTGTATAGTTATTGTAAAATCGATTGTATTTCTATCAATTTGATCATCATTACCATCTATCCATATCGCGAAGAGTGAAACTCCAGGTCTATAATTGCCTAATTAAACCAGTAATCCTGTGTGGTGCCGAGTCTTGGTGCATGACACTCAAGGACCAACAAAGACTGCTAACATTTGAAAACAGGATATTGCGTAAAATATTAGACCCAAGAGCATGAATAGCGGCAGGTACCTGGAGACCACGAATCAATGAGGAAATTCGTACATTGACATGACAACCTTTAATCACCAGCGAAATCAGGTCCCGAAGATAAGCTTGGATTGGACATACATGTCAGATCAGTGGAAGAAAGTGCCACAAAACGTATCCTGCGAAATAACCCTGTGGGCAAGAGACCCCTGGAAGACCAAGGCAAGATTAATGGACAATGTTACCCGAGATCTGAACGTGCTGAATAGAAGCTGACAGGAAGGCTTGGAAAGCTATTGTTCAGTAGGCTAAAGCTCTACCGGAGTTGTATTGCCATCGGAAGTAAGTAATAAATAGGTACCATCTATCTACATCTAAACCTACAATGCTACAACTCAATATACACTGAAAGCTTTTCACCACGAAACATTAAAAATTTTGTTTCATAAATATCGACTTCTTTATACCTCGTTTCGGTATATATTTGGATATTATTGCTGTAAAGCGTAGTTTTAGTGCAAAATGAAATTATTTTTTTGTAAATTGAGTACTGTCACCTATTGTATGGGCCTACCAGAGCGTTTCCCTAACAATAATTGTTATAACTATGATCACACCATATAAATACATTGTGAAGAATATTTCACAGCTCAGAATAACAAAGTGACTTTCGGTAGTTGATACAAATTACTATTATTTTAGTGAATATAAAAATAATTTATCATTTAATAATGTATAAAATAATTATATTATCGATAATTTTTGTGGTACTTTCGTTGTGTCATGGTAAATTTAAACAAATATCTAAATTAATAGTTTAGTTTATATGTGTAAATAATGTGCTGTATATAACTTTATAATATATACGAATTTAAATAATATTATTGTGTCATTATAATGTGATAAAATGTGACAAAATTTAAACTTATAAAATGCTTAGATTTTGAGGTGAAATCATACGTTGTATCTACATTGTCTTTACGTTGTTCGTCGTTATATTAAAGAGATATTTAGAGGGCTAAATTAATACTGAACGAATATAGGGGTTGAAAAATAAAAATGTATTATTTTCCCTTGTACTACATAATGTTACTACTATTTTGTCAAACTATTTTGATATAGAATATTGAAGATTGGTAAAAAGTAACCGTTCCCAATATTGATTAGGTCTCTTCTTTTCTTTGGAAAAATAAGACACATACATTTAGGCCACCCGATTGTAGTACCTACAAATTATGCTCAGAACTCCTACATATATAGAACGTGTAGTAACTACAACGCGTTCTTTAATGAAATAGACCTCTTCAATAACTTCTTAAACGGATTCATATGCTCAATTTCTAGGTTGCTGCTCCGCGGTTAGGTGGAGTACCTACGTGTGTCCCCTTCTTTCCTACTTTTCTATCCTACTCCCTTCCTCAAAACCACTTCTTTTTTTAATATAATAATGATAATATTTGTAAAAATAATTGATTCATAATGTCATATTATGTATATTAGTTAAATAAGTGAATTTAACTGTCTGTTAACACAATAAATAAAAAAAAACTTTCGTCAATCAATCAATGAAATCTGTAGAAAGAAATATGTACATGAGTTAGATTGTAGAGTTATAATTATGATACAAATCACTTACAATGAGCCGTTTGGTTCGTACAAGATCACTCCAAACTCCATGGGCGCTATAGCTTATTTGTTAGCTCTTACTAAACAATGCAGTTCCCAGTTATTTACCGAAGGTGTCAATGCTCTGAGCTCCATACAAGAAGTTTATACATATAGATTGAATCATATTATAAAAATGATATTTTTTTTTATATCTAAACCCATAAATTATATTTTAAAATTTGAGAACAATAAATCAACCATCCATTTTTATTTTTAAAAGAGTTCTTCTTTTTCTTCCTTTCACTGCTGGAGAAAGGCGTCTTCCATTTCCTTCCACCTTTGACTGTTTGATGCCATCTGCATCTATATTCTCCTCGCCGGCGCCGTCCTGAGAATATCATCAAGCTATGTTGGAAACCGCGTGTATCAAGCGGGTTTAATTGATGCAACCTTGATTTAACTAATGAAGAAACTTAAGATGTTGGTCCATCTTTTGGTGCCTACCAAAGCCTCTTCTATTTTCCCGTGGTCTCCATTTAAGGATTTTTGGGGCTCAGCGCTCACTAACTTTTCATGCGACATGCCCTGCCCACTACAATTGAGCTTCACTATGCGATCCATGACGTCTATTAATCGAATCCGTCACTTTATTTCTTCATTTCGGAATATGTTTCTCAGACTTTGGTACTCCGAGCATGGACCTTTGTCGCCAAATATCTTGAGCCATTTCGCCGAGAAGAGGGGCGATTTGCACGTATACCAACGAAGCAAAAAGACAACCAGGAACCTGGTTCAAGATATTTGACGATAACTATACACACATTTCGCTATGTCCTGGTGTTAAAGGCCTGTGTTTGAAGTTTATGACGTCGTACACCAGAGAGTAATAAGATTCAAGGGGTTTGTAAATACATGCTATTAAATTGATTAATTATCTTTCTAAGCGGAGCAGGAAGACCCTATGCTGCAAAATGCTCCGCCTCGAAAACAGACCAAGACACGAAGTAACAAGTATGCTTTCAACGATAGCATGCTAGAAAAATTTGACAAATGGGCTAAAAGGATAAGCAGTGAATCTCGAGACATGTATCCTACTACAAGACATGGAAGATGTAAGTACTTATTCAAAAACAAATTTATACTATTGACAGACAGAAATGATATTAATTAAATTAAAAACGTATTAACTTAATGTTATCAAATAATTACGATTACGTTATAAAAAATAATCTTACACAAAATTGGTTTTATTTATATTTGTCGGCCTACGTAGCTCAGTTGGTGAGATATCTGACTTCTGAGCGAAAGGTTCCTGTTTCGATTGCCGGTGGAGACACAATTTTTAAATTGTTTACTTTTTGTGAGTCGATGAATAATATCGTTATGTCTCTAGAATTTGGCAGATCGTCATTGGGTGCACCTACAGAAATTAATATTTGACATGTTTGTTTCTCAATAAAATAATTTATTACGGCACCATAATCTAAGTACGGCACATTTAAATACCTTATCCCATTCAAAATGATAATAAATAGTGTTATTTTTTATTATGACAGTTCTCTTTCTCTTTTTTTGTTCTATTTTATTCTGTTGATAGCATTTATATTTCCGGTTTATTTTATTTTAATTGTTCCTTAATCAAATACTGTTATAATTTTTTGATAGTAGTTTTGGTGCATGTATAATTTTATCGTTTGTAAGTATATTATTTATTTTGTTGACGCTATTTAGTAAATTAATAAAAAAAATCAAACTCTAAATAAATTAGTTACATAATAACAGAAATGTGGAATTTAAAAGTGAATTGGATGATGTAGAAGGAACATTATGTAGATCAGAAATTATTCAAAGTAATTATGAATTATCTATGTTTATAATTTTTATACACATCGATCTTTTACACATGCATACACACCCTCACCCTCACAAATACACTTACACCTAAACATTTAAACCTTGAAATCTATATAAAAATAATGTAGCACAAATGTATTGCATAACTATTGTTAGAATTACCTCAGAACAGGGTCTCGCTTAGTGAGATCAAATCAAATAGAATTATTCTTTATAACAAAGTTACCATTCATAACGCAATCGTAGTGCCAACCTTGACGTATGCAAGTGAAACTTGGACATGGCAGAAGTCGCACGAAAGCAGAATAAATTCAGTTGAAATGAGATCGCTAAGAAGAATTTGTAATAAAACGACGATGGTAAGAAACGAGGACACAAGGAAAGAATGTAAGATGAAGAAAGATGTAACAAATAGAATGAAAGTTATAACATTGAGATGGTTCAGGAACTTGAGAACAATGAATGAAGAACGTTTGACGAAAAAAATATGCAAAGCTGACAGGAATGGAATAAGAGGTCGGAGGCGCCCAAGAAAAGGATGGCACGACCATGTAAACGATATTCGACAGAAATGTATGAAGCGTGAACAACAGACATGTATGTATGAGACGATTCATGAATGTTGAAGAGGCGATGAATGTAAAGATTTTAAAGATAGAAAAAAATTACAATCTGTTCTCTCTGCCTACCCCGTGAGGGACATGGCGTTCGTAAATGTACAGTAAATAAAAGGAATAAAAATAAAAAAAAAATATTTTGATTTAGTTGTTGGTGTGATATAATTATTCAATTGTTGTTCACCTTTTATCTTAAATTTAAGGCTAAAAAAAGTATACGTATTGTTTGCTACTGTAAATAAACTTTGGAATACCTATAATTATCGAAATAAATTTGAAAGAATTATTTTTGTACCTTCAAACAAATTATTTTTAAACACAAACAATTTTGAAACTGTTGCGATGGCTTGATTATTTTCATAAAAATAATATTTATATAACTATAAATAAAAATAATCCCACAAACATTTTTTTATCAATTAAAATCTAATTATAATTTCAATAGCTACATTCAACAGGATTCCCGAAAAAACTCAACTTTAGAAAATGAAAGAAAGGGCTATTTTTGATATAAGGTTATCAGATATATTTTGTTTGAAGACAACGTGATACAAAAATGTTTCTTTGTAATGTGTTTTTCTTGTTGTAAACATTTTTTTAAGTCCTGAAGTTTATTTTACGCTGAGTGAGATAATAAATTCAATTGTGACAATTCATTTATAAACGGCATAAATTCCCTTTTACATACATACATAAAAATACATAATGATGATAAAAATATATTGAATAAGAAAAAAACAATTAGATATACCTACACATGTCAAAAAAATATGTACCTAAACAGTTAATCAATAAATTCAAGAATAAAGATAATAAATATAAGCAAACAAAAAAAAGATGTACCTACATATGGACTAAAAAAACAAAACATTAAATAAAAAAGTATTATGCACACAAAAAATAGCATTAGAAGCAGTGTCATGTAAAGTATAAATAAACGAAAAAATATTCAAAAAAATATACATTTTACAATCGAAAATATAAAAATGCGCACTGAAAATATCACATCTATCATGTTGTTTCTCTCATTAAAATATGTGTATGTCGTCCGTTTATATTTATGTTTGGACAGTATAAAAATGTCACCTACATAAATGAGAATATTCATTCCCAATATTATGGAGACGGCTGACTAGCAAGTGATATTCTGTCTGTGTGCGTGTTTTGTTGTAATAAAATGGTGTTGTCTGTCTGGTGGATAGTCATGGTATATTGTAATTGATCAGTTCTATTAGTGCAGGGCTGTCCGAACTCGAGTGAACTATTATGTATAAAGTAACCAAGTCAAATATTTGTCTGCGATCTTCAATTTGCTTGTGTTATGGAAATAAAAAAAAGAATCGTAGTTTTGGCATTGTCTGAAGTGATACGTGCTTCGTTTCTTTTTTTAGTTTTATCGTTATTATCAGTCGTGAATTTCCCTGCCGTGACTTGTGCTGGAGTATCTGGAAACAATGGAACATGCCTATCTGCCCAAGACTGTCGAGCGAGGCAAGGATCAGCCGATGGGACGTGCGCCAATAATTTTGGTGTTTGTTGCCTTTGTAAGTTTACATTTCAATAGTAATTGTATCAATAAATTGCTCTGGCTTGTTTTTAGACATAAATTTATTTATTTATTTCTAATATATAGGCTATTTTTATAATGTAAATCACAAGCATTTATGCTTAATTTAGGGAATGTATGAGGATTTGTATGTACTTGTTTGAAGGACATATTCAGTCTTTACAAAGAAAAAATAAAGTAGGTACTTACTTAACATTTCCGGACATACATATTAGGCCTTTCCACTCCAATAATTTGCAGCAGCATTGCCACGTCATTTGCCACAACCAAGTCTTCCTCGTTATATCTCTGTTCCATGTTTCGGCAGACAAGAAGATACGAATCATCTTGTACCTCCCTCCCTGCAATCGCAAGATACATCTTCTTCTCATTCTATACCCCACTTGTATAAGTTATTTTTACACCTTGTGATATCTACACGGAGTCTATTCAGTGTCTTGTGCGGTAGGGTAGTTGGTGCCCTGGTCCCAAAGTCTCCGACAGCTCCGGGAAGGGCAGAAAGGAAGGAGCCTCCACGAAGGATTGAGAGTATTTCGCAGTCTCTTACCCCACTCCATAGGGAAAGTTCTACTAGGACTACGATCAAGCGTATTTCATACCACGTGAAGGCCCGTCAATAATGGCGAGGGTTACGTCACTCGACAGAGAACCTTCACCACGCCTGTAGTACTTTCAGTTCTTCGATTTCCACGCAAAGCGCAGCGTCGGCTACACCTGTCTCATCATCATGGCTGACTACCGCCGAGTTGGTCGTGGCTCCTCCACACCTCAGTACTCGTGTTGGCGATTTACAGGAACCACACCACGTAGACAGTACTTTCACTTCTACGATTTCCATGCCCATTGAATGATGCAGGCTGGATCCTCGCCGCGTATGACAAGTCACCGTCGAGCGAGACATTAAGACGTCTGCCTTTCTCTTCCATAGGCAAGAATAAAAGGGGGCTCCGACCTTTGCCCAGAATCCTTGGGTTAGGCTGCGGCCACACCCAAATTAACTGGCTAGGCCCCTTTAGTCACAACCTAGACCCAAAATATCTAAATAATTTCTATTTTTTTGGAAATACACATATTTTTTTCTTAATAATATTTCTACAGCAAAAATTGTTTCAATCAAATCACATTTTTACCTACTCGTATAATTACATTTTTTCCTGTGTCTTGTTTCTATTAGGTAGGTATATCATCACATATTTCGCTTTTTTATTTTTTTGGATGTATAATGACATTTACAATTCAAAGATACAGTCAATCATCGAAACCCTCAGGGTTTATCTGAAGTTGACCAATTCAGTTTGATAATTTTAATATAGGTACATAATTCATAAAACAAAAATAAAATAAAGAAACAAATAAGTGAGTAAATAAATAAATACATAAATCAAAAAAATAATAAGAAAAAAATCCTATATACCCATATATAAAGATAAAATAATACGATGCAGGTTTCGACCTATGATAGCCGGTCAACTCAAGGAGTATACTTCTGGAGCACATAGCTATCGTCATCGGACCTCATCATATACCTTTTTAAATGGGTAAAATATTTAGGGCATGTAGTGCATATATGCAAGAGCTCATCATCTATATCATTTAATATTTTTGGCAGGAGATATTCCCATGTTCTCATGCCATATACATTTTTGTACATAGGTAAAATATATTTCTTTAAGTATGTAGTTTAACTTTCGGAGGTTATTCCTACGTGAATTTAGTTTTAATTAATTATTGTTATCATGTTGGTTTTTTTTAATAAAAAAAATGAATATGTCCTTGTTAAACAAGTACATATACATCTTCCTACGTTCCCTAAAATAAGCAAATAAATGCTTGAGCTATAGGAGAACGAAATCGGTCAAGGCAGAACTCGCGACCACTGGATTACTAGCCCAGTGCGCTAACCGCTCTGCCATCGACCCATCTACATAAGATGGCAATTTTTACTTTGTGATATATAGCTAGTACATTATAGTGTTTGAATATACCCTTTTCATTATTCTGATACGTACTTTTTATTTTATTATTTATTATGATTTTTAAAAGTTTTGATTGTAGGTTATAGATATTTGCTAAATAGGTTTTGTATGTCCTGCCATAGCTACTCAGTCCATAGCTTGTATACCTAATACTTTTAACGTAATAACCCCTAAAAGACCTTAGAATACATCACAGGTTACATTATTAAGATCGAATGAACTGTAAAAATTGACATTGAATGCGAAAATTTTCAACATTAAAAATAAAAACAGTTAAAATCATACAACTATGTAAATAATATGTTGATAAATATAATTTATTTGAAAAATGTAATCAAATACGAATACATAATAAACTTATTCCCAATCTCAAATGACAAAAGGAGTTGATAACATTTTTCTTACAACTCATTTTCCATTAAATGTACAGTAAAAAAAGTATTATTTACCTAGTTGTTTGATTTTTTAACGCTACTCATTATTTTTCATGTTGTGAATTTTCGCGTTTAATGTCAAATTTGACAGCTCATCCGATCTTGGTAATGTGAGCTGTGGTGAAATCTAAGGCCTACTAACTCATTACGACTTTGTCTCAGTCATGGTCGGATGCGGAAGTACAACGGCACAGAACGGCACATACTTTGTCAACAGCGGATATCCAAACAGATATGATGGCACCGGATCTTGTCAACTTACTGTCATCAAATCTCATCCGGACGTTTGTCAAATAAGGTAAACATATTTGATATTTTTAAGAAATCTAAATTATCTTCTTAAAAAATATATAAACTAACAAATAATAAATTAAAAAACCTTCTTTTTAGTGACACCTAAATACAAGGTGTCTCAAAAGAAAGTTTATATTTGTATTCAGAGCGTTATGTGGAAATGTTAGACGACTTCTTGGTGCCTGAACTGCAAAACTTTCCTGGCTATAATCAAAGAACATGCTTCCAGCAGGACGGAGCTACGTCACACACGTCCAATACATATAGGCAAATTGATCTCCAGGAGAGGTAGCATAAATTGGCCTCCAAGCAGTCCTGATTTAACCCCTATGGACTTTTTCCTATGGGGTTATCTTAAATCTAAAGTTTACGCCAGTAAACGGAGTTCCCTGGCGCATTTGAAAGAAAATATCCGTCACGAAATGGTAGCCATCACTGAGTCCACCTGCCGAGCCGTCATAAGTAATTTTACTGTTCGATTAAATGAGTGCTTCGAACGCGAGGGTCAACATTTGGACGATATTATTTTTAAGAAAAAAAATCCCAAAATTTGTACCTTAATAATTAATAAACATTTTTTCGATTCACGGCTTACTTTTTTTTAATCGATCCACTAGATATAAACTTTATTTTGAGACACCCTGTAGGTACAACAACTGTCTGATAACTGTCTGTCTGTATTACAACTGTCTATCGCCCGTAATTTTCTATGATACGATCTTTTGTTACATATTGAAAATACATTTATAGTCAAAATAAGGTATATTTATTTGTTAATAAGGTATATTTATTTGTTAAGTGTGTAAAATAATATTTCGTAATTTAATGAATTGTTTCATAGATCCAATAATTGCGAATAAAATGGACTTAAATCACCGAAACAGTCTTAAAAAATATTTTACTACACAATTTTATAGAAGTAATAGGACATTACATGTACATCAAAAGTTTCAAAATACCCCCTCTTTCCAAAAAATGAAGTACAATTTAAATGCTTACTTTAATGTATGTATATTGCATTGTAGTTTTTTTAGTATTATGTAGCGTTGCGAATAAAATTATGCAATTATTTGCTGATGTGTTTATAAGTAATTGCAATGCTTTTATAAAAAATGCGTATTACCTAATGTATGTTATTTATCGTATGGTACCTACATATTATTTACATCACATCATTCAGATCAATATTGCTTTGTTTTACATGATACATACTTACCTAATCATAGAACAATGTCAATGTATCCACTTAATTAGTTTTCGTTGAAAAGTTACATACCTAACTGCTATTTTTAGGTTACGTTGTGACAATTATTGTGAACAAGTCTTGCGGTCTTGGTCTTGGGACTAAGACCGTATTGTGTCGCTGCATGACCAAGACCAAAATCAGGGGGTGCAAGACCAAGACTAGGCTTTGCAATACTTGCGGCCTCGCAAAAATTCATAAAATTATTTATTATTAATAAGAAAAAAATATGCAATTAACTACGTACTACCGATATAACATTATGATACGATATTTTTTGTAATTTTTGCATTCCATCAGAAAAATTAACAAATATTTATTTGTAAAAGTTGCAAGACCAGCGAGACTTGCAAGACCAAGTCCAAGACTCAATCAAGTATGCAACACCTGTAAATGCGAGACTAGGACCAAGACCACCCAGGTCATGGTCTTTGTACTGCTCATCACTAGTGACAATATGCATTTCTATTAGAGTGAATTTCAATATTATTATTATTGAACGATGTATCAAATACGATATGAACTTATGATATATTTGCTCACCAAAGATTAACGTTTGAATTTGACATTATGTTTCATTACTTATGAAACTAAAGATAATTTTTAGAAATAATATCTATAAGTATTTTGATTTTCTTGTGCATTCAGTTTTTTCCTCTTTTTCTTCTCTTGCATTAAATACTAAGCTAAGCTTTTTAAAACAAATATTCTAAGTAGACTTATTTATTTCAGATTGGATTTTGATAATTTCCAAATCGCTGGTCCTGAAACAATTAACAATATGTGTAATAATGATCAATTCATCGTCTCTGGGGGGAATCCTATACCAGCGATATGTGGAAATAATCAAGGAAATCATAGTGAGTTTCTTTTCAGTATTTTTTTTTCATTTTACACTGCATTGATAAAATAATTATGTAGGTACATAATTAGTAGAAACATTTGATCAAATTATCATTTATTGGTATGAATAAGTTTTATTTTAACGTCGAAATGTGTGTAATTTTTACAAAGATTTTTAACCTATGTTTTGCAGTCATCAGTTGACGATACTTATTTATTGCTTTGCGATTTTATTTCTAAAAATATAATATGTTTGCTACAACAAAAGAGATGCCTCATAAATATATTTGAATTGTTTTCACATATTAATACATTTTTATTTATTTACAATGGAATTTTTTATCTGACTATAGGTAAGTATTATTTGCTGCGTTAATAAAATGTACATTTGTAATAATTTTATGAATAAAGGAAGGTACTTTGTGAAAATAAAACTACAGGCATATTATTATATTCATTAACTGGTTTATTCTACATCTGCTCAATTGTATCCACTAGTTGTTGTCTGTCAGTTATGTGTTTATTTTGCAAGTATAATTCGACATAAGAGTTAAAAATACCGTTTATTAAAACAAAGTATATCTCTTTTTTCGCAGTGTACATAGATGCCGGAATCGGTACTACGAATCCAATTACCCTGACGTTTGTCACAAGTGGACCATCTTACAACCGGAATTGGAAAGTCAAAGTTACCCAAATTCCCTGCAGTACCATCTATAGAGGTGAGTTTTATGTAAATGAATACACCCAAAAAGGCATTTCCGTTAATAATTGGTATATTGTCATTCATAGTAATGACCAATTATAAAATTAAATGGAATTTGTCATTTTTGATTTGTTTGATCCTTCAACATATATCAGATCCCTAAGATACTAATAGCAGCCATTTTCATAACTCTAAAAAAACGCCTGAAAAACATTCAAAGAATCCAGAGAACTATAAAACGTGGCAGACACTGCACTTAAAGTGCCAAAGAGAGTTGATTATAAGGAAACAGTCGGCTCACCGTTCAATGAATGTGAAGATATGAGTGCACATTAGTTTTGACAAAATATTTTGAAAGCACTGCAGTTGCTCTTCGTGATTAAGGTCCGCGTGTCCCTGAAAGAAATTCCCTCGAACATCGTTGTAGAGTTCTAGTCGGAACGTTGACACGGAGAAGTTAGTATACATACCCATGCTCAGAAGTCCGATCAGATTTATCGCAAAACTGACATGTTATTGATTAGCTTTACCTATATTTTTTAATAATTTTGAATGCATTCATATTTTTAACGTTTTCTAATTCCGATGGAAGCAAATTGAATGTTTTGATTCCAAGTAATGTTTTTGTTCTTATGTTTAAGCTGAAGAGGGGTGCCTCCAGTACTACACTGGTGTCTCTGGCCAACTTAAGAGCTTTAACTACGACCCGGTGTCGGGCCTGCAACTGTCCAACCAGGACTACAGCATCTGCATCAGGGTTGAGAGGAACTTCTGCGGTATACAATACTCTGCGTGTCCAGACACTGTCACCTCGACAGGTGAGGTGGGCTTCTTCGATATACAAAGTAAACAAACATTCATTTCTTTATAGCCTCCAGGATAACCAACAGCAGAATGGAAATGGTGGCATGACTAATACAAGTAACATATAACATTCAATTAATATTTAATCTTTCTGTGGTTATGGATTTTTGTTTAACAAGACAATCAAATTCGAATCAAATAAAACTAATTTTCATGTAACTTAAGTTATCATATCAGAAGACGTGATTTCTAATAGTTTTCCGTAGAAAATATGTAAAATAATCACGCTTTATAATTTAACGCTTCATACTATTACCTACTAAGATGATAAAATATTTTAGTCTGAGACCAATATATCTCGTTACCAGTTTGGTAGACGAGTTCAGACAATATATATTATCAGCTGAGTTACTAATTTAACTATTTAGGGTCACTAGAATGATGATTTAGGGTCACTAGAATGATCATCATTCAATGAATTTAATATTTTCCAAATAAAAATGAGATAGTCCAATTAGTAATTATACTAGATGACTGTGTTATCCTTTTACAAATAGAATTTTTTACAGAGAGAGGAATAGAAAAGTTTGATTACTTACATATAAATTTATATTCAAAAATCACAATTAAAAAAATATCACAAAATTCAAACATTAACATTTTAAGACAAAAATACACAATTACAAATAGTTCAACTAAGAAACATAATTCTTCACGGTAGATGTTGGAAACTACGATGAGGTGTCGAGCGTAGCATCGCTTTTTATACCTTCTGGTTGGTGTTCGAATGAGTAAGTGCCAGGTCAAAGTCCATTTCGGTTCTAAAACGTTCCTCCATAGAAGAGTACCTCTTTACTGTCGTCAATTTTCAACTCCGGTTACTGACCTCGTCCGAGTGCAGTTTGAACGTAAACAATATGTATTTGCGACGACTGTACCTATCCACCGCAATAGCAATTTTCCATAATTTGATGGCTTTTAACTGTGAAAGTCACCTCTACTCAGGGTTCATAGTGTCCAATCGTTGTTACCTGCTGTGGTATCCTTATACAGAAAATTTCAGCCATTACACTGACGTAAGTCTGGCGGTCACGGGCTATTGCTCTATACGGCATGGTAGAGATTAACGAGTTCTATGTTTATTATAGGTATCTACTGTCAGAATGGAGGTCAGAATTTTTAGGAAACTGGAATTATGGAAAACTAAACTAAAATGTATAATGTGTATCTAATATTTTTGTTAAACAGTTTAAATTTTTACTAACGAAGAAAAACTAATATTTTTTTTATGTGATTCAACCTTATAGTACTTACCTACTTTATATTAATTATAATATTTAGCTGTAAGTAATTAATATGCACTATTTTGAAATATAAAATATATTTTAACTGTATATAACTATATTTATCCTACAATATTTATGTCGTCATAAATAATATAATATGTAGGTAAGTATTCCTAATTTGCTATGAATTGATCGAATTACATATACAAATCTTGGAGAAATACATTTTGCTAAATACAAAAACATGATGTCTTTGTGAACTATTGATAATTTTGTATTTACATAAAAAATATACAAATTAATATTGAAAGCCTAATACAGGAAAACACAAATAAACGAACATACTGATTCTGAGTTCGATTTAAAATCAAAAAAACATTTAAAACATACATTTCTCTCTCGTATACGGATGTACACAAAAATGCACACTAAATTACCTTCTAATAATGTATGAAACACAAAAAAATTGTATATCACTGAATCTGTAATATTTTTCATAATTTGATTAAATTATGAAAAATATTACAGATAAATATTAAAATTGTATATCACTGAATCTGTAATATTTTTCATAATTTGATTAAATTATGAAAAATATTACAGATAAATATTGTATAGGTATCACTGAATCTGTAATATTTTTCATAATTTGATTAAATTAAGAAAAATATTATATAAAATATTAAAATTGTATATTACAGATAAAAATTAAAATTGTATATCACTGAATCTGTAATATTTTCTCGTGAAGAAAAAGTAAATATTTTGATTTTTTTTTGAAATAGCGAGAATAATAATTAAAATATACCTAATAATAAAAAACTCAGCCGATAGATTTACATATTTTCTTTCGATTGAAATAAAAATCTATTTCATAGGCCTTGTAATTTTTTTAGTTAGGAACGTACAGTAAAAAAATAAAAAAGGGTTTTACTAAAACTAACTTTAAGAAAAATTTAAACAAATTAAAATTTCAAAAAACTCATGCAATTGTACGTATCTTTTGAGGGTACTGGGGAAAATATTTTCAAAATATACTACACAGCCTACTATAGCCTCTTAAGGGGGGACTGCCGCCAACGTACCTATTTTTCAATTTGATATACCATCATTATTTCTTATCAAATCGTTTTGAAAAAAATATATAAGATAGTTTGGGTATTAATAAAGAAAAATGATTTTTTACTTTTTTATAATGTTCTGTATAAATTATTGTAGAAAAATAATGGCATACCCCGATTTTCAACGTTTAACTTATATTTTTAATAAAATGTAAGGCGTAGTTCAACATATTTTCTTTAAATTAAAGAAGACAAAACAACTAGATAAATATGATGTGACGTTGCATTAATGCTTCAGGTTTAGTAAATAAACCTAAAAAAACATTTATTTTCCATTCAGCGCCATTACGAAATAAAACATTTTTGGTTTACTAACTTAACCTGATGCATTAATGCAACGTCACATCGTATTTTTCCAGATATCTTGATGGAATTTATATAAAAATGTAATGCTCGATACCTTTATAGTTTTTTATAAATTTAAGATAAAAGTCAAAAATCGGGGTATGCTTATTATTTTCCTACATGTATAATGTATGTATATATACAGGACATAATTAAAAAGTAAAGGTATATTTTTCTTTATTAATATCCAAAATAACTAGGTTATTTTTTTCAAAATGATTCGATTTGTAGTAATCATGAAAATTCAAATTGAAAAAATAGGTACGTTGGCAGCAGACACCCTCTTAAGCAAAATACATACCTAACTACGAAAAAGTTGAAAAAAAATCATGGAGTTCAATCAAGAATTATCGCTCATATAAGTATAGTTACTATAAATTATCTATTTGACTTCATGTACAATAATGTGTACAATAGCGGGGTTTTTCCCATATGGCAATTTCTTCTAACCAACCAAAATAAGAGTTTATTATTAAAATGTGTACTTAGGTATACGATTGAAACAGTTTATATGCTTATTTAAATTAATCACAAATCATATTAGAATATATTTTAAGATTATTTATTAAAAAAAATCACTGGTATCAACACTTATTCATATTTTACAATCGAGTCTACGTAATGCCCCTGAGTCAATTTGAAAATGCTGTTCGTTATCGCCAAGCGCATTTTTTTGTAAGGAGTTTGATGTTTGTTGTCCGTTATAGAAAATAATTCAACTTATGTGTATTTATGTGTAAGTATAATTTTATCTAAATGTCATCGAAATTACTTATTGTTTTAATAAATACAGGTACCTCAGCCAATAGGTCTCGAAGTTTTACTTTGTCCGGAAACAGTAACTTAGCAGTACCAGCTATGATTGGGTCAACCAATACTCCCAACAGTTGTCCAGCCGATTGGCTACTGATTCCATGCGCTTCCAATGTGGGAAGACCACCGGCATCAGCACCTTCTTGTACAGACAGGATTTGTGGAGGAACTTTTGCAGCAGAAGTGTCTTTACAGACATCTACTATTTACAGTACGTATTTTTCATTCTAATCGGTAGATACTTTCCAACATAGGTACGTGTAAAATTAGTACGTAAAGTGCTTAAAGTGCTTCTGGTTTCTGGAAAGAAAATAAAAAATAATCTTGAGACGCCGATAGTTTTTTTTTATACAATAATTTAAGATTTCATTTTATCTATGAAATATATTAGAAACCTACCTATTATAATCAAACTCGCAAAGTAGAAAGCAACTCACTTAGGCTTAGGCTTAGGCGAGTCGTAAAAATAAAAAACAAACAAAATTTTATATAAAAAAAATGTATCTGCTAGCGCTAGAACAGGGTTTCCTAGTTGGGAAGCAGTAGTCTAAATGTTTGTGTTATTATAAAATATGGTGTAATAAATTTAAAAAATTGAATTCAGGGATATAAAAAAATACTTACATAAAAAGTTATTTAGGATTGAAAATAAATAAAATAATCTAATAACTCTTTTGAAAACTACCTACTATTCGGAAATAGTAACTCATTAATAATTACAATCCATCAATATTTTTTTTTAATAAGGCACAGCCACCGATAGAGGCGGATTTGTGCCATCAAGAATTATTTTTCAAGATCTTTACGGCAACAGAAAACATGTAGACCTTTGGGTCTGTTTTAAGACGTCTGTTTCTCCTGCGAAGTGGAACCCCAGCTATCCCTCCATCTTATCGGCGGTGTGCCGCGAGGGCGGGTTCCGTGGGGCTCATTGTGCAGCACGATAGAAGGAAATTTGGTGCTGTTCTACCTTTGGACGTGACCAAACCAATCCCTCCTCCGCTGCCTACTCCATCTGTTGATAGCATCAACCTTACATATTTCCCTTATTCTGGTGTTGCTTATCGGTCTTTCAAGCTTTTGTAAAGTAACCTATTCAATCAAATAGATTTGTAAATTTTCATATACCTACCTTTCAAAAAATATTATGTGACTGCATATTTGATGGTGCTATTTAATATTTGACTTGTAAGTAAATAATGGTATTGATTTTCAGGTACAGTGAAACCTTTCAGACTAGCTTTTCACACCGACAGTGTCGAAGCCCCCACCGATTATGGAAATAGAGGATTCTGTTTAAATTATGTACAACAACCATGTACTAATAATTTAAGTTAACATGTTTTAGTATAACTATAATTGAATGTAACTAAAAAAAATGTAGATATGTATGTATATGGCCGAAAAACAGATAACCTATAAATAATTAATAGATTAAATTTAGATAGGTATCTATAGTCAATTTAATTGATAATTTTTTTTACCGAATCGTTTTCATACAATTAATTATTCACGACACACGTGTTTCAAATATTTCCAACTCCCTCTTGTAAGAAAGAAATAATCGACAAAATAATGCAAACATAAAATATAGGTACCTATAATAAAGTTTATTAATGTACCTTTAATGCTGTATTAAATTTTCACTTGTAAGTGCAGGTAGGTGTGTTTAGAATTGTAAAGAAAAAGTAGGTATCAATATACTATATCAATTCGTAATATACCTACAAGTAAAACATGTGTGTTTTTAGTCAATGATATTTTTACACTCCACTACCTAATATGAACATAATAGTAGAGAGGCATGTTTCACAATTTTTAATTGAAAAAATGAGTTATCTACTTAAGATTGGTCATTAATCAAACAAAAATAAACTAAAATATTGATGTATTTTAAAATATTGTACATTGTTAAATAAGTTTTCAAAGTACCTAACCTAGGTATAATATATAAATATAAAGGTATAGTATAATTATCGTAACTTGAGATAGACTTCCGGGTGCGCAGATCGCAAATTTGTGACTTTTTGCTTCGTGGAATGTATCTATCTTTACGTGCAAATCGCCCCCCCCCTTGTTGGTGAAACAGCTCAAGATATTATACGCTATAGAAAAGTATCCATGTAACACCGTTTAATGATTTTAATCTTTTGGAGAATTTATAAACCTGCATGAACTACATTTATAAAGATTAAATTATCTATTACAAAATCGATTGTTCAAAGTAGGTACCTATAACGATTGTTATATTTATAGTAAGATTATAATAGATTTAAGAAGACCTATTGTTATTTTTTATATGGTTGAACAAAAACTTGAAATTTAATAAATATTTTAAATACATTTTTTTTTTGTTATTCAACTTATCTACCATCACTAGTTTCGATTATGTGGAAATTAAAGGGTCCCTTTTCAGTACCTATGTAATTTGAAAGCAGATGAAGAACGTAATCAGAATCTGAAAACATTTTTGAGTAAATCTTGGTTAAAAACAAAAAACCTGATGACAAAAATGGATAAACCTTTGTTTCAACATAAAAAAAACTCCCAAAACTCTACAATACCTGAATGTGCTTTAGAGCATAAAAATATAGTCTTTAACTATATATATATATATATATATATATATATATATATATATATATATATATATATATATATATATATATATATATATATATATATATATATATATATATATATATATATATATATATATATATATATATATATATATATATATATATATATATATATATATATATATATATATATATATATATATATATATATATATATATATATATATATATATATATATATATATATATATGTTATTATTAAGTATTTTGGGGATAACCCGCGTCAAATTATGATTCCCGAGAGAATCAGTCGTCTGCCGACGTTTCGTCTGATGTGATTCAGACGAAATTATATTCAGACGAAACGTCGGCAGAGGACTGATTCTCTCGGGAATCATAATTTGACGCGGGTTATCCCCAAAATACTTAATAATAACATATTTTGTACTCGCGAAAACCTTAGATTTAACATATATATATATATATATATATATATATATATATATATATATATATATATATATATATATATATATATATATATATATATATATATATATATATATATATATATATATATATATATATATATATATATATATATATATATATATATATATATATATATATATATATATATATATATATATATATATATATATATATATATATATATATATATATATATATATATATATATATATATATATATATATATATATATATATATATATATATATATATATATATATATATATATATATATATATATATATATATATATATATATATATATATATATATATATATATATATATATATATATATATATATATATATATATATATATATATATATATATATATATATATATATATATATATATATATATATATATATATATATATATATATATATATATATATATATATATATATATATATATATATATATATATATATGTTATATTTGATGTTTTCACGGGTGAAATATGTTATAATATTTTTATCTCGGTTTTCCCGTGTCAGTAGGTCTTGACTAAGACCATTTGTCTTCCGACGTTTCGCCTGAATATCACCAGGCATTTTCAAGGACTTAACGAAAAGCACGCGCGCGACACACGTCTACTCAAACTGAAAGCTCACCGTCAAGTGACTCGTAGCGTACAAGATGGCCGCTTATGTCAAATATTGTTAGCGCGACGTGATTGGCTCCTTGTGACACGCCCACCTGCTGTCGTGTTCGTTGGTAATAATATTTTATCATTATTTTTGTGTTGTGATTTATTGTTAATTTTAGTTGTGACATTAATATTATTATTGTTGTGTTTTGGGGTTATTTTCGCTATGGTATTATTAATATTATTATTGTATTGTTTGTCATATAAAATGTTCTTCCAGGTACTAGGCAAACGAACTCCGTCGTCCCGATTGTTCATTATATCCCTTCTCTTATATATTTCTATAGCTTCCCTGTAAATTCTGAGAGGTTCACTGTTTAAACTTGCTATTATTTTTGAATGGTCAAAATCTATTGTATGTCCTTCTGTGAGCGAGTGTTGTACAAGTGAGGATGTAAGTTTTTTGTTTCTCATGTCGACTCTGTGCTCCGCTATTCGTGCTTCAACTTTTCGATTGGTTCTTCCTACATAAGTCTTATTGCACGATCCGCACGGTATTTCATATACTCCATGAGCTTCAAGTGGAATGATGTCTTTCGGGTTTCTTAGAAAGGTTGATATTTTATTTGTTGTGCTGAAAACGGTACGTATGTTATTTTTGTTTAATAGACGGCTGATTTTATCGGTGACGCCTTTGATATATGGTAGTCGGGCTGTCGATAGTGGTGTTTCATTGGATTTTTCTTTCACTGTTTTTGGACTCTTTAATGCTTTGTTTATTATATAGTCTGAGAAACCATTACAACGTAGAGCATTTTTCGTGTATTCTAATTCTTGTTTTTTATGCTCGTGGTCTGCAATTCTTTTTGATCTTGTTATTAGTGTTTTTGCGACTGAGCATATTTGTGCGGGGTGATGATTGGACGTTGCGCGTAGGTATCTATCGGTGTGTGTGGGCTTTCTATATACTGTGTGCCCCAGTTTACCGTTTGCTTTTTTTAACACTAAAACGTCTAAGAAAGGTATTTGTCTGTTATTTTCCTTCTCCATTGTAAACTTTATATCTTTATGAATGCTGTTAATAGTGTTCAAAAAATTATTTAATTCTTCTTCTCCGTGAGACCATACTACGAATGTGTCATCCACATATCTTAGCCATTTCTTTGGTTTGAGTATTACTTTCTTTAAGACTTCTTCTTCAAACCTCGTCATAAATAAGTTGGCGACTGCTGGTGACAATGACAAACCCATAGGTGCTCCTTTTATTTGTTTGTATGTCTTATTGTTGTAATAAAAAAATGTGTTATTTAAACAGTGATAAAATAAATTTAAAATATCGTCTGTGGTATTGAGTGTTTCTTTGATTATGTCTAGTGTCTCGTTAATTGGAATATTTGTAAATAAAGAAACAACGTCAAAACTCACAAGAATATCTGTACTTTCCAGTTCTAAGTCAGTGATGAGTGATATGAAATGTTCTGAGTTTTTGACATAGGAGTCTGCGGATTCTACATAGGGCTGCAACATATTCGCGAGGAATTTAGAAAGCATTTGTAACGGCGAACCAATGGAACTAACAATTGGTCTGAGAGGAATATCTTTCTTATGAATTTTTGGAAGACCATATAATTTTGGAAAGCGTGACGACTTCTCTCGTGGAATAAGTGACTTCTTGATATCATCACTAAGTTTTGTTTCCATTATTTTAGTTTTCGTGGTTTTCTCAAGATACGTGATTGGGTTGCTTGCATGTATTTTGTATGCTGGGTCTTCAAGAATATCGGTCATTTTCGATTTATAATCTTCACTGTTCATCACTACTGTGGAAATGTGTGAAGCTATAGAAATATATAAGAGAAGGGATATAATGAACAATCGGGACGACGGAGTTCGTTTGCCTAGTACCTGGAAGAACATTTTATATGACAAACAATACAATAATAATATTAATAATACCATAGCGAAAATAACCCCAAAACACAACAATAATAATATTAATGTCACAACTAAAATTAACAATAAATCACAACACAAAAATAATGATAAAATATTATTACCAACGAACACGACAGCAGGTGGGCGTGTCACAAGGAGCCAATCACGTCGCGCTAACAATATTTGACATAAGCGGCCATCTTGTACGCTACGAGTCACTTGACGGTGAGCTTTCAGTGTGAGTAGACGTGTGTCGCGCGCGTGCTTTTCGTTAAGTCCTTGAAAATGCCTGGTGATATTCAGGCGAAACGTCGGAAGACAAATGGTCTTAGTCAAGACCTACTGACACGGGAAAACCGAGATAAAAATATTATAACATATATATATATATATATATATATATATATATATATATATATATATATATATATATATATATATATATATATATATATATATATATATATATATATATATATATATATATATATATATATATATATATATATATATATATATATATATATATATATATATATATATCTAATTTCCTCGCGACGGAAATTTATTAACAAGGCGCCTATTGAAAATGTCTGATGTGATTCAGACGAAACGTCGGCAGACGACTGATTCTCTCGGGAATCAGAATTTGACGCGGGTTATCCCCAAAATACTTAATAATAACATATATATATATATATATATATATATATATATATATATATATATATATATATATATATATATATATATATATATATATATATATATATATATATATATATATATATATATATATATATATATATATATATATATATATATATATATATATATATATATATATATATATATATATATATATATATATATATATATATATATATATATATATATATATATATATATATATATATATATATATACATACAAAGAAGTGTGACTAGCTTAAAATCAATGGAATAAAAATTTGTTTCAATATAGTCATAATACTAATTTGAGTGGTCATAGCTTAAAACTTGAAAAGTAGGTTCTCGACAAATCCTTTGTAATAGAATCCTTTCTAACCAAATTATTTGGTTCTCGAAAGCATTTTCTTTTTAATAGAGTGGTGAATATTTGGAATAAGCTGCCCCAACATGTTTTGGACGCTGAAAATGTTTATATTTTCAAGAATAGACTGAACAGCAAAATAGTTACAAACAAATAATAAAATTCGACAGTTGATATAGGCACATCAGCCCTGGCTGCCTGCCTACAAATAAATAAATAATAATAAACCAGTTCATCTCTGAACCAAAGACTGAAGAAAGCCTGTGTTAGAATGAGGATATGGGCCATGTGGGGGTCTATCAACTCCATGGATATACGAAACTGGTATATGGATTTATTATCCGATACTAAACTTAAAAGATAGGCATCAATTATTATGCAGCTGTTATTGTGCTGGTAGAAATTATACCTACCTTTATATAAAAGTGGTTGACTCAGTCAACCACACTGAGGACCGAGTGGTTGACTGAGGCTCCGTCCTCAGTCTACTACTGGTTCATAGTAGTCATAAATTGTTTTATTTTATGTAGCTTCTCGGGCAACTATAACAGGTGCTATGTGTCAAATAATTTTTTAACACGCACCCAATAACAAGTTGCCACATTCTGGAGACTTACGACATTTATCGTCTCACAGATCCAGACTGAAAACACAATTTTAAAAACTGTGTCACCATCGGGAATCAAACCCGGGACCTTTGGATCAGCAGTCAGATACCTAACCAACTGAGCCACGAAGGCCGTTTAATTACTTAAAACTACTTAAAACAATTTTGTAAATTTTTGAAAAGAATCGAATGAATATAATCGATAAAGAAGAATAAACAAGCCGTGCATAGAACATAGCACATAGTACACATCACACACACAGATACACATTGTGATGAAACTTTCAGGATACAATAACATCATGATACTAGTTGATAATCTTCAATAAAAAAATAACCTTAAAAAAATCGAAATCATAACTCTATATCCCCTTGGGTTAGTGAGGAGTAAAAAATGTCAATCAATATCTACTTATGGATTAGGTAGGTATATTCAATGTTTGGGAATAGGTAGATACATAAGAACAATACTTCGTTTGGTGAAGAAATAGGTATGTGCAATTGTACTTTGTTGTTTCATGACCAACACCAAGTTATCCATTTTCATTTATATCATGCCATCATGGACAACACTAGACATTAAATCCTATAACAAAATAAATTTAGGAAAATATGATGACATCTAGCGTTGAAAATTCTAATTGTTTTATTTAGACATTCTACTTAATATCAAAAGAGATACTATGGTTCGAGTATTAGCATTCATTATGGTTTGAAACTTGTCTAAACGAAACTTTTCAACTAGAAATAGTTCAGATACATATCAAAGGAGGTCGTTGTAAACACAAAATAAACGAAATTTTTTTAAAGTCAATATTTATTTTAATGGAAAGTACAATTGTCATAAAATATATCCATTTGGTAACGCAAAATTTATTTAAATATCAAATTTATTTAAATAGTACTGACGACTAGAGATTTCGAATTGGGTAAGTGAAATATATTTTTTTAATTAATTGTAAAATAATACCATACCTACCATCGCGCCATTTCCCTATTTGGGACAGGCAGAGAGGACCGAACAACAGACTCCTCTCTCTTGTTGGCCTTCGTGGCTGTTTAGATATCTGACTGCTGATACAAAGGTCCCTGGTTCGATTCCCGGTGGAGACACAGTTTTAAACTGTGTTTTCACAGTTTTAAACTGCAACTTGTTATTGGGTGCGTGTTAAATTAATATTTGACATAGTACCTGTAAGTTGCCCGAAAAGCAATATAAAAAATAAAAAAATAAAATACATTTCTCGCTACATTCACATCCATGCATCGTTTCACGTAGGTACCTATTATACACGCTTTTCTATTATTTTTACTTCAAACACGTGTCCATTTTTCAAAATTTAATTTATGTGATCGTGCCAACTTTTCCCTGGCCGACCTCTATTTTTCGTTCCTCTTTTATTTTAAAGGTACTTTTTTTGTCCGACGGTCATCTCTCATTCTTTCTTTCTATATGGCCAAACCACCATAGGGCATTTATATTTTATCTTACTTACGATAGGTATCTCTTTCAATCATACATTTTTTTTTATAAAAAATATGAATACTATGTCCTTGTTAAACAAGTTCATATAGGTACATCTTCCTACGTTCCCTAAAATAAGCAAATAAATGCTTGTGCTATAGGTGAACGAAATCGGTCGAGGCAGGATTCGAACTCGCGACCACTGGATTACTAACCCAATACACATACATTCTCGTCTAAATATCCTTATTTCTTATTCTATTTACTACAAATAATCCAACTGTCGATAAGTTCAAGAGAATTTATTTCTCTTAATGAATCGACAGTATTACCTAATCTTTGTCTCGTGTGAGAGATTTGTATGGGCAGGTAGCATGTTTTTTTTCAACTTAACGTGGTTTTTCCACTTTGAAGTAAAAAAAAAAACACTAACTAACAGGCTTCGCAGGTTATCCAACTGTCGATTCGTTCATGAGAATTCAATTCTCTGAATGAATCGACATTATTAAGCCAAGATGTGTGTACGAAGGAAAATTTTGTATGGTGTAGTGGACTTTTTGCATGCTAATAACACGAACTAGAGGCCTCGCAGCATATATGTTCCCATACATGGATTTACTCAGAATTCAGAGTAGAACATTTTATGTGAGTTTTGTGTGTCTGTGTGTGTGTCTGTCTGTCCCTCCCTTATAACTTTTGATCCGCTCAATTTACAGAGCACAAAATTTCAGAATATATAAACAGTTATAGGCTTACAAAACTTTTATACTCAGAATTGTGAATTTTGTTTCAGTCAGGGGTTATCAACTTTTAAAATTTTGGTTAATTTTTCCATATATCTCAGAAACCATAAAAGTTAGAACGCTGAAAATTGGTTTAAACATAGACAAATACAAAATCTAAAATTTGTTTTTTCAAAAAAATTCCAGGGTTTCTCAAACATTTATTATTAAAAAAAAATATTTTTTTTATGATAAATTTATGAGTTTGACTGCCTATATTTCCAAAGTTTTTAAAAATATCGAAAAAAGCCGAAACACCCCAACTAGATAATTAGATTTTCTATAAAAAATATTAACATTGTATAAGCACATCCCAAATTTTTTTTAACAATTTTTATAAAAATTGAATTTAGTGACGATATTGCTTCATACAATTTGTATGGCAGTCGCTTATACACAATATGTAAGAAGACTTAATAGTTTGATAGGTACTTATTATCCAAACATACATACAGAACCATCACGCTGTTTTCATATTCCGGGTTGGAAAAGAGGACTGACCTCCATACTGTCCTATCTTGACACACATACCAACATGTGTTAAAATTTTCAATAATTTGGATTTATGGGTTTATAGTTTGATTCTTATTCTTCAACTATACATACTATCGCTATCAACAGTTGGTTCTCATGTGTTACATGCAACTAGTAATATATTATGTCCTGTATATGGATTAACTCAAAATTCGGAGTAGAACATTTAGTCATTTAGTGTGTGTATGTGTGTCCCTTTTTTTTCCTTTAATCCGTTTGAATCACAGATCCTTAAATATTAGAATGTATTGAATTTAGAATTTTGTTTCAGTCAGGGTAATCACCTTTGGAAATTTCAATTCTATATCACAAAAATTAGAACGCTTAAAATTGGTTTAAATGCAGACAATGACAAAATCTCAAATTTGTTTTTATTCAGAATTTTTTTTTTATAAATTTAAGTGTTTAACTGCATTTATTTCACATTTTTTTTTAAATATCGTAAAACGCCCAAACAATCCAACTAGATATTTTAATCTTTATATACCTACATAATTTCTCTGTACGTATGTATGTCACTAAACTCTTCCTAAACGGCTGAACGGATTTTGATGAAATTTTTTGTGTGTTGTGGAATTCCCGAATGGTTTAGATTCAAAAAAGAAATTTTAAACATTAATACAATAAACGAAAATTAAAAAACATGATTTTTATGACTATCTAAACATTGCCAATTCGACATTTGCACCACCTAATGTCGAATTGGCAATGTTTAGTTTTTTCCATCTGATAACATTAAGAAATCTGTCACTTCATAGCTTGGCTTTTTTGAAATTTAAAGATTTCGCTCTGTTTCGTTATTATTCATATTTTTACTATGTATCTATATGTGTATGGAATTTTTTATTATTTTATTATTTATTTAATAAAATAACAATTATACATTAATAATAAAAAGAATTACAAACAGTATCTTAAAATTAAATTATTTAAGATCTATTCATCCCTCAGTTGAGATCAAATCTCGTGTTCGAGGGAGGAGCACAGTCATTTGTGCGGTTCATTCATTTCAATAACATAGGTAGGTATAATATTACTAAGAATAACACGCATAGATTTACATTAATATTACGTGAACTGATGAACAGTTTACGGATGAATTCTCACCAATGGATCTATATGTGTATGGAATTCGGTTTGCTGTTTCGTTATTATTCATATTTCAATTCGTTTTTTTTCGTGTCCAGACCATATATGATGGTATTGCAATTATATACGAAATGAGAATCAATCTAACCTCAAAGTGTTTATCAGCTCATCGAAAAAGATAATGTAAGTAAGTTAGCGTACCTAATACCACATTTATACAAATTTATACCCTCTTTTGATCCTATATCTCTAAATAATTTATATAAATCATTTTGTTTTTTATAGATATTCCTAATATTTTGTCAAAGGATGCTAAAGTAGGCATTCATAAAGCAATCGTAGTGCCTACCTTGACAAGAAAATCCTGGACATGGCTGAAGGCGCACGAAAGCATAATAAATTGAAATGAGATCGCTGTGACGAATTTGTAATAGAACGATGTATACCAAGGTATAAAACAAGGACACAAATAATGAAAGTAAGATGAAGAAAGATGTAATTAATAGAATTAAAGAAAACACATTACGATGACTTGTGTAGGTAGGTACCTACTTGGAAACAATGAATGAGGATCGTCTGACAAAGAAAATAGACAAGGGCGGACAGGAATGGAATAAGAGGTTGGGTTCACCCACAAGAAAAGGATGGTACGACCATCTAAAAGATATTCTGAAAGGTGGAAAAACAGATGAACATGTAGAAGACGATGTATGAATGTTGATATGTTATAAAAAATATAAAAATACTTGGTAATTGTTCTATTGTGTTTATTTGATTATTGACGCGTTTCGTGCAAAGCACATCGTCAGAATAATGTGCTTTGCACGAAACGCGTCAATAATCAAATAAACACAATAGAACAATTACCAAGTATTTTTATATTTTTTATAACATATCAACGTACAATGGAGTTCTATCAAGAATTGTCGATCGACAAACTAAACGATGTATGAATGTTTACGAAGCAATGAATGTGTGCCATATGGCATGATAGTATGTATGGATGTATTGTATTTCAATATAACATTGCTTGGGTCTGCTTGGGTCAGCGATACCAGACATATCCAACCCTTTTGAATGATTTTATATAGGTAATTCTTAATCTTAAATATGATACCTACCTACTCTTTCTATATTTAACCAATATATAAATTAATATGTTATGATGTAATTTTATATCACATTTATACAAATTAATACCTTCTTTTTTACCTACATGTGTCGGGTCGCTAGTTTTCTATAACTACAATACTAATAATACATTATAGTCGTGTACACGCTGAAACATGTTTTCGATTCATCCACTTGTTCTAATTGTACGTTATCCACTTGTATCTCGCATTTTGTTCGCCTTTCGCTCTTCTCAAATACCATAACTTTAGAATTAGTTGCATTCATTCTCAATCCATCTTGCAAGTATTCACAAAATTTTACTTTAACCAAACATTACAATCTCCACACTTTCTGCCATTAATACTTTGTCATCTTTTTTTTTTAACATGTCTACGTAGGGGACGCCAGCTATTAGGATTTGGGTCCATTTAACTCTTCCGAAGAAGCGCACTACGTAGCGTTGGGAGGGGTTTGCAATCTAGAAAAGAGTTTATTAATTCGGATTTTAAAAAGACCCGGGTTGTACGAAGGTGGAAACGCAGAATTCGGAAGATCGTTCCACAGTCGGCTTACATTAGATCGCATTAAATTTCAACCCAATGTTCTAATTCTTTACTGTTGTCACACAGTAGTCAATGTATAGGTCGACCGATCTATACATTGACTACTATCTTATCGACCTGCCCCCGCTCCATGCATACACTGATAGCACGTTCTAAAGTTTTTCACAGTATACCTACTTTGTCATAGGTTTTTTGCTAGAACCTTTTGAGTCGTAAAAAATGGTCGGCGCATCCTATACCTCCAACGAACGCTCCTTGTGCATCCCATACCATACTTGCTGTATCCTTTCTTGACTTTTTGTCCAGTATCCTAGAATATTTATAATTTTCAGTCATTCAAAATTGCCTGCAAGAATCAGCTTTTAATTGTATTTTTTTCATGTTCATTTCCTCTTTTACACTTGCCCAATCCTCATGTTTTTCATTCCCTAAGCTAGATTTCTCAGGCTTGTATCCTAGAAGAAGAAACACAACTGTGATTCCCATCTTAAATCTGATCCACCAGAGCTTATTAGCATAATATTCATTCATTCACCCTATCATTCGTTCATCTAATATCGCCCCTACTCTCTCGCATGCAAAATCATCTTCTCTTATGCCCGACCATAGTTCCATTCCCCCATCGTATCTTTCATCCATGCCACTTCCTTTCATTTTTGTTTCGGCCAAGAAAAGTATGTTTAGTTCTTTCTTTCTCATCACATCACGCAGGTCATTAATATTTCTTTCCATACCTCCTCTCACATTCCATACACCGAATCTGCATAAGATAATATTAAAAAAAATATCCATTGGCTTAAATATTAATGTGAAGAACACCGAAGCCTTGAAACTTCCAGTGCTAAGCAGAATAAATATAACTACCTTTGATGTATGGTAAATGCGAGCGACAGGATCATTGTCAGGAAAATAAACCTGTCTCCAAAAACCAAATAAAACATGCAGTAGAAGAAGTTACGAATGGAAAAATGTCAGAACAGCAGCAGGCTATTCCTGCCTATTTAGTACCTAGTAGTAGGTAATAGTAGTAAACATTATATTATAGATGTAGAACATGTATGTAAAAATCAATTCGTCTTGTTTAAACAAAAAATATAAAAATATTTTTTGTTGAAACAAATAATTATGGTAGTAGTACCTATACCTAACATTATATTATAAAAAAAAACCATGTAAAACCATGGAGAACATCCTAATAATTTTTAACGTATTCTGCGGTTACCGGAAAATTATTCGAAAAACAATTATTCGAATTCTCAATTTTACGAAAATCAATTTTACGAAGCTGTGTAGCTAATATAATAAAGTAATAGGCTACTTCCACATTGGTTTTGCTCGATTTGCCTCGGAGTACCACACCAGATATGATGACTTTAGCCTCGTATGACTAGTCACTGTCGAGCGATGCTATTAAGGCGTCTGCCGTACTCTTCCATAGGTACCTATCTAAAAATTGAAGGGAACATCGACCTGTTGCCCAGAATCCTAGGATGGGGCTGCGGCAACCCCCAACTTTACTGGCTAGGCCTCAATGGCCGCAACCTTGCTCCAAAATAGGATTCTCGAAGATCATGTAGGTGGAATAGTGTAAACCACGCCGGGAACTATAAGACCCCGTCAGCCTATAGGAGAGGTTGGGCCCTGCAGATTTACAACCACTCAGGCATGGATATGCCTGGAGATAGGATGTCTCTGGGTTGGTTTCCATGGTTGCTTCATTCTGCTGGTTGGCGTATTTTAGTGCTCGCGTGTGTTTGACAATTCAGTAGTTTTTATATATTTATCGTTTTTCATGGCAACTGTTTCTTTTCTTTGTTTGCTGTGTGTTTTTTGTTATAGGTATGTTATTTTATTTTCATGGACTTCAATGATTTTTTTGAATAAAGCGCAGTTCTACACAAAATTTCAAAATGTCACTCTCATTTTTCTTATTTTATTCCCCACGTCAGATTTGATGTAGGTATGCAGCCTCATGGAAGGCAAGAGGTTTCATAAAAATTCACGATATTGATAGTATCCGACAATAATACAACAAGTACCTACCTAATGATAGTCTTCATCGAAAATATGTTACTGGCAACAAATATTTCAAAAACAGGCAACATAATGACATAAAAATATATTAAATTCTGTCAATTTGGTTTTCCAACGAATGTAAATTGTTCGAATAATTTGCTTTTGGACAATTGTCATTTTGAAAACTGGATATCGAAAAATAGTTATTTCGCATTCGAATAATTGTGTCTCGAAGAATTTTCGTGAACCTAATCGTATTCAGCACCCTAGCCTACGAAAGGTGACAAGACTAGCGGTTTCTTTTATGTTTTTTTTTCCACGAGAAGAATGGCTCCAGTGCAGTGATTGGCATAAATGTTCTAATATTTTGTAATATTTTTATGTTTTGTATTTGATTTCTATGAAAGCTGTGAGAATAATAAATTATATTGCTTATTTTATATTTCAACCATTTATATTCTCAACTACTATGGAATAGTGGGGAGTCATGATTTAACATTTTTTAAGCATAGGTATTTTTAACATCAACGGGTATTTCCCAAAATATTAGTCCGATTTACTTCATGTTGATATCATATAGGTAGGTATGTTAATTCCATAACCTTAGAGCTGATAAGTATTCCATAGATATCCGTTAATTTCGTCTGTCAAAATTTTTGAAATGCTCTCACGGTCTGGAAAATCAAGATATTTTTAAATTGTTTGAAATTTTGATACAGTAAAAATACACTAACACCAACTTAGAGGCTTCGCAGCATATATGTTCCATGCAGTAGAACATTTCGTGTGTCTGTGTGTGTGTGTGTGTATGTGTGTGTGTGTGTGTGTGTGTGTGTGTGTGTGTGTGTGTGTGTGTGTGTGTGTGTGTGTGTGTGTGTATGTGTGTGTGTGTGTGTCCTTATAACTTTTGATCCGCTCAATTTACAGAGCCCAATATTTCAGAATATATAAACAGTTATAGGCCTACAAAACTTTTATACTCAGAATTTTGAATTTTCGTTTCAGTCAGGGGTTATCAAATTTTTAATTTTTACTTTATTTTTCCATAGGTAGGTATACCTATCTCAGAAACCATAAAAGCTAGAACGCTGAAAATTGGCACAAATATAGACAAATACAAAATCTCAAACAGGTTTTTTCAAAAAAATTCCAGGATTTCTCAAACATTTTTTATTAAGAAAAATATTTTTTTTATGATAAATTTATGAGTTTAACTGCCTATATTTCCAATTTTTTTAAAAATATCGAAAAAAGCCGAAACACCCCAACTAGATAATTTTATTTTCTATAAAAAAATTTAACATTATAGTAGTACCTACCTATATCTTATTTTTATTTAATATTTTTTATAAAAATTGAAATAAGTAACGACATCGCTTCACAATTTGTATGACAGTCGCCTTTACACAATATCTATGAAGACAATAGTTTGATACTTACATAGGTACCTACCTAATCTCCAAATATCCATAGATACATACCATCATGCTGTTTTCATATTCTGGGTAGGAAAAAAAGACTGACCTCCATACTGTCCTATCTTGACATACATAGGTAGTTACCTATATAATGTTGTATAAAAACAAAATATCTTTAAATATTCAATAATTTGGATTTAAGTGTTTATAGTTTTGGTACTTTTTCTTCAACTATACCTACATTATACATACTATCGCTATCGACAGTTGGACCTCATGTGTTACATGCAACTAGTACCTAAATATAAATGCAGTCCAATTACGAATTTACACGTGAAATACCTATTACATTTTTTATGCTTGCTAGGTAGGTAGGTACAATAATATCTAACGAATACTTTCTTGCATCCGGTCCAAGTGTCATATTTGTTTTCAAATGGAAATTATTATACGTAGGTAGATACCTAACATTCAAAAATAGGCAGTTTTGTGTAATTATGTAGGTACCTATAAATCCATCTCTAGCCTTAGATGCATAACTATAGGTAATACTATCGCGCAAAAAGTTGTTCCATATTTGACAGCTTTTTCACAGCTTTGACACAAGTTTTCGCGTCGAGTTGCTCATCATCGATCCCCATAACCATGTGGACTGTCTCTCTTCTCTGTCTAACGAGAGAATTCCACGTAAAATAAAAAGCGACAGGTGCAGGGGCGTGACCTGCAACAAGCCCGCCTCCCGCCCCCCGTGACTAGCGCGCTCTGGCGGTGCACATGCGCATAGCAGCCGGCGTTTCACACTGACACGAGATAGCGGGTTATACGGACTTAGTGTTGGCGTAAAAAGTTACGAAAAAAGTTCGACGCGACATTCTTTTTTAATAGAAAAACACCAATCGATGTTATTACAAATAAACAGTGCACTGTGAGAAAGTTAACGCAATCGGACTAAACTTTTATAGATATAAATGGTGTGCTCATTTAGTGATGTTTCGTAAAAAAAAATAAACTTTTAAACCCCATAGTTTGTGATCTCAAAGAAAAAAAGTGTGAATGACACTAAAAAAAAAATAATACAACGTTTATAAAATTCATTAATCATTCTTATATCTACCTAATCAGTAAATCCTATAAATATAGATATGTAGGTACCTACCTATTTTTAAAAAGTAATTTATAATTTTCGACTAAGGTAGGATTTTTTCATACCTACCAAACGAACCAAAAGACTGACATAAGCTCAATCTTTTAAAATTTTAAACGACTTACGTACCTTGTGCATAGGAGCAGATTTCATTCGAAGTAACATATCAGCTGTGATTTTGAAGGTGATTATAATTGTCGTCGTTATAATTAGAAATATAAAATCAAGGTACTTACCGTTATAAATCTGATAACCTATAGATAGAATATTCAAGAAGAAACGTCAAATTTAGCTCATTTAGGTAATTTCAACAAATTTAAAAAAATTTCATAGGTTAGGTATATGAAAACTCCTTTAGAAAACTTTTGATTCATAGCAGAAAAGTGTCGGATGTTAAAAAGAATCGTGTGATTAATTGATCAAATCGAACGATACTGTATATATCAGAGCGGTAAATTCAGTTAAGTTAAATTCTTGAAACAAGTGGTTATATCGGCGATGATGTTTCGTTTATATTAGAGTGCTTCAGACAGGACCAACGAGGGGCGAAAAAGATTATTTGTCAAGACACTGCAGATGGGCGTTTATGAGGAAAAATCCCAGGTTGGGGTAGTCATGCACTGGGTAAGTTCATATTTTATCATAGGTATTAGGTACCTATAGTAAATACCTACAAGTATTCTAAGGAAGAAGTGTTGACGTTGTGGAAATTCATTAAAAAATGTTTATTTCCAATCTGTGTTCTTTTGTTTCGGGTAGGTACCTACCCACACTACCAACCTAAAACAAAATTAAGTACCTACACTATTTTTTTTATAATTCAATCTAAGTAGGTAGGTACCTACATAATTATCTCCCATACCTTAAGCTGTTTCCCTAATTTCATATTCGACATATGCAGATAGAAAATAAAACTAAATATAATAGATTTTCTTGATATATGTAGGTATCTACCTACCTACCTAAATAGTTATATAGGTATATGTAGGGTAGGTAGGTACTTACCTACAATTCTCAATCAATTTGTACTTAGGTATATAGTAGGTACCTATCTATATTTTGAAAATACCTAATTTCCCTAATACCTACGCTCAAAATATACCTACGTCTTTGAAATAAGAAACAGTTTGTATGTAGGTAGGTAGGTACATCTTTATTCAATTGCATGAGTTTTTTGAATTTTGAATTTTTTTAATACTTTTCTTGTAAAATTAGTTGTAGTAAAACTCTTTTTAATTTTTTTATTGTAATTGACTAAAAAACTATGTACAAGGCCAATGAAGTAGATTTTTACTTCAATCGAAAGAGAATAGGTATGAAAATTTACCGGCTTAATTTTTTATTACTATACCTAACATTTAAATAACTATTCTTGCTATTTAAAAATTGCATGTAAATTTTACCCTTTTTACACGATTAAATGTGTAGGTATCACATATCAGGTGATATACAATATTTTTTCGTGTTTCATACATTATACATAAGGTAATTTAGTGTGCATTTTTGCGTACATCCGTATACTCAGGGTACCTACCTACCTACAAAATATTAAAAACATTATAGGTAAGTACTTACCTATAACAAACCTAGGTATAGGTAGAGCGAGAAAAAATTCGAAGGTATGTTGATACATCCTCTCTGCTATAAATGTAACCTAAGTAAGACTATAATAAAATAAATTACTTAGGTACCTACCTATGTGATAATGTTGCGTCTCAAAAATGACGAAATGGTCAAATAAATTATATTTTTAATAAGTAGGTAGGTAGGTAGGTACCTACCTACCTACCTACCTATTTAAACTTTTTAGCAATTTATAAGAAATTTACTTTTGCTTCTTGCTTTTCTATATAAACCTACCTACTTATTCTGTGATCAGTCTGTTTATTGCTGTCGTACTTAGATATCGTTCTGCTTGAAAGATAGATAGGTACCTATTGTAGATCAAAACTTTTTCGCCATTTTTTATTCCCTATATTTTAATTATGTAGGGGAGACTGAGGGGTTTAGAAACAGAGGTGATAAGAAAAAATACTCGGCCTTAGTGGCTCAATTGGTTGGATATCTGACTGCTGATCCAAAGGTCCCGGGTCCGATTCCAGGTGGAGACTGTTTTTAATTGTGTTTTCCGTATGGATCGGTGAGACGATTTAGTTTATATAATAAGTCTCCAGAATATGGCAACTTGTTATTGGGTGCTTCTTTCGTGAATTTTTTTTTATAGTTTTTTATTGTTACCGACACATTTTCTATTCTCACAGGTATGGCTCCCCTTGATTTGGAAACACAGCGACGAGCTTCAATTCACAACCTGTATAGAGGCCGAAGCTCAATTTTAGATGGTGTTTCTCTCCCACCTGTACCTAAATTTACCCACAGTTCGTGGAGAGATAGAGAACTTGGCCCGGAGTTCTCTTTTAGATGCTTGGCAACGTCGCTGGTCTTCTTCATCCGTGGGCAGACTGACATTTTTATTTCTTCCCGATGTGAGGACTCGAATTTTTTCCTCGTGGATTGTTCCCGATTATTGGACCACGCAATTCCTTACTGGACACGGCAGTTTCAAAAGTTATCTATTTAGTTTTCAGTTAGGTATCCGATTCGTCCTCATGTCAGCTTTGTGATAACCCAAAACAGAGTTCTGAGCATATTCTATGGGAATGATCTAACTTCTCCGTGTCAACTTTCCGACGAGAACTCTACGACTACATATGTCCGAGGGAATTTCTTTGGACCCATTGGACATGCGGACCTTGTAGCCACGAAGAGCAACTTTAGGGCTTTCAAGACTTTCTGTCTTAAATTCGGTGCACTATTATCTTCACTATCACTGAGCAGGGAGCCAGTTGTTTCAACATGATTAGCTCTCTTTGACACATTGAGTGCAGTGTCTGCAAGGTTTTAGAGTTCTCCGGACTCTTCGTATGTTCTTTATGTGTTCTTTCAGAGTTTTGCAAAGGGGCCGTTATTAGTCGCCATAAGCAGAACGGGTGGTGGTGGGGGAAGAACAGTTTTTTAGTAGTAGGTAGGTACCTACCTACCTACAGGAATTTTGATAATGTGTTTGTTCCTATACCTATTAGTTTGATTTATATATTTTAAGTTTAGGTAATAACAAATTATAATGCTGATACCTACAAAGCTCATTTCTTAGTGTTTTGCTTCTTAGTGTTTTTTAAGGATTTTTCTAACTCAGGGGATTGAAACAAGTTGTTTTGTATGAACGATTTGTTTAAACGGTGAAGTTGTTAATTTTGTTTCTGCATGCTTACCTACGTAGGTAGGTACCTACTAATCATAAAAGAAGACTGAGGAATGGCGAATAACAATAGGTACCTATATAGTTAGATATACCTATGGTATAGAGGGGCAGCGTTTCAAATACGCTGCAACAAAATGTTGGAATGAATTGCCTCCACCGCAAAAAGCAGTGGAAAAATCTATTTTTTAAAGAGAATTGTCGAGCGATGCTTCTGGCCTCGCAATCATAGTGTGAAGTATGTAAGAATTTGTTTGTATTTATGTGTGTGGATGTGTAAAATTAAATTTCTGTAACTATATATGTATGTGTGTATGTACCTATATTTTTGTATGTATATACCTATATTTATGTATGTGTGTATATTTATATAGGTATGTGTATTTTTGAAGCATTTTTTATTATTTTATTTATATTATAATAGGTACATAAGCAATAGGATCATGCTGAAAATCAGCTGCTGGGGGACTTTTCTTCCTGCAACATAGCTGAGCATTGTCCTTTTGAGTCAGAAAGGTTGTTTTTCTTTTCCATTTGTTGATATATGTCTATGAATTTGTATGTAAACTTCTTTTCGTCTCAATAAATGTTAAGTTATTATTTATTTATATAGGAATCTACCTACGATCTCGCTGCAGAAGTTGCAATAACACGGAGAGATTTATTAAGATTTGTTAGGAAGGTAAATAGGTATGATTCATGTTTAATTGTTTCGTTATACCTGGGTAATAAATTAATATCTTTAAATAAATCGTTGTTTCTACCTACTTCATATATTTAGGTTATTCTTAATTCTACCCAAAATTTTGCTGTTTCGACTATCCTTGACCCCTGTTTCAACTTACCTACCTCGGTACTAGGGGATTTGATAATTTGAAATAAAACGAATTGCTGCGTTCAAGTTTTCGCCACATAAATCACACTGAAACTTTTAAAAAATAACTATCGATTGACACTAAACTCATACGATGTTTGTTATTAGAATGTTGTGTATGAAGTATAAGGTAGGTACCTAATACCTATTGATATGACAAAAATGTTTACCTACACTCCCATCGGTCTCCGCTATAGATACATGATTATTGTAGGTACTCAATAGGTACCTACCTACTTACTTTATAAACATTGCTGGCTCATATTTTGTCATTTTTATATAAGAATAAGTAATATATTGGAGAAGTGTGTGTGTAATGAATTAATGAATTAAAATATAAATAAATAAGACGCCGACACTGAAGTCATTTACGATTTACCACTGCTCTATGGCGATTAACCATTAGGTAGCAGCTACCTTGGGTTACGTAGATAGATACCTACCTACCAATAAAATCAAAAATTAAGACAAAGATAATGTACCTAATATCTAAACTTCAGATTTAAAATTCTGGATAATTCTGTGCGTATTTTATTTTAAAGGACGATATGACATTAGTTCAATTTGTTATTAAAAAAATATAAACGAAAACCGCTTAGGCTACCTACCTACAGCGATTTATTTTCACACATTAAATAATATTTACCTACTTCTGTTTTAATTTGTTTAAAAATCAATACCTATCAATTATACCAAAAAAAATCTATTGTTATGTGGGAATGTCTAATTATTTATTTTAATTCATACAAAAAAACAAAAAATAGAGCGCACGATTTGTGAATTTATTTATTCTTGCTGAATCCGTATCGATGACTTCGCAAAAATACCCATAATTTTCTTTGTAGGTACCTATATATAGCTTGATTTATGCCATACTCTTTGCTGTGAAAAATATGATAACAGAACTTATTTATGATTATTTTGCTTAGGTAGATACATAGGTACTAGATAATAGTAATTTGAAGTAGGTAATTATCGATGTAATTACCTACCTACCTCAATAGGTAGGTAACAATTACTTATTTACCCCAGTCTGTGTAGTGACTTATCTATACCTACGGCTGCTTAAAATACCTTATACCTACTATTAAATAGGTAGGTATCTACGTACTTACCGACAGCTATACCTATAGGTACTAAAAAAAATATAGATATCTAATGAAGTATTGGTTACCCATCTTGTCGGTAGGTTGATACATAACTACGTGTCTGGATAACTTAATCGGGAATATCTTTATTGAAATTACATCACTACCTATAGGTAATAATACCTACCTACTAATGAACACTTCCTTGCACCCTGTGCAAGTTTATTACCGTATGGCAATTTCTTCCAACCAACCAGTGTTTCCAGCCCAGAAAAGCAATATTTGCGTGAGAAATTAATTTACCTAAATATTTTTTTCCTCTGCTGGGAATCGAACCCAGGACGCCCGCACAGAGACTAAACGGCTTACCAACTGTGCAACGGCGGCGGCGGTCCGCACATACCTATTATGGTGATTCCTGATGGCGTCGCCAACGGGATAGGCATAGGAGAATTACCTATAGGTATTACAAACATCTACCATTTGTAGGCAATAATTGGAATCAATATAACATCAAATGGTCCAATGTTGTCAACATTAGGTAGGTATAACTATATGCAATGAAATTATGTAGTTAGATAGGTATTAGGTATATTTCCTCCGAGGCATAGTTGGTAAGTTATTTGTTTTCTGTGCGGGCGTCCTGGGTTCGGTTTCCAGCAGAGGAGAAATTTATATAAATTAATTTCGCACGTTTTTTTTTTCTCCGGGCTGAAAACACTGGTTTTAGTTGGAACAAACGACGACAATAAACTCGCCACTTGCACAGGGTGCAAGAAAGTGTTTATTATTATGTTATGTAGGTAGATAGATAGGTACCTACTTGCCTATACTTGGTAACTAATACCTACTCCATAGATACGTACCTATACCTAAATACCCACAGCAGGTATCTACAGTTGTAAAACAAACTAGAATTAAGATAAAAAAATCTTATTTCTTGATTTTTAAAGGAATTTTCGTTTTTAATTCAGTATTTCTTTAATTTTTCTCTCAGTGAGGGTTAGTAAAACAATAGCTGGATATCGGATAATTAGTAAAACGAAGATTAAATTCCACAACTCTTTATGGATGATTATTATATTTATAGTTAATTTACTGGAAATCATTATAGAATAAAAAAACAAGTTGCTTCGAATTGTCCGCCTTGACGAAGGAGCTGTTCGTTTCAATACTGATCGTGAATAAAAAGTCATGCATTAGTGTTGATTAAAATAGTAGGTATGAAATAGACTAATGGTTTATTTTTTACCTATGTATTATTTATATATATTAACTGTCGTGATTGCTCTGTTTATAAAGTTTTGTATTAAATTCGTGAGTATTTTTATATAACTAACTTTTAAAAAGATATTTAATTCGTAAATTAATAAATAAATTAAATATACTTACCTACCATAAATAAAGTTCTGAAAAAAATCAATGTTAATAAAATATGCACCTTAATAACAGGTTGCCATATCGATGTGGCATACGAGTAGTATTTTAAATTTTAACGTGTAAAATCGCAACTTTCCCGGAGTGAAACATCAAATGTAGGTACCTACACAATATTTATAGTTTTTAATTGCCAATTTACTAGTTGAGTTTAACATTGTTTTTTTAAAGTTTTGTTTTGTTTTGTTTATTATACCGTTGTACCTATAATATTATATTACAAATCTTTTTTACTCCTCTCTACCCCTAGGGGATATAGTGGGGGGTTATGAATTCCCAATTTTAAGGTTATTTTTTTTATTGCAAATTATCAACTTTTTTTTATTGCATGCTGAGATTGTATTCTGAAAGTTTAGTCACAATTTATTTTTATTGTATGTGCTGCGTAATATGTAGATACGGCTTGTTTATTTTACTTTATCGATCAAAGACTAAACTACTTATTCGATTCTATTAAATTTTTGAAAATTTGTATATCTAATACTCGCGTAGACGCCATTAGATTATGAAAGATATCAGGGGGGCAATAAGTCTGGTTCACCGTCGAAATGAAAACCCACCTTGTTTACCCATATCATGGATATAATTATTATATGGAGTTCTACAATATCTTTACATATCATAGAACTCCATACGATAATTATATCCATGATATGGGTAATCACTGGGGTTTTGGTTTCGCCGGTCGAACCAGACATACCCCCCTGATCAGTGCTTTTCAATTTCTTTAAGTGACAATTATTTCAAAGTGACCCCAAGTCGAAGAAACTTTAAATTGATATTTTTATATTCAAATTGCAAAAAAGGCACATCACTTTCACATAATGCCATTGAAGATTTATCAAGTTTTCTATAATAAAGTATTTAAATCAAAAATAATTTAACACACTCTTTTCATAATTCAGATACCTAATTTTTATAATATTTGAATACTTCGTGGAGCGACTTGGTAGTGAAGACTATAGCATAGGCTACAACTAATTAAATTCAGATATTTTTTAAATGTTAGATAACTATAAAAAAGGAATATATTTTTTTTTTATTTAATAGCGCTTCGGTAATTGGTTTTGAGAAATCAGATCTAGTGAGACATTGTTCAAATTCAAATTGTTTAAAAAATATCCTGTTTCTATTAAATACCTATATTTATAATAGTAAGTCACATGACTAGTGAGGTGTTCATAGTATCAACGCAATTACACATTTACCAGTAACACGCACACATAATTATGCACACACAATATTTCAAGTATGTAATTGCATTTAAATACTAATATTATTTTAATTAATTAATTAATAAATAATTAATAATAAGTACCTAAACAACTTTAGCTGCTACATTTTATTTTTCCTTTAATATCATTATTTCATATCTATAGGTACCTACCTACCAAATGAAAGATTTTACCACACTCTTATTATCTAAAGGACTTTCGTACGTCTTACAATGATTTTGTTCTATTAAAATTTTTAAATCTTATTGAAATTTGTTTACAATAGGTAGGTAGTTATCTTATTGGTAAAAATCAGAGTATTGACAGTAAACTGAGAAATGTTTAAATTTATTAGGTACCTATAATGATTCAAAATCAGAATTCCGTTGATAAATCTATATGTCGGCCTTTGTGGCCCAGTTGGTTAGGTATCTATCTACTAATCCAAGGATCCCGGGTCCGATTCCCGGTGGAGACAATTTCATTTTTTATTTGTATTTTCAATCCAGATCCATGAGACGATTAATTACGTAAGACTCCAGATTTGAAACTTGTTATTTGTTATTGGGTGCGTGTTAAATTAATATTTGACATAGGTATTAGGTACCTATATGTTAGTTGACCGAGAAAAAATAGGTAGGTATCTATTAAATAAATACCTATAGTATTTTTATAAATACCTTGGTAAGAAACGGCACAATCCTACATGATGTATCAAAAATACATAGTTACATAGGTAGGTACCTACCTATAGTTATATTGACAGTTAATTGAAAAAAGATATTATTATACAATTTAAACAATTAGTACCTACCTACCTAATCATCTACATAAAAGACAAATACCTACAAAAAATACCTTACAAATGAATAACACATAGTCATAATTAATTGAAATAAAGTCAAAAGAAATCTCGCAATGTCAGGAAAAATGAATCTAAATGAAAACCTAGACAGCTTAACATACATAGGTATTTTAAAAAATATCTGCATTTAATGAACTTTGCGTTAAAAATCGATTTTTAATAAGTGTTTTTGTGTATGTAAGTAGATAGGTATATTATACCTAATAGTTAATAATTATATTTTCGATTAGGTGATTGTAAATATACCGGATTAATATTATTTGTTTAATTAATGTTTTTTTTTCTATTTTCGCACATTACCTACATCTGGGGGTTTAGTCTGGTCCAACCGGCGAAATCAAAACCCTCACGATTACCCATATCATGGATATAATTATTATATGGAGTTCTATATCTAATATCTTTAGATGTCATAGAACTTCATATTATGATAATTACCTACATCCATGATACGGGTAATCGTGAGGGTTTTGATTTCGCCGGTTGGACCAGACTTGCCCCCCTGGTATCTTATTTGTGTGGCAGTAGCATTCATGTAAGTTTATTTCAATATGTATAGATACCTAATTAGAAACAATACTTCCCTTTAATGATACATACATAGGTAGGTAGGTAGGTGTATGTAAGCTACATACCTATTATATTATTTAATTATATAACTATGTACCTACATAAGTGAGTAAAACAATCAAAGGTATAATAATTGAATGATATTGACAATACTTATAATTTATAACCAATTGTGAAGAACTATTGTATTGTGGTAGGTACCTACCTATGTACATACCTACCTAAATGTATAAGGATTTCATAAGAAATTTAAAACACTGTCTCCCACCCTGTGAAATTTATTTCCCAATGGCAATTTCTTCCGACCAATCCGGAGCATGATTTGCGTTAAGATATTTAAGCCATTAAAAGTCCTATTACGGAGCACCAATTTATATAATGGTTTTATAAAAATGAAATCACTGACTACAAATTTTGACAACTTTCAAAAATATCGTTTCGGTCATATCTAATAGATTTAAAAATATAATGAAGTAGGTATATTTCACATCTTATTCAATTTGTCCTCTAAATTATCACAACATCCGTGTTCTGAGAGATTTCTTCTGTCAGGGTTAGTACCTACACGAAGATTCTTTAGTGGTAGTTTAAGGACGATGGTAAATTTAGATCTTTCACCAAAGTATTTACAAAATGGGTTATGTTTCTCCTACATGTGTGTCCATTTCAGCTAGTAAAGATGATTTTCCTGATATTTCAGCGATTGGCGCTACCTGAAAACATTCTCTAAATTGCACATCCGAACCCCAGAACCAAAGCCATGGCATCTTCTTAAACAGGTTCTCAAACACGTTTTATTTATTCTGCTCTTAGTGTATTGTGCACCGGAATTTACTTATCGCAAAGTACCTATAGCAAAAAGGTTAGGTACTTTTATCCAATGAGCATCGTTTTTTTACATTTCTGATTCTATTTATAAAAAATAATCTCCACTTTTTTGTGCTTTGCTTGATGTGAAGTAAAAACAACGGGACAATTGTACCTATTTATTGCTAAACATCAAGAAAAATCACGTGAATGCGCTAAGACAAATTTGGAGTTTTACGCTTGGTTGGTTTGATCACGTGTGTGCGCAAACCACCCCCCTCCAGGCCGAATAATTTCAAGAAATTTGGGGATAACTATACCTTATTATAATTATGAGTATCATTAAGAAATAATAAGTCGTTTTTTATATTTACCAAATTTTATTCAAATGAAGTGTCCTTAAGAGTGTAAAATAAAAATAAAATCCTTGAAGGTGATCCAAAACGTTATAAAAATATATTATTTTATCGGCAGAAAGATGATAAATAATCGTAATTATGGAATATTTAAACAAAATGTGATTGCGAGAATTATCCAACAACTGATGTCATCGTAAACTTGACTCATACCGTTCCTGGGCAATATCTCGGTCCACGAAATTCGCATTTTCCTCTCATGATACATAATACTACCCTTTAGTTATTTCCAATGCCATCGGCATTCTCTCCGAACGATTTGGGGTCGTTAATTTTATGAATCCGATGCTATTCTCATCCATCGACTGTCATTTAACCTCATTATATCTAATATTATGCCAATTCCCATAGCCAAGACGTAGTATGAGAAGTATCTTTAGCGATGTCTGATTGTCTGCTTTGTTTTACTTCTGATCAAAGTTATACAATGTCGATCTTGTCTTGCGTGTTTCTTTCCATGTCTGTCTTTGTTCAAAATATCAGGAATTTCCACGTTACCCAAGTGTATGTATGTGAGAAGTACCTAATAGCAATTTGATATATATGCCTACCTAATATTTACCTAATCATGGATTGTTTTTTTCTGATGGCAAGTCACCAGGCGGCAAAATGTCTAGCTATATTCAAATGTAACGATACCTACGTACCTGTTTAATTTAGGTACATTCGTTATTTTATTATTTATGTAATATTTTTCAAATGACAAACATCAATAAAAATATAATTATTTTAAATAAGTAAATAATTACGCTTATCAACACTGAAACTAAACTTAATAATTTCATCAACAAGTTTTAAAAAATCAGACATCTCGGTTATAACGTTATGGTTCACGGTTAGTACCTATAGCATCCTATATTTCGGTATGCTCTGTTCTCGCCGGAGCTGTAGAGATAAGACTTAATGATTATTTTGGATTTATTATTTGTTTTGGCAACATTTGCTGACTGCTGATAACCTTAAATGATTTATACAATTAAACATGTTACTATTATTTTAATGGACGTTATAAAATGATTTGTCGATGCATATTAAAATCCAGAAGCGTGTGAACGTACAATTTTGAATTTCTTCAAAAATATTTTTAATTTATTTGAAGTATTAGGTACCTACCTAACTTACTAATATACGTATATTGCTTTTAGGGAAACTAAGAGGTAACTTATATATAAAACGTGTAAATTTAACACGTAGGTACCCAATAACAAATTGGCACACTAGGTAGGTACCTACTTATGATATAAATTGTCAAATCAATGTTCTCGTCAGGAATCGGAAAAATCAGAAAAAATGAGAAAAATTGCATAGAAATAAACTGGCCAATACCTACAGTTTCTTAAGAAATATTTTGCTTTTATAATTATCTAACCATAACATCAACTTAAGACCTTTTATAGAATTAGTACAGGTAGGCATCTTTGTAAAAAGTACATAATATATGCACATTCTCATACATACCTAGCCTATTATAAGAAAATACTTGTGTACCTACAAATCAATTTCTCAATAGATGGCGTTACAAGAAGGTTTCTTCGTCACTTCATAGATGGCGATGGTTTTTTTTCAGCTTATTTTCAATCGAAAATATTTTCATGATTAAAATATATAGGTAGAACTTACAAAAATTGTATTGATAGGGACTCAATAAAAAGACGGAAGCTCATAAATTGATTAGGTACGTAAACCAGCTGATGACAGGTCGTAAGCTCGTAGGTGCCTTGAGTTCTCCTGTAATATTCCAACTTCGTCTCTATAGAAATGTTAAAAAATTGTCATTAAACACTTGTGATAGGTACTGGTATGTGAAATGATATTTATTTTTATGTAATTACTCATAATTCCTAGATAGTTTATCTATCGAGCAATTATGTAATCAAAATAGTTACAACCAATCCATGGCTACCCTTTTATGACTATTGTTTTACCAAATGTCCTTCCTTTGCTTACCTCACAGGCAATTAGCGGAAAGGGTCAAAGAAAATATCGGAGACCGCTAGAAAAAAATAAATTTGCTTTTTATCTTGAAAAATTTTAACGATTAGAAATACTCGAGCCGTCGCACACAAAAGTTACAATTCTGGCGTGTCCCTGTCAGGGAGCTTCGATTTTATTTTAATTAGAAATTATTGCATTCCATTCTTCTCGGCTACCGATTTTACGTTGATATTTTATCTTTATTCTTTTTCTGTATCGAAATATATATATATATATATATATAAGGTGTTGAATCAAATAGACCACCGTGCTCATTTCTAAGAAACTTGTCACGCTAGTCGACAAGTTTTGAGAAAAGTTACACCGTAGAAATAATGCCTATGTATTGGGGATTGTCTGGTGTGACTTCCAGTCTCATACTCTGGGCAAAAGTGTTCAATTTTGTTCGCGACTTATTTATATGCGGACATTTTGGTCAGTGGTTTATTTATTACCACAATTTATTCGATTGGTTTCATATTTTACCAACGACTAAATGAACGTTGGTATATCCAACTCGGTTTAGGTGGTGGGTTGCTAGTTTGTGGGTAGGTACCTACCTAAGTGAAAAATTGTAGTTTGATTAGGTTCGAGATAAAAATCTATCCGGGAGCTTCGGTCCGTATCATCCAAACAATATTTTAAAACATAACCATATGAAATCGATTCTCACAATTTTTCAATCGTTGTATATGTAGGTATACCTAGTAATATAATTCAATTTCTCGATAATATTTTGCATAGTTAAACATATAAAATTATTATTCAATTAATGATTTTCTAAGCAAAATATTTACAATAAAATAAACATTTTATATTCATTTTAAGATAAAGAAGCAATAAATTAATGCCGTGATAGATATTATGATATAAGTACTTTGGTTCATTATATTATAAACAAATACATTCGTAATTGCGTTGTATTAGGTTGATGGGTAGGTACCTATGTGGCCGAGTAGTTGGCGCGTTGGGTTAGTGATCCAATAGTGGCGAATTCGAATTATGCCACGACCGATTTCGTTCAACTTTAGCAAAAGCATTCCTGTTTAATTTGTACCCATATATAACTACTTGATAACAAGGACATATTCATTTAAAAAAAACGTACCGGTCAAGATTCAATTGGAAATGGATTCAGTTATTCAGATACCTATACTTACTTAACACAGCAAAAGATAAGGCTCTGAGGAGTCCTTATAACACATCGGTATCTACCTACCTTTTTGGCATTTTTATTAAAATGCATCTAATTTTCTAGATAAACAATAATATTTTTTTAACAAAATAGTTATCTGACAATAATGTCCTGCTTCTTCTTCTTCTTCAATCCTCTGTCCTCCTCTGCTGGATTTATATATTTCTTTCATACCCCTCCATTTCCTTCTAAAAATATATACATAAGGCTGACAGGAATGGAAAAAGAGGTCGGGGGCGCCCAAGAAAAGGATGGCACGACCATGTGAACGATATTCTGAAAGAAGGAAATGTTAGAAGTCTGAACAATAGAAGAACATGCATGAGACGTAGCATGAATGTTGACGAGGCGGTGAATGTATGTCAAGATAGAATAGTGTGGCGTTCTGTTCTCTCTGCCTACCCCGCGAGGGACATGGCGTGATGTTATGTATGTATGTATGTATGTATTTCCTTCTGTTCTTGTTAGACGAAATACCAATAACATAAAAAAATATACAATGATATTTATTTCTTTCACCCTGAAAAGGGGGATAGTAAAATGCTAACTAAACTAGCCATAAATACTACTATAGTTATTATTTTACGATTTTGATAATAAACATTTATATGTATAATTATATAATTTATCAGACAAATTCACCAAAATCTTTAACAAATAGTATTTTTTTACATTAATTTCTCAATGGCTATCATGTAGAGTCGTAGAGAGTGCATACTTTGAGTTTAGTTGTGATATTTTTGTGTGTAGGTATGCCGTTATCCGTAATCCATGTAGGTACCTACTGTATAATACTGTATTTCGTATATAAATATGAAAATTTTTGTCCTCTGTACAGATCAAACTAAAAGGCCGATGAACTTAATATTGATACTATACCTATCTACGTGTGACGTACCTACATAAACTTAAAGCTGATTAGTTTTCCATGGACAACGGTTCATTTTTTTCCCAATGTTTCTCTATGGTTTCATTTGTTCAAATTGAAGAAATGCTCTCACGACCTGGAGATTAGAGATATTTAAATTTTGTTTACATTATTTATACAATACCAATAATATTCAAAAAACTGCATTCAAAGTTGGTCAACGTTAAAAGTAAAACATTTTGAAAAATTATGTTCAATTATGTAGGTACCTAATATATTTTTGTATGAAATACCTAACGAGAGATTTTTTTATGTTTGGCATTGTTTAGTTATTTGATTTCATATTTATATTAGAGTATACTATTAGCAGGGAAGTTTCATTGTGTACTGGAGAGTTTAGCGTTGGCCACAACCCACTTGTTTTTCTGTTGCATTTTCGATTACCCAGCTCTTACGTTAGATACACATGTAAACAATGATAATAAAAAAAGTGGAAGCACTACCTATTCACTAAGTCGGTGGCTCAAATAATATTTTTTTAAGGCATAATTTTATTTCGATATTTCTAATAGGCACCATTGATTGCTTTGTAGTATCTTATGTTTTTTTATTGAAAAATAATAAAAAAACATAAGATAGGTACTACAAAAAGAAAAACAATGATTCTGAGTCACGCCAAGTCTAATTTCTAGACTTGTCGGCGTGTTCTCAAGACAATATCTATGTATCTATACTTTAAAAACAACAAACAACATTACAGTAAAAAGAGACATACAAATGTCACACAAAGATGATCTCCCAAACAAACACACAGTCCTTCCTATGTTACAAAAGTTATCTATTTAAAATAATAAAAATAAATGAAATGAGAAAAAAGTAAAATCGTTTACACCTCAATAGCCATTCCTTGACAAGCCTTTTTACATTATTTTTGCTTTGGCATTTCTTAATAGATGTCGGCATCATATTAAGCAATTTAGGTACATTATATTCTAATGTTCTCTTACCGTATTTATTATTATATTTTGGAATTACATATCCGTCGTTAAATTTAAATCTAGTGTAATGCGTGTGTTGCGGTCTGTCTTTATATTCGTCCTTTAAAAACTTACTTTTGCTAATTAGCATTGATCTGCGGATTCATTTGAGGAAGTGCATAAGTCAGCGAACGTATGTAGCGTCTTATAAAAATGTGTATGAATGCGTTTAGGTATTATGTGAATATTTTCATGTTTGAACAATTCATGCGTTTTCGTTTCAAGGTCATTTCCGTAAAGTATTTATTATATATTTATATATTGCATTGATGTTTAAAATAATAAAACTTAATCGACATTTATTTTTTCCAATATGCAATGTCACGCAAGGGTTATCCGAAATGTCTGAGTAAATAATCATTATTAGAGCTATGGGTCACCATTTGTTTAACCTTCCATATCACATTCAGACAAAAATACTCACGCCTTTCCTACATGTCTGCTGGAAACAACCATCACAACGTCTGATACGATTGAATAATCGCGAAGCTATAGATTCGGTTTGAAAAATGTATTAGGCATGCGGTTCAAAGTTTCTAAGACACTTGTAGGTACGTAACTTGTAGTAAGACAGTGCCTGATCAATGGTTGTACGCGCCTGGCGCACTAAATTTTAAAGGACACCCCATCCTTTCGACCCCCGTTGCATAGTTGAAAAACCGTTTGGCTTCTGTGCCGACGTCCTTGGCTCGATTCAAATATTATAACTATACCAAATATTTTAAATAATCCTTGAAAGATATTTCTTCTGTGTCCTTTCTTTTCCTCGTTGCTATGGTCACTCTGTTTATTGTTGTATTTTAATTTACTTCATGCTATTGTTCTGAATTTATTTGAGACTTCTATTTACAAAATGATAAACTCTTAACTATTGTCTTCGCTACTTCCACCACCACTCACTATGTATATGGAGACTGTAAATGGCCCCTTCACAGAACGCTAAATGAGCGACAAAAAAATGCATAGCACCAAAAGTTTCTCATGGAGCCCTCTAGATTAGCAATCTCGGCACCATAGTGCAAAAAGAACAATCGACGAATGCGAAGAAAAGATTCACACTCGTGGACGGTCATCGACTCCAGATCTTTTCAAATGTAAAGCATTAAAGGTGTGACTAAGATCTCATGAAAAAAATAAGCTTAATGGGAATCAGCCTATAGTAAGTTGGTAACTATTACAAAACTTCTTGAAGGTTTTAAAATTCTTGACCAATGAAGTGGCTTATAAATTAAAATGAAGTAAAAGTGTTTAACTAAAAATATAAATTTATTTTATTTATTCAAACAAACAGTAATAATACAGGTTAAAAAAAGAAAAGAAACTAAAAAGTAAACAATTCATAATACATAGTACAAGAAAAACAATGAGAATTAAATTTAACTTCCTCTTCTCCCTCTTTTATTCATCATAACCTCACCTACCTATACACTAGAGTCTACAATCCGAATCTACCCGTTTGCATTCTGTTTCCGGTTGGCTCTCTGATTGGTTGTGATCTCGTAGTATTAAGTCAAATGAGCTGTGAAATTTTATATTAAATGCGAAAAATTAAAAGAATATTATATATTTAATTTTTAATAATTTATAATTCAATTTATAAAGCAACTCGCTCACGCGAGTCGCTATTATTATTATACACAAACTTAAACCTAACCTAAGAATGCAGAAAAGAAACTCAGGGGCTAGACGCTACTCACCTATACGGCTTCGCCTGTCTTGGTGAGGCTATTGAGACAATACTGTATTATGCACATATACCTACATGCATATATACATACATACATACACATACACACGCACACATCAAAACAATAATACAAAACAATATTTAATATTACAAAACATGTAAGTAATTGTCAAACATTGTATTCAATGATCAACCATATTATAAAAATATATATATATATCTATATAATAATACATATACATATAAAAAATACAGAAAAATAATAACAGAAGTACATATAAAAAGAGTGGGTTGTGGCCAACGCTAAACTCCTCACTAACAAGTCACTCCATAAAGTATTCAGCATTTTCATGAAATGAGTTTGTTAAAATATTTTTTATTGAAATATTTTATTATGAAAACTTGAAAATTCTTTAATGCCATTTTATGAATGTGTTGAGCCTTTTTACCAATTTGAAAATAAATATTTCAAATATTAAGTTTCCTAAGCTTGGGGTCACTTTGAAATATTTGATAGTTAAAAAAAATTAAAAGCACTATTCAGATATCCTTCAAAATCTAATGGGGTCTAAGTGAGTATTAGATATACATATTTGTGAAATTTGAAAATAATCGAATGAGAACTTTAGTCTATAATTGACAAAGTAAAATGAACAGCACATAACACACACAGATACATTGTGATGAAACTTTCAGAATACAATCTCAGCATGATACTAGTTGATAATCTGCAATAAAATGAATAGCCTTAAAAATGGCGAAATCATAAATCCCCACTATATCCCCTTGGGTTAGTGAGGAGTAAAAAATATGAAAAATAATGTGCTTTTTAAACATATTCAATGATCAACTATAAACAAAAAAAATATAATAATAATATGAAAAAAAAAATATCGACAATGAAACAAAAAAAAATACCTAGCTATTATTTTACATACCTGTAAAACACATCTGCCGACATTTTAGTAAATATTTGCATAAATTAATAACACATTCATTTATATGTTTCTGATATTTCTCACGTTAGAATTTTTCCGAATATTTTTGATCCTCCGATTTACTTTCTTCTGGCGCAACTGCACCATTTAACCTATAGTGGATGCAATTCTGATTTCCATGATACTTAAGTGTGAGTGCAGTTTTTAAGATAAAATATACGCTGCTGTTGCAAATAGCAAATGTTAAACACAAAGACAAAGACAAAGAAAAAGACAAAGAAAAAGATAAGTTGTAATAAATACTAGTAGGTAGGTATGATTTTATACGTTTTATACCAATTATTGATCTCAACCAAACAAAGCGAAATAATTCTTGAGATAAAAACGACGTGTTATATGTAGTCATTTATATTTTATTTTCATGTAAAGTCTTTGTGTGACTGTTATTACTCCTCACTACCCCAAGGTGATATCGTGGGGAGTTAGAGTTATGAATACGCAATTTTAATGTTATTTTTATATTGCAGATTATCAACTAGTATCATGCTGAGATTGTATTCTGAAAGTTTCATCAAAATGTTTCTGTGTGCTGTGTAGGTACATATTTACGGCGTGTTTATTCTGCTTTATCGATTAGATATAGACTAAAGTACTCATTCGATTATTTTCAAGTTTTGCAAATTTGTATACCTATCTAATACTAGAGTAGACCTCATTAGATTTTGAAGGATATCTGATCAGCGATTCTCATTTTTTTCAACTGTCAACAATTTCATAGTTACCCAAGCTCAAGAAGCTTAAAATTAGATTATTATTTTCATATTGCTAAAAAAGCACATCACTTTATGGCGTTGAGGAATTATCAAGTTTTCATAATGTAAGTAATAATTAAATCAAAAATAATTTAACAAACTTATTTCATGAAAATGCTGAAATATTTTCCATACAATTTTTTTATATATAGTTTTCGCCAAATATGAACCAGACTTCTAAGTGCGCAGAGCGCAAATTTGTTTCTTTTCGCTTCGTTGGTATAGTGCAAATCGCCCCCCTTATCGCCAAAATGGCTCAAGATATTTGGCGACAACTATCCCTTGTCGAGTGATTTGGTTGTGAAGAATATAGCGTTGGCCATAACCCACTCGTTTTTATAATTCTACTGTGGTTATTAAAGTTCAGCCTTGCCATGTACGTGGTTCTACTGTGGTTATTAAAGTTCAGCCTTTCCATATGAATGCCAAAAAACGTTTAAGAGGGTGACAGCTGCCAACGTACCTATTTTTTCAATTTGAATTTGCATCATTAGGTACTACAAAACGAATCATTTTGAAAAAAATACCTAGTGAGTTTGAATATTAATAAAGAAACATATACCTTAACTTTTTAAAAATGTTCTGTAGGTATATATTCTTGTAGGAAAATAATAAGCATACCTCGATTTTTGACATTTATCTTAAATTTATAAAAAACTATAAGGTATCAAAATATCTGGAGAAAATACGATGTAACGTTGCATTAATGCATCAGGTTAAGTTAATAAACCAAAAATTTTTTATTTCGCAATGGCGCTGAATGGAAAATAAATGTTTTTTTTGGTTTATTTATTAAACTTGAAGAATTAATGCAACGTCGCATCATATTTTTATATATATTTTTGTCTTCTTAAATTCAAAATGTTGAACTAATATTTCATTAAAAATATAAGATAAACGTAGAAAATCGGGGTATGTCATTATTTTTCTACAAGAATTTATACAGAACATTATCAAAAATAAAATATATATTTTTCTTTATTAATACCCAAACTATCTAAATTATTTTTTTCAAAACGATTTGATTAGAAATAATGATGGCACTTATATCAAATTGAAAAATAGGTACGTTGGCAGCAGTCCCCCCCTTAATATCAATGAATTTAGTTGTTATTGCATAGATGAACGTTCTTGTGAACTGATAGACGTATAGACGTCAAAACGTATTTAATTAACTTGATTCATAAATAGTTAAGCACCGCTAGAGTAACTGTATTGTTACAATATTATCTCCGAAATTGTAACGAAATTCATTAATTAATTGCAATCATTAAACTTAAAAATTTGACGCGGTACGTTTGGTTTTAATTTATTAAAGGTAATACCATATGAGGAACAATTATGGTTATTTATGACAAATTATTATCATTCTTGGCTTATGTCTTACGATCTGTGTTCATTCTGTTAGCTGGAATATCTTGTGGAGTATCGAAAACATAATGCGTACTTCATCTATACAGAATTAACAATTCATAGTAGGTACGTTACAAGTTAAAAACCATATTATAAATCATACAGCACATTATTTTGTAATGATTCGTAAAGTACCAATTATGCTCTACTAATTTCACGAAAAAGATCAAAGAAATTTGAAAATTTACAAGTAACTACTTAATGCTTCGTTTCTACTTGGTGTTCTCTTTATAATAATTAGTTTTTTTCGCTATTTATGAGTATTACCTACGGCGTGGCGTGTCGAATAGTGTTAAAACAAAAAAAACTGATATTCTAGACCGTTCACAGAAAACCTTCAATATACACAAACCAGTCGTTTTTATTAACACAGCAGCCTGATCTTCCAAATTCTGTGTTTCCACCTTTTTACAATCTTGGTCTATTTCAAACCCGAATCGATATCTTATTCTAGTGTGCTTTGTCGAAAGAGTATAATGGACCCAAATGTTTAAAAAATAAAAAAAACATATTCCAATGGTTTTACTTCTTACTTATTTCTTTTCTTTTTTTTAATTTTAATTTTTTTTTATTTTTATTCAAATTGAAGCTAGCAATGTACGAAGTAAAAAATAAATACAGAATATACAATAACTAGCCTAAATACCCACTCCATACATCAATTATAAGCATACAATACTATCATGATAAGTAACATAATATTTTATAGGTACATGTTCATAAATCCGTATCTCATGGTATCACTGTGTTAATAGTTATGTGTAATATATATATGTGTGTGAGAGTGTGTATACACCCTCACACACATTGCGTATGTATGTATGTGAAGGTGTATGTGGATATGTGTAATGCGTCCTTATAAACCTATGAAGTAAGTGTTTTTAACTTTTGACGAAATGAATTTCTAGTAGGTACCTATCTGTGAATAGGTCCAAGCCAAGCGTTACTAACTTTTTAAGCGTTAGTACTGAATAATGACTTAAATGGTTTAAAAATCTTAATTATAAACGTGCGATTAACTATTTTACCGATTTGCCTATAAACAACCGTATTTAAATTATTTTTTCCCATATGGACATACTGAATTTAATAATTTCAAAGCGTAGATAGATACCTACGCATTATCTTCGGATTCAAGTCTGCTTATTTCACTTGGTTCTAAGTTTTTTGTACCTACTGTTTGTTTCCTAAAAAACAACTATCATCAATATTATAGTAAATACATACTGTACCAAATTGCATAAATTCTGGTATGTTCAGTAGGTACTATATTAATATGACAACTCACCCTTTCCTCCTCTCCTACCCTTCTCCATGTCCCACCCTCGCTTCATAAAACACACACACACACATCACAATTGTACACTTAAACCACACTTTAAACTAATCACTAATATTTTTCTTTTCTTTTATCGCTTGAAATGTCTTTGTTATATTAATCTGTGGAACAATGTAATTGGCTTACTTTCTTTATTACTATTTTTTTATTAATGTAAAATATGAATTGGCTGTTTTGTTTCCTAAAATAAAATGAATAAATAAATAAATAACATATAGGAAGTTGCAATTATGCCTATGTCGTGTACCTACATATATAAGATCAGAATTAATTTAAAAAAATCTCATCTGTCGATTTTTTTTAACGGAATTCTGTTTTTTTTTAACTATTTTGCAGTGTATGAATATTTATTCAGGATATTTCTGTTTAGAAACGATGAGTAATTGGTGTAATAACATTATTTGTTATGAGCGTGATTAACATACATATATTATTATAATACCGTTTGTCTCGGTATAAATTCGTTATTTAGGTAATTATTCTCTATTAATAATTATTAATATTATTGTTTATTCAATCATTGACCCATGTGTATGTATGTATGTACCTATGTGTGTATAATATGTAGATATGTGTTCGAGCTTCAAACTGTTTGCGATACGTCGCGTCGTGCAAAATGACTTTAGTTCGTCGCAAAACGCAGTCACTCGGAAGCGTTCGTAATATCACTACATATTTAAAACATTTTCAAAGTGCAACCATTTTCGATTACATACACCAATATACATACGTGATTTTTCGGACACACACGCTTATCCTCATAACGGTTGGAAATATAAATATTCAATTTCGTCAATTTATATTATTTATTTATTTATTATCAATCACCTAAATAGATAATATTTATTACAAAAAATAATATTTATGGTGAAAGTTTTTATTTATTTAAAACTTTTTAGCTACAGACATGCCACATAATCGATATATCCGAATATGAACAAAAAACGCTAGCACAAATATAATATATATATATATATATATTTTTACATTCTAAAGAATTACAATTCATATTTTAAATTCAATATTATACCTAAGTACGTTTTTCTCTCTCTATTAATAATAACTATTTATCTTTATCATAATAATAACCAATATTATTTTCTTTTTATGAAAATTGTTAGCTGGATGTCTGTCGATGTACCCTTTTGAAAAATAAAAATAAAATAAAATAAATATAGTTAATGTTAATTTATAAATTTATTTGCATCTATAAAAAACAGAGAACAGTGTTTTTTATTAATAAATTTATAGGGCCCGAGAAATGTGTTTTATTGATTTATTTCACATGATTTGGTAAGATCGAATAAAATATATACCTTCTATTTATTCCAAGTAGTCTTATTTTAATCTTTAATTTATTTCAAAATTACCTATGCTGTATGTCTGTAGGTACGTGTTAAAACATTTTTTGATCAAATTAAACAAATATTCTAACTAACATTCCATGTGTTAGGTATAAAATTGTAAAAAAAAATGATTTTTAATAGTTTTAACCTTCAAAATGATAATAATTTGATATTATATCTAAAAGATTTTAAAATATAGCAACGTGTTGCAACTTCGTAATGTTTTTTTTTGATAATTTGCTGCTAAAATGATAATAATTTTAAAATTGTTACTAAGCGATAATTAAATTGGGCGATAAATATATTTGACATAAAATTAATTAGTGAAAATTTATTTTCAGTTAGTGTAAAAAGTGTGAAATAATTAGTTGAAACGATATAAAAAGTTCTGTGTAAAGTTTTACCATTTAATGAAGAATATCTACTAATAAGGACATATGAATTATGATATAAAATATGCGTGTGATGTAAGTATTTTGTATTTCTTCATAATATATAAAACACTTATTTTCGTAGTTAATGTTTATATGCGATTCTTTAAGTTCGTAAGTCGTTTGCCTTCTATGCGGACATACTGGGTTCGATCCTCATCAGAGGATATTTTTTTCGCACGCAATTCGTGCTCTTTGGACTGTAAACACTGGGTAGCTGAAAAAAGGCATGTAATGCAATAAACTCGCAACTTGCGCGTGAGTTTTACATAAAATTATAATGAAAAATATATAGTTATACTTTCAAAAATTGTATTGATAGAGAACTCAATAAAAAATCATAATTGCTGAACGTTGAACCAGCCGATGACAGATCGTAAGCCCTATAGGTGCCTCGATATCCCCGGTCCTCCAAGAATAATGCTCCAACTTCATCTCTATTGAGATATTCAAAAAATCATTGACTCCCGACAGGAAAAAAATCCAATGTTAGCATATTATATGCAACTGTAAAAAATATTCGGTGAAAAAAGTACCTATATAATTGTTCGTTTTATTTATTTTGTTTGTAAACGCGACTCCCATTCACCGGTATCGCTCAATGACGAGCATCGTCAGAATGGTGAACAATAGTGGTGAAAACTATCTATATATATAACTATATATATATATATATATATATATATATATATATATATATATATATATATATATATATATATATATATATATATATATATATATATATATATATATATATATATATATATATATATATATATATATATATATATATATATATATATATATATATATATATATATATATATATATATATATATATATATATATATATATTGTACCGAAATTTATATTTATTTATTTTATTATGGTTCAAAGTTTTATTTATTTTTACAATTTATATTTCTACAATTTATATTTTTTTTACAAGGTTTGTCTAGTTTTTCCAACTCACTACTCAAATCTTTTGTTTTCATTTTTCTTGGGTTCTTATTTTCAAAATATTTCTATTTAAATTTTCAATTTAAATAGAAATAGTACTTAATTTCATAACACTGCCTCCCTCTTAGTTCAGTTCGTCCCGAACAGAATTCTCTAGATGAATAAATCGGCATTTTGAACCTTCTCTACAGTGAGATGCTTTGAAAAAGTAACATGGTACACTTTTTTTTATATTTTTACTGTATCTTGGATTATAGCAGCAAACTAGAACATTAATTCCAGTATTATGAAAAATCTCTTCTATCATATTCCGAACCACTTTCCAATCCATACCATCACTGATCTTTGGAATGCCGAGCTTCATAAGATTCAACTGTAACATTTGATCCCGCATACTTCGTAGACAGTTCCACATCTGAGCATACTCTGCTCGTTCCTCAGACGTTTCCTTATTCGTCATGTAGAATAAATGCTGTTTTCCATGCTGTGAATGGACCGCTTCTCCAATCTTCAGATTCTTGGCTTTTAGCTCATATAACATCCCATACTTTCTCATGATAACTTTGGCTATACCACTAGTCATCTTCATGTCTTGAGCCACACAGTAAGCTAAAACATTATCTTCTGGGATATCGAAGAGGTCTTGCTCAATTTCCACAGTCACACCATGGCGAATGCGTCGATAAGGAGTCATCATGAATTCCTCGAAGGTCTTTTCTTCACTTTGGACATTGCAAACTTGAGCAACTGGATTTTTTTTCTCATCCTTGTTATCACCTAAAAAGGGAGCCAGGCGATTGAAATGTACCACTCTTGGCTTCCCATTTGGTTTTCTTCGTATACGATAAACCACATCATTAATCCTTTTGATCACTTCATACGGTCCTTCCCAGGATTTCTGAAGCTTTGGTGAGTAGCCTCGTCGTCGTTGTGGATTAAATAACCAAACCAAGTCTCCAGCCTGATAACCACCTTCCACAGCTTTAATGTCGTATCGCTCCTTCATCTTGTCACTAGCTACTTGAATATTGGACCGTACACGGTCATGTATAGCATTCATTTTCCTCCGAAGATCTGACACATAATCTTCTCCAACTAGATCTTCTCCAGGCTTAGATCCATACTGCAGGTCGCAAGGTAACCGTAACTCACGGCCAAAAATCACACTTGCCGGTGTTTGCCCTGTTGTCTCATGAATTGCTGCTCGATAAGCTAATAAGAACAAGTGGATGTATTCGTCCCAATCCTTCTGGTGATCGGACACTGCTTTTGACAAAAATCTTCCAATTGTTCGATTCATTCGCTCCACCATTCCATCCGACTGTGGATGCAAAGCAGTTGTTCTCGTCTTTCGAATTCCTAATGCTTCACAAATTCCCTGGAATACGGCTGATTCAAAGTTTCTTCCCTGGTCCGAGTGTAACTCCAATGGTACTCCAAAACGACTTATCAGTTCCCTTACCAAGACTTCAGCAACAGTGGTAGCTTCTTGATTCGGTAGTGCATAGGCTTCTGTCCATTTACTAAAATAGTCCATTGCTACCAGAATATATTTATTCCCTCTTTCCGTTGTGGGAAACGGCCCCGCTATGTCAATGGCTATCCTTTCAAATGGGCTACCAACATTATACTGCCTCATTGGCGCACGCCTTCGTTTCTGAGGTCCGTTTGAAGTGGCACAAGTTACACATCTTCTACACCAATCTTTTACATCTCCATTGTAATTGACCCAATAAAAACGTTGACGAATTTTTTCTGTGGTTTTTTTAACTCCCAAGTGTCCCCCAGACACATCATTGTGAAGCAGTTTAAGAACTTCAGGAATTCTCTTCCTTGGAATCAATAGTTGTTGTCTCTGCTGTGTTCCATCTTCATTCTCCAATACACGCTTTAACAACCCATTTTCCACGACAATGGATTGCCACTGAGCCCAGTATGACTTAATATTTGGAGATAGTGAAGCTATTTCTTCCCATAAAGGTCTTTTATCATTTTCCTTCCACTGCATTACAAACTTGAGATCTGGGTCTTCCAATTGGTCTGCTCGTATTTCATCATCTTGCCAAAAATTGTCAACGACCGTGGTTCTACAAGCTATAAAAAACTTTTCCTCAGCCTTATTACAGTGCTGGCAATCCTCTGGACATGGTCGCCTTGACAGTGCATCGGCATTTCTATGATGAAGTCCGGCTCGATGTTCAGAATCATAGTCATATTCTTGCAATCTCTCTATCCATCTTGCCACTTGACCTTCAGGATTCTTGAATCGCAAAAGCCACACAAGTGCCAAGTGATCTGTCCTTAAAAGAAATTTCCGTCCATATAAATACTTGCGAAAGTGCTCAACTGACTTGATAACAGCAAGCAATTCTCTTCGTGTTACACAGTAATTGCGTTCTGGTTTCGACAATACTTTACTGAAGTAAGCAATCACGCGTTCTGCCCCATCTTGTACTTGGGAGAGCACACTTCCGATACCAACGTTACTTGCATCTGTATCCAGAATAAACATTCCTTCAGCTCGAGGATAACTCAAAACCGGAGAATTAATTAGAACCTGTTTTAATTCTTCAAATGCATGTTGGCACTTGAAATCCCATATGAATTCACTGCTTTCCTCCGTGAGTTTTGTCAGTGGCTTTGCGATGTCAGCAAAGCCTGGAACAAATCGTCGATAGTAGGTACTCAGACCCAAAAAGCTTCTTACTTCATGTTTGTCTTTAAGTACTGGCCAATCTCGAACAGCTTTAATCTTCTCAGGATCTACTGCTACTCCCTCCTCAGAGACAACATGACCTAGATAGTTGACTTGCTTTCGGAACAATATACATTTCTTGCAATTGAGTTTAAGGTTGGCCAACCTCAATCGTGAAAATACCTGTTCCAAATTTCCTAAATGTTCTTCAAAACGCTTCCCAAGTACGATGATGTCATCTAAGTATACCAAACAGGTCTCCCACGATAATCCTCTTAGCACACTTTCCATTAGTCGTTCAAACGTAGCCGGTGCATTGCAAAGTCCAAATGGCATCACTTTGAATTGCCACAATCCACTTCCAACAGAAAACGCCGTTTTTTCTCTATCCTTGGGTTCCAATCCAACCTGCCAATAACCACTCTTTAGATCCAAAGTTGAGAAGATCTTACAACCAGCCAATGTATCTAGGGTGTCATCGATTCGAGGCAGTGGATAACTATCCTTCTTAGTTACATTATTCAATAAGCGAAAGTCCACACAGAAGCGAGTTGAGCCATCTTTTTTTTTAACTAACACTACTGGTGAACACCATGGGCTGCTTGATGGTTCAATAACGCTATCCCTTTCCATGTCTTGAATAATTTGATCTGCTTCCGCCCGCTTTGCTAATGGTAGCCTTCTAGGTAATTGGCGGATAGGCCTTGCGTCACCCGTATCTATTTGATGTTGAACAACATTGGTTCTTCCTTTAGAAAGACTCGCATTCTCAAAAACATCTTGATAATGAGCAATGAGGTATCTAATTTGTTTGCTTTGTTCTTTGGTAAGTTCCTTACAAGCATCTTTTACAAAGTCTTCAAGATGTTTTGGTACATCCTCTGAAGAAACTTGTGCGATGCAGGCATTTTGTGTTACTGATGAAACTGATGAACACACACTTAAATAAGCTCCTTTTTTGACAGTTACTGGATATTCATTTATGTTCATTAATCTGACTAAAATTTCCTTTTGGTTTTGAATCAGTGCTCTTGCAATTAATACTCCTTTTCCTGCTTCATTGTTGGCGTTGGACTCCACAACCAAAACATGTCCATTCGGGATAACACAGTCTAAATTGACTCGTACTAACATCTCACTTTGTTTTGGAATAGTTACAACATCCGCTGCAAGAACACGTGTAGAAAATTCCTCACGCTCTTGCACGAGAACATCTTCATCTCCAATTTTCAAAGATCGCCTCTTTAGATCCAACTGGAATCCATATTTCGCCATTATGTCCATTCCGAGAATAACTTCCTCCTCTATATTCGCCACTAGCACCTGATGATCGAAGATAGAACTACCAATTTGAAAGTTGGCATATTTCTCACCACATATAGATGCCGACTCCCCAGTAGCTGTTCGTAATGTCCATTTAGTTGGTGTAATACACTTTTTGTTATAAAGCAAATCTGGTCTCATGATTGTCATCGTTGCTCCAGTATCCAGCAAAAGTTTCAAATTCTTTCCATTTACTTTGCCATTTATAAACATACTGGTATCTCGACCACTGAATGATGCAACAACTGCAGATCTCTTTGAGGCATTGGTAATGTAGGTCAACAGTTGCCCCTTCCCATCAACCCTTTTTAGTTTTCCTGTGGCTGTTGCTGTTGCGTTGTTGCTTCATTTGGACACCGATTACGTAGATGTCCAGCTCGTCCACAACCCCAGCAGCGAAACTGTCTTTTTCTTCCTTGCAATGCCTTCATCACCTTTTCGACAATGCATTCGATGAGTTTTTGATTCTCTTCAACGGCCTCAACAACGCGGGCTTGAGCATGACCTCGTAAAGATTTTTTTATAGATTCAAATTCGAGTGCCTGGGTTAGAGCGTCACTCAAAGTTTGTGGTCTAGCTAGTTTTACAGCTTGTTGTGTCTCATTTGCCCACAATCCATCCAAGAACTTTTCTACTGCAAGGCTTTCACACACATCATCAGGAACCGTAGGGTATGCATATCTAATTAGACGCGCTATATCCGCCTCAAATTCCTGGAGAGTTTCATTAGATTTCTGATTACGATTCTTAAGTTGTGACCTGTAAAACTGTTCCATGTGCTTATGTCCAAATCGCATCTCAAGTCTCTCAATCAACAATTTTAAATCTCGTCGCTCAGCTAGAGGAATTGTCTCCAAAACTTTTAAAGCATCACCTCGTAATGATACACTCAACACTGAGGCCTTTCTTGTCATGGACCAGCCATTTATCATGGCCACTGTCTCGAACAATGTTAAATATTCTTCCCAGGGGCATTTTCCATCAAAGGTTGGCATATCATTTCGCACGCACTCCACTGTTGGTACTCTTGTATCTTCTACACACTTAAAATTTGTATCTACAGCTGAATTTTGCTCGGAATTCATTGGCGTGATTGAAGGAAGCACTTGATTCTCCAAAACTTTCATCTGTTTAGTTAATTCATTTATCTTCTCATCAAAGGTCATAGAATAATTCTGGAATTTCTTTTCTATAGTATTTGAATGCTTTTGAAGCATCGCTACTTCTCCTTTGATTTCTTTAATTTCTCCTTTTATATCTCTGGAATGTTCTTGAAACTTCTCTTCTATGTCTCTGGAATGTTCTTTTAAGACTTGACAAAGATCGTTGTTAGAGCAAGGCATTTCAAAAAGGTATGTGTCTGGATCCTCACCTACTTCTTGCATCACTTTTCTCAATCGTAGTTGAAGTGCATTTTTATTTCCTGATGTATCAGCGTCTCTCTCCTCCAACTCATGTTTTAAATCAACCACTTTCAACTCTAAAAGAGTTATTTTTTTTTTGATGCCATAATAAATGTCTTTATAAATAACTATTTTATTTTATTTTATTTTTTTTCTTACACAAAAAAATACTTGGGTATTTTTATACCCCACACCTGACACCAAATGTACCGAAATTTATATTTATTTATTTTATTATGGTTCAAAGTTTTATTTATTTTTACAATTTATATTTCTACAATTTATATTTTTTTTACAAGGTTTGTCTAGTTTTTCCAACTCACTACTCAAATCTTTTGTTTTCATTTTTCTTGGGTTCTTATTTTCAAAATATTTCTATTTAAATTTTCAATTTAAATAGAAATAGTACTTAATTTCATAACACTATATATATATATATATATATATATATATATATATATATATATATATATATATATATATATATATATATATATATATATATATATATATATATATATATATATATATATATATATATATATATATATATATATATATATATATATATATATATATATATATATATATATATATATATATATATATATATATATATATATATATATATATATATATATATATATATATATATATATATATATATATATATATATATATATATATATCACCTTACCGCAATCTTCTTTGTTGGCCCAGGATACACATTTTGTCACTATTGTACAATATTCTCTCGAACCCAAACCTGCCACAGTACCTCAAAAGCAAATTCACTTATTTATCCAGTCATGGACTTCCACTCCGATCTGCTGAACGTACAACACTATCCATACCTATCCATAATACAGAATTTCTCAGCTCTTCGTTCGAAGTACAATCAGCAAGATTATGGAATAGCCTTAGTCCGGATATTGCGTCGTCTAACTCACTTAGTATTTTCAAGAAAAAACTAAAGAAGAAATATTTATCCTTGAACACCTGATCCCGATTTCCTCTCCTGTCCTTACCATATCCTTTTTATTGCTATGAATTATATTTTTTTTTGTTTAATAGTATTTAAGTGTTATACGTATTTTATTTGATTTCTTTTACTCTTTTTTATTTGCTGTTGTACCTACATACACAATGTTGTCATACTTTGTAATCTGGTTGGTTGGAAGAAATTGCCTAATGGCAATAAGCCCGCCAGTGTACAATTATATTTGTTTATATTATGTACAAGAAGATGTATAAATAAAATAAATAATTAAATATATATTGATTCAAAACTAGGATACGAATAATAGAGAAAGAAGGGCTAATAAGTACCAAGAAGAATAGAAAGACATTCTTGTTATTAGTAGGTTTGTATGCAGGGACTATAAATTTTAAATGAAGTAAAGGAACGAATGTATAAATATTGTATGGAATGGCAGCGATTAAGAATATGGTGTTGTCAGAAAAACCCGACATTAATTATTATAAAAGTGCAGAAGTATAAAAATCGATTTGTGCGATCTTCAATATTTCATGTTTATCAATTTAATTTAAAAATAAATAAATATGTATAACTATGACTGAGAATCGCGTTTGCGAACAAAATCAAATAGAACGAAACATGATATATTTCTTCCATCAAAAATCATTGTGATTGTGGAGTTCTATCATGAAGTGAGTTTCGAACATTGATAAAATTTTTTATCAATATTTATTTTTTTTATGCCTACTGAACAAACATGTCTGAAATCCATAGGTATACATCGTATCATTAAATGAAAACATTTCTCTAAGGTAAAATAGCGTTTATATTCACAAAATTAAAACATTATAGCATTGGAAAAACCATTCTAAGAAAATATTGATAATATTAAAATTGATAAAATATTTTTAGTGATTACATCAAAAATGAAATAGTAAAATATTACCTATTGGAAAAACCTACATTCTTAGTTTTTATTTTTTTTTGTTGAATTTTGAAAACAATTATGAGACAAAGCATATTCAAATGAACATAACTATACATATGTTAAAACAAAATAAAGAAATTAATGTATTTGATATATCAATAAAATTATTATCATTTAACTCAATATATTGATGTAGGTATTGAATGTCAATAAATCAACAATTATCACAAGAAATTGATCTGATTTATGTCAGTAAACAGTATTCATTATAATTATATGCAAAAATTTATTATAACGAGACAAATTTATGATGTATAACATACTAGTTTTTAATACCCGGCGTTGCTCGAGAAGGTAAATGTGAAGCAATATGCTGACGTATCAAGAAAATCGTTTTCGTTATTTTGAACTGTTTATTTGTTATGATAAATTCAGAATGAGTAAAAAATATCCAACACAATAAATAAAAATGAGCAAAAATTAGTTAGGTTTTTTTTAAACTGTCCTTTCCTTTCAGTTCTTACGTTCTCTTCAGTCTCAAATAATGTAAAGGGAATTTCTTTGAAATTAGTTCGAAATTTCAGTAGGATTGGACTGAGAAAGAAAATTTCAGCATGATTGGAGTTGAAAATTGGTTTTATAATTTGAATGAAATTAATGAAGAGTTAAGTGTTGGCCACAACCCCCATGTTCTTATATATTGTTATTAATTAAGAGTGTATTTAAAGTTTTCGCTTTCCATCCGCTTGGATCGTTGAATGAATTACAAGAATAAATTTTTTTTATTTATTAGTTTATGAGATAAATATATAAACAAATAAAAATTAAGATAATTATTAAATAAATAATTAAAAATCGTACATATTACATAATACCTAATATCAAAAATATTACACTCTAAAATACTAGTATATATGAGTATTTGATTTTAACTATAGAAACTGAAATGAAAACAAAATGAAAAATCAACAGTCAGATATTTTTGTAACAAGTATGGAATAAATATTATGGAATATTTTAGTATGTATCAGGTAGGTACGTACCTACCTATACCAAAGTTCTATAAATTTGAATTTGATTCATAACAAATTCCCAGTATGTTGGTTTCATTAGGATGGTTTATTTGAAAATTGTATTCTGTGTAACTATGAAACGAAATATAATAATACTATAGGTACGTCGAATATTTTAGTACTTTTTGTTCCTGGTAGACTCTGCTAGTTGTTCTGCTAGTTCGATATATTTGTTCATACATAACTTTCCTAATACGAAAAACATTACAATGAAATAAAATAATCTCAATGATTTTCAGTTCTTGCAAATAGTTATATGTTATTCGTGTAAAAACGCACTTCTGAAATTGAAATAAACAAATACCTATTTGCTTACGAAAAAGTACATTTTGACGTTTCACTCGTTAGCCTAAGTTAGTCATTGGTTGCAAAGGAAGCGATATGCAGAATATTTAACCTTTAAAGTTTTATAGTTGTTGATTGGAAACTCCACTAAAAAAATACCCACATACATACATACTTACATATAAATATATTACCTACGTATAACTTTCTAAAATATTAAGATGGGGATTAGAATAAAATATCTACCTAGTAGGTACCTATTTATAATTTAATATCAACGAACTACTACCTACTTAATATCATTGGAACTTAGATTATTATATTATGATACAGATACCTAGTCAGCGCAATGAAAGTATGACAACAAAAACTAAGAACAATGATCTGAGTTTCACTCGCCCAGCCGAATGCGTACACCTACCGATACGCACACCTACATAATACGTCCACCTACCGATCTACCGCCTCACACACACATGTAAAAAAAAAACTTGTCATACATTTGAATTTGAAATTTGCACTGCACGCGGCTTCTGTACCTTGTAATTCTATGCATTGGAATATATATTTTTGACTAATGTTACGTGTGAATATAACCAATATTGGTAACATTTTTAGCACATATCATCATCATCATCAGTCCGTGTTTGCCCAATGCATACATTCCTCCCATTCATTCCCTCCCTGCCTTCCCTTTCCTACTCCCTTCCAGTTCCTGTGCTATTTGCATCCACTGGGGTCTAACGGACCTTTTGATGCCGTCCATTAATCTGCTAGGTGGCCGCGCTAGTGGTCTCTTATCGGCTCTCGGCCTGTTACACGTTCGTTATTTTTATTTCAGTGTAAACCTTTCAGTTTCAGTTGGTTTTCACACACTGTTCGTCCCCCACCACCAACTGTCCCAAAACTCTTAATGAATACATTGAGAACATAAGAAGAGTCCTGAGAACTCTTAGAACTTGCAGACACTGAACTTAGAGTGCAAAAGAGAGCTAATAATGAGCAAAACAGCTGCCTCACTGTTCACTGAAAGTGAATATAAGAGCGAACTCAATATTATATAATATATATAAATTATACTATTTTTTTGGGATAATCTGATTTTTAATTTTTTTTATTTACCTAATCTCCATTGCTTTATGTGTAATAGTAGGGAGTCATGATTTCGAAATATTTTAAGAGGATTTTTATTATATCAACAGATACTTTGAGAATGACGGAATGTATGACAGGGTCAGAAATGAGGACATAAGGAAAGAATATAAGATTAAGAAATGTGTCATTGATATAATGAAAAGTGAACACATTGAGATGATTTGGGCATATGGGGAGAATGAATGATGAACACCTGACGAAGAAAATATACATTGCGTACAGGAATGGAATGAGAGGTCGGGGCCGCCCAAGGAAGGGATGGCACGTCCATGTGAACGGTATTTTGAAAGACGGAAATGTCAGAAGCATGAATAACAGACAAACATGTATAAGACGATGTATGAATGTCGACGAGGCGATGAATGTGTGTCAAGATAGAAATTAGTTGCGTTCGGTTCTCTCTGCCGACCCCGCGAGGGACATGGCGTTATGGTAAGTATGTATGTATGTACATACTTTGAAAACTTAGAACATGAACTTAGAGTTTTGTCGCGATGTTTTGTGTGTATAGCGTATGATTTTATGTATTACTTTACGAAACGATCGTCCTTGAAAGGAATACATTTTCGCAGAATCTTGTCGATAACCGAAACCAGTAGGTAAGCAAAACACATACTTTTTTGTTTGTTTGAATCATTAAAAAAAAACATGAGAATTCACATCTTATGAAACAAGAGCTGTTTGTGGAGAATATTATTTTTAACTCAATAACTGTATTATTTTTATTTTCCTGTAGTTATTTCAAAATAATTTATGAATGAATAACATTCCTAACAAAACCTTTTTTTTATTTTTGTCAGGCTTAGCCTTTTTATCGAGTTTAAAAAAATCGTTGACGAATTATACCTACTATGGTGAGCAATACATTCAACGAAAACATAGGGATTTGTGCGTATAGTTCGCCAAACGATTGAATGCGGGAAGCAATTTTAGTTGCGATAATATTATATTCTGATTTGAAAACCAACAAAATCAGTTGACGTTCGAGGTTCTGTAGAATATGTATTGGAGTGGCACTTTTGCAACCGCAACCATATTGTTCGTATTATCTTATTTGTTGAACTCTACCATTCTAAACTTTATGAATTACATATTTGTGTTTTAAATGCCATTTTTACTCCTCATTACCCCAAGGTGATATCATCATCATAAGATCGACAGCCCTGGGTGGGTCTTGGCTGATTCCAGGAGTCTTTTCCATTCCCGTCTATCCGTTACTTAAGTTCTCCAGTTTCTGATACCTATATGCTGCGGATGCATCCGCATCGACACTGTCCATATAGATTTCCATAGGGGAGTTATGAATTCTAATTTTATATGCTATTTTTTTATTGCGTTATTATCATGCTGAGATTGCAACTGAAAGATATATCGCAATGTGTCTGTTTACTACATATATGTATAGTTACATATTATGTGCAATGTATGGCGTGTTCATTCTACTTTATCGCTTGTAGACTAAAAGTACTTATTCGATTCTTTTCAAATTTGATAAGTATCTAATACTCGATTAGAATCCATGATGGGATGGTTGTCTGGAAAATTGCCATTGGGCAATAAGTCCGCCATTTGTACTAGCTATTAAGTAATGTACAACAAAGTGTTTAAATAAATAAATAAATAAATAAATCCATTAGATTTTGAAGGATATCTGATCAGCCCCCCTAGACAACGTGTCATTTAGCTCAAGAAAAAAAACAAGAAAAGATAACTCAATGTATGGAAGTGACAGTTGCCAGTCACGTGACAACTGACACTTCCATACATTGAGTTATCTTTTCTTGAGCTAAATTTCACGCTGTCTAGGGGGGCAGTGCATTTCAATTTTCTTAACTGTCAAATATTTCAGCATCAAAGTGACCACAAGCTCGGGAAACATAAACTTTGCTATTTTTAATTTCAAAATAGGCACAACACTTTCATATAATGGCAATGGCAACACTTTCATCAAGTGTCAAAATGAAATATAAAATCAAAAATTATTTAACAAACTCATTTCATGAAAATGCTGATAAAATTCCATACAATACTTTGCGAAGTGACTTATAAGTGACGAGTATAGCGTTGACCACAACCCACTCGTTTTAAGTAAGGAACACTTTTGAGCACATTCCAGCGTGTGCATGTGGTATTTATTTTTATATAGCATGCGCAAACGGTATGTTGTGTGTCCAACTATATTCGGTATTAAGTAACTTCCGCACACAGCAAAGGTTTTTATATTTTAAACGTCTTTTCATAACAAAATATTGATTTGCGTACTTTCATAATGTTATTTTTTTGTTAAAAAAAAATCCACTGCCATAAAATCTAATTTGAATCATTGTTTTCTTGTCTATCATTCGCGCATTCATATAATGTGTGATATACATAGGTATATCCATTAAAATTAATAATATATTTGACAGAGTAGGGAATTATGTATTTCGAAATAATAAATATGCGAAAAAGATGGAATGGATTGACTTATAAAAAGTTGATACAAACACGTAAAAGGAATTTTAAATGATGGACGTAATAGCGTATAGAAATAGTGGAAATAATGATGAATGCACATAAAAGAATATTTATTTAATTAGTTAAATCATTGTACGTATTTGTAGAATACTTGTTCTCTATATCAACCCCCCTGTAAGGACATGGCATTATTACTGTATACGTGTTAAAAACCTTCTCTCAATGGATACTACTTAGGTTTAGAGATTGTACTTACAACTTTCATTTGCTCGTTTCGTAACTACTTTATACGTTTGCGTTATGTTCATCGATGTGCGTTATCGTTAAATTTTAAAACATCAACTGTTTTCGTAGCTCAGTTAATATTTGTGTGTATATGTGTACCTATATATGCAAATTTATGTTTTATATTGCAACTTTTGAGAGTTGGCCCACCACCACCCAGACTCGCTTTAGGAGATGAAGTCTCCTATTCGAGTCCACTGAATACGCCAGCAAAAGGCGCACTTAAAAAGTGTGCCGCGTATAGGTGCGTGTGGGTGACCTTCAGGTTGCTCAAGAGCAGCCCGCAGGTCACACGACACATGCATCCTTTCGGTCACCAGAAGGGCGACCTCCAGGATGCACACACCCCAAGATCAGTTTACCCTCAAAGCCCCACAATTATTTTTTTTTCGTTTATTACCCTAATTTATAAAAATAAATACAACAACGGAATACAATAAAATAGAGTTACAACGAATATCATACAAGGAACAATCCACAACAGCAAATAAACAAGAAGTTAGTTCGGCCTCTGTGCAGCAGATTCGCATGCACGGAGGAATCAACAGTAAACGATGTAAATAACTAGAGGTAAATCAACAATAATAAATAGACATGTAATACAATAAGAGTAACCGATCAAAAGAAAACTCAACAAATAAAAACAGAAGAAATGAATAGATGTGTCAAAATAGATTAAATGAGACACACACAGTCAAAGCGCAGACAGATGCAGGGTCAGAGGGCAAACATACGGACACCACTACGTCCCATGGAGGGACAGACAACACAAGCACACTTGAGTTTCGCTCCGATCTACGTTCACAACTGGGAAAGGAAAGACTCCTCGGAAGGCTCCACGCCAACTCCTCTAAGCAATATATTGCAACTGTCGATTCATTCAAGAGAATAAAATTCTATTGAAGGAAGAGGCATTTTAAATCCGAGATGCGTGTACGAAGGAACATTTTGTATGGCGTAGTGGACAAAGCATGCTAAAAACACCAACTTAGAGGCTTCGCAGAATATATATTATGTTCCTATACATGGATTTACTCAGAATTCGGAGTATGACAGAGCCCAAAATTTTCGAATTTATAAACAGTTATAGGCTTACAAAACTTTTATACTCAGAATTGTGAATTTTGGTTTCAGTCAGGGGTTATCAACTTTTTAAATTTTGGTTTATTTATCCATATATCTCAGAAACCATAAAAGCTAGAACGCTGAAAATTGGTATAAACATAGACAAATTTAAAATCTCAAATTGTTTTTTCAAAAAACCTCCATATTATCCCATCATGACATACATACCTAGGTGCATGCCTTGTATAGAAAACCAAATATCTAAAAATATTAAATAATTTGTATTTATGGGTTTATAGTTTGGTACATATTCAACAATTATACATACTATCGCTATCAACACTTGGAACAGGATCTCATGTGTTACATGAAACTAGTTAATAATATTAAAACTCTAACTTAAGGAATGAAACATTTCTACTTGATTTATTTGTATGGGAGACTCATTGAGGCAAGTGAGATCCCATTTAGTCTGTTAACTTTTTTTAAAATAAATAAAAAATAATGATAATTATATAGGTATACACACACCAGCACCCCAGTTCCCCGACGGAGTAGTCAGAGAGAACAGACCGCCATAAACCTCCATCAATGCAAACATTCATGGCCTCGTTTAAATTCATACAACGTCTCATACATGGTCGTCGATTATTCAAGCTCCTTACAATTCCTTCTCTCGAAATTCACATGGTCATAATTGAGTTGGTATGTCTATCTATACCTATGATTAATTTATTCATTTAATTTTATTTATTTGTGTGATTATGCATAATGGTTAAGAAACCAGTCGGACCTATAGGGGGGGTTAACGCCAAGAGACGCGTCACTGCGATAAAAATATACGCGACTGTCATAAATATGTTAATTTGTCTTCGTGTTTTGAGGTTATAAATTGAACCATGGGAAAACGCCGAATATTACTTGACCCGTCAGACATCTTGTAATAAGGTGCTGAAACTAATCGAGCTGCAACTCGGCATCATATTATTTATATGTAAATGACTCGTGTGTCGTTTCATTATTTTAAAATCAATTTGATATAAAGTGACGTCGTTTGGTTCGATTTAAAGACGTACCAATACCATTTGATGAGATGTTGATAGGTAATGTTTTCTTGTACACTTTTTTTTCGGATTTTGCGGCAAGACATTGCCGCTTAATTGGATGTTTTCCACGCAAATATCGATTTTACTGCAGTCACTGTTTAATATATTCAATGCACGATGTTGTGATGGCTAATTTCAATAAGATTCACTCGTTAACCGTAGGTAAAGCAATAAAGCGCTTTTTTATTTTATGTAAGTCTTATTACATACATCCGTCATTTCCATTTTAATACACATTTAAGTTTAATAAAAAAAATAAATGATCTAGAACTTACTTCTCTATTTCTATTTATATCATTTAGTACCTACCCCAAGTAGGGATACGGCGTGATGGTAGGTAAGTATGTATGTATGTATACCTAGTACCTAATTGATAAGTATACTAAAGTAAAGAAATTAGATAGATTAGAGATAATTGAAAGTAATAAAGTATCAAAAAAAATTAAAAACATATTATTTCTTCCCTTTAAAAATATTAGCCCCACCCACTATCACCCCCCCCCCTCCTCTTCTGCCACAACCTCTTCCACAGTAGATACGTAGTGTGTCTTTAGTTTTTAAGTCAGTAATAAGGGGTTACTGATGATGAGCGCAAGCTCCTTATTACTGACATAAAGCTTATTTTTGAAATTGCAAAGTAGAAGTAAGCATTTATGCTTAATTTAGGGAATGTAGGAAGATTTATATGTACCTTCTTGTTTAACAAGGACATATTCATTTTTTTAAATACATATAGATAGTTTGTGTTAAATTTTTAATTTATTAAAATGAACTTCTCTACAAAGTAACTCACGCCAAGTTCGAAGAATTTATATTTGTTAAAGGGGGCATTTAAACCTAAACACTTAAACCTAAATATGTTGCGGAGCTTTTTTCAAAAAAAAAAAAATACGTAAGTTTTAAATAAATTTTCATAAATTTTCCTAAAAAAAATATTAAATATAAATATTTTTTCTTCTTCTTCTTCGTGCCATACCAGCTCCCCCCGATAACTGCTGAGAAGGCGTCTCTATCCGCCGCAGTCCGGAACAATTCACCGACGTCTCTGATGCCAGTCCACCCATGAATGTTTTTTTTTATTTATTTATTTAGAGAATACAACAGCTATAATATATAATACCTATAATATGTTATATAGATTCAGGTTTTAATATAATATGTTATATATATATATATTCAGGATTCAGATTAATATATAATATAATATGTTATATAGATTCAGGTTTTATGGCGCCAATTATAGTATTCTTCGTTCTATCAACAGAAACATAAGTATATACTAATACATATAAGTAAGAAACAGTAAATAGGATAGGAATAGATCCAGGAATAGAAATGAAAATGGAGAATGGAAATGACAATAGTTCTGTAGACTTTGGTTACGCTGAAACCCCCAGACTCAACGGCACCCTCGACGCGCCGGCACGACCCCACCCCCTCCCGTTAATCTCCCACTATTTTCAATAATTTATTTTTAAAAGTGTTCAGACCAGAGCTAAAAGGATCCAGAGCTGAATCCTTCATACTGACCAAATTCTTTCCCAGTAGTATTGATTATTTTCAAAAGCTTTTAAAGGTCACTAAAACTATCAGCCAGCATTAAGGTATCGTCTGCATATCTTAAAGTATTAATTATTACTCCGTTCACTTTTACTCCTGTTTTTGTGTTACATGTAGCCTAATTGAAGGTTTGTTCTTAAAATTAAAAAAAATCAACAATTTTTGTATTTCCGAAAATTTAAATCACTTACATATAAACCCTGTGTAACGCATGCGATAGTTACCCTTACTAACAAGTTCCTTCATAGTGCATTAGGCGGTTTTAATAATCCTATATATTATCATGTTTCCAGTTAGGTATTAGATTTAGCGTTAATATGCCTTCTTAAAGCGGGATGAACGTTTTGTCTTGAGCAGTCGTTTTGCGCACAGTATCTGGCAGAACGGTTGTGGAGTCTTTTTTTTATTTACTTGTTTTACAACTTCATTCAGTTCTTTATTCAAAGTTTTCTTCACGTAAAAGGAAATTTACTAAAATACTACTAGTTTAATGCAATAAGTTTACTTTGTATGAAATACAAATCTATTCAATTTTATCAAAATATCAATCACGCTGAAAACAGTTTTAACATTCACTGTCATCCACAAATTCTGAGGGTTTAGGAGCTCTAACTGGTTGGGAAGATTGTTAAATATCGATTGCAAAATTTCTATACAGGTAGACATAATATGGAGTTATTTAAATAGATGTATAAATATCACCAAATATCTTGAACCAAGCTTTCGCGTGCGCAGATCCCAAATTTGTGTATTTTTGCTTCGTTGGTTTACGTGCAAATAACCCAGCTTCTAGGCGAAATGGTTCAAGGTATTTGGTGACAACTATAATTAACTGTTTTTATTTCAAAAACGCATCTTTTGAGGGATGTGGGGAAAAGAAAGATGTTCAAAATTTACTATTTGGCCTTTTATAGAGTTACCAACGTTGCCCAAAGAGTTTCCAATCAGAAGTGGAGTTGGGTAGGGCATGTCACCTGAACCACAAACTTCAGCTGGACCAAAAAGTGCTGGAATAGGGACCTATAACGTGCAGAAGAAGCGTTGGAAGACCTCAAGCCAAGTGGTATGACGATACAATACGATAAACTAGAAATGGTTGATTGCATTCTGCCCAGGATAGAGAGCTACGGAGAATGTAGGTCTTAGGAGGAGGCTTATATCTATAAATGGATGAAGGAGGGCTGACATTATGATGATAAAACAATGAACATAATATATTTTAGACAATATGGACTTTTACAAAAGTGTATTTTGGAAGGAAACGAATAGATTATGCGTACCTAATTCATATTTAGTGCGGACACCCAGTAATAATAATATAATATATGTATGAGGTACTTACCTACACCGCAAAGTGTTCAGGACCGGTTGTATGCGGCAATAAACAGTCTAATTTACCGCATAATTATATATATGTACTTTGTTTTTATCAGTCACCAATAAATAAATTACAATAATTTAATTTCACTTTCAATAATGCTAACTAACTCTAAAAAGGGGGATGAGTTCTGAATGTACGAAGGATTAGTACGTATATCAATTTTACTGGTATACAGAACAAATACATACATACATACATACGTACATACGTATGTATGTACAGAACAAATTCTTATGTATGTACAGAACGTACATACGTATGTATGTACAGAAATGAAGCGAAAAAAGTGCTTCACGAAATGCTTTGTGAGTAGAGGAGTTGATACGGCACTGTTGTAGTTGATGTTGTACATATTTTGACTATCGTGAATGATATCAGTTGGTTTACGGAAGTCAGTACAGTACAGTCCAGCTGGTAATCTCTCAATTGTTATCATCTCTGCACATGGCCGAATGCGTTGGCACAATTTTTTCTCTTTAACCACCCTACGTACTGACGGTATTAATTGTATGATAGGTTAACAACTACACAGTTATACCTACATACATTAATGTAGAGTTAATACTCTGTCGTAAATCAAAATAGTTGTTTTTTAATTTGTTTTGTCGCGCTTTTTATTATTATACCATTTTAATTAACTCCACATGTCTGTCCGTACTGGAATTTCGTAATCGATTTTTACTTCCATCCCGACCACTTAAACCACCTCTGGAATTTTCATAATTTGTGTATTCCCCATTGGCAATGCATGTTTTCAGCATTTGATAAAATAGATCATTTTTATATTTCATACAAACATAGTAAAATATAAGATCGTCGTAACATTCACATTCTGTCATTACTTAATAAGACTATTTATGATCCCTATTCACCACAATATTTAAAAAATAACGTCGTTTTCTTGTCAAGTCACGGCCTATCCCTTCGATCTGCTGAACGTACTACACTAGCTATCCCCATTCACAATATAGAAGTTTTCAGCTTCTCTTTTCAAGTACAATCAGCTAGACTATGGAATGGCCTAAGTGATGAAGTAACGTCATCTCAATCCATTCAAATATTTAAAGGTAAACTAAAAAAAATTTATTTGTCAAATAGTTCCTGAATTCCTTCTATATCCTTCCGTAACCTCCTTATCCTCATTGCTATGTGAGGTGTTATTTTTATTATTTTTAATTTCAAACTCTTTTCATTTTTTCCCTTTGTATTTTTTTATATTTCTTACTCTTTTATGTTATTTTTTATCAATTTATTTCTCAATAAATTAGTATTGTACCAATTTAACTTAGAGACTTCACGTTGCTCGGGTAGGTTGGAAGAAATTGCCTTATGGCAATAAACCTGCCTTCGTACACATGTACATAAATTATATAAATAAATAAATAAATAAAATAGTTTAAGGCCCTTATACCCTGGGTATACGGATGTACACAAAAATGCACACTAAATTACCTTCTAATGTATGAAACACGAAAAAATATTGTAGGTATATCGCCTGATATGTGATATATAACATTTTATCGAGCAAAAAAAAATAATAGAAAGAATACTTAATAAAATATTTTAATAACAAAAAACTCAATCGGTAGATTTTCACATTATCCTTCGATTGAAGTAAAAATCTACTTCATAGGCCTTGTAGTTTTTTTAGTTATTTACAATAGAAAATAATAATGGGTTTTACTTAAGCTAATAAAGATGTATGTACATACAAACTGTAACGTCAAAAATCAATTATGTTTTCAATGTCTGAATTTTTTGGTATTTACTTCTTTATTGATAATAGGTATGAAAAATGTATGTCTGACACCTGGGAGTGGTTGCGTTTTAAAGTGCGCATCCGCCTCTATACATAGGTGAAAATAGCAGATTTTAATATCATTTGTATCTTTTTAATTCCATTTTGCGCTCTTATACTATTCATATGGTTACAATGATCTGGTGATTTATTCATAACACATGCCCTGGAAAATTAAAAAAATCTTCTTTATTATTTTTTTACATATTTCAGTACCTAATAGTAAGTACATATTTATTAATTTATTTAACATTGCTTCTCGGGCAACTAACAGGTACCTATGTACTATGTCGAATATTAATTTAACACACACCCAATAACAAGTTGCCACATTCTGGAGACTAACGATATTAATCGTCTCACAGATCCAGACTGAAAACACAATTAAAAACTGTGTCTCCACCGGGAATCGAACCCGGGACATATTTCACAAACGGACGATTTTTATAGACACAAATAACATCCAAGTACAAATTATGTTGAAATGATGTTAAAATCTGCAAATCTCTGCGCATTGGTAAACGCAACCGCTCCCAGGTGCCAGACTTACCTTTTCATATTCAATAAGAAGGAAAAAATCTAAAAGCCAGATATTAAAAAATGATTTATCGAAATCGTTGCTATCTCTCGGATTATATCGTTTCACAATAGATTATGTAGATATGCTCTGTATTTGAATTTGTTTACTGTATAAAACAACAGCATTTGACTTTGGCAGTATCAGATAGTATGAAAGTTAACAAACTACTGACATTAAATATTTTTTATTCTTCATTTCAACGCAAATAAAATCTTTACATCTTTGAAATACTGATATTTTATTTATTTATTTATTTATTTATTTATTTATTTATTTATATATATATTTACTTATTTATTTATTTATTTATTTATTTATTTATTTATTTATTTATTTATTTATTTATTTATTTATTTATTTATTTATTTATTTATTTATTTATTTATTTAATTATTTATTTATTTATTTATTTATTTATTTGGTTTATTTGGGACAATAACAGCATTAATTAATTAATATGAATATAAAACAATGAGTAATAAATCAAAGCCAAAAAAACTGTCCACAAAGTACGTATTTACAGTTGATTCTGAAAAAATATTAATATTATATATTAGAAACTAAAAAAAATATATACATGACAAAAGCAACAAGGATAATTTTATCTAGTCTATGTATATCTAGTGTGTGTATGTAGTCTATCTGGTATTCTATCTCTCAATTACATATACCTACATATCGTATATGGCAAACAATATCATATCAACGCATCGTTGAGATACTAACGCTTTCAATTGTTTCCATTTGCAGCAGTGCGAGCGCGTCGCAGGCGACAACAACAACCGGTTGGTCCGCGAGTGCGGCGGTTGCACCGGCGGCGGTGGCGAGGCCCACGGCGAGCCGTGTCCCAAGTGTTCGCGTCGCGACGCATGCGACTGTCGCACCGGCGGCTTGCAGCCTTTCGGCGGATGCGGCCGCGACGACTGCGACTGTCGCGGGCCGGGCCTACCTCCCTGCGGTGGGTGCGAGCCGCGCGACCAGGCGGAGCAGTGCGCCGGATGCGGACGACCCATCCTAGACAGGTTCATACTGCAGGCGGTCGAGAGGCGATGGCACGCACCGTGCCTCAGGTGCTACGAGTGCCAACTGCCGCTCGACTCCGAGCTCACCTGCTTCGCCAGAGATGGAAACATCTTCTGTAAAAAGGATTATTACAAGTAAGACAATTTATATCAGTTTATTTGGAATACATTGTTTTACTTTTAAATTTGTTTTATCCCGCTTTCCTAATCCTTCAGTGTCAATATGATCTACCCTACATATATAATGTGTGAACAGATTTATAGTTGGGCTTTCCTCGTGAGCATACTCATTTTATTATACTACGTGTAGGTTTTGTGGGTGTATGTAGGTACATTTATTTATCATACATAGATAACATACAGTCTTGAAATATATATATACCTACATAAGAAGACAAAATTATTTGACAAACATAAAAACCGAGATTGTAACAAAAATTTCCAAGTTACGATCTTAGAGAAAATAAGAATAAAACAACAATAATTATTGATTAAGTAAATAAATAGACGCATACAACAAGTACCTACGTAAGTTTAGGACTTGACAATGTATAGGAATGGGAAAATTAGGAAAAGAAAATTGTTATTGAGAAAGCTAAAACATATTCTTAGAAATAAAATGAAATGAATGAAATCGTAAATAAAACTGATGACCTAGATATTTTCCACCTGTCATGATTTCAAAATTTATTAAAAAAGATTCTTATTTATTTATTTATTTTCTTTGGGAAGCTACAGCTCATTTACAGTGTAATGATACAGAATTATTTTTACATTGTTAGAGCCAAAAAAAGCTTTCCATCAACATAATATAAAAACAAATAACAGTTTACAAACCAAAAATAATTCATGCACACACATTCATAAACACACACATACATACATAAGTACACATATACAACAACTAGGGAAGGGAAGAGAAATGAGAGAAGAGAGACTAGGAGGACAGGACAGAGGGATATTGGTTGCGCATCACCTTCAGAACATCATGTCTAAATCTGTAATATTTCGCGTTGAATATGTCTATCTCAGCTGAGAATGTGTTATGATCAGGTAGGGGTTGTTTTTCTCATTTTTTAAAATCTTTTTGTCATATTATTTAATTTTTTTTTATATTTCAATTCGATTTTTTCCCTTTGTTTTTTTTTATTTATGCTACTCTCACCGCCGCAGTGGCGGAATTTTATAGAAGCCGAAAATCTTGGCTTGCCAAAGAATATTAAGCTATGAAATTTAAGACCTAATATATTTTGTCTGTTTTATTGAAACCATACTACAAGATTAAAAATTTTACCGTATGTAGATACAATGCTTGACAGGGCCATAAATGTAAATATTATATTGCCATGTGATTTTTAAATATTTTCATGAAAAAACATTCAATTTTCGACATTTCCTAATTTTCTTTCAGGGTTTGTCTAGTCCGAAGGTTCTAGGCACGCCCCTGCTCTCACGCTCTTACATAGATATACTCACTCTCGCGCGCACGCCACACACAAACATTCCTCCCTGTTTCCCCTTTTCCTCGTTTCTTGCTAACTATCCCTTTTTTTCCTTCTTTTTATTACAATAAAAATAAGGAAATATTTTACATATTAATATTTAAAGGTGAGTAGGTATAGATTTATTTTTATTTTTGAAAATAGAAAATGTACTTTTGTTTCTTTATTATGTAGAACGTGTAGGTACTCACCTTATGAAAAAAAATGCCTGGAGAGCCAATAATGTCAAGACCTGCGAACTTTACATCAAACTGTTTACAAAAAAACACTGGCTGTCACTCCTTGTCAGTTGCTATATTCCCTATATTTTTAATTGTTTGCTGTATTTGAACTTATTTCATGCGCTGTAGGTGTAATGATACTATTTTAAAATGTTGCATACATTTGTATATCATAAAATTGATGCTGGGTGTGATGAACATTGAAATAATGCAACACTAAATTCAAATGAGGCTTTTATTAAATGCACAGAGAAGTTCAGTTCATTTGCTTGCCTAGTGAATCGCGTTTGTTGGCTTCTACTGTGCAGTTATATTTATTTTTTAATAAATGTTTTTCTTATTTGTTTTGAAAAGGCATTTTTTATTGTTATTATAACGAAAAATAATCTACTTTCGAGAACGTCGTATTCTTTCTCAAGATAATAACGAGATAATTCTTCTTAAGTCAGTGCAGTGTTAAAATAATGTTGCCCGCTTTTAATACAAGTCATAAAAGTTGATACATGGAATAATGCTTAAATGTAATTTAAGGCGTAGGTAAGATGTACGAGCAATAAAAGTGCGCACATTAAGAATCTCGTCCGCGATCTGATAACATTATGAAGTGCATAAAGATGTAAATTCGCGATTGTGGTCCAACAGATATTTGTCATCAAGCGCATCCAACACGCACGCGCAGCGGGAGGGGATCCGCTCTATTCGCCGTCGAATAAATTATACCATTTCTCACCGTTATATGAAGATCTTCTGCAAATTGCTGCGATTTGTTTGGATCGCCAAAATTGAAGGTAGCAATCATTCTGCCGGCTTCTGGATTTTACATTATGTTGTTATTATCAAATGGCCTATCGTGGATAGTTAGCGTATACGCTTATTACATATTTGACTATATGTAGGTACGACTATGTATGCACATATTTTAATTGGTAGAGTGAATGGCAGAGTTGGAATTACACGCCATGGCTCGGTATAACATAATTGTTTAACATTTATATCATCTTATGTTTTAACTTACTAACTAACATACGGCTCTGAGTGTTGGTTTCTTGCTAAAAAGGACATGGATGCGTTACTAGTTTTCGAGAGAAAATTTTCAAGGCACGTGGAAAATTAGGTACAACCAAAGAAAATCAGGAGAACCAACACAAAAAAAAATATGTTAAAATTAACCGAACTATAGTGACTACAAAACATTTCGTTTTGTGCTACTGAATATTATGTGCCCTTAACCAAACAGTACAGTCATAAATGGATTAACTTTTATTACTGATAACAAAGGTTTGGCTAAAAACAAAGGTAGCCAGTTCGGTGGTCACATTTTTTTTTTCAGTGAAATATCCTGTTATATGGTCTTTGGAAATATCGTTCAAACGATAAAAATAGGGAAGCTCCGCTGGTTAGGACACATGCATCATATGAAAGATGACCAGACACCGAAAAGAATCCCCACGTCCGGAGGGAAGAAAAGGTGTGGGAAGGCCTAAACTACGATGGATGGATGGAGTCGAAAGGTGCCTTCAGATAGCCGGTGTGCGGAGTTGGAGAGAAAAGACTTTAGATAGGGTGCAATGGAGACGATTCTTTGAGGAGGCCAAGGCCCATCCTGGGTCGTGGAGCCACTGATGATGATGATATTTTCACTTATTACTAGGCATAGGTACTTACTTAATTAATAAACAATTTAGGTAAGTACCTACTTAAAAATGTATGCAATTCACAAACGTGGTGTACAGTCACGACTTTTCGCTATTCATCTTCTACTTCTTCTCTAGCCCTCGTTCCTCCCCTGCTGGATGTAGACCTCTTCCATACACTAGCAATTGTCTCTATTCCGTCTTCTCGGCATCCATGTTTTACCACATGGCCACTTGGAAAGTGTCGTCAGACCATCTTTTAGGAGGTCCTCTGACATTCCTATTTTTTCCAAAGTCTCGACTGTGGTATTCTGGGTAATATTCCCTATTCACAGTGGGCAGATGTTAATGTTTACAGCCCAGAAATCTTGCTTCTTTGGACTGGATGCACTGGTCATTCGGAAGAAATTGACGTTCAGCAATAAACGTACGACTTGTTCAGGCTTTTTAATTTATAAATACCTACATACCTACAAAACAAAAAAACATAATATTGAAAATATAAACATACAGGTAGAACAATTTTTTTTTTTTTAACATGTCTACGTAGGGGACGCCAGCTATTAGGATTTGGGTCCATTTTACTCTTCCGAAGAAGCGCACTACGTAGCGTTGGGAGGGGTTTGCAATCTAGAAAAGAGTTTATTAATTCGGATTTTAAAAAGACCCGGGTTGTACGAAGATGGAAACACAGAATTCGGAAGATCGTTCCACAGTCGTTCCACAATTGGATTTATCCACAGATTATTCTTATTTGTATCATACTTATTTATTTATTTTGTTTTATTTGGAACAACGACAGTTTAATATTTATTACAATCCATTTTACATTATACCTAAATTATAATTTTCACAAAAAATAATACATATTATGTTAAGGTTAGAACGATGGGATAGTACCTATGTAATTGTGTGCATGAATTTTATGTTGAAATATAACAGAGAAAGTAATACAATATTTTAATACTAACCATTTTTGAGTGTTTAGGTATAATATTATGTCAGTTATTATGATTTTACCTTATCCAGTCCCAATAAAATGACGAACGGGTGGTGGCGCGGGTAGCGACTACCTTACCTATGCACTAAAGCCATTGTTTTCAAAAACAATTTTGCACGGTGGAATTTGGATAGTTCGGATTCGTTGTTAAATCGAAAAAATTTCTAGGATCCTTTAGTTTTGCAGTTTGTAATTTTTATATTAATCGACGTCATCGTAAATAAGAATTATATTTTATCATTTTTTTTAATTATTTATTAATTTATTTTGTAATACATATTACCTGCATTAAATAATCTAAATGGACTAATACATAAAAAGATACACAATAAAAAAACAGAATAGACATAGAGACATTTAAAAAAATATATATAAATACATTATTATTGCTATACAAAATGAAGTGAATATAATTGTAAAAATCAGTCAAATTTAACAAGTCATTTTTTAATTCATTATATTACCTATTTATTCAGTTGCCAGTCTCAAATCTGTTTCAAGTTGGTTGAACCACACCACCCCATTGCACATGTAGCAGTGAACTTTGTTTAAATATTTTTTTAAAGTGGATAATAGGCAGTTTTCGAAATGATTTGATGATTTTTTAAACCTTAATATACCAAACTGTGCTAAAATTAAACACCTCACACGAGGTGTTTGATAAAAATTTCATGCAAACACTTCGCAGTGTACCTATCATAGGAAATTAATCATACATTATTTTACTACAATTTCATGTTTTTATTATCGGTGTAAAATTTCATTAACAAATGATGGTTATGAACAAAAGTGTAAAATTGTAGTTTTAGGAGACCATTTGATCTCTCAATTTTTGTGAATAAACGAGTTTTGTTGGGGCCAACGACCCAACAAATGTGTGGGAAAGAACAGAATGATTGACAATATTATGATACTTGAACAACATTACCGTAATAAAGATATTTTGTGACACGTTTATTTAATATTTTAATGTGCTTATAAAATTATATTGTATTATAAAATATTTAGTAAATTGAATTCAATATTAGTTATGTATAAGAGCTACTTACTCAATTTATTAACTGTAGATTTATCTAAGCTGCGTTTCAAGAATCACAAATGCAACTAATTTATTCTTTAGTTAAATAATTATCTAATGTTGTTTGTATTAATGAAAGTTAAAAAAATATTGTTTTATGACCAATTCTATACTCTCCGAAACAAAGTTTAGGTACACTAATTTTTGAAATCCTTTAATATATCATAATTCACAACATTTTTGATTTATGTAGGTATATATATATTCTTCAAATAAAACACATGAATACCTAAATTTTGAAAATATTAACAGTTGAAACAATACATAATAAATTAAACACTTCACTGACTACACAATAAATGAAACAATACCCAAGACTGGGTGTACAAGACCAAGACCACCCTAGTCTAACTATAGGTAACATAATTGTAAAACTCTTAGCGTACCTACATTTTATACAAGATGAGAAATTGATGTAAAATAATGACATTAAAACTCTTCTAATGCATAGTAATAGAGTGTAAAAAATCAACATGTTTTGATTTATTTAAATAAGAAGGTACATACATGTAGGTATATAACTATTATTATTATGAATATACAACACATATACAGTTTATGTATGTATGTATGTATGTATGTATGTATGTAGGTACCTACCTATGTTCGTTGTGTGTATTGGGTAGGTACCTACAGAGGCGATTACACGGGTGTTTAGTTCGGTGGTGATTATGTGGTTGTTTGGCCCCAAATGGCACCCCAGGGCGCGTGGCAGTTCCCACGAAGTAGGAAGTCCAGGTTCAGTAGGTACGTTTTGGCCCCAGACCTCGCACCCCGACTATAATCTAAAGAAATACATACTAGTTATGACCCCTGCCGGTAGGTAGGTACTCCAGAATACAGTTCATAGGGTATAACGTCAACAATATTATAATATAGTACTTACCTACTCATTTTCTCGATTGTTCTCAAAGTTTTTTTTTTAAATATATGTTTATAATATATTTTATCATGACGCTCGATTAATTGAAAAGTTAATTGATGCCAAAACTTACCTATATCGAAATCATTGATTATTTATTTAATTTATGGGGAAACATACAGCATTTGCAAAGTACAAAAGACAGCAATGATTGTTAAATATTTGTCAAAATAGTTCCCTCATTATCATACATTACATTATACATAAAAAAATACTAAAACATATGTAAATAGTAGACTAAGTTTGAAATTTAGGTATGAGAAATTGACATAAAATATAAAAAAACATTAAAAATCAAATAAAACAACGAAGACCCAAAGTACCTCAAAATTATAAACTATGTTATATAAATAAATAAGTAATGATGAGACGAGACTGGTGTGTGGGTATACACAGATATGTTGTGCTCCCTTTTATAAGGCAATACACACCCGCCACATCTTTCGCTGGTTACCCCACATTGTGGAATATGCCGTGATGGTATGAATGAATGAATGAATGAATGTTATATAAATATTATATTAATTATAATGGTTTAAGTAGGAATTGGGGGGAGTGTGGAAGGATAAAGGAGTTAGTTAGTTGCATCCCATCATATATAAGTAAAATTATTTTATGTAAGTATAATTTTAATGTTTTTTTATCGATCAAATAAATATCCTAATAAGACCAGTATTCAAAAATATTTATATATTAAAATAATTCCTAAGTAGACCATTATTCCAAACGCTTTTTTTTTAAATAACCCCATTAGTTTTTTATAAGCGTAGGATAAATGTAAGAAAATTATTATTCAACAAATTAAGTATTTCAAAACACAATGCACTATCGTGAATATTTCATTCGTGAAGTTGAATTATTTTGTTTAGTGCTCTTAAAACGATATCGTTTTTATTTAAATCGTCCACTTCACTGCACGTTTAATTTTATCGAATAATTTCCGGACAGCCCTTATCATTCTTTGTATTCCTACATACCTACCCACACACCGTTTTGGCTACTGGAAAAAAATACCTATCAACTGATAAATTTTAAACCGTTATTTGCTTGTCGTACAGACTTATAGCAACATGTACCGGATATTTTGGTCAAAAACTTTCAAAGCAAGTCCAAATATGCAGATGTCAGTTCAGAAATGCAGGTACCAACACGTCCGCGGCCGCAATGTTCCTCCAAGATGTATTAAGTACATCATTTTATGAAGCAGTTGTAACCCATGTCTAGTGTGAAACATATTCAGACAGGTTCATAGTTTTCTTGTTAAATCAAAACATATTATAACATCAGTAGCAACAACAGATTACTGTGTAATTACTGTTTTTATGATAGCATTTATGTCGGAATAACCCAATAGTTTATCCGATAAAGTCTCGACCAAGTTTCGTTGCTATAATTTATTTTTCGTCCTAGCTATCATCAAAAATTAATTCTATCGAAATATTAATTGCTGCTCCTCATAGTCAATAGTTTTTCATGGAGATTTTCATTTTTATACTGACTTCATTATTATTCATCTGTTGACCATAATATTCAACTCTAATTACTCGACTTGAGTATCAAAAAATCGGATTGTATTAATAATATAAATTAAAATTGAGAGTAAATTTTGGATAAGTAAGATACACATCGATGTATAATGTTAAAATATTTTATTGATTCGTTTGAGAATCAATGATTTAAATTCACAACTGTATCAAAGTTTTATCCCGCAATGTATTCATCATACCTAGAAATGTAGTGGAAGAATGCTTTGGATTTTATATCGACATATTGCATTATATCAAAATATGTACGTAAGTGTAATATTTGTAATTAACACCGATTTACAAAAGGTAGTTATTATTTTGTAATTTTTAGCCATTTTTTTACAATAAAAATCTCAACTAGTGTGTATATAATGAATTTTGTTTTAATGTTTTTGTATGTAGGTATGAAACACTATCGGATTGTGTGTTCCCTATACAGTCAAAACAAACGATTACGTATGCTTATTGGATCTAGATAGTTTAATATGAATATACATAATATTCAATTATGTGAAGAATAATGGAGAAAATAGGGGGTGGGATGTCCCAAAGACATTAGTTAAAGTGCCTAATTATAAAGAAATTTTAATATAAATATTATACATATTGTTTTTAATGAGCGGCAAACAAGGCTACGAAGAATACATAGTGAGTAATGGTCAATAACTCAACATTAACTATTTCAATGATAAATTCTTTAGAAAATTCATTTATTTTATTATTTTTTTATTTATTGTATTGGTTTTTAGTTAAAATATAGTTTAAATAGTAACTTATTCTAGACTCGAAACAAAACTCGATGATTTCTTTTCATTATAGAAATAAACAATAATCTGTAAATATATAAATGTACCTAACGGTCCCTTTCAGGAAGGGAAGTTGATATTGATGTTTACCGTAGGTATACATTTCTGTAGTAGGTCATTTACATTTGGACAATGAGAGGTGTTTGAAAAAAATATACAACAAACGCAACAATACAACAATTGCACTAGTAACATTATTGTACTTCATCTATGGGGGTTATTTTTCAAATAAATATATTATGTTGTAGGGTGGATACTTCAGAACAGGGTCACCAGATGTTCTGTTAAAACGGACGTATTATTTCATTCAAGATTTTGGCTATTCTGATTGTATAAAAACAATGAAAAAATATTTGTATTTGGTTTTTACTGCCTTTGTGGCGGATTTTGAGTTGACATTTCAAAATATAATTTACCTATATAATAAAAGTGATGATGTTGCCAAATGTATACAATAATATGTATATAATAATAAAAAAATCGTTATACTTTTGGTAGGTACTGTAATCTTTGTTTTTAGTAAAATAAAAATACCATTGGATAAAACATGAAGCATTCTCAGCAGTGTTCGCAAATGTCGTTAGACCTGAATATATCTTTAAACTTAGATTAATGAAATTTTCGAATGAGATACTTCCATCAAAATCTTATTTATTTATTAAAAATCCTTTTTTAAAGGTATAATAATATCAGAAGTAGGTAGGTACAATATAACTTTATACAGTAGTAAATAAAATATATAACTAATACTATAATCAATAGCAAATTATTTTAGTAATTTTTACTAAAACATGAATAACAAAATACTTTGTATAATCCACTTCACATTTATATTTCTTTAAAACGTTTTCCGAAAACAATAGGTACGTTCCTATTCCATTTAGTTCATGTTGATATTTTATAACGCTAAAATAAGACCGTAAAATTTAAATCTACAATTTTAGTATGTTCCTATTTTAGTTACAATAGTTACTGAATAGGGGGTATTATGTAATTTCTAATTAATTTTAATCTATGATGATGGTTTTTGTTTTTGTGTAATAATAATAATCAAATTTACATAGCGCCGTTTTATGATATCAAGACCATTCCAAGGGCGCTCAGTTCTTGTGAAATATCAATTAAACCGTAACCCAGTTCTTGTGAAATATCAATTTCTCACTCTTAACTATATGGATTTTATATCCTTAAAAATAACTTGTTTAGTATTGTGGTCATACATCGCGGAAGGTAATAAATTTCGGGTATTCCGGAAACGCAAACCATATGTGAGACAATATTACTATGTAGGTAGGTACTTACATATGTATGGAGGAAGGTACATAATATCTATGGGGCGGAAGAATAGGGTAGGTAGATATCATATTTAGCGGTTTCTAACATACATAAGTACTTAGAATACAATTAAATGTTTTAATTTATATAGACGAAATATAAACATACGAACGGTACCTAAATAGGTATCGTTATTACGAAAATAAATGTGTTTAGAATTTATTTTGATAAGAATTTTTTTCAGTTTTTCTCCTCACTACTCTAAGGGGATATAGTGGGGAGTTGTGAATTCGCAATTTTTAAGGTTATTTTTTTATTGGCAGATTATCAACTAGTATCATGATGAGATTGTATACGGAAAATTTCATCACACTGTATCTGTGTGTATGTGTGTGTTCTATATGTAGGTACTATGTGCTATATACTTTATCGATTTTAGGCTAAAGTAATCATTAGGTTATTTTAAAATTTTGCACATTTGTATACCTATTACCCGCTTAGACCCCATTAGATTTTGAAGGACATATATTATGATCAGTGATTCTCAATTTTTTTAACTGCCAAATATTTCAAAGTGACCCCAAGCTCAGGAAACTTTAAATTTCATATTTTTATTTTCAATTTGCTTAAAAGGCACATCTATTATGTATGTACATAAAATGGTATTGAAAATTAATCAAGTTAAGTATTTAATCATAATAAAGTATTAAAAGCAAAAATAATTTAACAAACTCATTTCATGAAAATGAATACCTACTTTGTTGAGTGATTTGGTAGTGAGGATTATATCGTTGGCCACAATCCTCTTGTTTTTAATAATTACATTATTAAAGACAAGAGAGTGGGGATGCTCCCAGCAACTAAACAAAACGATTTAAAAAAACTCTGGAATACTCTGAAATGGCAAAATCTATGTAGGGAACTAGCTAAACAGGGGGGCAAGTCCGATCAAACAGTGTAATTAAAACCCTCCTTATTACCCATATCGTGGATATAATTATCTTATGGCGTTCTATAATAGGTATGTTAAAATATTATAGAAGCATAAGATAATTATATCCATGACATGGGATATCACGAAGGTTTTGATTCTAACGTTTGACCGGACTTGCCCCCCCTCTGATTACAAGGTTTGAACAGAAGATTCATTCCCACTGACTACGGTATACTTCAGTTTTAAAGTTCTAAAGACTTCATTAGAGAAAGATACCCATTCTCCTGCTGGGAATCGAACCCCGGGCAACACCATCGATCATCTGTAATATTATTTTTGGTATGCAATATCGCATGATATTATAAATAAAGCTCAATCACATTTTCTTTAATTTATTATTATTATAAAATGTTGTCATTTAACAAAAACTCATTTGTTTTAAAAATAGGTACCAACCTATCTATATCTTGTCTTTATGGTTACCTACAAAAGAAAATAAATTGTTAAAAATAGTGTATGTGGAAACCAAACTGTTACCAACTTGTGCGTTATTTATGATTTCTCGAGTGACTTTTGACACATTTATTTCAGTTCTGATTGATCTTTGTTGTTCTTCAACAAGATCCTTTCCTCCCTCGTTAATTTCCCACCTTTCTTTAACATCACCTTCTTTTTGGCATGTCAAACTGTTTCAGATATACCTATATTTCTTCGTCACTCTTAATGTGTTACTTTGTTGACAGATTATGTTAGGATCTCAGGAATTTTTGAAGAGGGGAAATATAACGCCATATTTATTTACCTTCCTAGTGATTTTTAAAACTTTTTTCAGGATGCGTTAATCAGACTATGTAGGCACTGGATTCTTATGTAAATCTTTTAATCTTTCATTTACAAATCAAATTCAGTAAAATCATAAAATATTATTAAAACGTCTGCCATCATGGCTCAGTGGGTTTGGTATCTGACTCTTGAGCGAAAAGTTCCGGGTTCGATTCCCGGTCGAGACACAGTTTTTAGTCTGGATCTGTGAGACGATAAATATCGTAAGTCTTCAGTGGCAACTTGTTATTGGGTGCATGTTCAATTAATATTTGACATAGTACCTACATGTTAGTTGCCCGAGAAATATTAAATATATACTTAAATACAAAAAAATATATAAAAATAAATCACTATTTGGTAGTCCAAAGGCATGTGCTGTGGTGTATTTTTTTTATTGTTTAGTTACTTTAATTTATTTAGTGTTTATTTATGTTATTTTTTAAAATGATAAATATTTGTCACTTACCTACTGAAAGAGGTGAAGCAAATAATATAGAAAAAAGATAGATGTATTAAGACATTAAGAATCACAAAATCTATTTGATCCGTAAACAGATAGGTACATGTGTGTTTATATTGGGAAAATTGACGAATAATTAGAAAGTTTATCATCTTGGATCTTAATTATTTATCGAAATCAAGAGAGCTCAAAGATTGTTGCTTAAAGAACTTTAAACCATTGCAATTTTTACTATATCTGGGTAATTTATCAGGCTACGATTGACGTAGCAGGTGCTTTGAAAATAATATTATAAATTTATTTATATAAATAAAATACAGTTATTTTTTTCCTTAATAAATTTATAATTCAATAAAATGCTTGTCGATAGTTCTACATTTATTGCCTAAAATCTTAATAAGGTAGGTACCTTTTTGATCTGCAAAATATGATTGTCGTACCTACATATACCTAATACATATATTATATTCTTTTTCTTGCCTACCTATGAAAACAAACATGGTTAGACTTTCCTTGAATTAAAATCAATTTGAAGTACCTAAATATTTAAAAAGAGTTAATTTATGAAAGAAATTAACTAAAAATTTATTTTAAATCGAAACAAGAAAATCAAAATTGAGGACATTCTTTTGAAATTATTCTCAAAAGAAATTCATAAAAATACTCCTCGTTTTATGTACTTGATAAGTATGGCATTAATGTTTACTTTGTATGAAATACAAAATTGTTCAAATTTATCAAAATATCCATTGCAATAATCCAGTACAGACAGACATGTGAAGATTACAAAAGTGTACAAAAGACATGGTAATTTTTTGAAAATAATACACATAAAGTACCTACCTATGATCAAATCAATAATATTGATTTCAATAAATATATGTATGTAACTACCCTACCACCACGGCATATCCCTCAATGTGAGGTAACCAGCGAAGGGTATGCCAGTGTGCATCGCCTTGTAAAAGGAAACGCGAATCGTCGTTTATCACCAAACACCAACCTCGTCATACATAAATAGTATATAGCTAATGTGAATCCTTCTAAATCGACTAAACAGTCTTATTTTTTAGGATTTCTATAAATTTATAAATAGATTATTGGTTTGTCTTCCTGTAGAGACAGATACCTTCATCACATACATACTTACTTAAATGTTGTTGATGAATAACCTCAAAGTTTTCATAAAATTTAAATTTAATGGCACAAAGTTGGTACCTATGTTACTATTTGGAAAGTCATTATATGAAACATACTGCAGCCAAATATAAATAATCCATTTCATTTTAGTGTACCTACCTACACTAAAAATAATAAGCATTACCCCAAAAATAGCTAAAAATTCAACATAAAGCACATATTAAAATACGCCCATTGTAAATAAAAGTTAATGACTGTGTACAATTATTGCACGAAAATATGGAATTGTATAGATTAAATAATTAATTTGTGTTAAATGATGCTCTATATCTTCACTTGATAATATGATACCTATTATTAATACAACGCATTATTAATATTTTTTAAATTTATAAATTAGGTATATTTTCATCAAAAAACATTTCGATGCAAGATTGTTGCTGAACATCCCAGTAATAATTAATTTTTGAGTCATTTGTTTCATTGAGTGATTATGGGACACAGTTTGGAATATAGAAAAAGAGAAAAAATCTGCCGTTTTTTAAATATATGGAGGTACCTAATTTGACCGTTGAAATCGTACATACATGCATATATAACACAACGGCATATCCAGCAATTTGGGGTTACCATCGACAGATGTGTGGGTGTGCATTAACTTATAAAAGGAAGCACGACACATGCATGTATGCCCACATACTAGTCTCTTCTCACCTTAAAAGGAAAAATTCAGAAGAGGTGGTGAAATCGAAATAAAATATTGAATGAAGTAGTTTTATTTTTAAAATCTTTAAAATATTTAGATGGGTAAGTAGGTACTTATGACACGTTATTTTATCATGTCTTAACCTTAAAAATGTATAAATCAGTACTTGATCAAAATCTAATCTTAATCTACATTCGCATTTTATTTCGCATTGGCGCTGAATGGAAGATAAATGTTTTTTTACGTTTCTTTACTAAACCTCAAGCATTCATGCAAAGTAACAACATATTTATCCAAATATTTTTGTGTTTTTTAATTTAAAATATATATATATATATATATATATATATATATATATATATATATATATATATATATATATATATATATATATATATATATATATATATATATATATATATATATATATATATATATATATATATATATATATATATATATATATATATATATATATATATATATATATATATATATATATATATATATATATATATATATATATATATATATATATATATATATATATATATATATATATATATATATATATATATATATATATATATATATATATATATATATATATATATATATATATATATATATATATATATATATATATATATATATATATATATATATATATATATATATATATATATATATTCATTTTTAAACCAATTGAAGCAGATATACCTTCTAGTTGGCTGATCATTTCCACCATTTCATCGACATCCTCCGAGATTAACACAATATCATCGGCGAATCGCAAATTGTTTAATCGCTCTCCGTCGATAGTTATTCCTTTACTTTCCCAGTTTAATTTTTTAAAAACATTTTCTAGAGCAAGGGTGAAGAGTTTGGGAGAGATGGTATCGCCTTGTCTTATACCTCAGTTTATATAAATTTTTTCCGTGTTTTCATGTAAGCGGATGACTGATGTTGCGTTTTTATAAATGTTATTCAGCAGCAGGTATAAGTATACATTTATTTAAATTTTGTTAAAACAATTATTGTATAAGGATAGACTGGATTTCCATCTCGTTTATAATTTATAAATGATACCTAATCACAGTAATCACTTATAAAACAATTTCATTTTGGCGTTGGTGGCGTTTGGCAACTTTTTTCAAACGAAGAGATTTGAAAAAAAATGATTAATAGGGAACTCAATAAGAAGGCACAATTGATGAAAATTGCGCCAGCACATAAAGTGATCGCGTAAACCAGCCGATGACAGGTTGTCAGCCCTGTAGGTGCTTTGAGTTTCTGGACCTCCTATAATATTCCAACTTCGTCCCTATTGAGATGTTAAACAATTTAATATTACTTAATTTTTTGGTAAAATCATAGCGGCGCGGTCAGATTATGATGGTTTACTTGAAAAACTTAATGATCAATGATCAAAGCCAATTTATTGGCTTAGGAAAATAGTTGCTATTTGATTTTGTTGAAAAACACACATAACACTCTGGCCAACTTTAATATCATTGTATTTATCGAGCATCCTATGAAGTTAATATACGCCTAGAATAAATTAGAGTACACTTTGATAGGTACAACAGTAATTAGTACTTTTAATTTACAACATTGTATAAGGTAGGTACAAATTAAATACTCCGAGCATTTATAATTGTTCTTATAATAGTATATAATTACCATTACAAAAAAAAAGATTTGATAACTCAAATAAAACGTGGCAGTAGTCAATGGTTAGTTAGACAATTATTTCTCTACGAGATACACTTTGTTTATTTTTGTATTTAGGCATAAATTATGTGTACACAAATTTAACGGAATATGATGTTATCCATTTTTTCTGTAATAAATGTGAATACACATCGTTGTCAATCATTTACCAGATGGTAGATATTGAAATAATTATAGTTCATTTTTTTGTTATCTTTGGGTTACTTCGGGTAGGTACTTAAATTGAAAACACAAATATAATTTTATGTTCAGCTACTCCTTAGATTTGTTAATAACAAAGCTTTTTTCTCTGGATATAATAGTTTAATAGTTATTAGGTATATTTGAACTTATTAAGTACACCACGTCCATTGATGAAGAAATACAAGAGAAATTCTAGTAACGTTAACAAATTGATGTTCTTCACCCACCACCATCCGTTTTGCTTATGGGGACTAATAACGGCCTCTTGTAAAACTTAGAAAGAATTACATAGAGAAAATTCTAAAACCTTGCAGACACTGCACTTAAAGTTCCAAAGAGAGCTAATTATGTGGATACAACTGGTAGTGAAGATAAGAGTGCACCGTATTTTAGACAGAAAATCTTGAAAGCCTTAAAGTTGCTATTCGTGGCTACAAGATCCGCATGTCCAATGTGTCCAAAGGAATATTTTCCATATGTCCAATGAGTCAGAGGAAAAGTTTTACAAAGGAATATTAAAAAAATTCTGTAAAACAGTTATCAAAATAAAACTTTAAATGGACTTCCATGTCTCGTTTTGGTTTTGCACTCTATTCAGTATTTATATTTTATGCAAGACTATGACAGCAAGACTACAAAACTTTTGCTCATCATTTATCAAAAAATATTTGTTTGTGTACCTATAGGATTTTTTTACAAACAATTTTATGTTAGCTTATATATAAATTTTTATGTTTTCATATTTGCTAGTATGAAGATATTCATAAAATCTTCTTAATGTTTTTATTTTATTGTATCCTTAGGTACATAGAAATAATATAAACTGGGTTTGAAAAAAAAAAAAATAACCTGCGCATTATTACTATCGGTCTTAGAGTGCAACTAGATTAGCACGACTAAAATAGTTAAGATCGGTATTAAAAAAATCCTTATCCTATCCTTGTCCCCCCCTCTCCTGTCCCCTTCATTTCTTATTGTTTTTGTTTTATATGTATTAATATTTTCATTATATGTTTTATTCATATATTTTTTTGGTACGTATCATCAAAACAATATACTTCAACTATGTTGGTTGGAAGATGTTGCCATTTGGCAACAAGCCCGCCATTGGGCACATGTGCTCATAGAGTTTTAAATAAATAGGTATATAATCTTACTTATAAACGTATACTAAGATATGACTAACTAATTCACCGAATTGTTTACGAACACTTTCTTTTATTTTTTTTTCCTATGGCCGCATTGGCTTCACAGATGTCAAAAAATAGATAAATGCATCTAATTTTTGGATAACTGACAACGAAAAATGAAAATTAACACCGCGTTGTGCCGTGTTGAGTCAATTTAAACACGATTGCGATGAAGAATAACAAGGAAAAACGTTATAAGTATTAAATTTTTCTGTCAATCTCAAATATGCGTCGGATCATAATGTGAAAGATCCGCCATTTTGAAATACTTGGTATGACGCATTAGTCAAGCGTTAAACAACCTCTCGACCTGTCCTAACTTGACGTCTATGAAATAAAGGTGTAATAAAGATAGTCACAGTTTATAAGTAAACTTTTTCGTTAATCACCCTCCGTAACCAGGTACCTAGTTTACGTTTATATTACATATACACTTAATTTCCTATATGTAAATTTATATTTGCTGATTTTTCCTTTTCCTCAAAACATCCTCATGCTTAAATTGATGGTCGATGCGTAAATTGATAAGTATTTAGTGTTAAAGATAATTTTTCAAAGAAAAAAATGCAATGAATAAGCTTTTAACGGGAATATTTCACCTATTCAGAAACTTAGCTTTTAAAGGATCAGACAATTTCATAACGAAAGTCCTGTTAAGATTAATAAAAATTAACATCTATAGAAAAATATTAATTAAAGATATAAAAAAACTCGCCTTAACATACTTTACGTTCTAAAAAAAATATTAGATTGAGTTCAATAGCACCTACTCTCGATTGAGAAAATATTTTCTTGAGAGAAAAAATTTACTTCTTCGATCAATGTTTTGTGTTTTTTCTTAATACAAGATATTTATATTAAGTACCTACTTGGTATGAAAAAAAGAAAAAAAAATATGATGAAAGTATTTATTAAATCGAAGAGACCTGATTTTTTTGATTAGGTATAAGACCGGGAATTGAGAAAATAAAACGAACTTGTTTTTTCCATGTATTTTATCAATTTTATAATGGTAAAAATATTATTTTATGAGAATACTTTTTTTTAATCTTTATTTTTTAAATTGTGATTCCTTTATTCTTAAAAACTGTAGGTACAAAATTACTGAGGGATAATATTACTCTATCTAGTTTTTTTTAGTTTAAAATCTTTTATACATTTGGAGTTGAACATCATTCGTTTTAGGGGAAACTTTAATTAGGACGTTGCTTACAGTTGTAGTTCCCTAGTAATACTATTTATAGCTTAAAAGCAGAATTCAGTCGGAATTTCTTGCGGTTATTTATTCGTTCCTTGTTTCTCAACAACATGCCCCTTGTCACATATGCCAAGTTCCTTAAATTTCTGTGATTAAATACTTTACGTTGATTTATGATTGTAAGAGATGACTCTTTTAAGCAATTTATAATATTCAAGATAATATTTCATATTCCACAACCTTTTTGTCTATGTGTATAAACATACATACCTAGATATAGTTTAGAAAAAAATGATAATTAAAAAAGGAGATAGATTGCATTAAAATATGATTCTTAAAACGATTCGAATTTTAAAAACCGACATTATCTTAATATGTATATAAAAATCTCGTATCACGATGTTCGTATATGCTACATAATCTCCGAAACCGCGCAAACGTTTTCAATGAATTTTTCTAAATTAGTAGATTCTAGATTGACCCGATTACAATTGATGGACAGCAAGTCACAAGATGTGATAAATACAAGTATCTTGGGAACATGATACATGAGTCAGGAAGCCTGGAAACTAACATTCAGCACCGTATTGCCGCAGCCTGGCTTAAATGCAAAGAAGTGACTGGAGTAATCTGTGACAAGCGAATGCCAGTGAAGATGAAAGGTCATGTATACAAGACAATGATCAGACCAGTGTTGACATATGGTAGCGAGACCTGGACCGTCACTTGAAGACAAGTTCAGTCAGTGCAAACAGCCGAGATGAAGATGCTTAGGTGGATGTGCGGCGTAACGAGAAGAGATAAAATACGAAATGAATATATAAGAGGTAGCCTGGGTGTACGCGATGTATTCGATAAGCTGATGGAGAATAGGCTGAGGTGGTTCGGGCATATCCTTAGAAAACCGCCAGAATATATAGGAAACACTGCACTGGACCATCGAGTGTCTGGCAAAAAATCCAGAGGGCGTCCCAAAAAACGATGGAAAGACCTGGCAGCTGAGAACATGCAGGAATGTGATGTCTCTGAGGATGATGCTCAGGATAGGGCGAAGTGGAGGAGCGCAGTGAGGAGAGCTGACCCCACCACCATGTGGGATACAAGCTAAGGAAGAGAGAGAGAGTAGGTTCTAGATTGAAATATAAAATACATTGTTTTAGATCCAATATGGGGCGCTGTTTTTGAGATGTAAAAAATATTATTTCAATATTTTTTTTATTTATTATTTTAGATTTCTCATCCAAAAATAAATATACTGCAGATTTTGACTTCTCTACACCCCCCCAAGAATTATTTGTATGATAAAAGGTCGTAATTCATTTCAAGTTGTGTAAACTCTCAATGGATGGCGGTACGAACAAATCTATTGGCATACTCTTTTACACATTTAGATTAAACACACTCAAATGTACGAAAAAAATGGTTAAATACTTACATAAAATGTGGTCATTATAAAATGCGGTCTACATGAAGGCGGTCTGTGGCAGAATAAAGTCTGCCCGGTCTCACTAGTTCATTATATATTTTTTTTTAATTTTGTAGTCAGTGATCAACGAAACATTTTCACTTTGACGATATTTTTCTTCTATCTTAGTAGATACTAGTTAGATATCTTGATTTTTATGAAATATTTTTTTTTTGTTGCAAAACAGTCAAGAATTGTACCCAACGGTGTTTGTGTGCAACATTGCCTATTTGGTAAATATGAATGCTGAGCATTGACACACTTATTAATATTAACACACTTATTAATATTATAATAAGGTTGTTTTATAAACAGGCATCATAGTCCTAAAGACGTTAGAATTTCTTAAAAAATAATAACTGCAAAGCTTTCAATAAATCAAAAATAAACTAAACGGTAAAGAAATTAAATAAATAATTATTATCTTAATAATTAAAAGTTCAATTTTACGTTTTACTTGTTTTTGCTAGTTGAAAAAAATCCATCCATCAAAATCATTCTTTAAAAGGAAGTTAGAGTTATGTTTAATGGAACTCTTGGTAGTTTTTATGGAATAATATATAGTCGGCCTTCGTGGCTCAGTTGGTTAGGTATCTGACTGCTGATCCAAGGGTCCCAGGTTCGATTCCCGGTGGAGACATAGTTTTTAATTGTATTTTCAGTCTGGATCTGTGAGACGATTAATATCACAAGTCTCCAGATTTCCAGAATGTGACAACTTGTTATTGGGTGCATGTTAAATAATTATTTGACATAGTACCTACCTGTTAGTTTCCTGAGTACGTAAAAAAAATCCTTTTTTTCCTCAATATCAGAGTATGTAAGTTGCGAAAATCAAAACAGATTCAGTAATCGTTTCATAGAATTTTATAATATACTTCCTACAATTATTATCGACATGAATGTGCTTATAATACCACGTATTTTCTTCCTGCATATCAGAGTAGCTGATATCCGGTGTTCATCAAAGTAAAAATGTACAACTTTTTTGATAAATATTGATGACTGTGCTATCATCCTAGATTCGATAGACAGCTGATGGGAGGTTTATTAAAATTTATTACTTGCGTAAGACTCAATTATTTAATTACGGGATAAATAAAATATACAAAAAACAAATATTATGAAATTAACAAATAATAAACCATTAACAATTGTCCATTGATATCATTAAATAATCACTAAAGTATATTAGGTACAACAAATAATAAAAAAAAACATATCGTTAGCAAATGTTAATATTTTTGCCTGTGACGGAAAAGAAAGAGAAATAAAGGTGATAGATGGACTTAAATTGTTGCTGCTATGATGTAAAAAGTTTACGTTATGCATCTATATTGAGTTTTTGTAGATCGTAAAAAATAGAATATTTACAAAATAATAATAAAAATATACACAGATATAAATAAATATTACAAAAATACCGTTGATGAATCAATACATTAACAAAAAATGAGTTCCTATCGTACTATGAAATAAGTAAATATTACATAAGATAACTATTTTCATGCACATTCATTCCTGTATTTTTACTGATTAGTATACAATAATAATAAATTTGTTGGTTTCTTTAGATATTATCTGACAAAGTTTTTTTCTTCATATTAACAGAAATATGTTTAAAAAAAGACCAAGATATGACCCCCTCAAAAATATTTTAATCTGATAAGATATCCACTGATGATGGTTTAAAACTTGGTGGTTTCATTACTAGGGCTGCCAAATTTATATTTAAGTAAATATATTAATGCAATTATTATTTAGATCCATTATTTTCTTATATTGCCTATTTTAAATGTTTTTTTTGCGAATCGTGCTTATATCATTTTAGTTTTCGTTAAAATTATATATTGATATTAATTGTTTATCATCAATATTATTTTCAATTTTAATAGTAGAATTATAGATTTTTTTATTGATAATGAATTTGATAGAAAAAATGTATATTCTTTGATATATCCACTTATTTTTTAAAGATGAACCTACCTATCAATTTTCGAGTAAAAGTCTCATAGTTTTTTTCTTAGGACGATTTTCTGCGTCTGATTTAACAATTATTGTAAAAAAAATATTACTTTTCTGTAAATATAGCGACTCAGGTAGCCAATTGTACTTATTGATGATATGTTTGTCATATTTAGCAAAAACTCACGGGATTTTTGATATTAATATCCATTGTTATATTTTTATGAATAAGTAAATTTATAAAAATAAAATTGATAAGAAATTGGCGTGTCAAAAACCATCTAGTAAAATATTAAATCAGACCTCAAGAAAGTAGGTAGCTACTTTAAAAATAAGATTCCTGATTTAAAAAAAAATCATCGGATCGATTTTGGCCAATGATGAAGCGATTTTGCAAGTCTCGTTTTAATTCTAACGTTTATCACGTTTTCCTATCGCCCCTCGCTTTCGTAAAATAACATCACATTTAAATTAAATTAATATTAAAATTCGGCTGCTACCTACCTGTGCATTAAAACAAAAAAAAAATACGTGTCCCAAACAACGAGCCGCCCCTGATACACAGTGTATGTCGTGTTTGCAACGGCTTCCCGTCGCGCCCAGTGGCGCACAATGGTGCTCCCCGTCCGACCAGAAATAACAAACAATGCCCGCCTCTGTATGGAGCGCTCAGCGCCCACAGAGTTCAGGAAACATTCTCGTTTTGTCTCACAACTTTTGTTCCGATATTATTTGTTGCGGGAACACTTTTGTTTCCATGCGCGGCGCTTAACATAAATCCTCTAAGTCCGGGGCGTGTGAATTTCCCGGTCATAATAATAATATACATACCTTTACTTTATATAATATTATGTCTCTAACTTAAACCTGTGAATTTATGTTTGATCTACATACAAACCGCCAACACTCGAGATGATCTAGTGTATACTTCTTTATAATTATATATCTCGACTGATTTTAGATCTAATGTCCCCTAATCAACATAGCAAAAAACCCAGATGAAACATCTGAGGATGCGTGCTACTTGGAAAGGCATCTTATCTTCCGTGTCAAAGTTTTAGGGATATCTTTATATGTATAATTCTTCCGTACGTGTGTATGTCACTGAACTCCTCCTAAACGGCTGAACCGATTTTGATGAAACTTTTTGTGTGTGTTTCTGTGAGTCCCTGAATGGATTAGATTCACAAAAAGGAATTAAATAAAAGAATAATAAAAATGGGAATCGTTATAAATATTTTCGGAATACGCATTTTGAATAGTGGGAACATTGGCTTCCAATATGTCATAATATTATGCAATGTTGGTTATGTCATTAAAACTTGATGTTTTTGTTTTCATATTTCTAATATTTTATGAAATTATTAAGTTATTTGTATATTTTCTTATTATTATTGTATAAATCTATATAGTTTTTTTACAAGTATACTCTGTTTTATTAAGTGGTATTATGACGATAGGTATATCAAAGTTATCTCTATGTAATGTTTCGTAATATTTACGTTTAAATATTTAAATTAATTTATGAATATTATATTAAATTATTTAGTTTTATGTATATTATCATTATATTATCGTGTGATATTATTATATTGTGATATATTCTGTTCTTGATAGCCGAATTTTATAAACATCCGTAATGTAAAGTGAGGTTATAAATATATATTTTACTATAAAATAAGGTTATAACTATACATTTTGTTTGAAAGACATACAGATAATCTTATGGCATTTCTAATTTTTTTAAATGATAACGAGAGAGAGAGAGAGAGAGAGAGAGAGAGAGAGAGAGAGAGAGAGAGAGAGAGAGAGAGAGAGAGAGAGAGAGAGAGAGAGAGAGAGAGAGAGAGAGAGAGAGAGAGAGAGAGAGAGAGAGAGAGAGAGAGAGAGAGGACAACGTCTGTCGGGTCCGCTAGTATGGAAGTATATTTTTTTCACACTTTTCTGTCGTTATGTACTTGAACCCATCGTATGTTTTCACCGGTTTCACTTTGATTTTAATAAGTAGGTTACCTTTTCAAAGACTAACAGCCAGTTTCATAAAAAGCAGCAAAAGGACCCTTTAGTAGTTAAAGGTTCTTTAAAAATTTAAAGTCGCCTTTAAGTCGTTGCGTTTCATAAATAATAATGACGCGTACTTTAGTAAAAGGCAGAAATGTCACAAAAACACCTGAAAGTTGGCAATATTGCTATCAAAATCTATGGAAACATAGCTCAAAGCATAGGTAAATCTTTCTGTTTACTACCATATAATGTATTATTTCTGTCATTGAATTGATCATTGGTGTATAGGACATGTTTATGGAACAAAACTTATCAAAAAATTCTCCTTAATTCTACTTTTCCATGTGGTCGATTCTTTTCCTATATACTTTTCACCGCCGTATCACAGTACCTACGCATCTTCTAATTATCTCATTTTGAAAACATCATTTTGCTATTTTATTTATATACTAAAGTACGAAGACACTGGACTTTAAATTAAACTGAACTTTGTGACATTTTGTTGTTCTGAAACGCAATTTATTTTAAAGTCGACATTAAGTCTCCTTTAATTTTTATGAAACTGGGCATAACACTATTATTATTATGGTATTAAAATTATTATACTTAACTTTCTTGTATTGTACTTTTTACAGCAGCGTTACTCATGAAGTTGATAACAGTAAAATTAAGATCAGCTTCAGATTTAATCAATCTTTGAAGTAAAATGAATATAATAGAATAAGAATATTAATTTATACAACAATTATTGAAAAATTCATAGTAAACATTGATATTAACAAATTTCCGTGATTAAATGTAGAGAAAGATTAATATTTGATTATAATCGAGTACTGATTTATACATGTTTAAGATTAAGACAAGCAAAGAACGTATTAAGAACGTGTCATGATTACCTAGCCCCCCTGATTTGTAAGGAGTTTATATTGTTTAATTTATTTTTTAAAGAATGAAACAAGTACATATACATTATACATCCTCAAAAAGAAAATTCATAAACATCAATATGCTTACGTATGGATAGGTCTGTTTTTTTCGTTGAGTAAAATGTCATTATCAGCCGGTGTTTGCCCACTGCAGTGTATAGGCCTGCCTTCTCATACTCCACTCTTCCCGTTCCTACGTGATCCCCATCCACTGGGTTCCAACAAATTTTATTTGTTTATTTTTATTTTATTTTACATTATTTCTGGGGCAACTAACAGGTACTATGTCAAATATTAATTTAACACGCACCCAATAACAAGTCCTCCATCTATTATGATGTCTTCCATCCGGCTGTTAGGTGGGCGCTCTTGTGGTCTCTCGTTCTCCACTTCACCAGAATATTCGTCCAACTTTTGTCATTCATTGTTGCTTTGTATCTTGCTCATCTCCAGTATTGCGTGGCTATTCTTACAACCACATCCGGATAATATGGTCAAATTTAAAAGTTTAATCGATATAATACGTAATGTTGCAATTTGTAATAATGATTGTGTCAACTATTCATAACTCATTTGATATAGTTTAGCTTTGTATTATAAATATAAAAAAAATAAATTACAATTTTTAAATAATATGTAAAAAATATTTCAATCGTTTATTTTTTGTAAGTATAGTTTGCAATGTAATCAGAAAAACATAAAAACGATTTCAAATAGCATTTTGTGAATTTCTCAAATATTTCTTAAAGGTGTTGATTTTTCATTATTGTCTAATAATATACCACGTATGTATATGACGCACGAATTCGATAGTATTTCAATGCGAGATTTTTGTATGAGATAAGGTTTTTACTATCATTGTTTGAATATTTGCAATAAAATTATATTTTTATGATAAATTCAATTACAATTGTCAACCTGCAGACAAATTTGGAAACATAATAGCACTTTTTTAATATTTTCCATGAGAAATGTTATTCAGCTATATCATATTACGGTATAGGTATACACAATACATATTATATCTATTTTTTTTATTTAATGAACTCTTTTATTGTGAACTATAATTTTGCAGATTTATATTCAATTAAGCTGTCAAATGAGAAGACGCGCACATAATGGACGACCCCCAGGGGCGCCTTGCGCCAGCCATACACCACGGGTGAGGCACGCCACTAACTTGATACGCCTCTGTTCATGTGAAAATAATCACACACTTTTAATGTAGACTTAGATATCTGAATACGTTGTTTGCATATTTCCATCGAAATATATCCACTAAAAATAGTTGCATGTAACACATGAGATCCAACTGTCGATAGCGATAGTATGTATAGTTGAAGAATAAGTACCAAACTATAAACCCATAAATACAAATATCACCAAGTCTCCAGAATGTGGCAACTTGTTATTGGGAGCATGTTAAATTTATACGAATATATGTACATACCATCACGACATATATCACTGTGTGGGGCGACAGGTGTGCGTTACCTTATAAAAGGAAGCGCGACACATGCGTGTTACGCCTGACCACACTAGTCTCGTTTCACCTAAAAAGACAACATTCAGAATGGATGGATGACCTCATTGCTGAACTTTGTGAGATGTTATTATTTGCCTGTTTTTGTTATATTTTCAAATAGGTACCTGGCTCTTACGGAACAATATTATAGAATATAGTGGAAGCACTATTCCGTTACCTCCCAGTGAGACAAATTTTATTATTTGAAATAGCAACCACCCGTTTGTTGGCCGAGAAACTGTACAAAAAAGTATACCGTAATCACAGCTTTGCATTTATTTAATATTATCTTAATTTTAGGGTAGGTACATACATAATACACTATGTATACGAGTACCTACTTCGTTCGTCCATACTGTCACAGTATACCCCACAATATATGGTTACCAGTGACAGGTGTGCGGGTGGGTGCGCATTTAACCACAACACATGCGTGTATATAAAAAGGCTACATTCAGAATGGGTGGTGAACCTTATTGCTGAGTAGACACTAACTCGTACCTATACTAAAATCGAATCGATTGTGCATACATAGATATATGTCTAAGAATTGTATTTTAGGTAAAGAATTCTTCTAACGAACAGTGTATTTTCTCCGGACTACTAGAATATTTTCCCGATTATTGTAGAATTAAAACACTATTGACGTTAACTTGAATCAACTTCACGTAGTTTCTGAACCAAAGAGTTTAGATTCATTCATAAGTAACTGCTATTGTTATATGTAGGTATATTACATTAAATAACATCCGGTGATAATTTTTTTTTTGGATTTGATGAGTACTTTAGATATATTACCAAAAACAAGTTAATTTTTCATTTGATAATCCTCCCATTGATGCATTCAAACCGATATGTGAGGGAACATAAACATGATGTTTAGCCAAGTCATTCAAATGAGTTGATTTATCAAGTCCCGCTAATCTTGGTTTAGAATAGACTTAATTAAGTTAACAATGATGGCTCAAGGCGTGTGTACATTGTGTCGGGAAATCGAGATTAACAGTCCTATAAAAATATATTTATTTACGTCGAGAGGTTTCTGGCAAAATTAAATTTATTATAGTCTATTTATAGTAGGTATTGTATCTATTGTCAGTTTGGCTAGCTAGATTTTTCGTGAAATTGACCAATAATTACTGTTTTCCAATGGATTGACTCAAGAATTAGTGATGAGCAAAATCAAAATTCATATTTAGGTATTTTTTATTTATTTATTTATTATATGTAACGCCCTTAATAGGGCATTTACAATAAAAAACAAGATAAATAATAACAATGTAGGCACAACAAAACAACGATAAGTGCAAATACATCAATAACACAAATAATAAAAAAAAATAGTAAAAGAAAGGACAATATAAGACAATATTATAAAATAAAATAGAGATAAATGATAAAAAAGCAAGCAAAAACAAAAACTAGACACAAAAAGAAGAAGAAAAAAAAATAATAAATAACATTTTTAGAGATTCTATTTTTAAAACAGAAAATAAACAAACCAAAAATTAAAAATTATAATTTGCGCTAAGCATCCTTTTGCAACCATGTACCTATAGTGTGTACATTAAATATATCAACTGCACTATATTGGTTTTCAAAACGGTGCAATCTACATATGTATTGGTGAGTTAATAATGAAATTACTTCGAAGATTCTCTATATGAAATGGAAATATATCGAAATCGCGCAAGACTAAAAGTACCAGTAGGTATATCAGATTATTAGTTCATACCTATTTGTTTGTAATATGACAGAAAAAATAAATTGCTGGGGGCTTGTCGTCCTGCAACATAGCTGAGCATGGTCCTTTTGAGTCGGAAAAGTTTTTTTTATTTTTTTGATATTCCTTGTATTCGTATGTAAACTTTTTTTCGTCTCAGTAAATATTTTATTATTATTATAAAATAAAGCGTACCTAGTATACCAGGATCGGAAACGAAATTATAAGGACAGAGTATAAATTAAAGGGTATTTTTTGTGAGCAGTTTAAATGTGGATAAATATAAGAAAACTCCAAAAAAACTCACAAATATACCTACATAAATAAAACAAAGTAGGATTTGTTACACCATTTATAACTCAAGAATGGCAGAACCAATTGGAATGATCTCTTATTTGTTGGATTCGTTTTCGCCCTGAATAGCAGAATAACTATTAAAATATCGGAAAAAATAACGGATAAAATTCACGAAAAAAATTATACAGAAATTTAATCTACATATATGAAAAAAAAAACAAAGTCGGTTTAGTTACACCATTTGTAACTAAAGATGGACCAATTGGAACGGTCTCTTTTTTGTTGGATTCGTCTCCGCCCCGAATAGCAGATGGACTATTGAAGTATCGGAAAAAAATACGTAAAAAATTATACAGATACTTTTAAATGGAATGAGATGGAAGTTTAATTGAATTTTGTTTTCTTAATGTATAATATTATTATTATTAAATTCTAATAAACTATTGAACTTAATACATTAGCTAAAAGTTAAATTGTTTGTCGATACGAAGTTCGCCGGGTCAGCTAGTTTTATATAAAAGGAATGAAGGGAGCCGGTTGAAAACATTTCCACGACCATGTGCATAATGTAAGTGAAGACAAAATAGCCCTTGGTTCTCGCTATTTGCCCCAAAACGGATATGGCATTATATTGAATTGAATTCCATTAAATCACATAAAAAATATTATTTACTGAGTTGGAAATAGAGGTATAAATGAACACTTTATATCTTTTATTGTATACGCCATATTATATAATATCCCACAATACCTCCTATTCAGTAACTATTGTAAGTAAAACAGGAATGTTCTAAAATTGTAGATTTTAGATTTACGGTCTTATATCAGCGTTAGGTATAAAATATCAACTTGGACTAAATGGAATAGGAATGTACCTGTTTTGGCCGGAACGTTCTTAAAAAGTTACTAAATCATGAAAAGTATGAAATTTTTATCATTTTCATAATTATTCAAAATACGTTTGATTCAGTAAATTTTTAAGAACGTTCAGGCCAAAATATGTATGTTCCTATTCCATTTAGTCCAAGTTGATATTTTTAACGCTGAAATGAGACCGTAAATCTAAAATCTACAATTTTATAACGTTCCTATTTTACTTACAATAGTTACTGAATAGGGGGTAATGTTGACCGGTGACATGTATGCGGATGTGCATTACCTAAAGGTAATGAATAAAAGGAGTCACAAAAAAGGCATACTTAAAGGTAATAAAAGGAATCTGGATTTATATCGTTTCACCTAAAATGTATAATGTGTAAGAAATTATGAATAGTGTGTAAGAAATATTTGCTTATACGTTAACTAATTTGAATGTTTTAATTACAAGCATCGCTAAGTAGGTAGTTACCCTACACTTTTCCTAATAAATGTTTAACGAACGAATTGTTTCATATTATGTACTTATCTATTTATGTTTTAATGGAAAAAAATCCGGTATGTAACCCGTGAATGACCCAAAACGAATGTAAGTAAATATACATATATATACAACACATAAAATAATATATCTTAAAGTTGGCATTAGCTTGGGTTTATGGTCCGTGACTCGGCCGACGTGCGTTGAGATTTTAGTCAGAAACAATACGACATGCGAGGTGCTTCGTGAATAGCTCTGTAAATTTTCACAAAGATTAAATTCACTGCTCTGTATTAATAATATTCCTTTAATTTATATCTTGTTTCATTCATTACATCAGTTTAGTCGTGGAAGGTAGGTATCTATTGTTTAATGAATGAAAATACAAACGATCGTGTTAGATCAAGGAACCTGTAATAACAATGGGCTGTAATATTTAAATAAATTACATTTTGTTTATTTTTCTAATAATACACCGAGAGAATGCTTTAAATATGTCGATTTACACCAGAATTACGATAATAAAACCGACACAGAGATTTTTAATACGGAATACTTACATATTTTTGGAAATCGAAAAAATAGTCTTTTTCGTTATCGAAACCGTGCGGCAATATAAGACTTTTCGAATAACGAACTTATTTGGACGCCATTTAAAACTGGGAAAACAAGTTATATTGCTCTTTGTTAACTAATGTTTCTGATTAATAACGGCTGCAACATCCTTTTATGGGTGAAAAGCCTTAAGAGAAAAAAAAAGTCATATTGCGGGTATTTGATTAAATTTTTTCTAAGAATTATTGACTATTGTCATGAACGTTCCTATTTTATTCTGTTATATCGTTATTATAGCACGCCACACCAAGAAGTTAAAACAGGGGTAGATACCTAATCCTAATCAAAACAAAGGCTGTTTAGAAGCGTTAAAAAAAAATCAAGTGTTGAAATAACTTCGAGTGTAAAGTTTAGATATACCTACCTTCATCTATAGGCGTAACTACAACGGAAGAGTATTGAGAAGGTATTATCCTTTGGCCATGTTTTATAAAGGTTATAAAATTATTATAGCCGTTTTACTGTCTATGATTGTACCAAAAGTTATATAAATAAATAGGCTGGTATATGGTATATACAAGCAATAATATAATACGTATGTATATGTGTATCACCTACCTCCATGCACTCCGATAACAACCCTTTTAAAAATAGAGGTAAATCAGACTATTCGGATCACTGTAGATATTTACTTCTTTATAATTTTGGATTAGATTAGATTTGTATTTGAAATATCATATTTTTTTTTTACTTTCGTGGCTTGGTCAATGTAATTAACTCCTGAGTACAGAAACTAGGTTCGATCGCCGTTGTGGTCACTTGTGTTTCTCTGTAATGATATGCTGGATTTATGAGATAACTTCTATATAATAGATAACTTCTATTGTAGATATACCGTAGCTTTAATATAATCCATATCAGTTTTAGTACTACGATTTATTATATAAATTTGCATAGTTGTTATAAAAAAAACTATAATTTAATTACAAATGTGTTAAAGCTACACTTGATACGTATTTAGAATATTAATTGTTATTTTAATGCGGATGGCGTAATGAGAATATAAGTGTGAATATAAACTAACACGCATAAGAATACTTAAGTATATAAAGGTAGTTAATCTGAGTAATTTAATATAATTATAATCCATGCGTCTCAAAAGTCATTTAGTAAAAAAACACTCATGCCTTAAAATAAATTAGTTTTCATATTGATGAATTTTCTAATCTTCGCGTATTTAAAAGTGGTTATTAGATTTTGTTAATGAAAACGATTAAATTTGGAATAGAATTTTTTTTAATTGTTTTCTATAATAATTACACGAAGATGTTGCTAATAATTATTCAGATATATTGTTTTTTTTTTAAATATACATCATAAAATCATTTAAATCTTGTACTGGGTACAATAGAAATTGTTTGAGGGATCCGTAATTGGATATGTTTGCTTCAAGTTTTTATGTATTCCAAAAAAAATCGTGAATTCGTCGGTTATTTAATCTGTGCTGTTTTGTTGTGCACATCTTTAACTTTTTAACTGTGCCTCTTTAACTTAATTTTAATTTATTATTATTCATACATTGAGACACGTGAGGTAAATCATAATATGAGCTTCTAGTGGTCGATGCTTCCCCCCCCACTTCCCTCCCTATCTCTCTCCTTTCCCATCCTGTTTTCATAATTGTTAATAAATGTATATGTACTTAATATATTTTTAGAATACTATAATTGGCAACATAAAAATTATCTCTGTATATCTGTATAAATCTTTATTTTATTGCTGTTGTATTCTATAAAATAAAATAAATAAAATAACTCTTTACAATAATTTGATATTATAAATAGGTATGTAATTACTTATGACGTATTTTATTTTCCACATTATTAAAACAAGGAAAAAAATTAAATTTTTTCATTTAATAAAGTTATAGTAAATTAAGGTACATGGAATATATCACCTCACTAAGACCTTGATCTGTTCTATAATCACAAAATTCAATAGTTAAATTGAGATAATAATTTTCTATTTACAAAAGCAAGGTCGTAAATTATACAATGTCAGCGCATTAGAAATACGTATATAAATCAATAATCAAAAGGGGCAAATACTATGTAATTATACCTACTGTAAATACTGGGTATACTGTGGTTGCGAGTTCGCATTCTGTCACGACCGATTTCGTTCACCTATAGCACAACCATTTCTGTATAGTTCAGGAAATTTGTGAGGATGTATATGCATTTGTTACAAGGACATATTCATTATTTAAAAAAAAAACATCTGAATTAGTTGTCCATTTTTCAATATGTTTCCGTTAGCTGAATTGTATTCGCTCGTGTAACAACCGCCCACAATTTTACCTTTCGAATACCGTTCCGCAGTAAGTCAGTTGTCATTCTAGCAGTGAAGAGGGTGGTCGTATCAAATTACTCATTCGTTGTTTAATAGTGATTCGTAATATATTTTTAATTAAATTGTATAATTATTCCAATTGATTAATTACATTAGAGATATCGATAAAATTATTTAATAGGTACATTAGTTTCATAACGGAATTAACTGTCGCGTCGTGGTTAAGACTGGTAGTTATAAAATTGTTGTATATACATAGATACTTGACACAGAATTTAGAGATGATGTATGGACAGAGGTAGATACGTATATCTCCCGGTTAGACGCATTAATTTGTATATAAAGTTAATTAATAGCATCTCACCGAAACTCATAAAGCTATTTATATTTTTCCGGTAAATAATAATTCAAAGAGTTACTAATAATTCTTTACGATATTTATTATTATTAGAGATTTAACGATAAAGATCTAACGGGTAAAACACATACAAATGAATTAACTTATGTATGTATGTACCTAAAATACCTATTTAATATTTCGTCCGATTCTATAACTTTTTAAGAACGTTACGCCTAAAATAGGTACGTTCCTATTCTACTTAGTCCATGTTGGTATTCTATTACGCTGAAATAGTAATGTTCCTATTTAGGAACTTTCTTACTCCAAGTAAGTCACGAATTAATTCGATTCCCTATTCTATAACCACATTTTAGTCTAATCAACTGTCAAAACGTTCCTAATTTTAGTTCACACCTAATTGGAAGCGTACTAGTTATTTTCACAGCAGTTCGAGATATTTTAGTTAAGTTTAAAACATTAGTTGTGTACGGAAAAAAATCAAAAATATGATTTACTGGTGTTGCGTTATGTTGAAAATAAAATTCAAAGAATATTAATGCAGATCAATTGAAATGTTTGGTTAGGCGACATGACATGAATAAACATGGCCGAACAATGCGCAGTACGCATGCGTAGTCTACGCCATAGACAATTTGAGTTTAAATTACTAATTTTATAGATTTTAGTTTTAGGAACTAGGACAGGTACAGAATACGAAATTAAGTTCAAATGATCTCAATTCTATAGTTTTATGAATTCCTATTTTAATTCAAAAAATTCTATCACGTAACTATTTTCAGCGTTAATTTTAAAATATTTTTATCATCTCTATAATAGATTTTAATGTAGGTATGTAAATTTTATAGTAGGTAATACATCAAATAGCTGTTGAGTTGTAATTAAATATAATATTTAAAAATACTCTTAATTTTTTTTGCATACCTAGTTTTTTTATTTATTGTTACACAACAGTAATGAAATCGCTACTCCACCACCACTGGAAACGGCCCCTTCACAGAACGCTAAGGGTCGTATTACAAGAGATATTTGAGAAAAATGTAAGAAAAACGTAAGGTCCCGTACTGCGAGAATACTGCTTACGGGACCTCAACCTTTTCTTACATTATTCTTAAATAACTTCCTCAATACGACCGTAAGTGAGCGACAAGAAAAAATGCATAGCACGAAAAGTAGCTCATGGAGCCCTCTAGATTGACAATTTTGGCACCGAAGTGCAAAAAGAACAATCGACGAATGCGAATGGAAGTTTCACACTCGTAGACTGTCATTGACTTCTTTATAAAGGAAAAGCATCAGAGGTATTACCAAGATCTCTAGTAAGGCACCATAACTATGACATAACTTCTTGAACGGTAATCATTGGTTTGCAACACTCACTTGTACACATAAAATGGATTGTTCATAAATAACTTCAAAAGCTTGAATAGGATCTAACCAGTTATTTACTAAAACACGCATATAAATAGAAATAAAATAATCAACTCGAAGAAAATAATGTTCCTATATACATATGTATACCTAATATTAAATTTATCATGCTATTAATATGTCCCGACGTAATACATAATAATATGTGATCAACAATTTCCTTTTTTCTTGAAATTTATGTACCATGAAACATATTATTTTAACGATTATATGGCAAATAAATACATTAGAATCGAGGTTACCTGAAGTATTGTACATTCGTCTGCCAGTGCTTGTGGTTCAGTTGGTAAGATATTGACTCCTGAGCCGGTTCCGACATCGATTTCCGGTGGAGACATCGTTTTTCAGTCGTTCTATCTGCGAAAGCTATCACAACTCGGGGTTCATAATATACAATCGTCATTACCCACTGTGGTATCTATACACAGAATAAAAGCAGCCTTTATACTGTGACGTAATTATGGTGGTCACGGGTTCTTGAATTATAAACATTGTTGTTATTAATTATTATAAGTCGGTTGGTTTCAGTAGATTCGACAAGTTTTTAGGTGAGTACCTACGTGCGTTTTATATTGCGCGAACGATGCTCGCAATGAAATTTAAGCACGAACCGTCATTTCGCGTCCACTAAAGCATGGCATAGTAGTAATTCTTAAGTATTTTTCACCTCGTAAAAAATTAATAGCCTATGAAATTTCATAAAGCCTGTGAATAAAACCTCTTTGGGGTCATAAAATAGACTAAACATTTCATTAAAATTACATATAAGACATTACTTGTCTTTCATAATAAAAAGATATTCATTCACACGTTCAAGGCTAATGTTTCTATACTACGACGAGTTTTAAAAGTCTATTTTGGACGAATGTCAGCAAAAGGTAATTACTTGACTTGACTTGTAATATGTAACGTGCATTTCACATAAAAAAATCAGTGTTTATAAACACCGCTCACAAATTCAAAAAAATAAAATTGAATGTTTTGAAAAAATACCTACTATTGAATAAAAAATGGAATGCCTATCGTTTACGTTAAAGTTAAGTTCTTGCAATTATAACATATTATATCATAGATGTATGTACAAACAAGTCTATGCGCATTGTGAAACCATAAAATAATATTATCTGACAGGATAGAAATACATGGCGTTTGTTTGTCGTTGATAACCCTATCAGGAACATGACTTGATTGCATAAACTTCTGTAAACTTTTATTTTTTATGAAGTAATAATTGGTGATTAAATTTGATCTTTACGAGAGCAAAATATCGTAAGTGTGTATACAATTTGTTTCTTTTTTGTACGTATTTTAAAGGATTTAACGCTATTCCAACTGTCGACTCGTTTAAGACAACTTATTTCTCTTAATGAATCGACAGTATTAATATTAGTCCCGTGTGAGCTAATTGTATGCAGTACGTATTAGTAGAGCTGTTGCATGGTTTTTCCAACTTTGATGTCAAAAAAACACCAACTTTGAGGCTTCGCAGCGTATATGTTCTCAACATGGATTTACTCATAATTCGGAGAACATTTAGTGTGTCGGTGCGCTTATGTGTTTGTGTGTGTGCTTGTGTGTCCCCTTATAACTTTTAATCCGCTCAATGTACAGAGCCCAAAATTTCAGAATTCACAGATAGTTATAAGCTTACAAAAGTTTTATACTCAGAATTTTGAATTTTCGTTTCAATCAGGAGTTTTGTTCTTTTGAATTTTCGCTTAATTTAACCATACATATATCTCAAAAATTATAAAAGGTAGAACGCTGAAAATTGGTATGAATATAGACAAATAGATTTTCATTTTTTTGAAAAAGTTCCAGAGTTACTCAATCATTTTAACTGAGAAAAACATTTTTTCTCAATAAAAATATTCAGTGACGACATAGTTTCATAGAATTTGTATGCCGTAATCCATAAAATCTACGGGGTCGCTCAATAGTTTGATACATAAACTTCATACATAGATACTTAACATCATGCTGTTTTCGTATTCTGGCTAAGAAAAAAGGACTGACCTCCATACTATCCTATCCTGACAAACATACTTAGGTAAGTACATGTTTTATACAGAAAATAAAATATATTACAATATTTACTAATTTGTGTTTAAGTGTTTAAAGTTTGGTACGTTAGTTTGGTACATTAGTGCATTAGTTTTCGTTTGGCCTTTTTCTCTCTCGGTGAAAAACTTCTTCGCCCGTATGTGTCTAAAAAGCATTAAGTATTTTTTTAATTTCATTTATTAAAAAGTAATTTATTTATTTGTGATATTTTGTACGCTGGCATCAATAAATGTTATCTTCATCATCTTAGGGCACCATAAAATGTCTCGATTATGGAATAAGCAGATAACATTACATATGTATGTACATCACTATGTATTATAACATTACATATGTACATCATTATGTATTATAACATTACATATGTACATCATTACTTTATCTTCTGCATATCCATACATCTTGTCGAATGCAAGGTCTACAATAATTTTAAATTATTGTTTTCGTCTTTGAAACAATCGCATCTTTTGTGTATTTACTGAGTTCCTCGGAAGTTAATGTCATACGAAATGTTAGTGATCTGATGATTTCAAAGCATTTAATGTAGGTTTGTTGAGGTGAATGCAGGTATATTTTCGTCGTATCTTTACGACATGATCTTATGCAGAACGTGAGAGGTTACATAATGACCAATGCTCTTTAACAGGTGCTGTTATATTATTGTTGCATTCATCGACTATAAAAAAGCCTTTGACTCTATAGAACAATGTGAAATAATAAACGCATTAAATGACGCGAGAATTGACTCCAGATGTAAGAATCGATGAAAATACAAAAACAGAAAAAATCAATATAAAAAGAGGTGTCAGACAAGGAGACAACATATCACCTAAACTGTTTACATTGGTTTTGGAGGGCATATTTAAAACTTTGAACTGGGAAGACAAGGGAATAAAAATAAATGGAATAAACTTAAACCACCTCCGATTTGCAGTTGACATAGTGCTTATAAGTGATGATCTGGAAGAACTTCACATTATGATAAAAGAACTCTACGATGCTTCCCTAATGGTTGGCCTGGAAATCAATATTAACAAAACGAAAATCATGAGTCCATCTAACAGCACTATCACAATTGATAATAAAATAATTGAAGCTGTTGAAGAATACGTATACCTTGGACATAAGATAAAATTAGGAAAGGATAACCAGACAGCAGAAATACCCAGAAGAATCGGACTAGGTTGGGCAGCCTTTGGGAAACTTAAACATGTCCTAAAAACAGAGATATTCCCACATGTCTGAAAAGAAAAGTGTTTGAAACATGTATCCTGCCTGTGCTTACGTATGGTCTGGAAACTATCACGCTAACTGCGAGGACCATACATAAGCTAAAATGCACTCAGAGATCCATGCAAAGGCAAATGATAGGCGTAAGTCTAAGAGACAAAATTAGAAATAATGAAGAAATCAGACGCCAGACAAAAGTTGTTGATGTCATGGATCGAGTTGCAAAACTTAAATGACAATGGGCAGGTCATGTTGCCAGACAGGGTACGGACAGATGGGCACCCAGAATTCTAAATTGGAGACCATGGGATATGAAAAGGGGAATAGGCCGGCCCCAGAAAAGGTGGGCCGATGATATTGTCCCTGTCGCTGGAAGCAGATGGGTTCAAAAAGCCCAAAAAAAGGACGAGTGGAAGCTCTTAAGAAGATACCTACATCCAGCAGTGAAGAGATGGCTGAGAAAAAAGAAGAAGAAGATTGTTGGAATTTAAAACACACACACACACACACACACACACACATACATACACACACACATACACACACACACATACATACATAAACACACACACATACACACACACACACACACACACACACACACACACACATACATACATACATAAACACACACACATACACACACACACACACATACACACACACACACACATACATACATACATAAACACACACACATACACACACACACACACACACACACACACACACACACATACATACACACACACACATACATACTATCCTCCTCCCTATTCCCTGATACTCCATTTTTTCCTTATTTCTGTTCAATGTAATATGAAAATAATATTCATTTCTGTTGCAATAATAATATGACAATTTCACAATAATATGATATTCAAAGGTGAGTGGAGATAGGTACCTACTCGTTTTGGATGTCCCATTCTATATAAAATTGTTTTATTTTATGTAATGTAGTATGTGTACTCGCCTTTTACAAAAATAAATTAAAAAAAAATTAAAAACAAAAAAAAATATTTTTAATAAATTAAAACACACCGGAATGCGAGAGTGAAAGAGCAATTGAATTTTCTTTATATAGGTATATTTATTATTATTGTTATATCATAATAAACTATTGAACCAAAACAATTATTTGTATTCATTTACATAAATACGTTAATAAAATCCTAAATAAAGTTTAGCTAAAAATTAACATGATATGTTAGGCGGTACAAAGTTCGCCGGATCATCTAGTTATTACATAAATAATATGAGACTTACTCAATCGAACCTCTTTTAAAATAATAGCTAACTAATGTGTTACCTACACATTGAACTTTACATATCCTATGCACTAGTACCTATTATATAAATATATTTTTTTAATCTTATTAAATGTATAATACATAACTATATAAAAAAACAATAAAAAAATACACAAATAGATGCACAGTAAGAAACAACATATTTCCCTTTACCAGAATGCCAGCACTCGCGTGTGTACCTAAATTGTATTTTTGATAAAAGTTATTCATTGTAGGTACTAAATATTTGACAAATAAACACACGTCCGAACAATAACATACCTAATGCCAGTCTCTACGCTTCTTCTCAATCTTAAACAGCTCATCAATTTTTATTACTAATTTATCGATAAGTGCATTTAACGCAATGGACGGATTGATAAGGAGATCGAAAGAAAAGTTATGGCAGGAAACAGAGTGAATGGAGCACTTTAACCAGTTATGAATGACCGCAACATATCAAAGGATGCTAAAGTTACCATTCATAACGCTATCTTAGTGCCAACCTTGACGTATGCAAGTGAAACCTGGACATGGCAGAAGTCGCACGAAAGTAGAACAAATGCAGTTGAAATGAGACCTCTATTAAGAATAACCTGTAATAGGACGATGTATGACAGGGTCAGAAATGAGGACATAAGGAAAGAATTTAGGACAAAGAAAGATGTTATTAATAGAATGAAAGTGAACACATTGAGATGGTTTGGCCACATGGGGAGAATGAATGAGGAACGCCTGACGAAGAAAATATACATTGCGGACAGGAATGGAGTGAGAGGTCGGACCCGCCCAAGGAAGGGATGGCACGCCCATGTGAACGGTATTTTGAAAAACGGAAATGTTAGAAGCGTGAACAACAGACGAACATGTATAAGACGATGTATGAATGTTAACGAGGCGATGAATGTATGTCAAGATAGAAATAATTGGCGTTCGGTTCTCTCTGCCTACCCCGTGAGGGACATGGCGTGATGGTATGTATGTATGTATTTAATTATTTTCATACAAAAGCAAACAATTTTCGAATGATTCTTATAATTAATATATTAATTAGAACAAGCGAGTGCATGACTTATACCTACTTGTCAGTATAATTTTTTTTCTGCGTATATAGGTACCACAGCACCTAGCAATGATTGACTAATATGAAAACTGAATAGTGGTGGCCTAGGGAGATATTGGGAAGCCAAAATAGGTGGTGGCAGATCAGTTAGCGCGCTGGGTTAGTAATCCAGTAGTCACGAGTTCGAATCCTGCCACAACCTATTCAGTCCACCTATATAGCACAAGCATACGCTTAATTTAGGGAATGTATGAGGATGCATTTGTACTTTTTACAAGGACAGAATCATTCTTTTAAAAAAAATGTTTATTTATTTATTTATATAAACCGCATAAATTATATTTGACATACATACATACATTGATAAAATATATAGAATAAGAAAAAAATTAATTAGTTATACACTTGCAAAAAGAGAAAAAAATATATATGTATATATATGTGTACCTAAACAGTTATACCATAAATTCAAGAATAAAAGATATAAGCAAACATAAAAGAAAGATATACTAATTAATGTACTCAAGATAAACCAAAACATCAAATAAAAGTATTATGAATTCAAAAAATAACAGTAGAAGCAGTGTTACGTAAATCTGCATATAAATAAAGGTTAGGTTAGGTTAGAGCAGTGGTCCCCAACCTTTTTGTCGCCGCGGAACGGTCAGCGTTTGATAATTTCACCGCGGCCCAATGAGGGTAGGGGGATCACATTGGGGGGATGTCACATGGGGGGGGGGGGTCACATTGAATGTAGATTTTTTTAAATTTCATTATTTAATAAGGAAATATTATTTTACAGAGAAATATAAAAATTAAAAATAAACAGTAAAGTAAATGTATTAAAAATAAACAATAAACATAAAATGATAAATAGTGGTTCCTCACCATAAAGAACAAGGTGTTTGGGGAGGGAAAATTCGCTAAAAATATTTATTCATATTTTTAAAAGAATGAATGAAAACTACGATAAGTTGTAGTGACAAATAAAAGTAGGTAGTAAAGAAAATAGAAAATACAAGGTTTGTGGGGAAAATTAAGAAAAAAATATATAATAACAATGAAGGATTATTCCAGACATTTGAGATATGTTTTTTTTTATTCATGGGTATTTTCTTTATTTTTAAGGCTCAACAGAAAGGTTGAAATAATGTTTCTTGTTGTTGTCAAGAAAGAGAAAATAATTTCGAGAACGCTTAGGGTTTAATATTAGGATTTTAATGTTATTCTGAACTTGCATATATATTAAATTGTAAGTTATTTATCTATGTTTCTTTGTTTTAAGATTTAAGTGATTGATTTAATAATTAAATTAATCGTGTTTAAACATACGTTCAAAATAAAATACAGTAACCCCTTAGTAACTTAGCGTGAAGGGGTTATAACGGAATAATTAATTTAAGCTTGATAATTGACGATTTTTTCAAAAAAATATTTTGATTTTTTAAGCAGGCGGTGCGGCCCAGTACCATTTGGTCCACGGCCCGGTACCGGGCCGCGGCCCATAGGTTGGGGACCACTGGGTTAGAGTATAAGGTTATAAGTATTAGGTTAGGTATAGAATATTAATGATAAATAAAATGAATAAATGGTACGATTTCAGTTTCCTAAACTGTTGTTATAAAACGAAGAATAAACAATAATAATAAACATTTCTTTGCATCCTGCGCAAGTGCCGGGTTTATTACCATATGGCAACAATGATATTGAACTTATATTTTATTATTCGATATTATCCTGATCCGTAATGCACAGCACTTACATAAAATGATTAGTAACTTCGTTTTATGACGATTTATAATTATGAAATGATATCATTATTAAAGTGGATTAGTAAGTTCTACATAGGTAGCTGTAGCTATGATCTCTGGAGATGATAGTTGGGTGGTCTGGATACGAAATTGATCTCGATACCTATCTCATCGCAGGTAGGATTTGAACATTGGTCATTTTACCAGTGGAATAACCGCAGAACTGCGGAATTATTCAGTGCAATAAAGCGGAACAAAAGCAGTTATTGTTACATGTAACAAGTGTTTTTGTTTGTTTAATGCATGTTTAAAACAATGCCTGTCCATACAAGATTGTTTTTCATTTTTCATGTCGTAAGAATATTGAGTTTAACCAAATGAATGAATTCAAGTAGTCTGTTAAATTTTTCAAATTCTGACGATGTTCGTCTATGAGCGATACCGGTGAATGTGAGCCGAAATAAATAAATACAACTTATATACCTACACATTCAGCAGTAGCGAAATTGCTTATGGAAGCCGAAAATCTTACTTACTTACTTACTCAGCCTCTTTTTGAGTCCAGTATTGGACAACGGCCTCCCGCTTGGACTTCCACTGGTCTCTATCCTGTGCCATTCTTCGCCATTCAGGACCTACCACTTTTTTGATGTCATCGGACCATCTGGTCTGGGGCCTTCCCACGCTTCTGCTTCCCGTTCTTGGCTTGCCTATAAATATTATGTTAAGAAATTCAAGAAGTAATATTAATTTATTTGTTTTATTCCAACCATACCATGTTTATTTTTCTCTTTTGACTCTCCACAAATATGGAATACTTTCGGGGGAAATCAGGGGGGGAATACCCATATCATGGATATAATATAATTATGTGGAATTCTTTAATATCTTAAGATGTCATAGAACCCATATCATGGAGTTCTATGACATCTTAAGATATTATAGAATTCCACATAATTATATTATATCCATGATATGGGTAATCATGAGGGTTTTGATTTCACTTTTTGACGGGACTTGCCCCCCAGACTTGCCCTCCTAGTTATGTTGTGAGAATGCTATTATTAGACTAGTAATATATAGTAAAATGTAAATAAATAAAACCAATATTGTTTTAAAGGAATCGTAATATATGGAAGCGATTTTAATCGAGTCATTTGAACAGTGGGAATTAACAAGAACCAGAGTTAGAAGTGTTGTTTTGTCCATTCGTAGCAAAAGCAGACTAGCGGCAGTAGTAGATGTGGGGTTTAGTTTTATTTTGCAAAATAGTGTTGTGTGTCGACAGTTCAGCGGTCCGCATCCGGTGCGGAGGTCATACTGTCGGATCACCCAGCTAGTCACGAGTTTGATGATATCAATATATAAAAGCTCAACAGTCCAACTCTCAACGTCTCAGCGGGGGATCCCAAATCGTTCTGTCAGGAAGACACCCAAGGAACCAACCGATGGAGAGAGAAACGAGAATAATATGATTCCTTTACACTCTAAACGCCGATATTATAATAAATTGCCGGTTGGTAAGGTTGGTATACCTACATACCTATATCATTAAGGATCATTTTCAAATACGGGCGTCATGAGTTTGTGTTTTGTGCAAAAGCAGGTTTGTTGCCATGTAGCAATCTCTACCATTCAACCTCAGAAATACGGATTCCTCAAATAAATGCAGTAGGTAGATATCTACAATAATTATACTATGTTCCCTTCTTTAAAAACTATCCTTTCATAATAGGATGCAGACCTCTTCTGTTGCTTTCTTTTTTTTCTTTCTCGAGATTTCAACCCCAGCAACATGGATGGCTCAAGTTGCTATATGATCCTTAATTCTTCTATGTACTTCTTTATTACCTATCTATTCGTCCACCCCTGGATGAAAGCCTCTTCTAGTGCTTTCAACTTTCCTTTTTCCCGAGCCTTTGTCATCCAACCTTTCACTGAGATTGAGATTAGGTTATCAGGTTTTCTGAAAGTGTCTTACCGCTTACATACTATTTGGTTTCTGAATAAAAGAATGACAATAATAAATTGACTGATCACAGTAACGAGAAAAAATGGAGAGGGGGGAACACACTAGGAATATCAATATAACTTTTCTTAACTCAATTTGTCTTCTTCTTCCGTTATTCCTCTGATTCGGCTCCGAAGTCATGGATGTTCAACTGTCCTTCCATCTCTTAAGTGGTCTCCTCGAGGTATGCTTCCTGATGGTTAATCTATTGACGCTGTTTCAACTACTCTTGTTGATTTAGTTCTCACCTAAACGCCGATTACGTTGCCCAATGGCACCTAACGCATCTTTGAATATTTGTTTATACATTTGTTTTAGAAATAAAAAAATAATTGTTTCTAATCAATAAACTAATACATAGATCTGATAAAATACCAATACTTTGTTTGAAAATGTCTCAAAATTTGATATTTCAATCAAAATGTTTAGTTAAACTTTTGTTTATTCACTAGATTATCATATAATATTTTATTGAATAATTTCTAATATACTTTCAATGTTTATAGGGTATATGTGTACAAATTAAGTAATGTAATTTATAATTTTGAATAGTTTTAAAATGTCGAAAGTATATATTATGATGATATTTTGGTGACGTAAATTTGTGGTATGTTTTAATGTGTGAAACAAGTTCCTGCGATTTCTTACAATCTGGTCAGTGAATCTTGCGGGAATCCACCTTTCACGCGTTGTAATATATTATACTTAAGTACACCTTTCCATTTTTTCATTGGTTTATTTGAAACAATAGATAAAACAATAATTACATACATTGTAAATATACCTCCTAGCATGTCCATTTTTGCTTTAAAAAAAGATCTATTTGATCTGCGCTTTCATATACCTGGATGGTTGGATGAGATTGCCAACTGACAATAAGCCTGCGAGTATTTATGCGTGAAGGTCCAGCCTTTTTATTTCATTCTGCCATAGATTATGTACCTATTATGACGAATGTTTATAAACATTCTAAATAGAGTAGGCAGAGTTAAACGAATGAAATAAAATTGTCACATTTCTAATGTAAATCAGTTTACTGTTCTTCTTCAATGGCTCTTCAGCCCATATAGATCCTTGGCCTCCGGCAACTTCCTCCTCCAATCTCTCCTGTCACTTGCTGCGTCCCTCAAAATATCGTCTTCCCATCGCAGCCTCGGTCTCCCGACCTTTCTTTGGCAACCTGGGTGCCCCTCTAAGACTCTTTTTGGTACCCGCTATGATGGCAATTCTCTGAACATGCCTGGCCCATCTCTGCCTGCTTAGTCTTTTGGGGCAATATGTTTATATTGTTTATTAATTATTTAATGGATTTTATTTATTTGAAGGATAATATTTTAGGTGCGTGTTCAAAAGATATATTGTTTATACATCTGCCTCCAAATATGATATTGCAAAAGGTCAGTTCGATAATAATTTGATATACAATTTACAGTGATGAAGGGTTTCAAATAAAAGGTTTACTTACATGATCAACATTAGTAGGTATATTGTTTGAAAGTTAAAATAATAAGATAACAATTTAGCTGTTCGTGATGTCAAGGGTCGGAATAAATAAACTAAGATAAACGCGACACTATTCAGTTAAACGATTGACGCATGAATGGTTGGTCGATTGATTTGTACTGACGGCGATGGCCTGTAGTTCGTCAATCTTCGCACATCTTCGGGAATTATCAAAGATATACAAATTACAGAATATATTCAGGAGCACAGCTGCAGTCTTGTATGTTCAGAAAGTTTGGGAGCTTTATATACCTATATTATGTTGTACAACTCATCGTTGAATCTAATCCTCCACGTTTGTCCATCATTCACGGGTGCCAGGATTTTATGCAGCACTCTTCTTTCAAAGATTTGCTGTCAGTGCCCAAGCCTCGCACCCATATGATATAACATCATCTCACTATAACACTGAATAAACAGTGAAAATTGTATCTCCAACGGTAATCGAACCCGCAACTTTTGGACATGAGACAGATATTTCTCCAACTGAGCCACGATGGCCGAAAATTATAATATATTCTTATTTGTTATAAATAGTAATAAAAAATAGGAGATGTAGTGTTATGCATATTAGTCTGATTTATATTCTATGAATATTCAATTGTATGTTAAATTTGAATATTAATATATACCCACAACAAACATCTTGTTTCTGACAATTGTTGGGTTAATGAAATGAGCGCGTGTGTAATAGATTATAGCTCACAGGTAGTGAGAACCGCTGTATAACAACTTAAATAATATTACACACATAGATCATAAACAAAACATATGTATTACACTTGTTAACTTGACCAATAATAATATTGAAATCACTTTATTATTGTTTATCGTCCATGAGTAGGTACCAATAATCATATCTATCAAATAACCACATAGTATTATTAATAATATTTGAGATCGATAGTGAGAAATTATAATTATTATGAACATATCAATAATAATTACAATAATTTACTATAATAACTCAGCACTCACTTAGAGGTAACAAATATATTTATTTACTCAATTGAAACACTTATATTTATTTCAATTTTTTAATCTAATATTCGTTAATTAAGATAAAAATGTATTTGAAACCACGATTCCTTACAAAAAATAAACGGGCTTTTATAAACGGAATTTTGATTTTTTAATTAGCTTTCATAGTTCACTCGATACTTCTACTAAATCTTCATTTTAGTGCAGGCTATCTTTCTTACTTACTTACTCAGCCTCTTCTTGAGTCCAGTATTGGACAAAGGCCTCCCGCTTGGACTTCCACTGCTCTCTATTCTGTGCCATTTTTCACCATTCTGGACCTGCCACTTTTTTATGTCATCGGACCATCTGGTCTGGGGCCTTCCCACGCTTCTGCTTCCCGTTCTTGGCCTCCAGTCCAGCACAATTTTTGTCCACCGTCCGACCGACATCCTAGATATATGACCCGCCCAACTTCACTTTAACTCCGCTATTCTTTTGGCCACATTTGCTACTCCTGTGTTCTTCCTAATCCATTCATTAGTTTTGTGGTCCCTTAGCGAGATATATTCAACATTCTTCTTTCCATCGCTCTTTGTGTCACTCGTAGCTTTTTCATCATTTTATGTATTAGTAAATGCGGATGTTTCAATGCCTTAAGTGAGCATAGGGAGTACGCAAGCGTCAAAAACTTTTTTCTTTAAGTGGATTGGGATATTTGTAGGTTTAAGAACATTTGATAATTTGCTGAACGCAGCCCATCTTAGGTGTCTTATTCTTTGTACAGCTTCTAAATTATCTCTTCCCAGTTTCACGGTGTGACCGAGGTAGACATATGATTCCACTCTGCCAATATCTTGACTATCAATTTTTATGGGTTCTGAACCTATAGAGGACATAATTTTTGTCTTATTAATGTTCATTTTTAGTCCCACTCTAATGCATTTATTCTTGAGGTCTGTTAACATTAATTTAATTTCTTGATTTGTATTGGCAAATAGGACAGTGTCATCAGCGAATCTAAGGATATTCAGTTTTTCTCCGTTTATGTTGATCCCAATTTATCAATGATGAAATGTCAATTTTTAATTAGCCAAATAAACACATTCACATGTACCTACTAAATTCGCTAGTAAATGTTTAACATCTATTGAATCAATCTCCACTATAACATAGTAGTTTGGTATCCTACACCACTTTAAATCACTTGGGAATGAACTAATATCGTGCTAAAACTTAACCTTTTGACATTAAGAATACAAACTGATCCCATTTTTTTCCTTTACTCTCGATTCTCTAAATTGATTCATTCGTGATGTTTTATTTCGTATTTGCAAAATAAATGGTATATGTATAAAGCGCATCGTATTTGCCTTTAGCATCGTTCTATGTAATATTATTTATTTATCTTTAAGTGCATAATATAAACAAACATAATGCATACTGGCAGGCTTGTTGCCATTAGCCAATTTCATCCATCCAACAAATTATGACAAAATTATGCATGTACATCAACAAATGAACGAAATAAAAGCAAAGAAAATATGCATTACACTAAGATTAATATTAAAAAAAACATGGCAAAAAATGGATTTGGAAAAAACAAAGAGACAAACTCGGGATCACGTGTTTAGGGATAAATATTCCTTCTTTAGTTTTTTCTTGAAAATACAAAGTGAGTTAGACGACGTAATATCCGGACTATTGTTTGAATAGATACCTACTGTGAAGTATATAATAGGTATGGTATAAATCCGCTTAACAGTAAGTAAAGTTGTACTTGCTGAAATACACGATTACGTATTTAATTAAAATTTTGTCATTTTTAAATATTTATTTTGCATGATTCACTTTATTCAAACCTCTTATAACACCGCATTCAAATCAACTGCTTCATTATTAGATCGGAAGACATAAAAACATTAAGGTTGGGTTGTTTCAACAAAAGTATCAGTAATAGTATAGTTAAAATACTTTGATTTCATAAAATTGTTTAAAATTGTATCGTCTGGCGGCATTAGATTTCAACGAAACAACGTATTTAAAGTATTTTAACTATACTATAATACCTACTGATACTTTTGTTCGAGAAACACAGCCTTAGAATATAATATGAAAAGAACATTTGATTCGAATGTTGAATTTAGATATTGACAATTGTTGTATTTTGCGACACATGAGAGTGCGCGATTTCGATATTGAATAGTAAAAGTTAGGTATATTTTATAATGGGACTCGTTCGTAAAGCGGAATGAGTATAAAAATAATGATTTTTAATTATCGGTATATTAATCGTTTTATTGTTTTACTTAGTGGCGCCTGTCTGGACTTGCACCCAAGAAACGAATCATAATCACTATATATGCCAGGGTTGTCATAATGTCTTTTTTTTTCGCACCAAAAAAATATATTAAGACATTTTGAAAGAATGCCGTATAAAAAGGTTTATTACCGCTTTATTTCAAGAGAATTTAGATTTTCAAATCATTAATTTCTCAGTGATTAGACACCAAGTTTTATAATTAATTTTTCTTTGTTGGTGCAATACTAATTTTGATTAATTGTCAGTGCAATAATCTTCTCGATTCAATCCTCCCACCACCCGCTTCTCCATTAGTCGTCAATAAATCGCTGTTTAGAATCGGTCGCCAGTTCGGCTATCGTGCACCCTTTCGCTATCGATACTCAACAAGAACCATTTTGTGATCCAATTACTGAAATCACCAAAAACATAATCATATTATAATCTGTGTTATATGTGCACCAGTTCACTTGCACAAGGCGGCATATTGGTGAGTCCTTTTGGTCCAATCCTATACCGGTACTTTAACACATGCATACGTCACATACACTATCGCTAGCCGAAAAGTGTGTTCCATTAGTCCCTTTAACCAAAACTTAACGTCGATTCGCAATTTAGCGGACGGCGCGGTTAACACCATTAATCTTTTGATATGATCGAGTTGCGACAACCCTAAATGTAAGTATAATGTAGTTGTGGGAACAAACTTGACGAATGTGGCGTTAAAACCGAATACCCCCAAGGCGAATCCATTCTACTTCACCTGTCAGTATCGTTAAAGGCTAAACCGTTGGATGTATATAATATTAATAGGTATATACACTAGTACCTATCATACTTTAAATAGTAACTATAACGTTTCAATTTATAATATTGTAACAAGATAGAGATCGCGTGTAAAGCATTTATTGTACAATGAAAATTCTTCTTAAAAATGATCAAATGCTTCATATTATTGTGCTTCTTAACGGAGCTGAAATTTCATAAACCGAATAGATGCGGGTTAATCGAAGGATGTTGTGATTACCATAGACAAAGATAGTCAGCGTATTACGATGTCCCGAGAAGGGCGAATACTGACAGGTAATTGGTGGCAGTTATAAAAATTTGATATCTGTGCTACATACTTACTCAAAGGTGAAAAGTACCTATTCATTCCTGCTGTTCATCTTCGAGGGAAGGCGTGATGTGGACAGACGACATTTGTCGTTGCTCTGTATCAATCCAGCCTGGACAGGTATCCAGATCGGTGGATAGCTGCTACATATTTCCCTAGTTTTACATGTTTTTATAATTAATTGTCATACTTTGTAGCATACTTATTGTTTAATAAAAAAAGAATTATATACTTTTTGTTTATACTAGATGTATTTATTTTTATATGTTTTTACGTCTAAATGAAATTTACTATTAGGTACTTCTCGGTCAACTAACAGGTATTATGTCAAATATTAATTTAACACGCATCCAATAACAAGTTGCCATATTCTGGAGACTTAACAATATTAATCGTTTAACAGATTTTTAATTATCTCAATAGAGACGAAGTTGGAATATTTACTGTAGGAGAACCGGGAAATCAAGGCACCTACAGGGCTTACGACCTGTCATCGGCTGGTTTACGTGATCACTTTATGCGCTTGCGCAACGTTCACCAATTATGCCTTTTTAATGAGATCCCTATCAATTCAATTTTGAAAGTTCTATATATTGTAATACTGTTGAATTGATAGGGACCTCATTAAAAAGGCATAATTGGTGAACGTTGCGCAAGCGCATAAAGTGATCACGTAAACCAGCCGATGACAGGTCGTAAGCCCTGTAGGTGCCTTGATTTCCCGGTTCTCCTACAGTAAATATTCCAACTTCGTCTCTATTGAGATAATTAAAAATCTGTTAAAAAATACCTTTGACTCCCGACAGGGAAAAAAATCCAATGTTTGCGCATATGCAATAATAAAAATATTCGAATATTAATCGTCTCACAAGTCCAGACTAAAAACACAATTAAAAACTGTGCCTCCACCGGGAATCGAACCCGGGACCTTTGGATCAGCAGCCAGATACCTAACCAACTGAGCCACGAAGGCCGGCATATTAAAGTATATTAAAAATATACTGTGCTAAATATGTTTCAAAATGTTATTCCTGTATTGACTTATAAATTGTATTGTACTTCATTCATTTATCTCACTAATGTATCATTTTAAATTAATTAAATTTTTCATTTATGACACGAAGGACAAAAAAGCAGGTGGTATCTTTAAATGCTGATAAGAAGATACATACGTTTTAAATTCTAGTCAACACGATATATTTATAATTATTCAATTTATAATATAATTATCTTATTAATATTCGTGTCTATTCGTATTTAAAATTAAAAATACTTTTATAAATTTATTATTATGTTCGGAAATTCAGTACGTAATTAGTAGACTGCTGTGGCATACTGATAGGTTGTTTGATTTCCGTGCCAGCGTTTTCGGTTTCATTCTCAACGGAGGAATATTTTAGATTTGATTTAGATTAGAAGATCTTGTAATTCATCAATAAGCTCTCGGATTGTTTTCAAATTTTTTATTGGATCTTACATATCAGATAATATTTTTTTAATATGGCAATAATTTGACCCTTGGACGTCTAAACTCGGTGCATTCATATGCAAATGATGAACAATGAGAAATATTATTGAATAGATCATTTCAACTGCTAGCCCTAGAACAGGATTTCCTAGTTGGGCAGCAGTAATCTACTTGTTGTCATTGTAAATATGGTGTGGTTAAAAATAAATATTATTAATTTTGATCCATACAGATACCTTCCTATATTCTGAAAAATATTGATTAATATCATCAAATCAGTATAAAAATTAGTATTTTTGTATTTCGTTTATACGTAAGTTTCGTATTAGACTGGATAATATTAAAAAATATTTAAATAAAATGTATATTTATATAAAATTCTATCTACTTTTTTTACCAACATCATCATCACTGGCGCTACTGTCCGCTATGGACTCTGGACTCCTCCAGAAACCGTTTCCATCCCTCCCTATCGACCGCAAGTCATCTTCAATTTATCAGGTCCATTTCCCTTATATCATACACCATGCGTCATCCAGCCATCTCAACCTATGTTTGTCTCTACTTCTTCTCCCTTCGGGACAGGTGTCTACTACCTTTTTTTGGAATACGGTCATCATCAAAATATACATTCTTCTTCCTGCTCCTGTCCCAACTTATTGCCGTTGAAGGCTGTTGGGGTCAGCTCTTTTCGTCGTCAGGTTATATCTTCTTCTATTATGTAAGTATAATATACTATGCTTCTTCTATTATGTATGTACAATATATTATATATAAATTATGTATGTACAATATACTATGCCTACTTCTTCTATTATGTATGTACAATATGCTATACTTCTTCTATTATGTATGTACAATATATTATATATAAATTATGTATGTACAATATGCTATACTTCTTCTATTATGTATGTACAATATATTATATATAAATTATGTATGTACAATATACTATGCCTACTTCTTCTATTATGTATGTACAATATACTATGCTTCTTCTATTATGTATGTACAATATATTATATATAAATTATGTATGTACAATATACTATGCCTACTTCTTCTATTATGTATGTACAATATGCTATACTTCTTCTATTATGTATGTACAATATATTATATATAAATTATGTATGTACAATATACTATGCCTACTTCTTCTATTATGTATGTACAATATGCTATACTTCTTCTATTATGTATGTACAATATATTATATATAAATTATGTATGTACAATATGCTATACTTCTTCTATTATGTATGTACAATATATTATATATAAATTATGTATGTACAATATACTATGCCTACTTCTTCTATTATGTATGTACAATATACTATGCTTCTTCTATTATGTATGTACAATATATTATATATAAATTATGTATGTACAATATACTATGCCTACTTCTTCTATTATGTATGTACAATATGCTATACTTCTTCTATTATGTATGTACAATATATTATATATAAATTATGTGTGTATAATATACTATACTTCTTTTATTATGTATGTACAATATATTATATATAAATTATGTATGTATAATATACTATACTTCTTCTATTATGTATGTACAATATATTATATATAAATTATGTATGTATAATATACTATACTTCTTCTATTATGTATGTACAATATGCTATACTTCTTCTATTATGTATGTACAATATGCTATACTTCTTCTATTATGTATGTACAATATATTATATATAAATTATGTATGTACAATATACTATGCCTACTTCTTCTATTATGTATGTACAATATACTATGCTTCTTCTATTATGTATGTACAATATATTATATATAAATTATGTATGTACAATATACTATGCCTACTTCTTCTATTATGTATGTACAATATGCTATACTTCTTCTATTATGTATGTACAATATATTATATATAAATTATGTATGTACAATATACTATGCCTACTTCTTCTATTATGTATGTACAATATGCTATACTTCTTCTATTATGTATGTACAATATATTATATATAAATTATGTATGTACAATATACTATGCCTACTTCTTCTATTATGTATGTACAATATACTATGCTTCTTCTATTATGTATGTACAATATATTATATATAAATTATGTATGTACAATATACTATGCCTACTTCTTCTATTATGTATGTACAATATGCTATACTTCTTCTATTATGTATGTACAATATATTATATATAAATTATGTGTGTATAATATACTATACTTCTTTTATTATGTATGTACAATATATTATATATAAATTATGTATGTATAATATACTATACTTCTTCTATTATGTATGTACAATATATTATATATAAATTATGTATGTATAATATACTATACTTCTTCTATTATGTATGTACAATATGCTATACTTCTTCTATTATGTATGTACAATATGCTATACTTCTTCTATTATGTATGTACAATATGCTATACTTCTTCTCTTATATGTATGTATAATATACAATACCTACTTCTTCTATTAGTTATGCATGTACAATATACTATACTTCTACTATGTATATACAATATTCTATACTTCTTCTATTCTGTATGTACAATATACCAGTAGCGGAATTGCTTATAAAAGCCGAAAATCTTGGCTTGCCTATGAATATTAAGAAATTCTAAACCTAATATTTATTGTCTGTTTTATTTAAACTATATTACAAGATTCAAAATTGAACCTATGTAGATACTATTCTTGACAGGGCCACAAATGTAAATATTATTTTGGCATTTGATTTTAAAATATTTTTATGGCCACTCAAATGAACAACGATGCTAAAAAACATAAAATTTTCAACATTTCCCAATTTTATTTTAGGGCTTGCCTAGTCCTAAGGTTCTAGGCACGCCCCTGCAATATACTATACATTATACTTCTATTATGTATGTACAATATATTACACTTCTTCTATACTGTATGTACAATATACTATACAGTTAATGTAGATATAATATCAACATTATTATTATTACAATTCATACAATTATTATAAATCTTCCATATGCATTGATTACTAATTTATGAATCAATTGTAAGAGAGAATTGGAATTTTTCAATTTAGATGAAAATTACTAAATTCACAGAAATGAAAGATAAGATTTTTAGATTCCTAGCCATAAACTACATGAAAAATTATCTTTTTTTGAGGGATAATACATTGGTAGGTACTAATAAATATCATTGAATGTGATTACTTTTATGTGTATTATGTAAATTCAATTGACAGCCTTATAATTTATGTCTACATAAATTTTTAGAATAATACTATTTAAGTAGAAGATATTTGATGCCTACGAAGTATAGACAGCTGCTGTTGATTTGCAAAGTAAACCTATCTTGTTGATGTTTCTACATATGTGAATCTTTGTGCCGTTGAGACGTGGCATAAGTATAAAAATATATAATATCAAAAAAATTATAATTATAAACTATTTTTTAAATGACGAGATTGATTTCACTTTAATAGGTTATTATGGTATTTTTTCAGGTTATTTGATTCAATTGCTTATATTAATATCACTAGCGAAACTGAACTTTATATTTTTTAAATAGACGGTGTTCACACTAAACAATTTCATTTTAATTTTTAAAATAAAAACAAACATATATTTCTATTGTTAATTCTTGTATATTGATGATATAGTGTATATTTTAACTTTATAACTTGGTTATTAAGTTTAATGTTGTTTCGTTTACAGAGTGGAAGTTTATAATGATGAAGTTCATTACGAATGTAAAGCACAGTTTTAATCCACAAATTGAGTAAAAATTAGCCTGAGTGCTTTCGATGGTTACACCATCATCCTCGGAGGCGACAATTGTTATATTATATTTAGTTTTGATTGTCGCCTCTGCATGAGGATGATGGTGTAACCATCGAAAGCACTCAGACTAATTTTAACTCAATTTGTAGATTAAAACTGTAAATTACATTCGTAATAATTTATAACTTGGACTTGTTGTTTGGTTATTTATATCAGCTTCAGTTTATTGGTTATTTATATCACTTATGAGACTGATTATTGATGCTTGTTTCAGATTATTTGGCCCAAAGCGTTGCGCTGGTTGTCAAGCGAATATATTCTCCTCGGAGCTGGTGATGCGAGCTCGGGAACATGTCTACCACGTTCACTGTTTCTGCTGTGCACTTTGTCATACACCTCTTACTAAAGGCGATACTTTTGGGATGATAGATTCTACAATATACTGCAGGTATCTATTTACATTCATCTATCATTTCAATCATTCGTTTGTATCTTCACGGTATATCCTACAATGTAGGGTAACCAGTGATTGATGTGTGCATTACCTACCTTATAAAATGAAACTCCACACAAGCGCGTTTCTCCACACACCACCCTCGTCACACGTAAAAAGGCAATATTCAGAATGGGCGATGAACCTCTTTGCAGAACTGTGCAAGATGTTATTTTGCTTGTTGTAATTTCAAACACCCAACTCTCACAAAACCACAGAAATCAATTATAGTAAAAAAATAATAAAACACTTATTTTATAGACTGTTCATAATAAAATATTGTAAAAAATAAAGACTAATTTAATATTTTTTCCAAGTGTCGACTTGTTTAAGACAATTTATTTCTCTTAATATGTCGATACATTATGTAATTTCAAGCCAATATCCGCTTATATAAATTTGTATGGCCAACCCCCCTAGACAATGTGTCATTTAACTCAAGAAAAGATAACTCAATGTATGGAAGTGACAGTTGCCAGTCACGTGACAACTGTCACATCCATACATTGAGTCACCTTTTCTTTAGCTAAATGTCAGACACGTTGTCTAGGGGGGCAGGTCTATATTAGATATGCATGGTTTTTCCAACTTTCAAGTCAAAAGACACAAATTTCGAGGCTTTGCAGCATATGTGTTATATGTACATATGGATGAAGTCAGAATTTGATGTAGATTTTTTTTTTGTGTGTATATCTGTGTGTATGATTCTGTCCACCCTTTTTAAATATTTAGGTCTACAATTTTTTTACACAATTATTTTCATAGTCAAGGGTTATCAACATGTTAATTTTTATTTTATATTTCCACATAATCTCAAAAACCATAAAAGATAAAATGCTGAAAATTTGTACAAATATATAAAAATGCAATATCTTACGTGTTTTTTATATGAAAGATTTTCAGGATTTCTCAAACTTTGTTTAGTAAGAAAAAAAAAATTTTTTTTTGAAATATTTATCTATTAAAGTGCCTATATTTAGAAATCGATAGTACTGTAATGATTCGCTTACATTTTAATTAAAAATAAATAATTTTATAAATTTTGCAAGACCGCAACACCCTTCTTTTGGTTTTGGTTTTGCACCACTTGGTCTTGGTCATGCAAGTCTCGCAATTGAAGTTTATTTTATAATTTTGACTGATACATAATTTTTTTTACAGATTACACTTCGAAGCGATGAACGAGTGTGCGCGAGTGCCTCAGGCGCCCCCAGAAATGATGCAACCACCATTTTTTAACGGGGCGGCAACGCCTACGCCTACACCCGTCCCTGCTCCCGGTGCGCCGAGACAAAAAGGAAGACCCAGAAAACGGAAGCCCAAAGATTTAGAAGCCATGGCCGCCAATCTTGGTAAGTATTTTACAAGAAAATAATCCAATTATCACCAAGGTATTTTGTACATAAATACGTTTAAAAAATTTAATCAACTAAGATAGAGATACGGGTAGTCCACAAAGGTCTACAGTATAAGTGGTCTAATCATGTAAGATAGAGATATGGATAGTCCACAAAAGTCTATAGTACCTATGAGTGGTCTTATCAAGTAAGATAGATATATGGATAGTCCGCAACGTTCTACAGTATTAGTGGTCTAATCAAGTTAGATAGAGATATGGATAGTCCACAACGGTCTACAGTATAAGTGGTCTAATCATGTAAGAAAGAAATATGGATAGTCCACAACGGTTTGCAGTATTAGTGGTCTAATCAAGAAAGATAGAGATATGGATAGTCCACAACGGTCTACTGTATAAGTGGTCTTATCAAGTAAGATAGAGATATGGATAGTCCACAACGGTCTACAGTATAAGTGGTCTAACAGAGTCAGATTGAAGTATGGATAGTCCACAACGGTCTGCAGTGTAAGTGGTCTAATCATGTAAGATAGAAATATGGATAGTCCACAAAGGTCTACAGTATGAGTGGTCTAATTAATTAAGATTTGAAATATGGATAGTCCACAACGGTCTGCAGTATAAGTGGTCTAATCAACTGAGATAGGTATTAATAGTCTACAATAGTATACGTATATAAAGTCAAATACAGTGAGATATAAAGTGTCCTTGTCGGAATATTCACGCAAAGCAGAAAAAAATCTCTAGTTTAAGAGTCAGAGTTTGATAATGAAAATGTTAAGTATTTTTATATTGATTTACTATAATAGAGCGTGCTAAGTATTAAGCACAATAAAACCTATTATACACCTTATTTTGTCCTTATCATATAAAATATCAATTGACAAGCATTTCTGTGCACACAAATTGATACTTACCTGACGTGGTGTTCTGAATTATGACCAAACGATGAATTAATAATTTGATAAATAAATTTATGAGTGATATTGGAAATTTAAAATACACTGTTGATGATTTGTTGCGTATATATTTATTCAATGATGCTAAGAATATTTTAAACAAAAGTAAAATTTATTTTAAATACCTAACATATTTTATTTAATGTTTGATAATAAGTTTTCTACCAACGTTCCCATATTATTTTTTTGTACAATTATTCAGAATTACGGTAATAAGATTAACAAATTAAGAGACTTAGTCTTATAGCATACCATATTGTTACAATTTTGGTTTAAAAAATACTCGAATACCTACCAAAAAAGTTTATTAACAGATTCCTTTCGAGCTTCCTTTTTGACGATTACATTGCCCATAAATACGAAAAATATCATTTTTTTTTTGTTTTAATTAAATTAAAAAATTCAAAATAATATTTTACACAGTGGATTTGTATCATGTTTCACTGGGTGCGTTTAGTAAGTATACTTTGTGCCTACAATTTTTTTTTACTTGTCAGTATTGTTTGCAGATATGACATAATATTATGTACATGCCACAATTTACAAATAAAAAATCTTTTCAACAACTTGTTTAAAATGTGAGTTTATAGAATTTCTAAACGTGTATAACTTTTCCCCGAGATGTGTTGTGAAATTTGGCAGCAATGTGCGAAAATTTTCAATTATATTTTTAAAAACGACTGTTTGAAATGTTTTATTTGCTGGCTCATGAATGCGAACTTACTTGGGAAATATATTTTTTTGCATTGCGATTTGCGATATAAAATATACCTAATACTATTGAATATGCACTATATTTTAATGGCTTTACTATTTTTGAGTCTCTGAATTATATTGAAACGTTTATCATTTGATAGTTTTATAAATATATTTTTTAAGTATTATGAATTTTAGATTATTTCAGCGATCTACTGAATTTAATGAAAAAAGTTCTATAGTGAGTTATTAAAACAAAACAATACTATGTATTAGATTTTTCTCGGCCAACAAACTGGTACAATGCCAAATATTAATGATTTTTGATACGATCAAGTACGGTATTGAAGTTGATGTTTTATAATGTTTTATAATATAAATTTGAGTAGGTACGTACTCAGTATTCAATTATGGAGGAGTCGAGGAACTTAAACCTATACCGTTCATTCATAAATCAGTCGAGGAAATTAAATTATCAATGGAAGTCATCGAGTAGAAATATTGATAAGTATTAGGTCCTATCAAATACCGCAACGGCTGTAAATAACTTATTGAAAATACGTTTTTAATTCATAATTTTAAAACACGCTTACGGTCAATTCCCAGTGGATATTTGGAACATAATATTTTAAACTTTCGGAAACACATGAGTTAATGCTTGTTTATTTTAAGATTCGAGTTGTGATTGATTTTCTTTTTATGTTTGCTAATAAATTCAATTACTTTCATCGCGAAATTATGAGTGAAAATTTAAATTTAATAATCAATAAAAACATTTTTAAACATTCACAAAGTAAAAAATATAAAAAACCTGATAAAAAATCTCAATCAGTTTTAATGAACATATTTTTGGATTATCCAAGATTAGGACATTCTACGACATCATTAGGAAATGAACATTTATAATTATATTTTTAATATTAAATTAATAGGCAATTTCTAATATTATCAAGTAATCCAGACCATCGAGCATGGGTGTGTTAGATTAAATTTATAACGGTTAAGAATAATTATGTTTAATATGTTTATAATCCAACTGTCGATTTGTTCAAGAGAATTTATTTCTCTTAACATATCGACAAAGTAACAAGCCAAGATAATCGAGATTTTTAGTTGAATTTTAGGTTCAGTCTAGGGTTATCAACTATTCAATTTTTACTTTATAATTCCATAGATCTCAAAAGTCATATAAGCTAGAACGCTGAAAATTAGTAGAAATATAGACAAATACAAAATCTCAAATTTGCTTTTTTCTTAAAAGTTCTAGAGTTTCTCAAACATGTTTTATTAATAAAAAAAATTTATTATTATAAGTTTATGTGTTTAACTGCCTATATTTCCAAAGTTTTTAAAAATATCGAAAAAAAGCCGAAACACCCCAACTAGATAATTTAATTCGCTATAAAAATATTAACATTTTAGCAGTAGGTACATCTCAAACTTTTTTAATAAATTTTTATAAAAATTGAATTTAGTGACGACATCGTTTCTTACAATTTGTAAGGCAGTATACACTAAACAATATCTACGGGGACTCATTAAATTGATACTTAAACTCCAACAGACATACATACCACCAAGCTGTTTTCTTATTCTAGGTGGGAAAAATAAACTGACCTCCATACTATCTTATCCTGACATAGGTACATACCTACATGTTTTATATAGAAAACAAAATATCTGAAAATATTTATCAAATTGTGTTTAATTGTTTATAGTTTGGTATGTATTCTTCAATTATACATACTATCGCCATCGACAGTTGGATCTCACGTGTTTTATGCAACAAAATTATTTCGAGAATTGTTCCCCCGGACTGGTTGCTTACCAAAAACAACCTCCTGCAAAAAGTTATTTTTTACTAACACAGGGTGTACGAAAATATTTAAGAATAATATAATTATGCTGTATATTACGATAAAAACTAGTGTTGGTTTTTTTTTTTCAAGTATAAAATGTGCACTAGTCTTGGATTTTAAAATGACTTTGTCTCGTTCCAATTGAATAGTCATCAACATGATTCTATTTTAACAACCGCCCTGACCATTGAAATCGATTTGATTCTAAAAAAAATCTTGGGCACGGGTCCCGGCCTTTTTTTTTATTATTAAGTTTTATATTATGACCGCACGCCACTGACACGGCTGGGTGAACCGGAAGTAAGGGGTAATCATGATGGTTAAATCGTTAACCGCAAAGCGCACGGCACAATGTACGAATCTATTTACAGAGGCGTCGGGTGGAATGATTTAAATTTCCGACTAACTGTAAAGATATACCACGGGGCGTGTTTAATTGCCAATATTTTATTTCTCTACTCTTACCCCACTCGACTCTTTACCTCTACGTGTCACATTATAGAATCACGGTATGATGCATATATTGCACAATTACTTATTTATCCCGACGCTAATACATATGTATGCCGGTGTAACTTAGAAATGGAAAGATAGGTACTTATAAAATATAGTATACGCGTTGGAAATTAGGTTTCTTCCTCAAATAATTATGAGCTTAAATCATTAAACGGCGATGTATAAATTAAAATTATTACGCTAATGATATATCAACTAAATAATATATTATTGTTTGTATTTATCTCAACAGACATACACACATATTTATTATACATATTTGTAGAAGTTGGATTTATGTGTAAAATAAATAAGGAATGATTGATGCATCCGATGACCTCTCACATTATCATTAAATTTATGACCCTTTTGGCAAATATGTAAATTAAACTACTATACATATTTAAACATATTATTTAATATACATATATATATATATATATATATATATATATATATATATATATATATATATATATATATATATATATATATATATATATATATATATATATATATATATATATATATATATATATATATATATATATATATATATATATATATATATATACATATAATTAATAATATAAAATTCAATACTACGTATGTATATATACATATAATTAAATTTTCATGGCATCGTTTTTTTACGTTTTTTTTTTGTTTCTTAGCAATTCACCCTAGATAGAGTGCTATATGCCTTGATCCAATACAGAAACAGGATTAAAACGAAGTTTTAACTGTAATTAGTTCAGTTTTAGGTATTTTTATAAGATGTGAGTGACTTTGAAATTATGGATTGATAAAATTTGAGAAATATAATTTATAAAATATGAGTATAGAACATTTTTATTAGCTAATCGGTTATGGCATTTAAAAAAAAGTGGTCCAACGTCTCATCCTCCTGACCACACTCACACATTTGGCTATTATTTAAAAATATGAGAAGCTACATAACAATGACCAATTCTAAAGCTAGTAATGCAAGATATGTTCCCCCTGGAAAGCCTCCTTCCCTGGAACCAAGGGTTTGTAGGAATATGTAGATGGTTGGATTCCAGCGTAGAACAACACAGAATTGGTTCTGGTAACTGTTATGTAAGTATTCTTCCCATCTGTAAGTCATGTTTATTTTAAAATATGAAAAGTAATCGGTAGTTAGAGTCATTTTTTGGGTATTATAATAGTAGATGAAGATGAAGCTGTTTTGGTTAAATGTCTGCTATTTCTGCAATTATTAATTGTTTTTACAACCGTCAAACCCAATAAACCTTTGTTGTTTTAGTTGGCTTCTTCCTTGTATTGCGCTTAAGCTATAAATCATGGCTTTATACCGATTAGGTACGATCAAACGATACCTGCGAGATTTCCATAGCATCTAACTTTCCCTACATAAGTTGACAAATTCGGTTGATACAGAATGTTAGTAAGTACATACCTACAAACAAACTAATCATAAGTGAGGTGTATATTGAGTGACCGGGAAATATCTTGAATAATGAAGTCGCCTCGTTGCGCTGTACACAAATTTAGGGGTTGTTGCTTGGTTGGCGGACGCGTAATACTTTCCCAACAATGCCGAAAAGTATTAAGATGTTTGCCGACACATATGAAATTTAATAAAAATGCTCATGAAAATTGACAGAAAAAGCGTAAAGAAGAGTTGTATAGCTAATTAAGTAACCTACCTATGTGCATACTCTTTTCTACCCATTATCGCGTGTCAAGCATTAATTTATTTTCACGACATCAAAATTAATTCACGCCACGCTTCTCCTTTATATCAACAGCATCTTATAATGTGTAAAGGTGTTACACTCACTAATTGAATCTGCGATATTAAGTTTTTTTCTTTCTTTTTGCTTTTTCTATCAGTGAGAACTTAAATTCATTGCTCATTACTCATTACACGCCTAGATTCAGACTAAAAAAACATAGAAACTGGATTTTATAGAAATTATTATGATTGTTTTCATTTACCGTGTTTGTCTAAATAAAGCTGAAGTGTTGCATTTTGAATCTGTCATGTTCGTGTTCCTTTTCAATTTTTAATTATTTATCTCGTTCTCTCACCTCAATTATATTGATTTGAAGAAATGTATTATCATTGTTTTAATATTTCGTAACTTCTCGTACACACATGGTGTACATAAAAGTCAAGCTGGAAACAGCTTAATTGAACAATTGAACAATTTTGTATTTTATATATGTAAAATAAACAATAACTTACATACTTATATAGGTACTTATTTACTTATATACTTTTATACTTATTGCATAAAGGCTGGAGTTATTTTATGAATTTATTTTTACAATAACATTTCAACGCCTTTCATAATAATGTATTATGTTTACACACCAAAATTTTATCTGCATTTTTGTATTTTGTTTTTCTGACTCATTCATTCTGGTATTTTAGAATATTTATGTACTTATTTAAATTTTAATTATTTAAACTATGTTAATCTTGGTTTCTTAATTTTTGTTTTGTTTAAAACAAAAGTGATACACCTATATTATATTATCTTTTTCTATGACTATCTAGTTCATCTGGGGTCAACCATTCTAGTACGCAATTCCACGTCTTTCGGTTCTGGGTCATCTCTTCAGTCAGCTGTTACTCCTTCAATACTTATGTACGGCTGTCTAGGATAGGCCACAAATATCACAATATGATGTATTAATTTCCTTAAATAATACCTACCTGTTTATGATCGTCTAGGATTGGTCGAAAATAGATCATAATAATATAATAAATTAATAATACTTGCATGATTTGCTACTTTCATCACAACCCGGTTTGTTTATGGGGACTGTATATTTGTGCATGATTGATTGTCTACCAATAATAAAAAAAATATAGGTTTATATGAATATTATGTACAATAACACTTGTGTAGGATAATATTTTTTAGGGATAGTTCGTAAACATACTTTTTGTTATGCATAAAAAAATACCTGTGTATAGAGTACCTATATGATTGTCTAGGGCGAAAATATTACATTATATATCAATATCTTAAAACAATACATATGTATAATTGTCTGGGATAGGCAGAAAATATGATAATGTTATATTATCTAAGATTCTTTCAATAATGCATCTACTAAGGTCTATGCTACAATTCCTAAATAATTACTACACTCTCTGTTTTTTTAAAATAATTAATTACTTTCTGCATAATCATGCAAGTGTAATGTTATTTTGTATTTAAAAACTGTTTGTAACTTATAATAAATAAATAAAATAAATGTAGTGTAGGAAATTACCTACAGCAGTTTCTATACCTAATCATTTGCACCACTGTGATTTCTTTGTGATATATATTAAAGAACTTTCTCGTTGTTTACTAATAAAAGTGCAGGATATGATTATATCTCTAATGTGTTACGTGTACGTGTACTGCATAATACTATTTGTACTTTATTTGTTAATTCGATTCAATAAAATAACTACATATTTTATGAATAAAAGAAACGTTTAAGCTAATAATGCGATTTCATGGAAGCTTATATACCTACATTAAATCATCAAAAAATGTGGAATTGCGTCCATAAATGGAGTGTGCGTGTTGTTGAAAATGTTTCATTCCTCAGGTTGTTTTATATGGATATTATAAAAAAAAGTGGTCAGTCCAATAACGTGTTCACGTCTGGTTATAGAAACTCGCGTATAAAATGCTTCCATATCAAACGTATGAGTGTTTCTTAAACTTTAGTCTACCTACATTATGAACTTACTCACCTTAAAGCTAGATCATTTAAAAATAACTAACATTGTCACTATCCCATGTCTTGAAGAAAATTTAAAATCAAATACCTAATGTTTTCAAAAACTAGTTTTCCATTATTTTCTTGATGTGGCAACTCACGAATTATTTAAAGATTCATTTGGTCAATTAAATAAGGCATACCTGCTTTAGTCTGATTTATTTTTAAATTACATCCTACGTATCTACACAACCTCAACAAGAATCATACATTTAAAATAAGTCATATATTCAAGTCGTTTTTAAAAGAAACCTATACTACTGTATCGATTTTCTTACAGCTTTACGTAAAGTTGCTTGGAAACAGTGGCGTAACTACCTAAGAGCAGGGTCACACAATGCTTAGAGGCTCCCTTCCCAAGGGAAGGGAAAATAATAACTAATACGAGTTATCATTTTCAGTTTAAGACTAAAATATTTAGAGTTCCAGAATATACACAATTTCAATAAATTATTAATAGCAGAACTTATTTTTCTTAAATTTAGTGTGTTTATTTTTTATTTTTATTCTTATTCTCTATTGTGTAGTTTGAGTAAATTAATTTTATAATTTTGAGAATTTTCAAGGTCCCTTTCGTATTTTTTTGCATGAGGGCTTATCTTTGTAGTAATGTACGCTACAGCTTGAAAGAGATCGCCTTATAACATAAACACCGCCAATGTATACATACTAGTAGGTACATATACTAATCAAATTTGTCGTGTTTTAAAAAAAAAAAAATTCTTTGACAAATTAATACAAAGCGGGTACCTAATAATATTCATTGAATATTAAAAATACAATTCTATATGGTTGGCAAGATTGCCGACTGGCGATCCGTGGCACAGAGATTAGTGTCGGCGTCTCGGGACCGATTCCCAGCATTGGAACAACAATAATAATTTCTTGTGCCACTCTTGCTGAAATCATTAGTTTTTAGGAAGAAATTGCCATTCGTCATTTAACTCGCCACTTGTACGCAAGTTGTAAGAAATATATTTGTGTCTTTCGACACAGATATAGGTAAATGATTAATAAATAAATGATTTATAATTTCAACAATCAATTACGAAATATTTACTTTATAAATTCGTAAAAAATATTATGTCGATAAAACGTTTTACAAAAGCATCTCCATTGCTAATTTTAATCTGGCAACTTTGTACTGTGCATTCATTCTTCTTCTCCTTCTTCCTGGCCTCTTCCCAACTTATCGTCGATGAAGACTGTTGGGGTCAGCTCTCCTCGTCCTCAAGCTGTACACTCTTCGGTTCTGGGCCGCCTCCAATATCAATTCTTGTTTCATCAATTGTGAACTCCTTTGCGCCATCCATGTATTTTTTTGGTCTTCCCCTATTCGTTGATCGGGGGATGTCTACGGCCATAGCCTGGTTCACAATGTGATCCTCGGGTCTTCTTAATATGTGACCATACCATCTCAATTGTCCTTCTTCTAATTTGTTGTTAATGCCTGTCACTCCTAAGCTTCCGCGAATGTATGAACTTTTTATTTTGTCTTTTAGAGACAACCACGCTAATCTAAGCATACGCATCTCGGTGGTTTCCATTTGCCTATGGAAGGTGTTGTACATCGTCCAACATTCGGAGCCATACAGTAGCGCAGGTCTGACAATTGTCTGATATATTTTTCCTTTTAGTTTAACTGGCATTTTTAGATCACACAAAACTCCTGTCATAGCCCTGAATTTCATCCATCCCACATTCATTCGGTGTGTTACATCCGCTGCACAGCCTCCGTCGCTATGGATCATCGACTCCAGGTACTTGAAGGAGTCACTATTTGGTAGAGCTTTTCCATCCATTTGCGTTACGGGAGTGGCAGCATTTGAATATTCAAACGGTAAGTAGAGGTACTCTGTTTTCTTTCTACTAAGTCGCAATCCATTATCTTCCAGAATTTTTCTCCATTTTTCCAGTCCATCTTGTGCATTCATTATTATAACTTATATTTATTTCGGTAAATATAGCGACAAAACAAAATTAAATTAACATCTTAGTGACAATGAAGAAAAAATTAGGGAAAAAAAATGATAATTCATATGATATAAAACATTCTATTGTGTTCTATTATTACCTATCATCTTGTGTTACTTCTTTCAGTTTTAGAATATTTTATTTTTCTATCAAAATTTGGACTAATAAATATTATAGGTACCTACCTATAGTCATTTTATTAAAGCCCTTACCTACCTGAGTTTTTATCAGTAGGTACTTTAATAATACTACGAGAAAATTTGATTTGGAGATATTTTGTACAACTGGTTGTAAGTAATCCAACTGTCGATTCTTTCATGAGAATACAAATTCTCTGAATGAATCGACATAATTAAGCAAAGATGCGTGTACGAAGGAAAATTTTGTATGGCGTAGTGGACTTTTTGCATGCTAATAACACCAACTAGAGGCCTCGCAGCATATATATTCCCATACATGGATTTCCTCTCAGAATTCGGAGTAGAACATTTTATGTGAGTTTTGTGTGTGAGTGTGTGTGTGTGTGTGTGTGTGTGTGTGTGTGTGTGTGTGTGTGTGTCTGTGTGTGGGTGTGTGTGTGTCCCTTATAACTTTTGATCCGCTCAATTTACAGAGCCCAGATTTTCAGAATATATAAACAGTTATAGGCCTACAAAACTTTTATACTCAGAATTGTGAATTTTTGTTTCAGTCAGGGGTTATCAATTTTTACTTTTTTTCTCCATATATCTCAGAAAACATAAAAGCTAGAACGCTAAAAATTGGTATAAAGATAGACAAATATAATATCTCAAATTATTTTTTTTTTTTCAATTCCAGGATTTCTCAAACATTTTTTATTAAGAAAAATATTTTTTTTATGATAAATTTATGAGTTTAACTGCCTATATTTCCATTTTTTTTAAATATCGAAAAAAGCCGAAACACCCCAACTAAATAATTTAATTTTCTATAAAAAATATATACATTGTATTAGCACATCTCAATTTTTTTTTAACAATTTTTATAAAAATTGAATTTAGTGACGACATTGCTTCATACAATTTGTATGGCAGTCGCGTATACACAATAATATAATGTAAGAAGACTTAATAGTTTGATTCTTAAATATTCAAACATACATACCATCATGCTGTTTTCATATTCCGGGTATGAGAAAAAGACTGACCTCCATACTTTCCTATCTTGACATACATACCTACATGTATTGTATAGAAAACAAAATATCTTAAAATATTCAATAATTTGGATTTAAGTGTTTATAGTTTGCACTTATTCTTCAACTATACATACTAACGCTATCGACAGTTGGATCTCATGTGTTACATGCAACTAGTAAATACTATAATCTAACAAAATGCAGTCTAATGTATGAACCACCCGTTGTTTTAATGCTGGACGTAGGTACTACACATTCTATTTCCATTCACTTTACTGAAATTCTCGATTTATTGCAATTAAAACTATAGGATAGCCTACTAACTATAGAATAAGAATAAAGGTTATGTGATGATGTTACGTCAAAATAAAGAAAATATAATATGAAAAATCGAACCAATAATAGAAAAAGAAAAAATCTTCAGCTTGAAAAAATTACAAATTATTAAAACTTTATATGTTTCAAATGTTTATAAAAAAATATTGTCAAATAAGTGGTAACAAATTTTTATATTTAATAAATGATTAGTTATAATCCAGCATATCATAGAATACAAGAATACAGGAAATGTTGAAATGCTCAAATGCACACAGCGATCCATGGAAAAATTCATGCTTTATATATGTAGGTAAGCCTAAGAGATAGAATAAGAAATGAGGAATATTGGAAGTAATTCAGATTAGCTGATGTCATGGATCGCGTAGCAAGATTGAAGTGGCAATGGGTGGGCCAGATTGCAAGACAAGACCCCACAAGATACCCCACCCCCTAAAATATTAAGATGGAGACCTTGAGAAAACAAGAGAGGCGTCAGAAGACCTCAAAGAAGATGGTCCGACGACATAGCCGTTGTGGGGGGTAAAAACTGGCTGCAAGCAGCAACCGATAGAAAGAAGTGGAAGGGTATGGAAGAGGCCTTTATCCAGCAGTGGGGGACAAAGGGCTGAAAAAGAAGAAGATAATAGAATAAGAAAAAGAAGAATAAATTTTATACGAATCGGTAGCAGAGCGGGCATCGCACATGCTTTGTAATCCAGTGATAGAGAGTTCGAACTCCGCTCAAGTTGCCTCGACTGTTTCGTTCACCTTTGGCATTTATGCTTAATTGAGGAAATTTATGAGCACATATTCATTTGAAAAAAAAATACAATGTAAAATTTGCAAAAGTTATAATATCTGGCAGAGTTTATTCGTCGAAAAAAATGTGTTGATTAAAAGAAGCGTGATAATATTTTTGTTCTATCAAATTGTTGCAGGTACTCATTAGATTTCAGCCAATCGTAACACTGTACTAGAAGCATAATTTTCTGTACTCAACCAGTAAATTATAGGTATATTATGTACATACAACATATATAATACTTTAATTCTTTCAAAGAATTCACACCTAGCCATTATATGTAATACAAAGTTAACGCCGTTCAACAGACTTATACATAATTTGTACCTATACATATAATATGTATGTAGCATCTAGGTAATGAAATCAAACCACATTAATGATTCGCTATGCGATATTATTATACATACATACATTTTTTTCTGTTTAAATTATATAAAGTACATACAAACACGATGTGTTTTACTTTACTCGATGTTATTTTCTACGATACCAAATTAAAGTTGATCATTTTTAATAATTTAGTACAAATATTTGAACAATAAGAAGCATTAGGTAGGTAGGTAATAAAAATAAGAATAATAAAAAGTTCAATAAGGGGAAGTCTGTGGCAGTAAGCACAAAGCAGGAACCAGCTAACGTAAACCTCCAAGGGCCTCTGTTATGGGCCTCATTTTTATATTATTTTATTTATTCATTTAATTTAAAAACAAAACGAGTGGGTCATGGCAACACTGAACTATCCACATTATGTTAGTGATAGCTTTGTTCTTCTCGAATGCTTGACAATCTCTAAATGTAGGTACGTACTTATTATTTAATACATTTTGAATACATATTTATTTACACATGCATACATACATACCATCACGCCATGTCCCTCATGGGGTAGGCAGAGAGAACCGAACGCCACATTTTCTATCTTGACACACATTCATCGCCTCATCAACATTCATATTTATTTAACAAATTTTAGTACAGTGTATATAATACATATTAACTGTTACATAGATATACATCATACATACATACATACACCTATATACATCTATTACACATACCAAAAATCCCATAAGGCTTAGCCTGTTTGTGGGTATACTTAATAAAATAAGAAATAAAAAAGTTGATTGTGTGTTACATGTAAACAGTTTTTGTTTAATGCATATGAAGTGATAAATATATTTAAAAATGACAAAGCATAATACCTACGTAGAATATAAATAATAATACTGGTCTAAAAAATTATAAATACAAAGACAAAATATAAATAACAGAAAAATAAAACAAAATAGAAAAAAAATTATAATAATTAGAGAATTATAAAAAGAAATCGTATAAGTTCTCATAATCAATAAGCCATGCCTTGAGACGATTAACAAATGCAGTGATAATTTAGATTCACGGCTATCAGCAGCAAACAGATGATATTATGGGTTGTATAAGCATCTGAGGTCCAAATTGCTCGGTAGAAAAACCTAAACAACCTTTTATAAAACGCTCCTCCGTCCAGTCATTGCATATGGCGCTGAATGCTGGGTAATGAGTCATCACTAATGACCAAAAGAGATGAAAACACAATTCTGATATTTGAAAGGAAAGTCATCAGAAAACAGGTCCTCAGATCCTGTCAACGAAAATGGAGTGTGGAGGAGACGATTCAATCACGAATTAGTGGCACTGTATGGCGAACCTAACATTGTACAGTTCATTAAAATAAGAAGACTGCAATGGTTGGGCCATGTCCACAGGATGAGTGATGATCGTACTCCCAACAACGTTTTAAACACCACACCAGACGGAAGAAGAAGCAGAAGCAGACCAAAAATGAGATGGCTGGACGATGTGGAGGCTGATGTACGAGCGCTGGGCTTTACCAACTGGAAGAGAGCCGCAGGTGCAAGGAGGAATGGCGACAGATTCTGAAGGAGGCCAAGGCCCACAATGGGCTGTAGAGCCAATGATGATGATGATGATGAGTAATTATTTAGAGACTTAGAAACATGGGTAACATATTGATTGATCTAGGAGCTACATACATAGAATGTCTTTGCGTTGATCTCTTATTATATATATTTATTTATTTAATATTGCTTCTCGGACAACTAACAGGTACTATGTCAAATATTCTATCACCGCCAAACTAGGCAAAACCTGTGTCATCATTTTATTTTTGAATATGTATCTAAGTAAAAGTATCTATGTTCTTATAAAATACATACTCGTTAAATAAAACAAAGATTCAAACTGAAAAAAAAACCTTCGCCTAAACTAAAATCAAAGTCTTGCTTTGAAGGTTTATTTCTAGAAGTCTCGCTAGAAACTTAATTTTCGTCGAATTGTGCTGTTTAGTTCTCGTCGCTATGATTCAACTTACATATGAATTCACACAAGTTAAATCATAGCCGAGCAATTAAGATACATTACCTTAAAATTTCACGCAGTGATTATTTCGGATTAGGCTAAAGATAAATTGAACAGAACCACCGTAAATTACATCGCAGAATTATTTTTCTTCTTTCTTAAACTATTTCCATCTACATACTCCTGAACGAAGTCCTTCTCCATTTGCTTTCATTCTCCGCAGAATCGAGCAAATATTATAATAACCCTTGATAATTTTTATTTATTTATTTATACATCTTCTTGTACATAATATAAACAAATATAATTGTACACTGGCGGGCTTATTGCCATTAGGCAATTTCTTCCAACCAACCAGATTACAAAGTATGACAACCAGTGGCGGCTGGTGACCTTAAATCTTAGAAGGGCTCAAAATTATAATTTTACCTAGAAGATAAATTAACTTACAACAGGAATCAGAAAGCAGATATGTGGAACAATATTATTTTCGTATATTAAAATTATCATTTTACCTAGAAGATAAATTAACTTACAGCAGGAATCAGAAAGCAGATATGTGGAACAATATTATTTTCGTATATTAAAATTATCATTTTACCTAGAAGATAAATTAACTTACAGCAGGAATCAGAAAGCAGATATGTGGAACAATATTATTTTCGTATATTAAAATTATCATTTTACCTAGAAGATAAATTAACTTACAGCAGGAATCAGAAAGCAGATATGTGGAACAATATTATTTTCGTATATTGAAATTATCATTTTTTAATAATTCTTTTGTTTATCGGAAATTAAAACGTGAACCTGATCATTTATGCTGTATTTAATTGGGTTTTTAATAACGTTTATAATAAAATGCATCAATAAATTATAAAATAATTTGTGACAGCTAATAAATTTTGATCATACAATAGTAAAAAAAAAACTTCTGGCAAGAGCAGCAAGACTGCTTCCCAATTTTACACATTTTATCATTTGTTTTGCAATATTATGGTATCAATTAATTAAAAAATAATACTAATATATTTCGGATGATTAAACTATGTACTATTACGATATCAATTAATGTTAGCCTCAAGGAATTGCAACTGACTACCAAGCGTTCGACCATCGCAACGTACAACAAAATATGAATGAATGAAAATAGTGTAGGTAATCCTTCGCGGGCACTGCCCCGTTTTGCTCGAAATCGGCATACATTCAGCGTGTACGGCGAGCTGCGGCGGCAGCGGGCGGTCGCGTGAATTGTATGGGATCTCCGGGCACAAGTCGACTGTGCCCGAGGAATGAAATATTTCATAGAATCTTGTTTGCTTGACAAAGCAGGTAGGTTTAAATACTTTCGCTAAATATACTACAGGCGTAAGACGGCAAACATTAATTAGAAAAATAATGTGTTCTCAAAATATAATTACATACATTTTTTGGAATCTTTTGAACAAAGTGTTTGGGAGGGCTGAGCCCGAGAGCCCTTTAGGAACAGCCGCCACTGATGACAACATTGTATATAAAAAAGAGTAAAAGAAATCAAAGAAAATACGTATAATACTTAAATACTATTAAAACAACAAAAAAAAATATAATTCATAGCAAGAAAAGGGATATGGTAAGGACAGGAGAGGAAATCGGGATCAGATAATGGTCATGGTCATAAAAAAAACATACCTACGTGCGATCTGGGGGGCAAGTCTAGTCAACAGGCAAACTCAAAACCCTACATGTTTACCCGTATCATGGATATAATTATCATACGGAGTTCTATAATTTGTAAGGATATTATAGAACTCCATATGATAATAATATCCATGATATGGGTAATCATGAGGGTTTTGATTTCGACGTTTGACCAGGGGAGCAAGTCTTGTCCAACCGGCGAAATCAAAACACCCATATCATGGATATGATTATCATATGGAGTTCTATAATATCCTAATAAATTATATTAGAACTGCATATGAAAATTATATCCATGATATGGGAAATCACGAGGGTTTTGATTTCGCCGGTTGGACCAGTCTTGCCCCCCAGACTTGCCTCCCAGACTTGCCCCCCCCAAAAGTAATAATAATAAATAATTAACACTTCTTTGCACCCTGCGCAAGTGGTGAGTTTATTGTCGTATGCCAATTTCTTCCAACTAACCAGTATTTCCAGCCCAGAGAACAAATATTTGCGTGAGAAGTACGTGTATTTTTTTAATGTTTTCAATACATTCCTCAAAAGCACATATGGGTGAAGAGGACCCCTGTAACGGGGCCACACGAAAAACAAAGTAAATTTTGTATGTACGTATTACTTATATAAACAAAAACAATTATTTTTTAAATGTTTCGATAAAAATATTTCGTGCTAAAGATGCGTCGATATAAGAATTTTCAATTCAACATAATATATAAGGATATTATTCCAGAAACGCGAGTTTCGTTTTTGCGACTTTATATACCTATATACTGGCAAAGAATGATCGGATTGTGTATTTCTGGAGATATATACCTAAATGTATATATGTATGTTATTTATAAGTGTGTACATACCACCTGCCATGGATCGTACAAGAGAAGACAAAAAGAGAACAAAGTATCAACCATTGTCTCTACCGTTTGCCTCTGCTGGTTGTTTTGTCTCAGAGATGCTTGATATATATTTTTTACATCCACGAGTATATATGTGCATAAATGTTATATATCTTCTTTCCCACCGATGCGTCGCAATCCACCAATAAGAAGCTATCGGATACCGATTCATTTCTTGAATAAATATTAGCCGCCATTGTTTGCCTTTCAATATGAATCTTGGGTAGGAAAAACGAAGGTTTTTTTCTCTTTTTATTTTTTATTCAATTCTACGTATAATAGCCTCATATACGTTTTGGTATATAGACAAGCTTTTGCATAACTGGAAAGGAATAAATACATATATTGCAATGTGTGTATATACCCATAACTTTCTCAACAAACATAGGAAATATGTATAGATCTAAGAGATACGATTTATGAAAGTGTATGGCGACTATCCCATCATCATCATTATCTTCAGCGTCACAACCTTTGATGGGTCCTAGCTGTCTCCAAGAATCTTCTTCATATTGCTCTATCGCTGGCTGCCACCTTCCAGTTCTGCTGCGCCATAGCCCGACAACGCCGTCCAATCATCGTAGTTTAGATCTCCCTTCGCTCCTTTACCGGTCTGGTTATTACACCGCAAAACTATTACGAGACGACACACAGGCATCGACTCATGACTCCAAAGACAAAGACGACATTCCGTCAAAGACAATTTATTTAGCTACAAAAAATAATTTAATATGAGTAAAAAGTAATAAAGGACATACAATTGATGAAACATTTGAAACTTACGAAAACAAGGGAATAATATACTGCGGAAACATGATCAATTGACAATAATTAATTTTTTTATTTATTTAAAGGTATGATTTTTTTTTTTTTTTTTGCGGGTGGCAGTTCTTGAGGAGAACACACTTAGGCCATTTGGCCCTTTGTGATACCACATTGGGGCTGTCCTCCCACTCACTCATCCCCCTTGAACCAGCCTGAGCGGCAAATGAATGTCATAATGTCTGCAATGTCGGCCGACGCTATGTCAATTAAATCATCATAGAAGAAACTTCCCAAGGAGCTTCTCCTAATTCTAGAGAGAGCAGGACAGTGACAGAGGAAGTGGACCACCGTCTCCTCCTCCTCCTCGTCTTAGCATGCTCTGCAGTAATCGTATGCCTCCAGCCCTAGCCTTCTGGCATGCTTTCCTATAACCTATATATAAGGTATGATATTAAAAAAATAAACAAGTTCATAATGATTTTTTGTAATATATAATGCAAGAAATTTTCTACCTCCTCGGAACAGGCTCATCTCAGTGAGGTGGTTTGTACCAAAAAAGTTTATAAAAGTTTAAAAATTATTTAAAAAACCACAAAACAAAAATTGTATCACCAATTACTAAGGTACCTACAGTCTTACAAAAAAATAAGACAATTAAATAGCCATAAATGCTATTTTTTTGTACAAAATGATATAAAGAAAAAACTAACATAAGGTTACAAAAATAACAAAAAACAATGAATATTAACTAAGCAAATATATAGTTGCATACAAACTGGATGTTTAGGACAGGACAATGAATAGGAATGGGAAAATTAAAAAAAAACAATTATTGAGAAGGCTTCAATATATTCTTAAAAATGCCCGGTGATCCAAACATGTCAAGACCTTTGCATCAAACTGCTTACATTTATTTATTAACTTAGCAAAATATCCTTGAGACACATAACCATGGTTGATTCTATAGTTTGATATTAGTATTTTCGTAAAAGACAAACCGAAAATAAATCAAATGAACCACCAAATCATGACTGTTTAACACGTGTTATGGTGTAAATTTGTCATCAAATCGTAAACATTTTAGAGTGTCAAATACCTTTCACACGAATTCTTTTTATATATCAATATAATATGTACCTTTTACCGTATTAAAAATCATATTTTTTTATTGGAGACCAATAAAGTATATTAATTACTTATTTCTTATTAAATTTAAAATAAATTCACGTAAGTCCAACTCCCTCTTTAAAGGTTTCCTTGAAAAATATACAAATCACAAAAATGTTAGACAATTTTTTTATGTGATACTTGTTCATTATCATGCCCATTGAATGTATTTTTGGAATCAGTCAAAGTCACTAAACAAGACGTCAACGACATCAAGGAAAATATTGAGTAATATCAATACTTACCTACAAGGGTGTTGAATAGGGTATAAAATTCAAAAGATACCGCCCATATTTTTTTCATTAAATTTTTTTCCGTATAAAATCATCGTTGGAACCAATTAAATATTATTTCAATGTCACATGATCAGATTCCAGATTTGCTATTGATTTTTAAAAACCCGATTCATAAATATTTTTTTACAATTTTTCATTATTATAGCTTCTTTTATTGATTGTATTTTTATCGTATTTAAGCCATTTACGTGTTACAATACTATTTTTTTATTATTTTCTAAATATAAAGAATGAATATGTCTTAGAAACGAGTACATATACATCCTCACACATTACCTAAATTAAGAATAAATGCTTGTACTATAGGTGAACGAAATTCGTCGTGGCAGGATTCGAACTCGCGACAACCGGAAAACAGCGCGCTAACAGCTCAGCTTCCACTCATCTGAATTATTGATGGTATTGGAACTACACAACTCATTTCTTACACAATTCTAAGCAATTTATCACAATACAAAATACAGCTAATTAATGTTACGTTCTTTATACATTTTTATTTATTTTATAGAATACAACAGCAAATAAGAAAAATTTATACAAACATACAAAGATAATTTTTATATTGCCAATTATAGTAATCTAAAATATATTAGATACACAATTATTATCAATTTAGAAAAAAAGGATGGTAAAGGAGAGAGGTAGGGAGGGGCGGGGGGGGGGGGAAACATCGACCGCTAGAACCTCACGTATCTCAATGTATGCTTTGCATTTTTCTTTCATTGCATTTTTTATTTAAGACTTAACTTTAAATGAATTAATAAGAAATAATAATTACGTTTGTACATACAACTTCTTCAGTTTTTTTAGGTGATACTTAGTCAATCAGTTTCACGGAACTCGCCCTTACGGTAGACCGCCAAAAATGGAGGGATAGCTGGGAGTCGACTTTGCAAGAGGAGCAGGCCTCTTAGAAAAGACCTAAAAGTCTACATTGAAGAAGAAGAAGAATTTGATTATGCTTTAACGTGATATGCAGAAAGGTAACGCGGTTTTATAATGCATATTCCAACTGTCGATTCGGTCATGAGAATTCAATTCTCTGAATAAATCGACATTATTAAGCCAAGATGCGTGTACGAAGGAACATTTTGTATGGCGTAGTGGACTTTTTGCATGCTAATAACACCAACTAGAGGCCTCGCAGCATATATGTTCCCAAACATGGATTTACTCAGAAGTCGGAGTAGAACATTTTATGTGAGTTTTGTGTGTCTGTGTGTGTGTCTGTGTGTGTGGCTGTGTGTGTCTGTGTGTGTGTCTGTGCGTCTGTATGTGTGTCTGTTCCCCCCCCCCTTTATAACTATTGATCCGCTCAATTTACAGAGCCCAAAATTTTAGAATATATAAACAGTTATAGGCCTACAAAACTTTTATACTCAGAATTGTGAATTTTTGTTTCAATCTGGGGTTATCAACTTTTGAAATTTTGGTTTATTTTTCCATGTATCTCAGAAACCATAATAGCTAGAACGCTGAAATTTGGTGTAAACATAGACAAATACAAAATCTAAAATTTTTTTTTTAGTTTCTCAAACATTTTTTATTCAGAAAAATATTTTTTTTATGATAAGTAAATTTATGTGATTAACTGCCTATATTTCGAAAGTTTTTAAAAATATCGAAAAAAGTCGAAACACCCCAACTAGATAATTTAATTTTCTAAAAAAAATATAAACATTGTAGTAGTACATCTCAAATTTTTTTTATCAATTTTTATAAAAATTGAATTTAGTGACGACATTGCTTCATACAATTTGTATGGCAGTCGCCTACACACAATATCTAAGAAGACTTAATTGTTTGATACTAATCTCCAAACATTCATACATACCATCATGCTGTTTTCATATTCTGGGTAGGATCAAAGGACTGACCTCCATACTATCCTATCTTGACATACATACCTAGGTACATGTGTTCTATAGAAAACCAAATATCTTAAAATTTTAAATAATTTGTATATATGGGTTTAAGTAGGTATAGTTTGGTACTTATTCTTCAACTATACGTACTATCGCTATCGACAGTTGGATCTCATGTGTTCCATGCAACTAGTAAAATTAAGTTTATATCGGAATCGTCAGCCTTTGGAAATCGTATTTATAAATATTCATACATACATACCTACCATCAAGCCATGTACCTCATGGGGTAGGCAGAGGGAACCGAAAACCACATTTTTCTATCTTGACACGCAATCATCTCCTCGACAACATTCATAAATAGTCTGTTGTTCACGATTCTTATATTTTCGTCTTTCAGAATATCATTCACATGGTCGTGCCATCATTTCTTGGGTTCCCCGACCTCTTATTCCATTGTTGACTGCCTTGTACTTATATTTTCTTCGTCAGGCGATCCTGATTCACTCTTTCATTCTATTAATTACATATTTCTTCATCATACATCATTCCTTGTGTCCTCGTTTCGTACCTTGTCAAACATTCTTCTATTGCAAATTCGTCACAACGATCTCATTTCAACTTCATTTATTGTGCTTTCATGTGTCTTCTGCCATATCCAGGTTTCACTTGCATTAGTCAAGGTTAGCACTACGATTTCATGATAAATGGAAACTTTGGCATCCATTGAAATGTTGCTATCTTTCATAACTGGTATAAGTGCTCCAATCACGTTTCCTGCCATAACTCTTGTTTCGATATCCTTATCAGGCCGTCCATTTCGTTGGAACATGCTTCCTAGATACGATCAAAAATATTTACGTTGAATAGAAACCAATTATTATTATATTCATTAAATACTTTGTACTATTTGAACAAATTAAAAAAAGGAGAGAAAATTTTACTTACATATTGTTATTATAAACAAAATATTGCGAATAAAATCGAACTTTTGCAAGAGAAAATCGTGAGAACACAAAAGACCCTAGTAGTCATTGTGATAATAATAAACACTTCCTTGCACCCTGCTCAAGTGGTGAGTTTATTGCCAAATGGTAATTTCTTCCAACTCACCAGTGTTTCCAACACAGAGATACAATATTAGCGTGAGAAATAAATTTCTCCTCTGCTGGGGATCGAACTCAGGACGCCCGCACTGAAACCAAACGGTTTACCAACTGTACCACGGCAGTCTGTCATAATAATGCATGCCATTTTTTTTTCATATAACATATACCTACCACTTTTTAAGCCATTTTTTTTTTTCATATAACATATACCTACCACTTTTTTTTCACATGGATTAAATTTAAATAATCACATCGGTACCTACCTACATAAAAAATATTACATATAACTATTATGTCTTACAATTGATAAAAAAATATAATTAATATTAAAAAAATGTATAATAATATTATAAAAACAAACAAATATATAGGTATACATATTATTTTATGTAGTTTTATTTTTTTTCCTACTGTTATAATATTAAAATGTTACTCTTGCCCCATACACAAGAGTCCGCAATTCTTGTGGGGCAATATTTTTGAATTATTTTTGTATTATTATTATGTATTTTCATTAATAAAATATTTAAGAAAATGTCAGATTTTTAATAACCTTTAGTTTTCTTTTTGTCGGCCTTCACGTTTCAGTTAGTTAGGTGTCTGCCTGCTGTTCCAAAGAACCCGGATTCGACTCCCGGTGGAGACACAGTTTTAATTGTGTTTTCAGTCTGGCTCTGTGAGACGATTAATATCGTAAGTCTCCAGAATGTGGCAGCTTGTTATTGGGGGCGTATTAAATTAATATTTTACATAGTAACTGTTATGTAGTTGCTCGAGAAGTAATGTAAAATAAAATAAAATATGAATGCGCAGGGTTCCTTATCCTTTGCTTACATTATTTGTATTCAGTTATTCATATACGAATATAGATTTGTTTCACTGAGATACTTAAATGAACAAAGACACAATAATAGAGGTATTATATAGACTTAAAATATGTTGGTTTAGGTTACTATTCTTTTTCAGTTTGAACATGTTTATGGAAAGATTATACAGTACAATACAAGACAGAATAGATAGGAATATTATACTATATTTTTCATTTTATTCGCCTTTTACTAGTCGCTCTCTGTTAGGTTTTTTATTGTCGTTTTGTATAGATATATATTTAATACTATCCGCACCTGTTCTTCTAGTCTTGAAACATTTGGTAAGGCTAGTCAAACTTTGGTACGCTTATAGGCTTATTTACTTTTTTAAGCGATCATTTAAAATTACCGTTTTAAATTCTTATTTTAAAAAACAGATTCAAGTACACATTTCTTATTACCCTAATCTTATTCATTTATCCAAGATATATACGACAACGACGTAATAAACATACATATCCAGTCATTCATATACAATGTCCTTTCTAATCCAAACTTACCTTAGTATCTTAAAAATAAATTCACTTATCTTTCAAGCCACGGGCGTCCACTCTGATGTGCAGTCTGTGAACGTACTTTACTATCTATTCCAATAATTCATAAAACTGATTTTTTAGCTCTACATTTGAAGTACAATCGGCAAGGCTATGGTATAGTCTATGTCCTGATATTACGTCTCCTATTTCATTGAACATATAAACAAAGCTAAACAAAAATATCTTTCATATAATACCTGATTTCTTCTGCTTCTCCTCTTCCAACTCTTGAGCTGTTATTATATTCAATCTTTTTTTGTCTTTTTTACTTTTCATCTGTAATCTTTATTTTATTTTATTTTATTTTATTTTTGTCATGTAATAATCTTATTGGCATAGTATACATTGTATTGTATATTAACATTAATAGACTCTAATAGATTATATGGTATATATTGAAAATATTTACCCCAGTACCCTCAAAAGATACGACTTTGAACAGTTTATATTCACATCTTTATTCTTTTGAATGTTTTTTTTTTAATTTGAATTCGTTTAATACTTTACTTTTAAAATTAGTTTTAGACCTTTTTTATTTTTTTATTGTAAGTAACTAAAAAACTACATGGCCTATGAAGTAGATTTTTATTTCAATCGAAATATGTAGAATATGAAAGTTTACCGGCTGAGTTATTTATTATTATAATATTTTTATTTATATTCTCGTTATTAAAAAAAACTCAAATATACCTTTTTCGCGTAATAATATTGTATATCACAGATTAGGTGATAGACAATATTTTTTCGTTTTTCATACATTATATTTTCATACATTATAATTTAGTGTGTATTTTTGTGTACATCCGTATACCTAAATATACAAGATCCATAACTATGGTTGGTTGGAAGAAATTGCCGTTCGGGAATAAACCCGCCAGTGTACATATTATATGTACAAGAAGTAACAAATAAATATATAAATAATTGGATTACATTGTAATGTCCCGCGATGGCTTAGATAGTCGCCTTATTATTTAACTATTGAATATGTTAATTGAAAATGATAAATATCTACGTTTGTGAAAAGTTCTAGAATCACAGATATTTAGTGATATCTGACGCTTGGATCTGTGTTTTAACCTCGTGTGGGCCTTTTAATGGCATTAGGTACACTACAGTGGTCGGGTCCGATAATAAAATATATAGCTGCCAGATATCTTGATGTCTTCTTTCTCATGGGTTCCAAATACACACACCGAATTCCTGACTTGCTGCTTGCGTACCGGCTAAAGTGCCGGGTCTCCAGAACTTGGTTTATATACTATCTACCTACCACATTATCACAACACTAGTCGGGTTCCTTTTTTCACTCTTTTTTATTTTAAATATTAATCGACACAACTAATCCATTCCTCTTTCACAAAAAGGTTAAATAATGCAGTGACCAAAGATACTTACTTATCTGCGTGAATTGACACTGCTAACATATGAATGGGTGTGTAATTATTTACTGGCGTCCTCTGTAGCTCAGCTAACTAGATATATCTAAACTCATGAGCTACAGTTTCCAATTTTGAACCATAATGAGGTCACAGTAATTGAATTACATGGTGATACTATAGTAATTTATTCAAAATAATACAGAAATCAGCAAAATCAGACGTGCATCAAAACTACTCTTTACAACACAATTCATAATTCGCGTATCAAAATTATTTAGAGACGAAAATGATCAAAAGTATTATAATATATCTCTTATGTACGAAGTATTTTAGAATTCGGATCTATTATATGGAATCCATTATATAATATACATATACCTACTCCGAGTAGAACGAATTGAAAATATTTTTTTTACGAGGAATTACGAGGAATAGCTTTCCTAATTTATTGTTATCCTGCAGCATTTCATTATAAAATTGGGACTTTGAAAGTTCGTCGAAGGCTCAGTGAAGCCACATTTCTATTATAAAATAATATGCCTATCTGTCTCATATAAAATAATAGGTAAGACTATCTGTCTCAGAGTTCAATTCTAAAATAGTAGGTAAAATGATACATTTTCAATCACACTATTTTGAACTTATATTGCTAAGATCGAATTGATTTGAAGAATTTTCTCAAACTATAATACTTTCAATACATTAAAATATAGATATATTTTATTGAAAATTTGAATTATTCAAACTCAAATGTAAGGATGTTTATATATATTAACATGAGCATTTTTGATCTCCTCACTTCTTCCTTTCAAACTCTCAGTTCCTTCTAACCTTTTTTGTATTAATAAATTTGTGTTTATATGCTTATAATGCATTACTTCTTAAGTAAAAACCTGTTATTAGTTTCCTTGTTAATAATACCTAATATTTATAACTTTTTTTTTTGAAAATAAAAACACTGATGGTATTCTAATCAATAAATAAATATCAATAATCTTTTCCATACTCCGTGATTCACAAAATATAGTGATATTAATAATTGAGAGTCGGAGAGTAAGTAGATTCGTTTATATTCGTAAGTTCTCGTTTTTATGCGAATATGATTAATAGATAAAAAGTGAAAATAATTTATCATTCTGTTTACATTCAAAAATAATATTTATTTATTTATTTAAGGGACAAATACAGTCTTATAAAATAAACAGAAAAATACAATATTGAAAAAAAGTCAGACCAATTACTTTTGTCCACAATTGACGTACATTAAAACGAATAATAAATAAAAATATACTTAAAATGATTACATGTATTTCACACATTTTCCATTTTTCATATGGATTATTGTAACTATTTATTCTTATTGTGTATCTTGATAAGAAGTGTGAAACCAAATAATAGTATTCGAGTAGAAAATTAGATGATTTTACCATGAATTTAAATTTTTATTTGAGGTGAGAATATTAAATTATTTCAATAAAATACGAACAATCTTTTTCAAGTAATTAATACCAATGTCATCTACAAAAAAAAAACGCGCAAACGATTAAACCACAATAGATACAAAATATTAACTAGGTATATTTTTGTTTGTTGACAAATATTTTGCCAATTGAAATAAACCTACCCGAGAAAAGGATATAAACTGCTTACTTAGCAGAAATACATTTAACAATTATTGATTAATGTAATTACTCTTATATCCATAGTTGCGAAGGATGCGACGACATGTTAATTGTTATATCAGTTATAACTCACCTTCTGAAAGAGCATATAAAATAAATAAAGAATAAAAAAACAATGGTGTATAAAGCGGATAGATTTTGCTTCGTATACAGATCGGATACCTGTTTGAAATATATTATGTTAACTGTTGAACAGTGTTTAGGATGGACATAAACCACAAAAACCTATAGAGCGATCTACCATCGATATAATGCCAGAGAATCATAAAGGAAATCTTGGGAACAAAACGAAGACATTGAGGTAGACAAAAAAAAATATTGCATACCTTGTTTCTCATAAGAGTCCATTAAAAGTCCCCGTAAAACGGAAACTATAAAACAGATATTTGTTTTTTAAGAGCTTCCACATAAAAACTATTTTTAAATGTGCATCTTAATTATTCGATTTTACCGCAAAAAAAACACATTTTAACACTTTTATTGTTTACGTTAAATTTTTGGTCGCCTTGTTGTTTCATGGGGCTGAAATTCAACTGTTTTGTACACCGAATAATTAACAACATTAAAAAAAATCTAAACGATATATTTAAAAAAAAATATCAATGTACGAATATATTTCAGGAAAAACACACATTTGAGAATTTTAACCAGTAGTTGAATGGTTTACATTATAACTTCACACTGTTGCGGAACCTACCATTGAGTCAAATCAATATTTACCACGTATTCGAAGCATATTTATGTATGTTATTTCATGTGTATAAAATAATTATAAACTTATGAATGTTTTATTATTAAGTCGATTTAGGAAATCTGACACAGAATTCAAACGATTTTCCTTTATGTTACGATGATTTTAAAATGTGTACAAATTAATGTTATATTTTACTCCAAAGAGATTTTTATGAAATATTCAGTTTCAGCTAATACTAATTTTCTCAAATTTAGAAAAAAATGATTAAGAATGATTTTAGTTTTTACTTAATTCTGTCTCTTGAGAAAAATATGATTAAAACCAGAGATTATTTTTTGAGTTTTAAACTTAATTATTTTTTAATAAACATTGTTTTTCTTTTCTTCTTATTTTCATGGGAGGTTCAGCGCCAGCTAACGTTTTGCATTTATCGTAGAAAATGTACAAGATAATAACTTCACCAATATATAATGTCTTTTATTTGCCGATGAAAAATATTTTTTGAATTTTTTTAATGAAGATAAATGTGTGTCATGTCAAACGTATCATTTCTTGTATTAAAGTTTCACCGATATATATTTTTGACAACTTTGTGATATACGCTTGTGATATAAATCAAAACGAAATTGTGATTTTCACAATCCGGGCCATATAATGATTCCAAAATCCGAATACACGATAATTTTTTTAAATTTATTATACACCGTGATGATTTTCGTGTTAAAGCGCATTGAAATATTCTGTTATCATTCACTTTGATTGCTCTATATAATTATTCACACTACAAGCTCTATCGCTATTTTTTTAATCATCATAACTCGAGGGAATAGCAGAATTACATATTATTTCAAAAAAAAAGTATTATATTTATACACTAAGTTACCTATCATAACTAGTATAAGGAGTATATGCTATGAATCTTCCAATGATATTTTTTAATCATCATATCCATCTCCAGGGAATAGTAGAATTACACATTATTTCAGAAAAAAGTATTATATTTTATACACTAAGTTACCATCATAACTAGTATAGAGAGTGTATACTATGAATCTTCCAATGATGTTTTTGCGTGTATGAGGTATTACTTACGGCGTACCCAATATGAAATTTTGTGCCATTTGTACCTAAAATTCAAAATTAATGATATTCACATTTTAATGACATGTTTATAAAATACTGTTGTTGGCGTTATCAAATAAATACAAATAATATTATTGCATGTGAACTTAATTGAAATAGCTGCTGTATTCCTCAATAAAGCAAATAATCAAATAACTAAAATATTTTTGCTATACATAGTGCACATTATTATTTTGAATATGCCATACGACGAAGGTGACGTTGGCAATCACTTGAATTGGCAACCCATACTTTATTGTTATCACCAAACATTTAGAAAAATCATGTGGGTGCGGAAAAGATTGTTTTTTTTTGCTTGGTTGGTTTGATATTTTGTGCGCGAACCATCCACTTCTAGGTCCGAAAAAATTCTTTCAAAATGACGAATTCCGAAGTCCGCCAGTTTACCTACTATCTAATTATTATTTACATAGTTTGAAAAAAAAAGATAAATAAATTGATATAAGTATAAATCAATTTAAAAAAAAACTATACTGTTTTGCGATTTCCATTAAATGATGTTTGAAATATTGTGTTCATTTTTATGCCAGATCTAAACACGGAGTACTTAGACATGGGGTTCAGTCGATCTGGATCAGGGATGGGTGGATCTTCTAGGACGAAGAGAATGAGGACCAGCTTCAAACACCACCAGTTGAGGACTATGAAGTCGTACTTCGCCATCAACCACAACCCCGATGCCAAAGATTTAAAACAGCTCTCACAGAAAACTGGACTGCCGAAGAGAGTTTTGCAGGTAAATATATATACATATAGTTATATAAAAATTATACAAAAAAAAAACAGTTATATTGCTGATGTTATTTTCATGCGTCCCGTAAATTTATAAAAAAAAAAACAAAAAATCGCTGCGCGCTTTTTTTAATTTGTTATTTTTTTTTAAATGACTAAAAAGACGTATCATTAAATCATTTAAATTTTTGCAATAGCGTTATTTTGTATACACATAATTTATTAAATATTTATAGTCCATGTTGATATAAATAATAAAATGTATTAAAAACTACCATATTTGATTTGTAGATATTTGATTTATTTTCTTAACTATCGTGAATATTTCTCTATTTATGTATTTAATCAACTATAATTATGAAAAAAAATAAACATATTAATTAATATTAAATTTATTTTTCGTTTACGCGACTCCCATTCTCCGATATCGCTCATTGAGCATTGAGCATTACCTGTAAAGGGGATTTGCGTTTGCAAAAAAATTAAATTCTACCTACATAAAATTATAAATATTTTATTTCATAATTCTAGTTGACTATGGAGTTCTATCATGAATTGACAGTTTCAAGCATTGAAAAAAATATATTTAATATTAAGTTCAAATATGCTGTTAATATATTTTACTTGTAGGTACCTATGTATTATTATGAAAAATTAAGGACATTTTACTATATAACAATGCATTTTACAGTAAATTATAAAAAACATGCTTTTTTGATTAAAAATATGTAGGTATTTATTCAACTTTAACCTATGTGATTATATTATTTTTACTACGTACCTATCATGTGTTACTGAACGGACATACCAACATTTACACAAATACGTTAACAAATAATTAGAGAGGGTTAAATAATATTGAGAGCTTCACGAGCTAATTACAGTGCTTTTCTTGACATCCACATAGCATTTTAGAAAGGAGAAGATTAAACTTTCCACGTGCAGATTGAGTGATAATAGGTAGTGGTAATAAGGACAAGAGAAGTAAGAATTATGCGAGAAATACTTTCTAATCATTTATGTGTTACAGATAGAAATGGAAGATCAAAAAATAAGACGATATTTTATAATTCACATTTTTATATTACATCTTTGAACATTAATTTGTATATTCAATAAAAAAAAATATAATTCTAATTGCTAAGTAAAACTAGCTCCATGCATTAAAATAAAAACAAAATGATTCATTAATATTTTTACTGCAAGTATTCTTGGAAACTGTTCATTTTTCTAGCGAAGTTTTTTTTGTGAAATTATTTTTAATGTGGATGAATGCACAATACGATACTGATGCTGTATAGCTCAGCTATTGAGAATTCTAGCATCCGTGAATACAAAATGATAACTCAATACATGTTTTTTTTATCAATAAGCCATTTGTGTAAAATACATTATTTCTCAAAGTTATTTGACATTTCGCCCCTATGTTGTTTTCAATGTATTTCTTCTACTCATAAAAAACTGAGTTTGTTAACAAAAGTAGAATGACGAAGCCTCGGATATAAGGTTACATATTTTATTTTTAATGATTTTGTACCAGTTAAAAATACAAATATGATATTCTATCTGCGTTTCTCCGTTTTACCTTTGCCTAGTTATATTAGTTTTTTTAAAACAATATATGGCAAATGATCAATTTTTTAATCAAAAGTTATTGATGGAATTCCATTAAAATTTTTAAAAAATTTAATAAACATTAAAAAAAAACGTATACTTATAACTTAATTCCACTGTTTATATAGACTACAATCTACAACCGATTTCGTGCTAAGCACATTTTCAAGTAGTTTACTACTTTTGTTGTAGGTTGTAGTCTAAATAAACAGTGGAATTAAGTTATAAACGTTTTCATTTTTATGTTCATTAAAAATTATGGCAAGTGAAGTGGAATTATATATAGTAGGTACGTTTCACAAGATGATTGTACCAACCTAAATATTGACATGGCTGCCATCGGAGCACTAGAGATTTATGTATTTATTTTATTTCAGAAAACTACAGCTTTGTAAATTGTGTGGCTACATAATATGGTGATATTAAAATTAGAACAAGCCAATAATGTTTTCTTCAATTTAAAAAAGGATTAATTAAAAACATTTAAACAAGTAGGTATGCTGAGCAGTAGGTAAAAGAATAACAATAATAAGAGAAAAAACGATCGATAAAAAAAATACAATATGTAATGATAATAAAATGAAGAAAAGGAGGAATTATTGGTGTGAAGGAAAGACCTTGTTTGAAGGAGTTAGGGAACTGGGTAGAAAAACATATGAAATGTCTGTGTGTTTAAATTTTAGATTATTGTCACGTTGAATTCTGTAAATAGTCGAGTGATATATGTAATTAGTATGGCAAATATGTAGATGCCTGTTTGGTACGTGGAGTGATATATTTTTTAGTAAATCGGGGGAGTCAATTAGGTTGTTGCATATTTTATATATTAACAGTTGATCGAATAATGTTTTTAATAAATAAATGAATAAGATCAACCTTGTGAAGGTACCACCCGTAATTTGAGAATGACTGTCCAGACGTAATACCGAAGTGTATTCATACAATTGATCCGCCCAAAGTTTCCGAGCATCTCTGACGTAGAGTAGTGGGTAACCCAGTCATTAAGTTTATTTATCGTTAATTCGCTGAAAAAGTCAAGATGATTGTCGGACCCTTGAATGACGGATGATGACTTGGCGAAAAGTCTCGGTTCCACTCCACTTGATGTTTAACTTTTTGTTAACTGTACCTTCGACTTATTCTGATCCCCTGTCATGTTAAGCGCCTCTTATAACACACACAGCACAAACCTTACTGAATTATCAAAATTACACATAAAATAAAATAAAAACTATTTTCAGATTGGTACAAAATTATATAGGTAAAGAAAATAATACTCAAACTTCAACATTTTTTGACCCAGAAAATGTACGCAAACACGCTCATGAAAACAAATGTGGACGCCTTTTTTAAGTTTGATTAATCTTGTTGACTATTTATTTGATTGAATATGTCCTTGTTGCAAGATCAGATTCATCCTTAAATATTTCCTGAACAAAGCGAGTGCTTGTGCAAAAAAAGTGAAGAGCCGACATTTAAAACCCGAGTTCTAAATTCGTGAATTTTATTTATTTATTTTTTAAATGGCACTTTATTTCAAAAGTTTTTTTACAATATCGTGCATCTTAATCACATTAAAATAAAAAACAAATTATAAAGTATGAGGAATATAAAAAAAATAATACTGAAATTAAAAATTTAAAAACTTGGGAAAAAGGTTTTTTATTTTTTTAAATGGGAATTAGAAAATGAAATCACAATTTGACGTTATTCTGTCTGATAAATTTTGTAAGAACATTAAGTTCTTGAAATTTATTAAGGCTAAGTAATGAGATGATATTATGAGGAGGAAATATTTTTAATTTAATCAGGTGTGTAAAACATATTGGGAACTTAGATGTAGGGCAATTGAAAAATATGTGATCCAAGCTGCCTTCTTCTTGGCCACATTGACAAAGAGATGAATACATAAATCTTGTTTTAATATATTTTTTTTGGTGTACACATAGATATAATATTTCCTATTCTGATTCGTTTCAAAAGTAAGACTACGAAAACGTCTAAATCAACGGGCGAATGTGGATAGAAGGATTTTATCCGCGCGGTGTGTCGTAATGAGTCCCGTATAAATTTAGTCAACTTTTTGATATTTCTAATATACTAAAATTCAGACGGATAAATTTAGACGAATCAGAATAGGACATATTAACAAACTCCTTGCTTGTTTTTTATTATTATTAAAAACGAGATGATTAATACAAGCGCGCTGAACAGATAGGTACCTACCCAATATAAGATTGTGATAATTTTATCGAAACGTATTAAGGTTTAAGTTCTATCGCCTTAAACATCTCCTTTATATCGAGATTCCCTATCCGGTTCGAAATATTTTTCAGAATCTCGGTAGATCGATGGAATAAATGTTATCATCGGTCGCGAGAAATTGTTGAGAATCATCCATCAGGCGGCCGCGTCAGCCACATCATCACCGTTGTCTGCTACTGTATCGGACAGTCATTTAGTTGGCAGGTTCTTGCGTGATGCCTATGATGACTCTGGCAAATTCCTGTCAAATTATTTTCCCGCGGTTCTTAAACACATATCTACCTCCTACCAATCAATCTACCAAACCTTCCACCAACATATACTGACTAACCAACAAACCTAGCGGATGATCACACGATATATTCTTAATACTTATTCGTTGATTCTTAAACCATAATACCGTTGATTCTTAAACCAAATAATATTAATTCCTGATTTTTATAACGGAATTCTAAATCAATGTATTTACATACGTATATATTCATTAGCGAGAAAAAAATCTCGTTACAAAAATCTTTATTCTTTGAAATCTGCTTTGAAATCAGATTTTTTTCACTTTTCTCTCAGTGTAAGTGTAAATACAAGTCAAATCTCTGAATAACGACTACCGAAGTAACGAAATTTTCAATTATAACGTACATATATGTTATTTGTCACCGATAAACCTTCATACAAAATGTACTGAACCAAATTTCACTATAGCAAAGCCGATCTCAGAATTACGATTTTTTTCTAGAATTATGTTTTTGACACTTGGCGGTGCAGTACGTATCTATAAGATATTGCGTAGGTAACATATGGTTTCCAAGTGCTAGTTATTGTTTTTCTTATTACGCATCTTTAATGTTTCTAAAAATAATTATTCTATTATTTTTTACTCTGCGAAAATGGTCAAAAATAAACAAAAAACTAGCATTCATAATAGAGAATTTTCAGTATAACGAAACATTTTTCGTTGTCCCGTGAACTTCGTTATACTGAGATTTCACCTGTAGTAACTTAGGCATACATGTTCAAATAGATTTATAAACAATTATATTTTAGGAGTACAATCATTGCGTCACATTATGTAAATACACAACTATTTCAATCAAGTTTTGCAATAAATGTCTTTATAGAAGCAAGCTTTCTTTATGACTATAAGGAAAAAAAAACACTGTTTGTTGATTTTATAATTCTTGTTAATTTCATTGATAACTATTTCATCGTATCAATTAATATATATTATCAAATGTTCAAAAAATCCTTAGAAGGCAATACGCGAATATCTACACTTTTTTTTAAGTCGACATATTTTATGGTCTGAAAAATTATGAAGCGCCCTTACGATAAATCTTCTATTAATGGATACTGATGTAAGTAAGCATGAGCCTTACTGAAGCGTTAAGATAATATATAAAAGATAATATATAACTAAGAGTTCAGTATAAGTTCGTTTTATATAAATATTATATACACACAATACATATTAAGGTTGGTGAAGTCTTACGTATAAAAAAGTAATAATAATATTATGGCCCTTTACCGGAATGTTTTTTTCCTCCATGAATATTTTTTTGCCCGCCGAATGTCGCCGTCGAGCGTTGGGCAATAAATCCCACGGGCAAATAAATCTACGCCAGCCCAATTATACGGAGTTATGGGAGCGGTAGAACTTCGGCGGATGTATCTCTCTTTCTATGTTACAGGGATCGCCAACACAATGCACTTCGTAGTAATTTATTTATTGATTATATATTTTTTTGAGGAGAGTGGAAATCCATTTTAAAATTGTCAAGTATTACTCCGCACATTCTTTTCGATCTCGATAATGCCGGGAAACGGCTGTAAAAAATGAATGTAGGGAGAAATTGTTATAAAAATAGGTCTTATATGTATATTCATTTTTTATATCTTATGCTACTTACTAAATTTTTCAATGTAAGTTGAAAGTTTTTTAGTTTCCAAATTTCACTTTAAATTATTTAAAGGATCAAAATACTTTGCATCGATTATATACTGTCTCTTCACTATGTGTATTTAATTTCTTTTGACAGGGATAAAACAGCTATATAGAAAAAAAATACACAAACATTAAGGAGGCACCTGCTGCCAACATACCTATTTTTTCTACAAAACGAATCAGTTTGAAATGAAAAATAACTTAGCTAGTTTGGATATTAACGAAGAAAAATATTCTTTAACTTTTTAATTCAAATTAAATCAAAATAATTTCTCGGACAAATCTCGCTTCTCTGGATCGGAGACGTTTATTATGGTGTAAGAGCCCGCGACTGCCAGACTTTCGTCATTTCGTATAGTCATCATTATCATCATCACCAATGGCGCTACAGCCCATCTTGGCCTCTTCAATAACTTTCCACCCGGTCTATCACTCGCACCTTCCATGCAGTTATACTGATTGCTTTCAGGTCCCTTTCTACACCATCCATCCACCATGATTTGGGTCTTCTCACGTTTCGCCTCCCATCTGATCGTGTGTTGGGAATCTTCTTCGAGAGTCGGTTCTCCTCCATGCGTTGTTCCAACCATTTTGAATTTATTGCCAGCACAAAATTTATACTTATACTTCAGTCACATTATAAAGACTGATTTTTTTTTTCTGTAATAGGACCCCCGACCCTACTGAGTAGTTAACAGCCTCCATCAAAGTGTAAAAAAATGCTATTTATACACATCAGTTATAGTATTTATTTATTTTAACATAGGTATACGGCTTCACGCCATTATACAAATAAACATATAAAAACACTTCAAAATTACAAAAAAATACACAACTCCTAAATATTTTTTCTTTTATACACAATATAGATACACAATTACAATTAGGACACATGTTAATCAATAAAGATACTAAAACTCAACAAACAATGAAAACACATTTCGGGTATAACATTCTTAAGTATCTAACAATACAATTAGTCATCACAAAAATGATTGACAATAATCGCTTGTACATATCTGCAAAAATGTCAGTTATGTTAGCATATTTATTTTCCAATCTATGAATTCTTCTTATTGGGGAATTATATAAGTAGTAGGTATGAAGCGTTATACTATAAAGGGTGATTTATATATACCAGTATATAGCAGTGGCGTGCCTAGAACCTTCGGACTAGGCAAGCCCTAAAATAAAATTGGGAAATGTCGAAAATTTTATGTTTTTTTTTAATTTCATCGTTGTTCATTTGAGTGGCCATAAAATATTTTAAAATCAAATCCCAAAATAATATATACATTTGTGGCCCTGTCAAGCATAGTATCTACATAGGTTCAATTTTGAATCTTGTAATATAGTTTAAATAAAACAGACAATAAATATTAGGTTTAGAATTTCTTAATATTCATAGGCAAGCCAAGATTTTCGGCTTATATAAGCAATTCCGCTACTGGTATATAGGTACTTCGGAAGACTATAAAAAATTACATCTTCCATTGACAGACATTTTAGTTTAGGCATTGTCGGCCTTCGTGGCTCAGTTGGTTAAGTATCTGACTGCTGATCCAAGGGTTCCGGGTTCGATTCCCGGTGGAGACACAGTTTTTAGTTGTGTTTTCAGTCAGGATATGTGAGACGATAAATATCGCAAGTCTCCAGAATGTGGCAACTTGTTATTGGGTGCTTGTTAAATAATTATTTGACATAGCACCTGTTAGTTGCCCGAGGAGGTACATTAAAATAAAAAAATAAAAAATAACAATTTATTAAACTTAATTGAATTTCTGCTTGTTATCACATTGAATTCGAGTTTTTTCTAGTAACTTGATTTTTAGATTCAAATTACTACATATAAAATATACCTACAATGAGAAATTAGGTATATTTATATGTAGTAATTTGAATTTTTTATTAAATCAACAGTAAATAACTTATGAACTAAAGATTAAAAAATATTTGGTATTTGATCAAATGTTGTAGATCCCTGTTATGAAATATAAAAATGAAACTGGTTCATTGCAGGAAATTTATGAAAAATCTTTTCGGATATATTTCTTTACCTAAGGATTGTTAACAGTAGATATCGGGGTATATCTAAAACCAACATATATATTTTACCTTCATATTTTTGTATTATTGAAAATCTTTCCTAGATATTATAGACACATTTATTAAAAATAAAAAAATATATACAAAAAATTAAATTTTACATTGAGAGTGCAATATTTTTTTACCATCGTCCAGATTTCCTTATCAATCTTTCTACATCATTATGGTAGGTATTATGCAGTTCTTATACAGTCCATCTGCCACAGTCCCTCCACGTCATATCTATATGGCAGAACATTTTTTTCAATGGACCTCCTACGGATATAAGAGAGTCAACAGTTAGGTATTAAACAATAGAAAAATGGTTAATACAACCATGGGGTATAATTTTTGTTTATTTATTAAAAATCCTTTTTTACAAGTATAATAATACCAGAAGTAGGTACAGTATAAATTTATACAGTAGTAAATAAAATGTATAGGTAATTTATTTATTTATTTAATGTAAATATTAATGTAATGCTATAATTAAGTTAAAAGTTTAGGTGTAAGTTACAAGTGTATACATATATTAATTTTAATTTGTGGTACTCTACTAGGCTATGCCTGTCCCAGAGTAGCGTTATATAAATCAGTTCTATTATTTTTATTCGTCATAGTGTTAGTTAATTTTATAAGGTTTAGTGGTAGGTTGAAGTGATAATAATAATAAATAATGAACACTTCCTTGCACCCTGCGCAAGTGTAATTTCTTCCAACTAACCAGTGTTTCCAGCCCAGAGAAGCAATATTTGCATGAGAAATGAATTAAAATAAATTTCTCCTCTGCTGGGAATCGAACCCAGTACAGTGATACATTTAATTTATTATTTAAATGTTTTTTTTATGATTATTATATTATTTTATTTATTTTGTGTGTTATGTTTTTAAGTGATTGAATCGTTACTTTATGTACCTACTCACAATTCAGCATTATTATTTTTTTAAATAAAAAAAACGGTGTGCCTACTCACATTCAAATTATTGTTAGATACACATATTTTGTCTTTTATTGAATAAAAAATATGTGAAAATTGTAAGTACTTACCTACAGTCAAATTTATTGTTTCTAAAAGTTCGCATATGTAACAAATGTACCTAAATATTTGTGAAGTTATTGTTTTTTCTCGTATTCAATGTGCCTTCCAATGGTTATGGTTATAATATACAATACCCAATTCATGCTTAAGAATATTAGTCACCAATGTAAGCATATGCTTTTTCCATGGTCACTACTTTATCTAAAAAAAATACATAAACAATTTTAAGATTTAAATGTATCGTATAAGCTTGTACGTGGGTACATTATATATCATAATACATATATTTACTTTGTGAACGTAAACAATGGAGCCACATAAATCAAAAGTACGAATGCAGCAACAAATACCTACATACATTCATATAGTTATATTATTGGAACATTTTAAAAACAATTTATTACTGCACCTGAAATTCACAAAAATGGTGACTTCAACTTTAAACTTAATTTTACATCGAATGTTTTTAGAGTTGCAATATACACAAACATAGGATTATTTCCCTGTCGAGAGTTAACGATACTTTTTGACAAATTTTTAACATAGAGACGAAGTTGGAATATTATGGAAATTTGTTTTACTTTTATCCCGCCGTTCTTGGTGTAGAGGATGATAATTGAATGTAGGTATTTCTTACGCAATTCTTCCTTTGGGTTGAATACACTATTTTTGAAAAAAATAGACATTTGTTCTTCCTTCCTTTCCGTGTCCAAAATCATCAACCTATATTGTGTCCCTTCAGTAATTTGCAGCCATAATAGCATTCTCATTCGCTTGCCACAGATCCTCCTCAGAGCACCCTCCTTCCATAAGTGGACAGTTCAGCAGGTGTGGCATGTTCTGCGTCTCTCCACACTCACATGCCATGTCCTGGTCATCCTCTAGCATACCCCATCTGTCCAGGTTTACCTTGCACCTTCCTACACCCGTCCTTAGTCTATTCAGGGATTTCCAGGTTGCATATGGTAGTTGGTGACCCGTTGGAAGTACCTCTGTTGGTTCATGGAAGTTTTCACTAACTAACCCTTCCTTCCACAGCTCGACTCACCTCACTGTTCAACAACTGTTCTTTATATCACATATTGTTATAACATATTTAAGGAGTATGATTGTTTCTTGGTTTGGTTTTTGAGAATTGCTAGTAAAGTTAGAAGTGTTGGAAAATAAAATATTAAAATACTTATTAAAAGATTTTACTTTGGTGTCGGTACTAATTTGGTGTTTGATAGGTAAATCCCACTAATTTTACGTAGAGGTACAATTGTACCTACATATATATATACTACCTACTTACATAATGACATGCAAAATTGCGTTGTTTACAAAATTAAAATTACATACATTGTGTTGTTAATAATAACAAGAAGTTCATATAATTAGTCAGTCAGTCTCAGTGAGTTCGATATCTGACTTCTGAACCAAACGTGTCGGATTCAATTCACGACGAAAACATTTTTATTCACTGTGTTTTAAGTCTGGATTTGTGAAACGATTAATATCATTAGTCCCCAGAATGTGGCAACATGTTATTTAGTACGTGCTTAATTGAAACTTAAGATAGGTATGTAAGATAGTAGGTAGATACTTACCTGTTAGTTGTGTGAGAAGCTATACAAAATATACTATATTATATTTACTGTCTTTTTATTGTATTTTTTTGTCTGATTGATATATGTACAAGACATTAAGAGTAGCAGAAAAAAATGGTACCTGTATAAATGTTGACTTGAAAGAAAATAGTTTCGAGAAATGGCAGGGTAGGGCGATAGATGATATATTATAATGTACTTACATAGTATGTAAGTACATTTTAAAACATATCTGGTTTAATAGTTAGTTATATATATTGGTAGGTATACGAGATTAGGTATAACGCGTCCGCCGGCGTCTCTTTCTGGTGGCGTCGCTGTTGTATTTATTTTAATATTATGTTTATTCCACAACACTAATTGCTTGCTCATTCACTACTGGAACATTCCACAAATGATTTATTAACATGGCTGTCGGGAATAAGCAAAGGTGTGACTTTACACCGGAGTCTGTTCATTTTTTTCTCTATACATGTCGACTTTTACGCTTTTTATTCATTTGTCATTTTTCCGCCGGCCTCTTATTTGTCACTCCTTCCGAATTCACTTTATTTATATGCATGTCATTTCTTTCGTGTCGGATTTATTTATTTTGTCATCTTTATAAGTATCTGTTTATTTATTTTGCATTTCTTCCTTATAATTTCGCATCCAGCATAGCTTCCTTCCCTCGGCCGCTTTTCACATTAATTTACATAATTTATTGATGTTTTTACGTCTCTGGACTTTGTGTATGTTTGAAAATTTATATCATACAAGTTTGTATCATTTTATTGCATTGTCAAACGGGGTATGCCTATAATTTAACTCAAGTAGGCCAAGATACATATTTGTTCCTAAGTGCGATTCATCCGACAAATTAGGTTAATAGTGTTAAGTAGGTATATGATTATATAATAGTCAATAAAATACGGCCATTAATATCAATATATGTCGTTTTTGATTCCATTTTACATAAATAAATAAGTGCATTTTTTTCATAGAAATTTTTGTTATATTGCTTATTTATAGATTTTATAATTAAATTAGGACTGAGATTTTTTTTGAATATTTATGACTGTACGAAATAACGTTTCTTTTTATTCCTGTCTATTTTTATATTACCTTACTTAAGAAGGTATGTACCTACTTACAATAACCCTTTATTCATTTATCTAGATATTATAAAAAAATATCTCTAAACCCCTTATTATAAATTCACTGTAGGGTAAAATATATAACATAACTTCATAATAAATACGTGTATGTATAATTTTACAGAACTAACATCGAATATAAAATATTTAGATTATTCATATTTGTGAACTTTTGTTTTAAATCGGTATAACTAAGAAAATTATTTTTTTATTCAAATTAATTTCTCGACACTTGTTTAGAATATATGGCTGCATGTCTATGAATTATATATCCTATTTATGTTATTTACCTACCTATTTGTAAAAATTCTATTTTAATCATTATTTTAATTTTTTTTAAATGGGCAACGTAAATAATAAAAAAAATAAGAATATAAAAACTGAAAATGATAGGTACAATTAATTAAATATTGAAATGTGATGGTGTGTGTTAAATTTATATAATTTCAATATTTTTAAAAATAATTTTTTTTTTTTGAAAAATATTAAAATGATATAAAAAATGATTAATATTTTTTTTGCGCAATGTGATTTCTAAATTAAATATACTGAATTAAACTTCTTATGTCCATTTTACTGAAATTGAAAGTTCTTATTATGTGATCGTTTCCTCTGCACAAAGCGTCGCATTACAAAATCAATAGTAGGTACCTACAAACAGTTAAAAAATAAAATAAAAAAATATTTTGTCCCCAGGTGTGGTTTCAAAATGCCCGCGCGAAATGGCGGCGGATGATAACGAAGCAGGAAGGCAAGATGTCCTCCGAGAAGATGTCCCCGGACGGGAGTATGGAGCTAGAAGGGCTGTACGGGCCGGGGAGCGGAGGGGGCAGCTGCCTTCGGCTAACACCGCTCAGTCCCCAAAGCCTCGATTGTCCATAGCCAATGCTGTCGAATCTCTCCTCGCATCGAAAGTGCGCAAAATACTTTCGACTGTTTTTAACCAAACTAAATGTCTTCTCGTACTGCAAACCGCTTTCTTTACAAAAACATTTTCTGCGATTTTTCTAGTGACCGACGTACCTACTCTGTAAAAACATGTTAAAATTATTTATAATTCTTTATCCTTTTTATAACGATTTTTTATTGATGTTTTCAAAGTTAATTTTCTATCAATTTTAATATCATAAGATTTCACTATAGTTTGAACCACGAATGATACGACCAGTAGATATTTTTTTTTACTTACATAAAACTTTATAAGTACTCTTTCTCCTGTGAAGGTATAGGTATACCTAGTTGGGCAGCACTTATCTATTTTTAATGACGCACAGGTAAATGCATTATCTGCGTCACCAAAAAATATACAAAATGGGAAGCTCATTCGTGGTTTAAATAAAGCGAATTGTTTTAAATTGTGAATTATATAACCTACATATTATTTGTTTCAATATACTGTAATTTTTTATTCTCTTTTATTTGAATTTGGATTTTATTGTTTTTTTTTTCACATCTATATTTGTATATTTATTCATTTACTTCGAGTTTTAAGTTTTTATTATTTTCAGCACAATAAAGACTTATTCCTTTATTTTTGAATTCATATAGAAGGATTTTCTTGTTTTTTATCATTATTTTTAAAATGGATATAAATGAAATTCTCCATTATTTATTATATCTCTATTTTACTATTGTTCTTGGCTGTGTTCATTCGTTGCTGTATAGTGATAGTTTTAAAAGCGTTTTTAATTTAAATAATGGAAGCATAGGGTAACTTCGCGATATACGGAAAATAATTATAACATTAGTTAATTTTATGATTATTTTGTACCTACTGTATATTTTTTTAAAATAATATGTATATGAAAAAATTACCTGCAATCAACGATTTTGAGTCATTGTACCAAAATAAATTCTAAATTAAATTCTATTACAGTATCTTTTATATGTATGGTATAATTTTTTAAATTAAATTTCAACTCTTTAAAAATATGATTTTTTACTATTGGTATCGAGTACCTTCCTTTATATCCAGCAAGCTTTCAAAGTGGACTCATTGTTTTATAATTATTTATTTATTTAGGTTATTAATATCAGTAGTTTAAGCAAAGTCATATTTTTATTCAGAGCGTGTAATTTTACCTCAGTTATAAAAAAATCTGGTTATATATTTCAACAATAATACACAGTATTATGTTTTGATTGTTTATTGGTATCTTTAATTTGTTAAAAATTCACTTTTGTTTGGATATTCGATAAGGCAAAATTCAATTATTACATTAATATTCTTTTGTTACTACCTTTATATTGTAAGAAAATAATATACTTATATATCTCTGATTTCTCCCTACACCTGTGACAAGTTACTGTATTTTTAATATCGTCTTTGGAGTATGAATTATCTACCAAATAATATAAATACCACCCGAAAAATATAATATATGGATAGGTGCTTATTGCCATTGTACTGAAGTTCAAATGCCAAACCTAATTTGTATGAATAGAAAAAAATAATGTATCATGTAACGTAGACATATATTCCGTTTTATAATTGAAAATTAATAAATAGTATTTAAATGTGAATATGTAGGTACGCTCGTAAATTTATTGCGTGATTTGACTCTTATAACTGTATATCAGAAAATACAGTAAGTATCTGTAATAGTAACTGTTGAATACATTTTTATTCTCCCTTTTCTTCACTTAATGTTAATTAAAAATGTAGGTATTTTTCACCTAATTTTGTTCTTCATCTGAAAACAAAATTATGTGTCATCATGCAATCATTAAGAGTTGTGAATCTTCGTTGTAGGTACCAACAAATCAATATTATAGGTTTTAAATCAAACATCATTTATTATGAAATATTCAAATTGTACTTATATGATTTTGCAGTAAAAGTATAAAAAAATTTTATTAACGAAGAGGTCTTGATTAATTATTTCCGCAACTAATTGAACACTATAAATCATAATGGACTAGAAATGTTATAATTAATATATTAAAAAAGAGTAGCTTAAGTAACATAATTGAAGTTTAACATTCATTATGTAGCAATTTTTAAAGACAATCAATGTTTAAGTATATTTTGACTTTTTAATGATTGATAATTGAATAATTCAATGTACAGCATTATTTATTTCAGCAATACATTTTTTAAAAGTTTAACCTTGGGGATTTGTTCAAATATATATGTAAAATTTCATACACTTATACTCGATAAAAATATGTAACTTTTAAATCATAAATGTTGATTTATGAGAATATAACTGAAATCGATTTGAAAATTTGTATGGAAATACTGAAATACAATACTGAAAGCCTCTTGATGTAAACATTCAGAAGTCAAAATTTTTGAGGGAATCAATTCTTCAAGAGAATCCTATAGACACCTTTATTAGAACAGAGTTGTCAACTTTGAAATAAAACTGGTACGTTTTTTTGACAAAAAAAAAAAATAAATAATGAAACATAACGTGTTGTTTCAAAACAACGAAAAATATATATTATTGTTTATTTGTTTGTAAAATATTAGGTATGTATTATGATACGTATTGGTAAATAAGTGATATTTTGACCTATCTAGTTTAATGAATACTGTTAACTATTTATTGTATCAATTTAAGAAAGAAAAAATCAAATATCTTATATTAATTTTCGACGTTTTATAATTGAATGACATCGTCCGATAATATTGTGCGATGTAAATATTATGTATTATTGTAAAAAGATAATGTGCATTGGTAATTAGTATGTACGTTTCATTTAAGAAATAACAAACATCCTATTAGTTTTGTATGGTATTTTAATATTCAATTTTAGGCGTGTAAAGTTTCTTTAAGGCAAAATTTATATTTTTTAAGATCTTAATAAATTTTTTATAAACACCTTGTTAATTTTATTTTACGACCTGCATAATTTTACATATTTTTATCCTTACAAGAGTGTTGATATGAGTGTTGGTCTTGTAAAAAAATGTAGGTACCTATCTGCAATCTTAATTTATTTATATTTATATATTTGTTATAAAGATTATGAAGAATTAGTAATATTATTTATTTTCATGAAAAATAGTGGAATTTGAATAATTATTATGAAGAATTCCTTAAATTTGAAATATGATTATGCTGAATTAATTATTACATTTTATTTCGGCCTTCATGGTTCAATGAATGGGTTGTGTATCTGACTCCTGAGCTAAAGGTCCCGGGCTCGATTCCCGGTGGAGACAAAGTTTTTTAATTTTGTTTTCAGTATGGATCTGTGAGACGATAAATATCGTAAGTCTCCAGAATGTGGCAACTTGTTATTGGGTGCGTGTTGAATTAATATTTGACATAGTACCTGTTAGTTGCCCGAGAAACGATATTAAATAAAAAATTAAATTTATTTTTAATATAGAGTATAAAAGGATAGGTTCGTGTATTATTGTAAGCTGGCCACTGTCAAGAGACGCAAAGCCGCATAATTTGGCCACATATTCCGTGGTAATAAATATGCCCTTCTACAACTTATAGTGAAGGGATAGATAGAGAGAAGACGTAGTATGAGGCGTAAAATACCTCATACATTATCTAAACTAAGTACTACTAACTAACCTCATACATTCTCTTAACTAAACTAAGTACTACTTACTAACCTCATACATTCTCTAAACTAAGTACTACTAACAAACGTCATGCATTCTATAAACTATGTATAACTAACTAACCTCATACATTCTCTAAACTAAGTACTACTAACTAACCTCATAAATTCTCTAAACTAAGTACTACTAACTAATCTCATACATTCTCTAAACTAAGCACTACTAACTAACCTCATACATTCTCTAAACTAAGTAGGTACTACTAACTTACCTCATACATTCTCTAAACTAAGTACTACTAACTAACCTCATACATTCTCTTAACTAAGTACTACTAACTAACCTCATACATTCTCTAAACCAAGCACTACTAACTAACCTCATACATTATTTTAACTAAGTACTACTAACTAACCACATACTTTCTCTAAAGTAAGCATAACTGCTTGTGCTATAGGTGAATGAAATCGGTCGTGACAGGATTCGAACTCGCGACTACTGTATTACTAATCCAGTGCGCTAACCGCTCTGCCACCACCCATATAATTAAATATTTGTCTTCTTCTTGTTTGGCCTCATGACTAAGGTCGGGACCAATGGTTTGCTTCGTGAAGAATGTCTTGGGTAGATCGAAGGACTTCGGTGATTGAAGATTCTGTAGCAGAATTGACTACGTTAATCCATTGGTATATCTTCAAGCTGAGATTGTATAAGTAGGGGAGAGTGAGGATCATTGGGCAGTAGGGAGGATTGGCCACCCCTAAGTATCTAAAAATATATAGAGTAAATGACAATTTTTTCACTCGTTTTCATTATTTTATTCACTAGCAACACCAACAAACGTCAAATCAACTATCAGTTATGTTACATAAAAACGCTACAAGTCGTTGCATGTTTTCGTGTTAAAAAACAAAATATTTTACGAGTTTTTGTTAAAATTTTTACGTAGGATTTTATAAAGAGGTACGTATTTTAATTATATTATTTGAATAATTAACCATTTAAGTTATTTATTGTAAATAAACTATATTAATAATTCCTAATCTAAAAAAATAACGAAAGTATATTTCAAATAATGAGTGATAGGGATCATTGGGCACTGTGTTTTGAGGGAGGATTAGGCATGCCCAAAGTTCCCTCTCTTAATTTTTTTTTTAGAAAATGCCGTTTCAATATAAAAATATGGGGAAAAGACAAATGATACAGAAAACTGTTATTGATAGAGCTGTGAAAGAAGTAAAAACAGGGGCTAAAATTAAACCAACAGCCATTAAATATAATATTCCTAGATCAACTCTACAAAGATATTTAAAAAAGGGAGATGTAAATAAAGCTTTTCCTAATAAATATACATCTAAACAAATTTTCAACACAGAGGAGGAAATCAAAATAGAAGAATATATTTCAATATCATCCAAATTAAATTACGGTCTTTCTAAGATACAAGCCCGTGAATTAGCGTACAGTTATGCTATTGCTTTGAAAAAAAAAACCCAAGAACTTGGCGAAAAACAACTTAGCTTCCAAAGATTGGTTACGTGAATTTCTATACAGACACCCTCAGTTATCCGTTAGGACACCAGAAGCTACTAGCCTAACAAGAGCAACTAGTTTCAACAGAACCAATCAAATAAAATTTGTTAAAGTGTATCATTGTAATGTATTTTGCCATATTAATTGTGTATCAAGGTATCATAAAAAATATTGATTCAGATAGCAGTGATGATGACAACCTTTATATTTGTGAGAACTGCTACCAATTAGATGATGATTCCGAGAGTGTCAATTCGGAGGAGCTATTTGCTTTAGTTAAAAATTCAATTTAGATATAAATAATTTTTCATGATATTTTTCACTACCCGTCTCGAAGGATCACAATTTTATGTGTGTCGCTGGTTTTTCCCAGTGACTGGAAGTTGGAAAAGAAAGGATATTTCCCTACCTTTTCTGTGGTCAAAAACAAAAGATTTCTCTTGCTGAAAATTAAAAAAATCGTTGGTATTTTTTTGACTTAATCTAGGAATAAATATTTTTTTTATAGTTATGTCAATCATTTTTCCTTTTTATATAGCTTTTCTTGCAAATAAATAATTATTTTCTTATGGTTTGTGTGTTAATTACATTCCTTAACAATTACAATTAAAATATGTACAAATGTGTTGCTTAAAAGAAGGTTTAGTGTGCATGGTGCCCAGACCTCCCTATGGTGTGCCCAAACATCCCTACCCCAGGGAGGTTTGGGCACTTTTGAATTGCTTTGGAAAAATGATAATAACTTTTAAATAAAAGAAGATTTTTATATACTGTCTTCATAGAAATACTAGCTAAAGGTGTGGACTAATGATTAAAAGAAAAATATTTGAGTTATTCATAAAAGTAAAAATTCAAAATGTAAAAACATGCCCAATGATCCCCACTCTCCCCTACTGAAAGTTTCATCACAATGTATCTGTGTGTGTGCTATGTACGGTGTGTTTATTCTGTTTTATCGATTATAGACTAAAGTACTTATTCGATTCGTATAACAATTATTCTCTTAGATCCAAATAGATTTTGAAGGATATCTGAATAGTGCTTCCCATCTTTTTAACTTTCAAATATTTCAAAGTAACCCCAAGCTCAGGAAACTTATAATTTGATATTTTAATTTTCAAATTGGGAAAAAGGCACATCACTTTCATACTTACTTTCCGTGTCCGGAACACCATCATATTGGTTGGTGCTCCGGTGGTGGAAGGATTGGCCGGCATTCTGCCGTTTCCAGGGACGCCCGATTGCTTTTCCGAAGTTAACCGAAACTCAATCTACGTGGAGGCTCCTTCCGTGTCCCCATCACTTTCATAAAATGTCATTGAATAAAATACACAATAAAATATTTAAATCAAAAATAATTTAACAAAATTCATTTCATCGCTGTAAATTTTCCAAACAACATTTGTAAGTATACTTTGTGGAGTGACTTGGTAGTGAGGAATTCGGTGTTGGCCACAAACCACTAGTTTTAGTTGTGACGAACTTCTGGAGATTATCAAAAGGCTCTTATAACAATGTGTCCCAATATTGAAAGATGCTATAAGCAGATTTCATAACTAAATACCTATTCTTTGGTTACAGCAAAATAACTGACAAAAATGTATTGTTATAGGTACAAAGGTTTATTTTTAGTTGAATATCTAGAACATTAATCTAAACTAAGGATTCTGCGGCCCAACCTGTACCCATATAATGTCAATGACATTAAAAAAAAAACACGATGTTAAATAAGTAATAATTTTTGACAATTATTTGATTGGAAACTGTCATTCCTTCAATAATATAATCAAATGGGTTATAAAATATTCTAAATTTTATTTCGTATTTAATTAACTAAATTTAATTTCGTATTTAATCACAACTAGTTGCATATAACACATGCGATCCAACTGTCGATGACGATAGTATGTGTAAAGTGAAAGAATACGTAAAAATCCGTGTATGTTATGAATAACAATAAATAAACGTACAAATCTTTAAAATATTAAATCTCAATTATTAAATAGGTATAGGTATATTGAAATATTTTGTTATCATACAAAACATACCTGAAGGTATGTCAGGACAGGATAGTGTGGATTTCATTCTTTTTTTCCAAACCAAATAGGGAAACATCTTGATGTTATGTATGTACATATGTACGTATAAAGATTAAGTATCAAACTATAAGAGCCCTTCGTAGATATTGTGCATTCAGCCATACAAATTAAAATCATATCGCCAATAAATTCAAATTTTACAAAAATTCTTAAGAAAGTTTTGAAATGTGCCAACTGCTATAGTGTTTGTAAATAAATTTGAGATATTATATTTGTCTAAAATTTTTACTATTTTAGCCTTCAAGATTTTGTGGCTTTTGAGATATATGGATATATAAAATAAAAATTCAATGTTGATAACCCATGACTGAAAAAAACTCAAAATTTAGTAAACTTAAAATTTCCTACATTTTCTGAAATTTTGTGCTTTGTGCACCAAGCACATCAAAAAATATAAGGGTCAGACGGACATACAGACACACAAAAAACTTCGAATTTTACTTCGAATTCTGAATTCATACATAAGAAGAACATAATAGGTAGGTATATGCTGCGAAGCTTCTAAGTTGGTGATTTTTGTATGCAAAAAGTCAACTACGTAAAATAACATAAAAATGTTTCTTTTTAGTATCCGCGTCTTGGTTAAAAACTGTCGATGTATTAAGAAAAATAAATTCTCTTGAGCAAATCGACAGTTGGATTAAGTCGTAAAATTAACAGAAAATTATTTAGAAAAGGTGTAGTAGTATTTTTTTTGAAGTCATTACACCTACCTGCTATCAACATGACCTATACATCATTATCCGTGTGGATCGCGGCAACTGTTTGTTGTTTGTGTAGGTATTATGTAATTGTTATGGCTTTTGTAAGAACGTTCCATATACCTATGTTAATAAACAAATACAAGTACCAACTTATATTATTTTCAGAGTTAACTGTAATCAATCTATCAAAGAATATGTAATAGACATATTAAAAAATATCACAAAAAATCCGTTATAATTCCACAATCACATTCAATAGACACAACTAGTTCCTACTTCAGATGTCAAAATTAGGTACTTACTTACATTATAAACAATTGATGATTAAATAACGGTTATCAGTTAGAAGTTAGAAAGATCGAAGGGACAATATTCATGCATTTTTGTGTCGAAATATTAAAAACATAGCTATTTCTTTGATAGTAAAAACATAGCTAAAAAACAGACTTATCAATGTTCCTTGCCCTGTTGTAAAAGTTTAATAAAAACCCAATGTTGCTTACCGAATGTGTATTTTTAGTACCTACATACGTATGAAGGTATAAGTTTGCACATAGGGTCGTGTTACAAGAGTTATTTGAGTAAAATGTAAGAAAAAGGTAAGGTCCCGTACTGCGAGAATACTGCTTACTTATACCTCAACTATTTCTTACATTATTCTTAAATAAATGCATTGCAAGAATAAAACGAGTGGGTTGTGGCCAACACTGAGCTCCTCACTAACAAGTCACTAATAATAATAATAATAAATTTGGATTATTTTTATAGCGCCGTTTTTGTGATAACCTCACCTCAAGGGCGCTTTGAATATCTATATAGTATTCAAAGTTTGTATGGAAAATATTCAACATTTTCAAGAAATTAGTTTGTTGAAATATTTTTGATTAGAATAGGTATTATATTATGAAAACATGAAAATTCTTCAATGTCATTTTATGAAAGTGATGTGCCTTTTTACCAATTTGAAAATAAAAAATTCAAAATTTTAAGTTTCCTGAACTTTGGGTCATATTGAAATATTTAGCAGGTAAAAAAAAATGAGAAGCCCTTTTCCGATATCCTTCAAAATCTAATGGGGGTCTAAGGGAGTACCTATAAGTTATACAAATTTGCAAAATTTGGAAAGAGTTGAATGTGTACTTAAGTCTATAATCGATTGAAGTAAAATGAACACGCCGTACCTAGCACTCAGTGCATTGCACATAGTAGGTATATATCACACACACACAGATAGGTACATTGTGATAACTGGTTGATAATTTGCAGTAAAAATAGCCTTAAAAATTGCGAAATCATAACTCCCCACTATATCTCTTTGAGCTAGTGATGAGTAAAAAAACAAATATAGTTATTTACAAAGAAGTCGTTATGTATGTAGGTAGGTACCTAAGTATATCTAAATAAAATAAAAATATTATGTCCGTACAATGGTGAGAACATAAAGGCGCTATAGAACTCTATGGTTATTTTATGTAAATTATCAGAAACAACATGAATTTCGGAGTGTTAAAACAATCTGTATATATGTATATGATTATTTTTTATCATTTCAGTAACGACATGTTTAAATTACACGTGAATTAAAGCTTTCTATAGATACTGTAATTATTAATATGGTCATTATTTGGTCATCCGTCTATACGGCCGCTAAAATAACAATTATTTTAATGTGCTACATTACCTTAATGGCTACCATCGTCAGCTCGTATCGTTCGACACTAATATTTGTGAAATAAAAATTGATTCGTCTCCTCGTCCTTTCAATATTCATGACAAACCTACGTCATAACTATTTATTGTAATCGCTGTACAACATATTATATTCATAAACTAAAGTGCTATAAACAACAACAAAAAAAATCACCGTGCAAACGTAAACTTTCACGACATACACATGTGATGTCGCATACTCAGTTATCAGGTATTGAAAGCTTAACTTAATACACATCATGACCATAGTTCAAAATCAAGATAATAATTTATCTAGTACCGTTTAAGGACACAAAGTCCTCTATTATTAAATGACTCTTGGTCTTGCAAGCACAGGATTGATATTTTGTCTTATTTTATGTGTCTTTTATTATGTTTAATATTATAATTAAAAAACTAATTTATTTTGCTCATCCCTATGACATAAGTAGGTACTTTTATAGATACCTATCCATATTATGGGACCCTATACAAAAAACTACATTTAACGCATATTTAATTCTAATTATTTTTTAAATGATCAGCATCTTTGACAGGAGAAAATCAAGGAGAGCACCCTAAATCTCCTTACCCTTACCGCTTTTGTCCCGTTTCTATCGGGGTACGCTTTGACCATCATCCTGGAATTGGCGAGTCTTATTATTACATTGAAGCGACTGCCATCTTACCTTCGTAACCCTTAGAAAGGGGAACCAGACAAATTGTATCATGGCTACACATATAGCTAGTGATATAAATCCATACATAGATTTTTTAAAAATCCAGAGGTGCGTGCCCCGCCCGGATTCGAACCGTCGACTTCAAACATGTAAGGCGCCGACCTTACCGCTGGGCTATCACCGCTATAAGAGAGCACCCTAAATCAAAAATAAAAAAAATACTCTGATCGGTATTATCAGCCAATATTTTAACAGAACTTATGTCGATTAGTGTTTAATTTTACATTTCATTTTCTACGCCTGTATTCTCTAAGTACAAACAACAAATAAAATGTGCAATTCAAATATTCCGAATGGAGTCGCTGAGGGGAATGATTTACTCCGCTCTTTTGCTACGCATGTCTGGCTGGCAGTACTAAATTGCCTTAATTATAGCAAAACGGGACACCATACGTCATTTGAGAAATGCACAGGAAAGGATGCCAAGGGTGGAATTATTAAATAAAAGGGATAGATATAGTTTCACAGGATCCAGAACCAAACAAAAAATACTTATTTATCTTAGTTTAGTTTGTCGATCGACAATTCTTAATACAACTCCATAGTATGTAGATATACTTTTAAATTTGTAGATATATGTATGTATGTATTCTATTGAAGCACCTTGTACGAAACGCGTCGATAAAAATTAAATAAAAAAACGAATATTAAGTATTTTTATTTTATTATTTATATATATATATATATATATATATATATATATATATATATATATATATATATATATATATATATATATATATATATATATATATATATATATATATATATATATATATATATATATATATATATATATATATATATATATATATATATATATATATATATATATATATATATATATATATATATATATATATATATATATATATATATATATATATATATATATATATATATATATATATATATATATATATATATATATATATATATATATATATATATATATATATATATATATATATATATATATATATATATATATATATATATATATATATATATATATATATATATATATATATATATATATATATATATATATATATATATATCTTCTGCTTCTTTCCCTTGTTTTATCCCAACTCTTTGTCTGTGTCGACTTTTGGGGTCTGCTCTCCTCGTCCTTAAATTATAAATATATCTATAAACTTAATTGAAATTTACAATATTTCTTTGAAATTGTATACAAAACGAGTGGATTGTAGACAATACTACATATAGTACCTACCTAAGTGTACATTTTTACTTCTTGAAAGTATGACAATCTCTAAAAGCATTTTTATGAAGTACCTACATTTCTGTTAGATTCTTAATCAAACATTAGATTCCCTGAGGACTAAATTTTTACAATACACCATATTCACATAAACATTGTTACGAAACTCATAGAATGCACTCTCTTCATGATACCTGTTGAGAAATTTAGGTGTTAAATTTGCATTACTAGCAAGGGAAACATGTATGAGACAGTGTATCAATATTGATGAAGCGATGGATATGTGTAAAGATAGATGAATGCGGCGTTCGGTCTTCACTACCCCTTGAGGAAGATACAAGTGGAGAGTAAAAAAAAACACTTGTCTATAGAGACTAGTTCAATGTCAATATGAAGTTGATAACTCAATTTTCCCATATACAAACTATTTTACTTATACATTTTTGTTAAACAGTTTTCATACAAATCTGGGGGGCAAGTCTGGTCCAACCGGCGAAATCAAAACCCTTGTGATTACCCATATCATGGATATAATTATTAGTTCTATGATATCTAAAGATATTATATAACTCCATATTATAATTATATCCATGATATGGGTAATCGTGAGGGTTTTGTTTTCGCCAGTTGGACCAGACTTGTCCCTCTGAAATTTATTTCACATTGATATGAAAGACCATATTTTTTTCTATAAATTTTAACAATCCTTGAATGCATTTTTGAAGAGTAGGTATATTTTTATTTCATCAAAAGTTCAAAAATATGAAAATAGCTCGATTTTCCAGACCATGAGAGTCCGAAGAAACGCAATACGTAGTGCGGGGGAGGGTTTTGCAATCTGCTAAAGAATATACTTATTCGAATCTTAAAAAAAAACACAGAATTCGGAAGATCGTACCACAGTTAGGTTGCTGAATCATATTTTGTATTCATTGAATTAGCGTGTGATTAGTTAATAATTTCAATGAATGTTACATTTACATTGCTTTTTTGTATTATTGTTCGGATATGTCTAGTCATTGGGTTCAATTCTGAAGACGATTCAATTCTGAATTTTGATCAACATTAAATTCATTAAAAACAAAAGTTTGTTTGCCAGTTCAATTAATCATAAAATACACGCAATGATCAAATTTGAACTTTCATTAATTTTTTTATGCATTTTTAGAATTGAACCCTTTGTTATAATATCAACATAGTAGTTTTATTAATTGCTACTTTTATTACATGGTATTGGTAACTACTTTATTATTCTTGATGATATATTAAATACGTACCAAAGACCTTATAATAATGTATAGTATAATATAAGGTCTTTGATTAGTACCCACCTACCAGGGGCATGTCTAGAACCTTCGGACTACGCAAACCCTGAAAGATTATTGGGAAATGGTGAAAATCGAATGTTTTTTAATCTAATGGAAATGAAAAGTATTTTTAAAATCACATGCCAAAGTAATTTTTACATAATATATGGCTTTTTAAAGCGTCGTATCTACATATGGTTCAATTTTTAATCCATTAGTATGGTTACAATCAAAAAATCATTAGGTCTTGAATTTCTTTCATAGGCAAATCAAGATTTTCGGCTTCTATATCAGCAATTCCACTACTGCTTCCTTCCTATATAAGGAGTACATACATACATATAAACCATCACGCCATATCCCTCACGAGGTAGGCAGAGAGAACCAAACGCCACTTACTTCTATCTTGACATACATTCATCGCCTCGTCAACATTCATACATCGTCTTATACATGTTCGTCTGTTGTTCACGCTTCTAACATTTTAACCGTCTTTCAAAATACCGTTCACATGGACGTGCCATCCCTTCCTTGGGCGGCCCCGACCTCTCATTCCATTCCTGTCCGAAATGTATATTTTATTCGTCAGGAGTTCCTCATTCATTCTCCCCATGTGGTCAAACCATCTCAATGTGTTCACTTTCATTCTATTAAAAACATCTTTCTTTATTCTACATTATTTCTTTATGTCCTCATTTCTGACCCAGTCTTACATCGTTCTATTACAGATTCTTCTTAGCGATCTCATTGCAACTGTATTTATTCTACTTTCGTGCGACTTCTGCCATGTCCAGGTTTCACTTGCATACGTGAAGGTTGGCACTAAGATAGCGTTATGAATGGCAACTTTAGCATCCTTTGATATGATGCGGTCATTCATAACTGGTTTAAGTGCTCCATTCACTCTGTTTCCTGCCATAACTCTTCTTTCGATATCCTTATCAATCCGTCCATTCGTTTGAAACATGCTTCCCAGATAGAAATATTAGTCGACTTGCTCAAGCCATTCGTTCTCTACTTTTATTTGAGACCTTTGATTTGTTGGCATTCATCCTCAGTCTGTTCTGTATGCATCCTTCATATATCATACTATATAAGGAGTGAATGTACATAATATGCTGTATTTAATGTTGAAAAGGAAATAAACCAGACGAAAGAATATTCGAACCAGACGAAATAATAGACGAAAGAAAGAAAGAAATATAGTTTTTCGTGGAACATAAAATCTCGGTTGATTTTACCAGAATTTAATAAAATTTTCAAGAAATATTACTAACTGGGTATAAAATTATCTTTGAAGGTGATTGTGGTATTGTTTGCAGTGGATATCTCAATATTTGCATATAAATTGTTAATTTGCGATACCAATATGATGATCTGAACATTATAGCGGTCAACCGTGAATTGATTGATAGGTGGGCCGCGACTGTCTACCGACGACGCTAGGTGGAGGAGCGTGACAATACCAATCATATTCATAGATCTCTGCCCATCAATTTACATACTTAGGTATCATTTAATTATAAAAAAATGTATAATTGCAATTATGTGCTAAGTGAGTGGTTAAATTAATGTAACGATTGGCTATGAAATGAGATCGAGGAGGAGTTAATGAAATATTCAAAGAATGGAATATTAGAAACCAGCTATAGGGACAGTATGTATACAACAGATGTTTTCCAGTTTGTGATGATATGATAATTATATTTAAATACCTTTAAGTGTTATATTATCAAGAAGATCATTCTTATGAAACAATGAATCGTTTGCTTATATAAATTCCTCCTGCTGATACTAATCGGTAACTCAGTTATAATGAAGTCAATTGGAGCATGCGTCAGTCATCTGGAATCCACAATATAATATTAATATTCAACAAATATTTTTGTAACTCATGAAGTACAAATTTGGTAATAACTATAAACATGAATTGCAGACTTTAGGTACAGACAAGACGAAAGACCTAAAACTTTATTTATATTTATGACATAATAAACTCCAATACTGACTGTACAGACCTTCTGAAAATTATTAACTTCAACATACCAAAGAGACGAACAAGGCACACCTCAACGTTCTTTTTAGACAAAACAAAAACACTAACGCCGCTCAAAGTTCGCCATTGTATCGATGCCTTACCACACAATATGTATAATAATTTGGAAAGGATCAGGTCCGTGGACATATTCTGTATGTCCAGGACCCTTTTCAGTAGCTACATTAGACAGGAATGATTCATTGTTTTGTTACCAGCTGTGAGTACATGCAACATGAAATCGAAGGTGGGCTGATTGAGTTACAATTACTTATGTTGTTATTCTTATTTACTATATTGTTTAAAAAAATATAATTGTACGTGACCTATTTTTTAAATAAATGAAAAAAATAATAATCTGTGCATACATTAATTTTGTCTACATACAGTGTTTATTATTATTTTTTCTTGATTGATCATAAATATCTATATTTATAAATCTTGTTTGTTTGTATGTATGCATATATGGTTTACGTACGGTATGCACTCCTAAACGGTTTATCCGATTGCAATGAAACTTAAGTGAATTATCGAACGTTTACCCGAGACGGTTTCTGGATTTAAACTTTAAGTTATACGGTAGTTATAAGGCTATACGGTAGTTTCTGACAGCAGCAAATTAAAAAAAAAGTTTTTTTCAATTTGCTTGATTTCAATCTTTTGTTAATTTAATAACAATTTTTCCATACTTTATAATCATTGTTATATAGTTGGTTGGAATAAATTGCTAAATGGCAATAAGCCCGCCAGTGTGCAATATATTTGTTTACATTATGTACAAAAATTCAAATAAATAATTAGAAATTTCAGATTAGGTACATGAAGATCCACCATTTTTATTTTTACATAGATAATACGTATGTAGTATGGTATTTTTGAATGTGTTTTTTTTTATTTCTTATTTTTTTTATTCTTTATATTTTTTATTGCAGCAAGAAATTATTCTTGGAATAATACCTTCATATTTTTTAATCATATGCAGTAATAATGTACCTGTATGTATGAGTTTTCAAGTAGGTAAGTAGTAATTACTTTTCAACTTTGTTACATGATTTTTTATTTTATCATCATCATCATCATCAGTGGCTCCACAGCCCAGGATGGGCCTTGGCCTCCTCAAGGAATCGTCTCCATTGCACCCTATCCATGGCCTTTTCTCTCCACTTCCGCACACCGGCTATCTGAAGGTCCCTCTCAACTACATCCATCCATCGCAGTTTCAGCCTTCCCACACCCCTTCTACCCTCCGGACGCGTTGTGAGGATTCTTTTTGGTGTCTGGTCATCTTCCATGTGATGCACATGTCCTAACCAGCGGAGCCTCCCTATTTTTATCGTTTGGACGATATTTGTTTCCTTGAATAGGCTCTGTAGTTCGTGGTTGAACCTGATTCTCCACGTGCCTTGATCGCAGAGGGGACCGAAAATTTTTCTCAAAAATTAAGCTAGATTTGATGTTTATTTCGATTTTTTATTTAAGCTAGTTAATATTATAGTTTTTGATATACAGACCAGCAGGTCTACAGGTTATGGGTTGTTTCTTAGACAGCTAACATTTTGTAAGCATATTAAATTTTGTTTAAGATTTTAAACGAAAATGACGCAAAGGGACTTTGAAAATCGATCAAATTGTAACCGAATATGATGTCTTCTTAGTGATCTTAGCGAAATGTACTAATATATTGTATAATGCCACGAACGATTTTATTCACCTATGCATAACACAAAAATTTGATAATGTAAGTATACATAGGACGTAATCATTAATTTTTAAATAAATTATTTCTTTTTACATGTTAGTAATGAAAAGATTCCAAGGTGGAATTAATTTGATAACATTATGAGTGACAATTGCAGCACTTAAAAGCACTCTAAACTCGACCAAAACCATTCTTGTTCGCTGGATAGGAGGTAATTTGAAGAACCTTAAAAAGCTTTTAGCTCAATACTTAATTCGATTACACTTGGTTTTATCGCATCCAAATTATAGCTATAAAATTTTGATCGTTCAAAACATGATTTTTAAGCAGCTACATCGATTGTTATATAACAGTTATTTTACTCTGTAATTCAGATTATGTTTAACACATAATTGAACACTGCTTTAATGTAGTAGAGACTTTGTAAATTAGAATAATTTTATTTTATCTAAATACCAAACCTAATACTAGTATTTTACATATTACCGACTAAAAAGTATTAATACGTATGAGATTAAAGAAATAGGTGTAGTCACAAAGACCTATATTTTTTTTTATTTACATCCAATTGATACACTAAAAACATATGTTACTTAAGCATACCTACAACAAAACCACTGTATAAAAAGTTATATTTTCTTCTTCTTCTTCTGTGCATTGTCAGGAACCCCAACGATGGCAATCACTCTGGCAAATCCTATCTTGATCTCCAGTATTATTTAGAGCAAGTGGTATTTTTCTCCCCTCATCGTGTGGCCCAGATATGCGTTCTTGCGGACCTTAGTTGTAGCCATGAGTTGCCTATTTGTCCTGACTCGACTGAAGACTTCTGCATTTGTAACCAGATCTGTCCAAGGGATTTTGAGCATTCTGCGATGCCACCACATCTCAAAAACATTCAACCTATTCTGGTATTGACCTTCAGCGTCCAAGTCTCACAGCCATATAACAAAACAAACCACACATAACATTTCATAATCCCCTGTCTTAGTTTATGTTACCAAAATTACCTTTTATACATTGGCTATGTGTAGTTCCTTTATAAATAAGTAAAGGATGAATTCCGAGGACGAATTAAAATTTAAATAAACAAATAAAGTCATTAAAAACAAAAATGTGACTCCCAGAATTGTCACTACATCCATTTTACCATACACTTGTGATGTTAAAAAGAAAAAAATGATAAAATAAATATATTTCAATTTTTATAAAATTTAAGTTAGTTTAAGTGAGTAGGTATATCGGGGGTAAGTCTGATTCAACCGACGAAATCAAAACCCCCGTGATTACCCATATCATGGATATAATAAATTATCAAATGGAGTTCTATGACATCAAAAGATATTATAGAACTCTAATAGATATATCCATGATATGGGTAATCGTGAGGATATTGATTTCGCCGGTTGGACCAGACTTGCCATCCAGATTTGAAAATTCTTTCCTTCCCCCATACTCCCTTTCTAATCTCTGCCTCTCTTTAGATTGTTTTATATGATAAAAACGAGTGAATCAAAAAACACTCCAATACATACCTACTAAGTGTACATTTTTTTCTTCTTGGAAGTTAGACAATCTCGAAATGCATTTTTATGAAGTAAATTTTTATTAGATTCTTAAACCCAGAAGACAAAAGTTTTCACAATCCACCGTTACTCATAGAATGCACTTTTTATATGATACCTGTTGAGAAATTTATGTGAAAATCTTGCATTACTTGTAAGACGAGCATGAATTACACAGTAGGTATATCGATGATGATGAGGCGATGTATATGTGTCGAGATAGAAGAATGCGGTGTTTGGTTCTCACTGCCTACCCGTTGAGGAAGATAGAAGTGGAGAGTAAAAAAATACACTTGTCTATAGAGACACATACAATATCCATGTTGATCACTCAATTTTCTCATACAGAAGCTATTTTACTTCTGTTACATACACTTTTCATACAAATATTACATTTATTATACGCATTTTTGAAGAGTGTATTTTTTTGGTATCAAAAGTTCAAACAATATAATATAAAAATACCTCGATTTTTCAGACCGTGGGAGCATTAAAAAAATTGGATAGATGAATCATAGAGAAGAAATTTACGGATATCTATGGAAAACTAATCAGCTCTAAGTTTATGGACTTTACATAATATTATGATATTACTATATGATATCAATATGAAGTTGTGGGTATACATGATGTACTTTACCATTCATGATGCCCGGTTATGAAACAATAAATTCATTGGACAGTTCTAAAACTGCAGTCCCATCACTTTCAATCTTCAAATCTTGCCTACAACTCTCACTCTTCCTCTCTATTCCTTAACCAGCGAACATCCCAACCCTTTTGGTCGCTCTCCGTCCTCTACTTTTTTTAACATTATGCTGTTTTTTGAAAAATGAAGTTTTATTTGAATAAATGTTTATATATTATGTATAAACTGATTATATCGTAGATACCTCTGTATGCACTGCAGTCATATGTGTATTATACTGTTCATATGTGTACCTATATAAGTATGTATGAATGTATGTGAACTTCGTATTTATATTTATACTGGTTATGGTTATGTTAGTATGTATAAATATGCTGAAACTTAATTATCATGTTACTTTTTTATCGGAAGGTTGACTGGAAGAAATTGCCTCCAGGTAATTAGTCTGCCATATTTACACGGTAATATTATATGTACCTACGTACAAAAAAGTGTGATATAAATGAGTAAATATGTATGAGAAAAAATATCTATATGGCTAGGTACAGATACAAATTGCAACTGCAATTTTTCGAAATAAAGTGAATATAAAAATATCTTAAATTGATTTGTAACTTATCTTGTAAGTATTTGTTGCTAAAGGGACTTAAATTTTCTTATTTTATCCGTAAGCTCCCCTCGGAAATTCCTTCTAATCCCCTTTCTTCCCATCGGCATGGCAACCGTAATAAGTACGTGATTTTATTGGTCGGAAAGTTGGGAGGGGAAGAAAATCTCTACTGTATGATAAGGGGCGGATTCACGACAGGGTAGCAGAAGTAGTACGTACACATCATTTTACAGGGGAAACTTGGAAATTCGTCTGCCGTTTGAACAAGGGGAAAACTATGGTTAGTACATAGATATCCAAATACTTACCTATGTACACTCTCAAATCAAAGCCAAATAGCACTTGATTATATTTATTGTGTAACAACGTAGTAAATATTGTCTATGCATGTAATTAACTCTAGTGTCAAGTATCATCTTTCGACAGAAATACACTAACGTATTACCAGTACACTGTTTAAAGGATTCAATGATTTAAAGGAGTCAACTTTATATAAAAATATGCTATTTAAAAATATTTCTTTATATTCCCCTAAGCCATATACATAGCACTAGGCAAACTGTACAAAATATTTCTTTATATTCCCCTGAGCCATATACATACATAGCACTAGGCAAACTGTACAAAATATTTCTTTATATTCCCCTAAGCCATATACATAGCACTAGGCAAACTGTACAAAATATTTCTTTATATTCCCCTAAGCCATATACATAGCACTAGGCAAACTGTACAAAATATTTCTTTATATTCCCCTAAGCCATATACATAGCACTAGGCAAACCGTACAAAATATTTCTTTATATTCCCCTAAGCCATATACATAGCACTAAGCAAACTGTACAAAATATTTCTTTATATTCCCCTAAGCCATATACATAGCACTAGGCAAACTGTACAAAATATTTCTTTATATTCCCCTAAGCCATATACATACATAGCACTAGGCAAACTGTACAAAATATTTCTTTATATTCCCCTAAGCCATATACATAGCACTAGGCAAACTGTACAAAATCTTGCAAAAGTACCTAAAAAGAAAACACAAATGGAAAAATATATACATACCTAGCACTTAAACTGCATTACAAGTTAAAACAAGACATAGGTACCAGAAATTTGAACTCTTTCGGTTACTAAAGCAAAAAACAATAATAATCAACCGTCTATTTAACAAATGCAGAGAACAGAGCAAAAGAAAAGAGCAAATATCTTTTACAATTATACATAGTACCTTCTAGCAGGAATAGATTAAAAGACACTTTATTCAAACTGACAGGAATTAAACACTATACAACTATAATGCCATTGGCCTAGTGGAGTGTCGCATCCAGAATTCACTACAACGACCAATAAAGTTATCGATTCAAGTAGATATATTATAGCACCATACAAGTAAACTCTGAGGAAAGTACAGTCTGGACAATATAATACATTTATAAAAATATTTGGATTCAAATAAATAAAAAAAATGCAAATAAACCGATGAAGCTGTTTCAGTCTTTTTGAGAAAGTACTCCTGCTTTGAGCACTGTGGACATCTGGAGGCAATTTATATTCCACTTTATAGGACCACTCACACCAAAACATCGAACACAGTGAGCCGCTTTGATGGCTTTGTCTAATTCCTTTAGGGAGTTGTTTCTCCGTGATCCATAAGACTCGAGTTTGAGATGTCTCCCAGATTATCTGGTATAGCTCTTGAACGTATTGTGGTGTCAGATTATTCAAAGCACTAAACGTCGTCAAACAAATTTCAACTCGTTTGGAATGCTTCAAACATTAGTCGAGTTATATGACATCATTTTTCCGCACCATAAATAAGCCTTGCTACTGTATTAAATATCATATATACTAATAGCAGTCTACATATATAGGGCGAATTGCCATATCAATCAAAAAAATATCATATGTAATTATGAAATATTTCGAACTGATAACTGAGCAATCCAGTATAAATGCCATTGCAGTAATCAAATCAAGACACGACGAATGCATCTATAAGTATTTTTGTCTCGTTCTTGAGAAAGTATCGACGAATGTATTACAGTTGTCTTAGTTGAAAAAAACATGAACTGAGCGTTTTAGAGATCTGCAGATCAAGTGATAACTTATTGTCCGATTACAACAGAGAATTTTTACACTTGCAGACGGCACGAGTGTTTCTCCGTTGATGATCACAGGAGTACTTTCAATGAGGTGCTCTCGTCGTGATGAAGTTACCCACATAAACTCTGGTTTTGTTTTAATGAAATAAGCTCAATTTGTATAATCCATTTCATAAAATTTTATGATTAATATTCATAATTTAACTGGATTAGATAGTTATAGAAAATCAGAAAAAAATTCGACACTATAGTTACTACGAAGAAACGATAGTCAAATAGTCTTGGGTATTCTAGTAGCGAGTAGTTATCAACATATTTCAACTTATAATATTATATATTTAAAAATAAAATACACTACTTTGTTAAATTGAGAATGTTTTAGCACAATATAGAAAGTAACTACAACATATTATATTGAGTTTTATGTATTTATGCAGTGGTTAATTGTTAATATGTTGTGCTAAAAACATAAAATATATAGTGGAATTTAACAAAGTAGTTTTTTACCTATTAACATATTCAAATTATGAATTTCCACAATGTGGAAGTCTTGACATTTAATTATTTATTATATATTTATGATAACTATTCCCCAACATTACATATATTTTGTAAGACAATACACCCTGCAAACAGTGCTTTGTATCAATTTAAAGTTTACTGATCAAAAGGAGAAGTTATTTTTGATTATATATTAAGGGGGGGACTGCTGCCTACGTACCTATTTTTCAATTTAATATACCATCATTATTTCTATTCAAATCGTTTTGAAAAAAATAATTTAGATAGTTTGAATATTAATAAACGAAAATATACTTTAACTTTTTGATAATGTTCTGTATAAATTCTTGTATAAAAATAATGGCATCCCCCGATTTTCAACGTTTATCATATATTTTTAATAAACTATAAGGCGTAGAGTAATATATTTTTTTTTAAATTAAAGAAGACAAAAATATCTAGAAAAATATGATGTGACGTTGCATTAGTGCTTCAGGTTTAGTAAATAAACCTAAAAACATTTATTTTCCATTCAGCGCCATTGCGTAATAAAAGTTTTTTTGGTTTATTTACTTAAACTGATGCGTAAATGCAACGTCATTTCATATTTTTCCAGGTATTTTGTTCTTCTTTAATTTATAAAAAAAATATTGCTCTATATCTTATATTTTTTTAGAAATTTAAGATAAATGGCTAAAATCGGGGTATGCTTATTATTTTCCTACAAGAATATATACAGAACATAATCAAAAAGTTAAGGTATATTTCTCTTTATTAATATCCAAACTAACTAGGTTATTTTTTTCAAAATGATTCGTTTAGTAATAATGATGGTATATCTAATTGAAAAAATAGGTACGTTGGCAGCAGTCACCCTCTTAAGATTATTTTATAATAAAAATTAAAAAGTGACAGATATATGTGAGAATGGGTTATATAACATGGGTCCTTATTAACTCAACAAATTTCCATTATTACGTAATTGTTAATGGTTAAGTCTCAATGTCATTCAAAAGAAAATTATTATACTCGTATATAAAAGACAATCTTTATTCGGTCCGCGAAGGATAAAAAAGGTCTATAGTCCTTCCAAGTTGAGAGATGTGAAATGCAAAGCAATATGCGAGGAATCATTGTGTGTATGTATGTTGTATGGTAGGTATGGACACAGTAATTATCTCTAGTGCTTCTCGTTAAATGCGGCGTAAACTTCATCACCAAGCGTGCGACAGAACTCATTCCACAAAAACCAGATATACAGAAACACCCCTGAATGTGGGATCGCATTTACAAACATTAATTGAAATATTGTTGAGAATTTAATTATTTACTTTTTTTTAAGTTTTATGCCCCTTCACGCCTCCATCAGGTGTACATAGTCTACTAAGCATCGACATTAAGAGGCTATAGTATCTTTTCCCCAGTACCTACCCTCAAAAGATAATACGTATTTGAAAGAAAGAAAAGTTTGTATTTACTAAGTTTAGTTTGTCGATCGACAATTCTTGATAGAACTCCATTGTACGTTGATATGTTATAAAAAATATAAAAAAATACTTGGTAATTGTTCTATTGTGTTTATTTGATTATTGACGCGTTTCGTGCAAAGCACATCGTTATTACATCATTATTCTGACGATGTGCTTTGCACGAAACGCGTCAATAATCAAATAAACACAATAGAACAATTACCAAGTATTTTTTTATATTTTTTATAACATATCAACGTTTGTATTTACGTTTTTACTCTATTGCATAAGTTTTTTGAAATTTGAATTTGTTTTATATTTTTCTTGTAAAGTTAGTTTTACTAAAACCCCTTTTTAGTAATAATAATAATAATAAACACTTCCTTGCACCCTGCGCAAGTGGAGAGTTTATTGCCAAATGGCAATTTCTTCCAACTAACCAGTGTTTCCAGCCCAGAGAAGCAATATTAGCGTGAGCAATGAATTTAAATAAATTTCTCCTCTGCTGGAAATAGAACCCAGGACGGCCGCACAGAAACCAAACGGCTTACCAACTGTGCCACGGCAATCGGTCTTTTTATTTTTTTATTGTACGTAATTAAAAAACTACAATGCCTATGAAGTAGATTTTTACTCTAATCGAAAGAGAATAATATGAAAATCTACCGGCTTAGTTTTTTATTATAATATTTTAATTACTATTCTTGCTATTTAAAAAAAAATCTAAATTTTACCTTTTCTTCACGAAAAATATTGTATATCACAGATTCGGTGATATAAAATATTTTTTCGTGATTCATACATTAGAAGGTAATTTAGTGTGCATTTTTGTGTACATCCGTATACCCGGGGTATACAAGAGCCTTAAGGAATCAGATATTAAACAAACATTCACTCAAAAATTCCATGAATTTTGAAAATAGGTATGCCTAACGTTGCTTAATTAATATTGCACAATAGTCTCCACTCTAGTTGAAAGAGGGTTAATTGAATCGATTTTATAGTAAAACAGTTTTCATTGGTACCTTTAAGAATTGAAAAATATGTGGATAATTGTATCCGCCTCCATTTACCTATGTATTTATTTAATATTTCGATTTTTAGTAGACCTTATGCCTATGTACCTACCATCAAGGCATCCCACAATATAGGGTAACCAGCGACATGTCTACGGGTGTGTATTACCTTAAAAAAAGGATGTTCAACACATGGGTGTATATACCTTTGTCCCTATATAGCAGCCTCGTCACACATAAAAAGACAACATTCAAAATGGGTGGTGTAGGTGCCTCATTACTGAACAACGAGTACTTGGTTTGGTTTATTTGGTAATTTTATATCATATTTGACTATCGACGCGTTTCGTGCGAGGTACTTTATTCTAACGGTGACGTAAGATATTTTTTTAATTCTTACATATTAGTTAAGTACCTTTTTATTTTTACTTTTTACTTTTGATTTTCAAGCATATTTTGTAGTCTTCTTCTTCTCTCGTGTCAGCAGCAATCAAACACTCTTCAACCAATACTTGGCAACGTCGACCGCTGCGCCGCTAGTAGCAGGTCCTCTTAATATGAGTTTCGAAGGTGGTATATGGTCTGCGACACGCCGCATTCACTAGAGAGGCAGTCATCATTAGGATCCCCCATATTTTATAGTTTAATTTCTCGACGGATACTATGTATATAGAAACTGAATACAACATAGGCAGCGAAGGTAGGTACTATCAAATATTGTTTCTTTTATTATAGTGAAGGAACTATAAAATATTGTTTTATTTGTACTATAAAGCTTAATCTTAAAAGTTCAACAGACTTCATATTATTGTTATGATATGCGTAAAATGTATAATTTCGAGAGTATTAGTTTTCCATAGATATCAATATACATATATATTTCTCCTCAACAAATGATTTCAACTGTAAAAATTTTCGAAATAATTTTGCGTCTTGGCCTTGCGTACTAGTTATTATTTCACGGCTTTATTATATGCGTTTTACGCTGAAGTAGTAGCGCACCTTATGCATTATACGGTTCGCGAACCGGTTGTTGCGCTTGTCTGTAAGTTCATCTTATACGAAATATAAAATCAAAAGTTTTCATGCAGGGCTGATGTTATATAAGGTGTGATACAATAAAGAAAATTCATAAACTTTTCTTTCAATTTGAAAGAATATTACAATAAAATAAATAAACAATAATGAAATCAGCTTGAAATCAAATCTAGAATACCAGAACAGAGTACGGAAAAAATATTACCTTAGTAAAAAATAAAATAAAATATTAGTAACGATTATTTTCATTTCAGATTTACAAATGTATTCTTTCACTTTGTGCAAGTGGGTTTTTATTGTCAAATGGTAATTTCTAACAAACAACCAGTTTTGTCTTCAGATAATCTAGTCAAGGACGCTGGCACAGAATCCATCTTTTTAATTGATAAAAGTATGCTATGTTATTTCATTATTAGGTACCTAACTACATTTAATCAATTTTTGATCAATACCATTGGTAAACTCATTCGTACAAAGTTTTTTTATCGCCAAATATTGATAAGGATATCGAATGAAGAGTTATGGCAGGAAACTGAGTGAATGGAGCACTTAAACCAGCTATGAATGACCGCACCATATCAAAGGATGCTAAAGTTGCCATTCATAACGCTATCTTAGTGCCAACCTTGACGTATGCAAGTGAAACCTGGACATGGCAGAAATCGCAAGAAAGTAGAATAAATGCAGTTGAAATGAGATCGCTAAGAAAAATCTGTAATAGAACGATATACGACAGGGTCAGAAATGAGGAAATAATGTAGGATAAAGAAAGATGTTTAGTATTAATAGAATGAAAGTGAATACAGTGAGATGGTTTGGCCACATGGAGAGAATGAATGAGGAACGCCTGACGAAGAAAATATACATTGCGGACAGGAATGGAATGAGAGGTCGGGGCCGCCCAAGGAAGGGATGGCACGTCCATGTGAACGGTATTTTGAAAGACGGAAATCTTAGAATCGTGAACAACAGACGAACATGTATAAGACGATGTATGAATGTTGACGAGGCGATGAATGCATATCAAGATACAAGTAAGTGGCTTTTGGTTCTCTCTGCCTACCCCGTGAGGGACATGGCGTGATGGTATGTATGTATGTATATTTCGATTACAGAAACAATATTCACTTAAAAAAATATTCTCTCGTACGAAAAATAAAATCTGGTTATATTATTTTTTGTCTGTTTGTCTATGTACCTATATAACATCTTTCTGATCCGCATTATAATGATTTTTTTCAATCTTTTATAACTTTAATGAAATTTATTTAACATGCATTTCGAAATTATTATATTGTTTCTTGATTCCACAAGTGTCATACGTTTATTATCGATTGAATATAAATATGTTCACCCCTGTTAGTCGTTGGCCGTCACACACATCTCATTTCGTATGAGTTTTGGTTTGGTTGTGTCGCATCGTTGAGGTAACATGATATTTTTACACATCAAAGCGTGTCAAATAATTATTTATTGCTACTTCTGAGGATGCCACATCATTAGAGAGTTAGAAAGATACATTTAGCTTCCTTCACTGCGAATCGTAAGCCCTAATTGGACTGACTCTATCACTATAAACCTATCTTATGCCGATGTATTTAAATACAAAATCTCAAGACATAACATTTATGCAATTTGTGTGCAATCAAATGAATAAATCCGGGTTTATAGCTGATTGAATCATTAACACCATATTATTGACGTTATTTAATCAAAAATTCAAAAATGAAAATAAATTAGTTGAAATTAACAAAGTTACATACATGCATACATACCATCACGACGTATCCCTACTTGGGGTAGGCAGAGAGGACCGAACGCCAGACTCCTCTATCTTGACATACATGTTTTGCCTCATTTACATCCATGCATCGCGTCATACATGCTCTCCTATTATTCTGACTTCGTATATTACCATCTTTCAAAATCTCATTTATATGATCATGCCAACTCTTTCTCGGGCGGGCACGACCTCTCATTCCACTCTTTTCATCCTTGTAAAGGTACTTTCTTTGTCAGGCGCTCATCGTTCATTCTCTACACATGTCCGAACCATCGTAGTGTATTTACTTTCATTCTTCTCACAATACCTCCACATTCCTTATCCTATCATAGATCGTTCTACCACACATTCGACTTAAGGACCTCATTTCCACAGCGTTAATTTTACTTTCATGCGTCTTCTGCCATGTCCATGTCTCACTTGCATACATTAATGTTGGTACGACTATTGCATTGTGCACTGCGAGATTTGCTGGCCTTGAGATAATTGGGTCGGCCATTATTGCTCTTAATGCACCGTTCACCCTATTTGCTGCCGTTACCCTTCTTTCTATATAATTTTCTTCCATCACGCTGAAACATATGTACTTCCCAGATACAAATATTCATCCACTTGTTCTAGTAATTCATTATTCACAAAGTTTAATTGTTATTTTAATATTTTAAATTAATTTCCACAATGTATATGCCTCTACCTTAGAATATTTGTAAAATGACATTAATTAATTTATCAGATACCAAATTTTGCATTTGGTTCTATAAAAAAAAAACTCTTTGAACTGCAAAACTCGTTCGAACTCGTAATGTTAATTAAGATTAGACTCAGATTATTGAAATGTTTTACATAAAAAATAATTAAAATACAAAAATTAATGACAATTTCAAACTAAACTTTGATTAAAACGATTTTTTATAATTGATTGTAGATTTATATTATGTTCGAGTACCTACTGATTTATACATTTTTAAAGTTATGTCAAGTATTCAGGGGGGCTAGTCTGGTCCAACCGGCGAAATCAAATCCCTTTCGACTAACCATATCATAGATATAATTATTATATGGAGCTATAATATCTTTAGGTGTCATAGAACTCCATATGATAATTATATCCATGATATGGGTAATCACGAGGGTTTTGATTTCGCCGATTGGACCAGACTTGCCCCCCTGATCATGTCATGAGTACCCACCTACCTACTGAAAATAAATATTGTTACTTGTAAGTGTAATAAAAAACTTTCATATTTTTTTTAATATAAGTACCGTAATATATTTTAAATAGTTATTAGGTAATAAATACTATTCATAATAAGTTGGCAGGCCGTAGGTACAAAAGGTGGATCGATGATATAATAACAACAGGGGGAACGAAGTAAAAAGAAAAGGGCAAAGATAAATAGATCTATATGGAATATATTGGAGGAGATCCATTACATGAAAAATATACATATTACATATATACATACAAATAAGACAAAGTAGAAATAAGTTTAAATACTGTACAATAAATTAACTAACTACAAATTAAATATAATACTTATATATGCTTTTAAAATAATTGTAAAAGAAATGGAATAATAAAAAGGCTTTATTATTATTATAAGTTCATTTATATTTCAGACATACCAAAATAAAACCCACAATAATTTCATAACTATGTTTAGTACTGTATACATGTGTTTGTTTATTAATCAAATTTATATTACCTACCTTTTTTCTTAACTACATACTACATATATATACCTATTTACTTTTTTTAATATTTTGTACATACCTAGTATTTTTTGTGTTTTTATATCAGTAGGTAATATTATTTTATTGCAAATATTCTGTTTACTCTTCATTTATAACATATAATAGTGTGGAAAAAAATATATCTGAATAAAAATCCCCAACTACGCAACAATAACAGTTCCAGAACAGGTTTTCGCCTAGTGGGGCTTGTATATGTAATATTTATTTTGAAATAAATTACTCCTCTGAACCAAACGTAGACTATGTTTTTATTTTTCTCAAAATGTTTTCCTTGTATGATATCGTATCACTAAAATACATACACTTTCATAAATAAAAGTCAACCAGATGTGTATGGAGACAGAGAGAGAAGTATGTGACCCACGAACTATTCTCCGGGTGAAGTAATTTTAATTGGTGGGGTCGTCTTAGTTAGAAATTGTTGGTGTACAACACTAGGAGACATGGGTCATTTGACTGAGGGAGGGAATACCATCTTGACATATTAGGTACTTATACTGGAAATCCTTCATCACTTCAATATTTCTGGAAACATTCGTAGTAAGATGCTTTTAAAATTAGGTATTATTCCAAGCTTCCTTGCCATTGTTGGAATATTTCAAATATAAGAACTGCATATTAATTACTAATTGATATGATAATAACTTCCATCTCACCCTGAACAGGAAAGGCTCCATCTATGACAGCAAGAAACCCCCGATGACTTCGTCCGCCCTGAAGAGAGTCTTCCCCCGGGCCACAACGTGGAGTGGCGTACGTGGAAGTCACTAAACGGATTGAGGACGGGCGTTGGGAGAACGTTGGATATCCTACATGTGGGGCTTCCTGCAACAAGGAATACCAACGACATGTGACTGTGGAGAGAAGCAGACCACCGCACATCTGTGCAGCTGCCCCTCAAGTCCAGTCAACTGCACCATGCACGATTTATTTGTGGGCAATGATTGTGATATTGACGTTGCTAGGCACTGGCAGAAGATTATTTAAATGCGTTACTGACACGATAGATAGATATTGATATGATCAAACACAATATTTTATTCAATCGCTATTTTGTCCTTGTGATAATTTCTTTGGACAAAATAGTGATAGTAGCTTTCATTGTATATAAAAAAAAAACAACTTCTCAATAGATGGCGTTACAAAAAAGGTTTCTTCGTTATTTCATAGACGGTGATTGTGAAAATGTGTTATTTTCAAACGAATCGTATCCCATTATTGAAATATATAGAACTTTCATTAATTGCATTGACAAAGGAACTCTATAAGAAGGCATAATTGGTGAACGTTGCGCCAGCGCATAAAGTCATCATGTAAACCAGTCGATGACAGGTCGTATGCCCTGTAGGTGCCTAGAGTACCTAGTTAGTCTATAATATTCCAATTTCGTCTCTATTGAGATGTTAAAAAAATGTTTAAATATCATTTATTTGTTTTTTTAAACCTTCCAATAATGGTTACATAACAATATACCTACGATATGACAAAACATTGGAAATATATATGTTAGGATCCCACTAAGATGAAGCTTGAGTGTGGAAAACGACCAAATAGATTAAAAAAATAGTAAAATAGTAATAATACTTATAATGTCATAGTAGGATGTAATTAATAGCTTTCGATGAAGTTCAATAAAAATTTATAATCAAAACTTGGTGTCTTTACGCGTATTCTTTTTTTTTATTTTTATCTTTAAATAAATCATATAAACAAATATATAATCATGATATGTAATCATATCATGTGAATTCTACACTTATCATTTGGCCAGATTAATGTTCAACATCATTCACGGATAAATTGAAATAGAATTAAATAAAAAATTCAATACTGTGCGAATTGACTAAAGGTACCTATATATTTTTTATACTTCTTCTATATCCTTTGAATATTCTATAGTTAGCTAGAGTAATAATGATTTCTTTAAGGTTTAATATAACCTGAGTCACAATGAAAAAATAGTCTGTTTTGAAAAACAACGATTACGTTTGAAAAAATAATTTTGGTTATTAGATCAATATTTATCAGTGCACATAGGTAATATGAAAATAATTAATCTTAAAATAATACAATTCGCCTTCTGGAACAGGCAATTTTTAGATGAATTAAGTACCTACGTAATATGAATATGTAGGTATGTGATGTGTATTAAATATTGATTCATTTTTAAAATACGACTATAAGAGAAAAATATATATGGTAAAACGTAATTTTAAACGCTGATTTTTCCGCGAATCGTTCGTATTTATATCAATTTAATAAATAAAATACTCATACGATAATAATTTTGGATGGCAATCTCACTTGAAATGCCAATAATTGGCAAAAAAATTGTTTACCAACATCGTCCATAAATTATCAATCAACTACGTGCGTTTTCATTTGGATTTGTAAAATAAAATTGAAAGATTTCTACTGGTACTAAATTGATACCAACTTAATAACCGATTTAAAATCTATTCATAATATACATATATTTACATTTTCACATTTAAATTTTCTTATTTCGATGTCTTTTAATATGACCAAATAATAAGGAAAATATAAAATTATTAAATAAAATTATTTATTTTTGTATGGAGTTTTATGCTGCATTTAAATATTGCTTGAGTAGGTAATATGGTAGGTAATAAATATAACGCGATCGACTCAGTATATCTGGTTATTGACTCAGTATTGGCCAATTTTATTTATCCATTACACACACATTTCCCTTCAATAAAAAAAATGTAGGTATGAATACGGTGTGTACCTTAGTAAGTTGAAAATGCCGACCAACAGCCTCAGCTCATTTGAACTATTATGAAGATGTAAGTTTTTCCTATTCTAAAAAATATTAAATATAAATTTATTCAACAAGTCAATCAAATATTTGTTTTTAATATAGGTACATATTTATTTATTTATTTATTTATTTATTTATTGATTCATTTATTTATTTATTCATTCATTTATTAACTAGTTGCATGTAACACATGAGATCCAACTGTCGATAGCGATAGTATGTATAGTTCAAGAATATGTACCAAACTATAAACCCATAAATACAAATTATTGAATATTTTCAGATATTTTGTTTTCTATACAATATATGTAGGTATGTATGTCAAGATAGGATAGTATGGAGGAAGTTCCTTTTTTCCTACCCAGAATATGAAAATAGCATGATGGTATGTATGTTTGGAGATGAAGTATCAAACTATTAAGTCTTCTTACATATTGTGTATAGGCGACTACCATACAAAATGTATGAAGCGATGTCGTCACTAAATTCAATTTTTAAAAAAATTGTTAAAAAAAATTGAGATCTTCTACTACAATGTTAATATTTTTTATAGAAAATTAAATTATCTAGTTGGGGTGTTTCGGCTTTTTTCGATAATTGTATAAGTTTTGGAAATATAGGCAGTTAAACTCATAATTTTATCATAAAAAAAATATTTTTCTTAATAAAAATGTTTGAGAAACCCTGGAATTTTTTTGAAAAAATCGATTTGAGATTTTGTATTTGTCTATGTTTATACCAATTTTCAGCGTTCTAGCTTTTATGGTTTCTGAGATATATGGAAAAATAAAATAAAAATTCAAAAGTTGATAACCCCTGACTGAAACAAAAATTCAAAATTCCGAGTATAAAAGTTTTGTAGGCCTGTAACTTTTTATATATTCTGAAATTTTGGGCTCTGTAAATTGAGCGGATCAAAAGTTATAAGGGGGGGGACACACACACAGACACACAGACACACGAAATGTTCTACTCCGAATTCTGAGTAAATCCGTGTATGGAACATATATGCTGCGAAGCCTCTAAGTTGGTGTTTTTTGACTTCAAAGTTGGAAAAGCCGTGAAAAAATAATTTCCCACGTAGCTATTGCTTCTCTAGGCGATAAACTAACCACTTGCGCAGGGTGCAAGTGTTATAAAGAAGTAAATAAAGATCAAGGTCACCCTAGACTACATCTGAGTAGGTACCCAAATATTTTTTTGTGAATGAATAACATTAACATTTGAGTTATACAATCATGGATAATAATTGTTGTTGGTGTTGAAAGTCACAAAAGCACATGTTAACCATAATATTATATGTACGAGTATACGAATATAAAATAGTTAGGTACTATAATATCTAACTATACATATATTGTGACTAGTATGTGTATATGTATGTACATTATATGTATTCCGACCCCGATAATTTGGTACGGTTCGTTTGCACTGTCGCATTTCCGCTGAAGAAAATACGCCTGGTGTATACCCGGCTTTATAATATACACAAATTCAACAATTCACAAATCAACGCATATTTCAAATCAAATTTTCGTTACAATTATATTTTCAGACGCATTAAATTTAAAAAATAGAAGGTATAATCAAAAGCATGAATTGTGCAGTGGGGCACCGACATAGAATAGTGCTTCCACTCTATTGTTGTTTTCGTGTGTCACATAAGAGCCGGTTAATCACAAATACAACAAGCAACAATGACATCTCATTTAGTTCAGCAATGATGTTCACAACGCATTCTGAATAGAGTGCCTTTTTAGGTGAGACGGGACTGGTGTATGTAAATAAATGTTTTTTTAAGTTACTTTACCAAACCTGAAGCATTAATACAAAAGTCAAGACATATTTTTTAGATATTTTGGTATTTTTAATTTAAAAAAATATATTATATTTCTCTACGCCTTATAGTTGATAAAAATATACGATAAACGCTGTAAATCGGTGAATTTAACTTGTTAATTTTGTCGACGGATAATTCGTGGTGAAACTGCATTATACTAGGTATAAATGAAAACACTAACTTGTTTAAGTTTCACTATTTATATATAATTTTAAACTGGCACTGACTGGTATCGATCTATTGAAGATCATCGTCAGAGCGCGCGAAAATGAGTGTGAACAGAGTATAAATATAATTGAAATATTGGTACACAACCTTTCTCTACTTCAACATTGCTAAATTTTATATTCGTCACACATATTTACCATACTGGTTTGTTTGCCAGTTTTCTTCATCAGTTCTTTCTGGCAATACTAATCGAACTGATAGAACTTTACAAAAAAAAAGGTTGTGTACCAATATTTCAATTATATTTATACTCTGACGATGATCTTCAACAGATCGATACCGGTCAGTGTCAGTTTTAAATTAAATAGTGAATCTTAGGCAAATTAGTGTTTTCATTTATACCTTGTTGTAAATCGGGGTATACAATTATTTTTTTACAAGAATTTATACAGAACATTATCAATATTTTTATTCGAGTTAAGGAATATTTTTCTTCGATAATAGCCAAAGTATCTAAGTTAGTTTTTTTAATAATAGGTTACTTTTTATATGTATATTACATACTGATATAAATATTACGACAGTTCATCAGTGTGAATATCCTATTTACACTTTAATTAAATGATCTTTTTTATTGTAGGTTTATACAAAAGAAGTTATTTCACTCCTATTTAAAGAAAAAAATCTAGTAGAAGTAGCAAATATTGTTCATCAGTTTACTTATGTATTTATTTTTAAGTTATTATATAATTACGAATAATAATTTAATACACGATAATTTTACTGGCTGTTTATTTTAATTTCACTCTTGTTGTAAGAAATTACCGTTTGGAAATAAACATGCAACCTAAATTGGGCCAAAGAAAATATTTATTTTTATTGAAAGATAGATTATCAAGGAGTATGATACTTACCCAGTTTTTTGTATGGCCGAAACTGACTTAGCATTGGATTAAACTCGTATTTTAAATAGTATGTAAGGCCCCAGTGTTATTTATAAAAATAAATTTGGAAGTTTAGATTGTAGATAGTATATACCTACGTAAGTAGGTAGGTTTAAAAATGAAATGATTTATTTGTGTTTGTTATTTTAATTACAATAAATAAAAATATAATTCCATCATACACTTCCGGTTGAGAATCAAAATTTAGTTAAATTAATTTCATATTACAAAAAAAAATCTACTACAACGAAACGAAAACAAAATAAATATAATATGTACGTAGGCTACTTATTTCAGGTTTAAATAATTTTGCTGGTTTTTTTTTCATAAATATGGTAAAAAAAAATTGAATTTAAATTTATAATAATTTAATTATATTAATATTTTGATCAGGATATCTTTTGAATCGTGGTAGACGTGTACGTATGGGACATTTGAAGGAAGAATTTTTGAACGGGACATATTTACTCCGCCTCATTTTGATAGATGATCATTTCGGTTAGGTATAACGTGGACAGGTTTTGCCAACCAAAATAAATAATCATTTATCATTATTTTTTTGAAAAAATATGGTTTACCGTTATCCACATTAATATATAATACACATATACCAACACATTTTTTTTTTGCTACGATTGAAATTGTCATTCGCTCACTTTGCATTATTTTTTTTAAAGTTTGTTTTTTTTGTAATGTGCCTACTTTATTTATTTATTTTCATACTTTATTCATACAATCTAATACCTATATAATGGATTATTATGGCCGGTTCCTTGCATTTACCATTCGATTGACATTCAGATTATTTTATTTTAATTACCTGTTGGTTGCTCGAGAAGAAAAAAAAATAACTTCTCGGGCACCTGCCCCCATAGACAACGTGCTATTTAGCTCAAGAAAAGATAACTCATAATACATAATACATTGAGTTATCTTTTCTTGTTTGTTTTCTGGAGTTAAATGACACGTTGTCTAGGGGGGGCTGGTACCTACTACGTCAAAGCGCGTAAAGTGATCACGTAAACCAGTCGATGACAGGTCGTAAGCCCTGTAGGTTCCTTGAGTTCCTGGTTCTTCTATAATATCCCAGCTTCGTCTCTATTTGGATGTTAAAAAGTTTGTCAGTAAAAAAATAATTTTTCTCCTGACAGGGAAAAAAATTTTTGCGTATATGCAATGAAAAAAAATATTCGTTGTCCAATTAAAATTGTACTATTATAAACATAGATTAAACCTAATTATAGGCATGTACCGACTAACAATTCTACAATTTTTTAATTACTTTTATTTTATTTATTTAATATTTTTTTTAAGTACCTACAAGAAAGAGTACCAACCTAACTCGACTCACCTTTGAATATCATTATATTCCTTAAAATATTCCCTATTATATTTGCAACAAAAATTGAACGCACAAAACGGAATAATTAACAAAAGAAAAAAAAACTGGATAGTCAGTAAGAAACCAGGAAGTATAGGGAAATAGGGAGAAGGATTGTGTGTGTATACCTATGTTTGTGTGTGGTGTGTGCGCGAGAGTGAGTATATTATGTAAGAATCGTGAAGAGTAAAAAAAGAACAAAGCAAATAAAGAAATCAGTATTGCAATATAAAATAATAACTAAAAGTAAAATTACAAAATAAAAACAATGTTACCTTATCATTAAAATCTATTTTCTAAATTTTGATCTACACAGGTGTAAAAAAAACTAGTTCATCAGTTTTATTTACAACTTTTGAATGTGTAGTTATACACCTGCACAATGTTAGAGTAACATTTATTTTGATATAGCAGTGCAGGATGCATTGTCCGTCTAATGGATAGGTACATTAAACAGTATGTTTTGAGTTTTGAAGTAATTATTGACAATCAATAAATCTTTATAAAATATTTTTCAATCTAGTTTGATTTTTCCCATTGTAAGATGATAAATTTTACAATGCTTAAAATTTTAATTTATCAATTGATATTTAAAAAAAATCAGAAAAAAAATATCAGAGATTAAAGGATTTAGGTTATTAAAAAAAACAACCTCCTTCGTTCTCCTATCAAAATGAGACTATAATAGGCGTCATTTTCAAGTCCCCCCAGATGATGATGACTCTACGGGCTGTCAAAGGGGCGGATCGACTGACCTGAATGAAGTTCAAAGAGTATTATAGTATTTTTGCCACGTGGCTGTCATTACCCAAGCGACAGCGGCCTTGCCTAATGACAATATCACATATCAGAACCGGGACACCGGAACACTAAATTCTTATTAACTATATTTTCCCTACTATGTGCCTACTTATATGTATAATAATAATAAGTGTCGAGATGATATAAATAAATAAATAGTAAATTTTATTTAGACATAAAAACATATAAAAATTAATACATCTAGTATAAACAAAAAGTATTTATATATTTTTTTTAATAAGTATGGTACGAAGTATGTATTAAAAAATATTTTATTACATTTTTACTTTTTTTAAAACAGGGTGGTGTGGTAAGGTAGGGTGGGGAGTGGGGAGTGGGGGAGAGTAGGGTGGGGAGTGAATTTAAATAGATTTCTCCTCTGCTGAGAATCGAACGCAGGATGTCCGCACAGAAACCGAACGTCTTACCAACTGTGCCACGGCGGCCGGCACAGTTGATTATTTTAAAATATAAAAAAATGTGTATATTCAAAGCAATTTTTAAAACACACATTGGATTAGGGAATATTTAAAGAGATCACATTGCTTTGTGTGAAAAGATAAATTCAATTTTTGATGTAATGATTTACGGTACCTTGACTCGAATAAAAAGGGTAATAGTATAGTTAGGTATACTAACACAACACCATATTAACTAAGTAAAACCTCATCGAAACGTACGCGCCCTTTGTAGGGGGAGTGTGCGCTCTTACCAAAATAATTTTCTCATTCGCTCCCCGTCCCTTTTCCTGGCACAAGTCCTCATTTCCTCCAACAATGGCCTCTACAAGATATGTTTCCGCAGGTACGCCGCATTTCGAAGGGACCATATTAAATTGGGGGCGGGGTGCGTTCAATGGCGAAAAAAGTCCGGTCACGTGTCGTGAAAAATCCGTGCTCGTCCGATCACGTGGCGGCCACGAGCACGAGTAAGTCCGCGCCCATTAGGACCCCCGGTAAACTGAATTCTATTGTCTATCGTTAGTTTATTCGCATTAATGAAATAAACCACTCGATAGCCGATAAATTTGTATTTGGCGCGCGGCGTGGGGCGCAATGTATTGTCTCTATATATGTACATATGTAGGTAGATACGGACTAACCTCACTCCACAGTCCACAGTAGAATCTCTTCACAATTATTACGCCCTAATAAGGAAGAGGTGACATGTTTATTTAGTTACGCCTATATTTCAACAAAAAGGTATTATTTCGTTTCTATTTCGTTGCTATGAATTATTCTGAAGTACCTACCTCTATTCTTATTTTCCGACATTATTTAACAATTTTCAAACATTTTTTTTATAAGACATCTTATTTCATTTTCTAGTAACACAAAACATGAATTCTAAAAAACTTTCAATGTCTTCTTCAGCTCGAAAAGATTCTCGTCGCGTCAAGACTTAATACTTTAAGTTCTCTCTTAAACGTTGATTTGTTTGCATAGTGAGTATACACTGTATGTAGGTACCTACTATCAAATTGTGAGTCATCGTCAGGGGGACAAGTTCGATCAAACGGCGTTATCAAAACCCTCATGACAACCCATTCTCATCATGGATATAATTATTTTATGGAGTCCTATAATATCTTAAGATATCATAAAACTCCATAAGATAATTTTATCCATGATGGGTTCGATCCATCCGCAGCAAAGGATAAATTTATTTAAATTAATTTCTCATCTTTCTAATATTGATTCTCTACATACATACATACATACCATCACGCCATATGGTAGGCAGAGAGAACCGAACTCCACCTTTTTCCAACCTTGCATGCATCCCTTGCCTCGTCCACATTCATGCATCATCTCATACATGTTCGTCTATTGCTCACACTTCAAAAATTTCCGTCTTTCAGAATATCGTTCACATGGTCGTGCCATTACTTTCTTGGGTGGACCCGTCCTCACATTCCATCTGTCCGCACTGTATATTTTCTTCGTAGGTATGGCGTTCCTCATTCATTCTCCCCATGTGACCAAACCATCTCAATGTGTTCACTTTCATTCTAGCAATTACATCTTTCTTCATTTTATAATCTTTCCTTGTGTCCTCATTTGTTACTCTATCATACATCGTCCTATTACAAATTCTTCGATCTCATTTCAACTGCGTTTATTATGTATGCTTTCATGCGTCTTCTGCTATGTCCAGGTTTCACATGCATACGTCGAGATTGGCACTACAATGGCGTTATGAATGGCAACTTTGGCATCCTTTACCTACTCAAAAGTTTTTCACTAAGTTTGCGGCACGGTTTCACAAATAAATGTCAATATACCAAACGCATATGCGATTTTGACGGGTGTTGTTTTATTTGGTTGTTATGAAGGGATTTGACAATACCCCCTATTCAGTAACTATTGTAACTAAAATAATCATGAAAATTATGAAAATTTCATAATTTTCATAATTATTCATAATACGCCTGATTCGGTAACTTTTTAAGAACGTTCCAGCCAAAATAGATATGTTCCTATTCCATTTAGTCCAAATTGATATTTCATAACGCTGAAATAAGACCGTAAATCTAAAATCTACACTTTTAGAATGTTCCTATTTTATAGTTACTGAATAGGGGGTAATGTAAATTATTTTTTTACACGTTATTTCAAATTTATGATAAAATTTAATTTGTTTATAAAATGTTATTTATAATGTTTCATTAATGACCCTTTCAATCCCCGTGTCGTTTTGAACAGACAAGTGATTATTCCAAAACTATCTATGAAATAAAAATTTGGTCACTTAAATGTTCTCATATGATTTTAGAACATGTTTTCATAAGTTTATTTTTCTATCCAACAATATTAATTTGGGTGAAAAAGGGGTTTAAGGTTGTAAGCTGTGAGGCACCGGCTTAGAATAGTGCTTCAATTCTTTTAAATCATTTTTTTTCGAGTGTCCCGTAAGAGCCGGGTAATCGAAAATACAACAGGCAACAATAACATCTCACATAGTTCAGCAATGAGGTTCACCACCATTCTGAATGTAGTGCCTTTTTTTGGTGAAACGAGACTGGTGTGTGGGTATACATAGATGTGTTGTTCTCCCTTTTATAAGGCAATGCACACCCGGACACCTTTCGCTGGTTACTCCACATTGTGGGATATGCCGTGATGGTATGAATGAATGAATGAATGAATGAATGAATGAATGAATGAATGAATGAATGAATGAATGAATGAATGAATGAATGAATGATTTGACAACATAATGTGTGTTGTTTCGGACCAATTGATAATGGCCTAGTCAGCTGAAACGGTCATCCTATTATAAGGGAAATATATATGTAGAACCAACATCATTTTTGTTTGATTAAAAAATACCTAGTACCTATAATGGAGTTCTACACATTAAACACCGTCAGTATTGACAAATGAAAAAATAACATAATCATAATTGATAAACTTAAAAGCGTTTAAAGTGATCACGTAAACCAGCCGATGACAGGTCGTAATCCCTGTAGATGCCTAATTTTACCGGTTAAATATAATATATTTTTGCTTCGTCTCTATTGAGATATTAAAAAGGTGTCAAAAAATATTGAATACTATATTATTTTTAGAATATACCTACGTAGCAATTCAGTACCTATTGTATTCATTATAGTAGAAATTTCCTCAATCGATTGTCAAATAATAATAATAAATTCGGGTGTGAAGTCGGCGGATCAAAAGATTCATCCGGGCGTAGTATGGCAGGTAGAATAGGTATCTTTCCTACATGTTGTATATTTGAACAGAGCGGTGAAATATCTTAATGAAGGGTTGTCTTGACAACTTGTAGGCAGGTTGGTTGGTACCTAGATGTTTTTACTTACCTTCTTATAATTCCCCGTCGGTAGACTTAAGCGATCTTTTTAAAAAATATTGGAAAAATTTAATTGAATCAAGTACCTATGTACATCGGAGTTGTATATTTGAAAAGTATAGTAAAATTGAGAGAGAATTGCACATGGTTTTGTAAAAATACGCGTTTTAACATTAAATATTTGATTTTATAATGACAGTATTGCTATAATCTATCAAATTTCTATAATAAATATGGAAAGACTAGTTTAATGTGACAAATTTTGTGTTTATTCTGTAAATTAACTACAATTAGTTTAAATAAAGATGTTTTCGTCTAGGTTATCAAATGTTTCGAGAAGTTATAAATATTTATTTTAGTTATAAACATAATAATCTTAGAAGTTAATATTGAATTACTAGTTGATTTTACTCTTGATTAAAGTCATTGAAATTCATTATTTAATCACTTTTTATAGAAAAAAGTCAAATATACCTACCTAGAATAGAGTTAAGATAGAATATAAATATTTTATAGTCGTTTCAAATGTACCTACAAGTAAATACGTATTGCATACTTAAGCAAATGGGATTAATAGCATACAAGAGCCCAAGGGCGTCGCCAAGGGGGGGCAGCTGCCCCCCCCCCCCCCCCCTAGAGATTAAAAATATGTAACAATTCATATTTTTCTCATCCTTCATAGTATAGGGTATACGGAGAATAACCCGGTTAAATTGCTCCCCCCCTGGGCTTTGGGCTGGCGACGCTCTTGCAAGAGCCTTTGAAGTAAAAAAAATAAAATATAACAACAGTTGGTATAATTACTTAAGAGGCTATAGCAGGCTATATAGTAGGTATATTTTGAAAACAATTTCCCTAATACCCTTAAAAGATACGTCTTTGAAATAAGAAACAGTTTATATGTACATCTTCATTCTATTGTATGAATTTATTGAATTTGATTAATACATTTCTTGTAAAATTAGTTTTATTAAAACCCATTTTTATTTTTTTGTTGTATAAAAAAAACTACAAAGCCAATGAAGTAGATTTTTACTTCAATCGAAAGAGAATATGAAAATCTCCCGGCTGAGTTTTATGTTATGATAATATTTTAATAACTATCCTTGCTTTAAAAAAAACTCTAAATTTTATCTTTTTTGCACGACAAAATGTTGTATATCACATATCAGGTGATATACAATTTTTTCGTGTTTCATACATTAGAAGGTAATTTAGGGTGCATTTTTGCGTACATCCGTATACCCAGGGTATACAAGGGCTTTAATAATATTATGATTAGACATTATAATGAATATGTCCTTGTGAATATTAGGTACATTTATTTATTTATTTATTTATTCATTTACTTTTACATAAAAAATATTTAATATACATACAGCGCAAGTGACAACAATAAGAAAAATTTTAGAACATATAAAATTTCAAAATTACATTACATTTTACAGTAGGTATATCATACATTTTAATAATAAAAATACAATTTACAGTGGGAATGTAATTTTTCCAAACTACTACGCTGCATTAAATATATTGTCTCATTGGACGCCCAACTAGGTAAACCTGTTTTAGGACGTCCGATAAGTAGTAGTACTTGTCAATTAGTATCAATAACCAGTATCAGCACATACATAATGATACAAAAATATGTAGGCTTTACAAAGTTAATAATCTGAATATACTAGAGTGCAGTCAATATATTATTTGACTCCTCTATACCAATGGATATAAGCCAAGCAATTATTGTTTTTTTTAGCACAACTCTTTTCATCATTTTCCAATCATCAGGCAGTATGTTAAACATTTTGGGGCCAAGAAAGTTAAAATTACGTTGAGCGAATGTGGTTTTTGTTTTTTTCTTTATAATAATGGACTTTTGAGAATTACGAGTGGGGTATGAGTGGGTAGCTATCGGATATTCCTGTCTATGTTTGTGAGTATGTAGAATTATTTTGCTAATGTATAGTTGTCTAACATTTAGGACTTTAAAATCAGTAAATAATTGATTACTGGGATATCTGAATGGTTTATTAAGTATTATTCGTATTATTGATTTTTGAACTTTTAAAAGTGGATCCATAACGGTCATACTACATCCCCCCCATCCAATACATCCATACTGCATCACTGAATTACATAGTGCATAGTAAATTTGTCTTAGATCCTGAATTTCAAGGATATTTTTGGTGTTGACAAATATAAATATGAGTTTTTTCAACTTTTTACAAATATAATCTACATGTACATTCCATTTAAGAAATTTATCTATGTATATGCCCAAATATTTCACACTTTCGACTGAATCAATAGTTTTACAATCGCATATATTTAATGTACTTGGAGATATACATTGGTGTATTTTTATCCGTTGTGGGTTTTTTGGTTGACCGGTTTCAGTTGGACTGAAACATATCGTTTTTGTTTTTTCCACATTTAATGTTAGCAAATTACAGTTTAGCCATTCTTTAACCTCGTTGATATCCTTTTCAGCTTTCCCGTGTACATTAGACCAATTGCTATCTTCATATAATAACACTGTGTCATCCGCAAATGTAATTATATGTCCCGTTCTTTTGCTATTGCATAGCTCGTTGATGTAGATTGTAAATAGAATCGGTCCCAGTGTACTACCTTGAGGCACTCCAAATCGCAGTTCTTCACATTCACTGAATGTATCATCAACTCTTACTTTTTGGGTTCGTCCTGTAATATAGCTTTTCATCCAATTAAGTAGGTTATTTTTGATACCAATATTAGATAGTCTTTTGATTAGAATTTGGTGTGAGATAGTGTCAAACGCTTTAGCTAAATCTAAGAATATAGCAATACATTTTTTTCCACTGTCGACCTGATGCGTAATAATATCAGTAAGTCTGGCAATTGCGTCATCAGCTCCTAAATCGTTTCGAAAGCCGAATTGATTCTGTGAGAGAATATTGTATTTATTAAAATATGTTGTTAGGCGACTTTTAACAATTTTTTCGATTATTTTCGCACTTGTATTAAGTAAAGATATAGGTCTGTAATTTTCAATTTGGGTTTTAGAGCCATTTTTGTGAATCGGGATTACAGTGGATTCTTTTAAATGGTTAGGGAATATTCCTTGTGAAAAACTTAAATTAAATATATGCGCTAGGGGAATAGATACTTGATGTTTTAGTGTTTTTAGTAATTTTGAGCTAATGTCATCTGGACCCATCACATAGTATTATACATTCCCTAAATATTTGAATATTTGTCCTAAGCATAAATATTTGTGCTATAGAATCGGTCGAGGCAGCTATGGTGAGATTCGAACTCTTCATCACTGAATTTCTACCTTTTTACCGACCCATCTTCCATTTATATAAATAATATTCAACGGCATTTTGTTTGATGACATTCATTATATTATGACATAGATAATTTAAGTCACGTGCGATTCTTTATTCGTTTTATTGTACCTATAACAATCCGATGTTAATTATTTTCCATCGTTATTTACAGTTTGTCTTTTATACTTTTTTATGATCCTTCCCAGTTACATAAATAATTATCTGGAATATCAGAAATCTGGAAAGTATTAAAGAGAAAAATATGTTTTGTACAAAATGAATAATGATCCATTTGAACTACTATTCAAGTTCATCCCAATATTCATTAATTTATCTTAACATTCTCCTTGGATCCTTGAGGTACACCAAAAGTGATCATTTTCCAAGATGATGCAAAACCACCCGCTGTAACAGCCCGAGATCTATTTGTTATAAATAATATAAACAATTGTTGTAAAATTGTTTATTTCAAACTTTTTGAGCACATGTGCACAATGGCGGGCTTATTGCCAAATGCCAATGTTTCCAACAAACCATACAGTGTAATTTATCATTTTTGCGATGTGAAATTTCAAATAATGTACTTTTTTGTGAGCAAACGTATGTTTATTTAAATGTCAGAAGAACGTATAAACATACATGCCATCACGCCTTGTCTCTCGCGAGGTAGGCATAGAGAAATAAACGCCACATTTTTGTATCCTGACACGCATCCATCGCATCGTCAACATTCATGTTTATCTGTTGTTCACGCTTCTCGTTTCAGAACATTTCCATCTTTCAGAATATCGCTCACAAGGTCGTGTCATCCCTTTCTCGGGCGGCCCCGACCTCCATTCCGCACAGTACACATATCAAGCCTTCTTCAGCCAGGAATGGACATAGGCCTCCTCCTGAGACCTCCATAGCTCTCTATCCTGGGCAGACCGCATACAACCGACTATAGGACTAATATTCAACACTATGAATCTGTATTTAATCCTTTAATTGTCATAAATATGTGTTATATCCAACATGAATGGATAAAATACTTTTTTAATATATCTTTTCAGTATTGGACACTGACCACAAGTTCATAAGTTATAGATAGACCATAGATCACAAGTTTATATTCGAAATGTCCCCGAATATAAGAAAATGTAAGAATTTAAGAATATTGCATCAATAATGATTGATATAGTGTCGGCTGCGCAGAACACAATTTTTGGGTTTTCGCTTAGTTGACATATACCAAAACCTTCCCCACTGCGCCAAATATCGTCAATGTATAAAATGTCGATATCTGTACAGTACAAGGCGTGATGGTATGTACCTACATATACATCAATGTGAACTACATACCTATACATCTTCTTTTTGTGTCATGACCATAGAGAAAACAGTGCAGTGCAAACAGCTCCTCCTGTTCTATGCAGTCCAAACAGCTCCTCCACAGGATGTTTCACAGCCAGGAATGCTGCCTTCTTCCAACCTCTCTACGACCCTCAATCTTCCCTTTCATGACAATGTAAAGAATGGCATATATTTTTCACTTTCACCTCAGAATATGGCCGTAGTACGACACTTTACGGTGCTTGACATTGGTGAATAATTCCCTGTTGTTGTTGGCTCTACGTAGTACCTGAGTGTTATCAGTCCATGATATTCTCAACATTCTACGGTGGATCCACATTTCAAATGCTTCAAGGCGGTTAAAAATATTAACTTTGAGAGTCCACGCCTCCACGCCATAAAGCAGTACTGACAACACAACACTTGACCATTCTTTGTCTCTGCTTTAAGTTGATATTGTCGTCGAGGAAAAGATTTTTCATTTTATATAATGCCGATCGGGCCTCTTCTAGATTTTCAGTAATTATACTGCCCAAGTACTTGAATTGTTTTTCCCTTTCGATACTAACACCCTTTAATTGGAGATTTGTATTACCTATACTATGATCGGCTAATACTTCGATATATTCAATTTGAATCATTTTGACGTAATCAGCATAGGTACACTGTATGTACATATCTAGTTACTGATTATATCACGATGGATTAAACTCTGTGTGACTCTGTGAGCCATGCTCATGGAATGGGATAATGATTTAACTTATTTCCAATAGTACCTAGGTAATAATACAGATTCTAAATTAAAGTAAATTTGATCCTATTTTGATAGTTTTTTTTTATTTTCGTTATATACCACAGACCATGATATATATTCCTTACACTATGTTATACAAGGATTTATACAAATGCATACAGATTTAGGTACATCAAATATTAGTGTTATGAAAAAAACTACACAGACAGGCTGTGTATTGTGGGATTTTTGTCTGCACGGTTGATTTATTATAATTGATATTATGTTTATGTATATTGTATGTTAACCGTGTACCAAATCTTAAATAAATAAATAAATATTCACAGCTAACATAAGCTACGACATTAGGCCAGGGGATTGGTACACAAAGTGTATCACAAACATTTGTTAACGGCATGTTCTTTTTTATATTACTTTAAATACTGTTTCAATTGTCATTCCGAACCATTCAAATTCTTACGTTATATTGCTTGATTCAAAATTTTGGTGACGGTGTGTTAAAAAAAATTGGTTTTGTCATTGATTATGGGTTGGTGGTAGGTAGTAGGTAGGTACCTGCATACCAAATTATTATTAATGTAACTAGCATAATTAAATACATAGGTATGTACATCGCATTTGAAAATTACATTTATTTCCATTGTTGAGATAATATTTTTATTTTATTTTATTTATTACAAAAAGACATATTTTACATAAAAAAAAACAAAGCAAAAAAGAAATTAATACACTTTATAATATGACTTCCTTCAAAAAGAGATATACTCGTGCTTTGAAGGGAGATCCTGATAATTACCTATATTTAATCTTTACGTGATACATGTAATATTATGGTTTTGCTATATAGGTAGGTACCTATTGGTAAAAATCATCCTAGACTTTATGTTCTACGAAAATTTATTAAATTAACGGACGATCGTTTCGTCGAGAAGAGGATTTTTCAACTGTAGGAATATGATGTAGTTTATCCGTTGCAAATACTTGGCCACCTACTTGACACCCCAAAAATAAACACAAATACCTCTTGTACATGCAAAATGTAAGCCCATTGTATTTGTGATATAATTCTTTGGTGTTTTTTTTTTGTTTATTTCTCTTGATCGGTAAAACAAAACAAATAATATGTAATATAGGTATAAAGCACACGGTGGCTTCGCCCACAAAACACAATTCACAATGGTATTCATAGGAGGGTTGGTCCGACGTCGTAGGACACGCGATTAGAGAGTGCAGTATAGCATAATGGCACGTGCATATCAACATGAATTGAAAAAATATATAAAGAACAAACCGAGTAGTAAAGTATTTTCTATTCTTGTATTTCATTATTTTATATGGGAAAATATCATAGCATAATATTGTGTTAGTGAGAACCTACCTTATTATATTTTTTACTCATGAACTTATATGGATTACAGATGTATACATTGATTTCGTTTTTGCAAATTTCAGAGAATAATCTATTTGAAATCAAGCCCCATTTTCTATTTTTTTTTTACCTGAGGGGCAATTCCGGTCAAACGATGAAATCAAAACCCTCATGGTTACCCATATCACGGATATAATTATCTTGTGGAGTTCTATAATATCTTCAGATTTTATATAACTCCATAAGGTTATTATATCCATGATAACCAATATCATGGATACAATTATCTTATTGAGTTCGGTAATATCTTAAGATATTATAGAACTCCATAAGATAATTATATCCGTGATATGAGTTGACATGAGGATTTTGATTTCATCACTTGACGGGACTTGCCCCCCCTGTTTTATTCGATTTGTTATTCAAATATTTATTTATATTATTTAACATTCCTTTTCAGGCAAATTACTACTACGTACGATGCCAAATATTAAAATAACATACCTACACCAAATAACGCTTTGCCAAAATCTGGAGACATAGGTCCGAATGCAGAGTCCGACCTAAATACTAAATACATACCATGTTTTCATTGCATAGTCGATCACTTAAGTTAGGAAATCAAGTGGTTTCATAACTGGAGGATTCTACGAAGTATTTGTATAAGAATTGCATTGCAGAGACATATCTAAATACTTAACGCATTCGCGTCGACGTTAACTAACTTTTGCGAGCTGTCAAAAAGTAAGATTGATCGCGAGGAACCTTACTACGAGTGGTTTAATACTAAAATACGAGACGTTTTCAATGGATAATTTTAGCGATAACAGCATGGATTAATAACACCGCTTCAGATCATATCATACATATAATTACACCTAATCAAATATAATTAACTTTCACATATTTTCTCAATAACAATTTAACGTATTGTTGTGTAATCTATGGAAAATTATTATTGTTGGATTCGATGTGTTAAAATATTTAAATGTGAAACATTTATCATTGTTTTATTTCTATAATTTTTATATTGTTTTTTGCTGCTATGGTTTTAAAATAATAAAGAGGAAGGTTACTTTTCAACCTAAACTGACTGTCACACAATGTGTTTTAATTTATTATAATATTTAAATCACGTATAATTTAATTCAAGAACTTTACACATACATAAAGTACTATTTATGTCACACAACTGTTCTAATGAACACTTCGGCACAGGATTTCCTAGTGAGGTGTTCATTGTACCCTAGCAATTACATAGTTATCAATAAATAACACACATACACACATTTATATATAGGTAGACATGTAGGTACTTAACTTCTAGTTCTAGTATGTAATTTAATATGTAACTTCCTCTTTTAATTAAATAAAAATAAAGTTACTATCAAGTTTGTACATCATGTGTCTCAAAAATATGTGTTGAATTTGTTCTATACTGTTAATATAATAATATGGATTCCAGATGACTGACGCATGTTCCAATTGACTTCTTACAATAGTGTTATATAGTAAGCTAAATGTTTTCACTTGCGTTATCATTTAATTTAGCAAAGCATAGGTACGCTATGAGCAAAATGAAGGCAAGCGATCCTTTATATTTGTATAATTTATTTAACTACTCAATGTTTAATATCTGATGGAATTCAATAGAAAATTAATATAAATCAAATTATTTTATTATGTCATTTAAAGTATGCTATAATTATTTTTAAACATCCATAAAAATTACGTGGGTGCGCAGGAGACGATTTTTTTTGTCATTAAAGCAATAACTGTTGCTGGTTGTTTACGAAAAACTGTATGCATAAATAAACACACGATTACCACCATCAAATTTAGAAGGCGTGTGGTTGTCCCATCATGACAGTAAAAGTAAGAGTCGACTCCAACAGAACAAAAAGCTGTCAGAGTGGCTGGAATGAAGACCCTACGCTCTGGAAGAACTCTCTGGAACCGCATCAGAAATGAGACGATGCCAAGGACGTAACAGTATGGGGACGTTGCAGAAAACGCTTCTGAAGAGACAACGCACGGACGACAGTAGAATTGTCAACGACTGAAACACCCAACAACAAACGACTATCCGGAAGACTTGCTAAGAGGTGGAAGCACAGTTGGACCTCCCATCAGGATAGCCCACCCTCACAAACAGGTCAAATGCATGTCAAGTGTCCAATAGGTATATTATATTATTATCTATCGTTGGCTAAAGCTGTTAGGGATATCCATTTTGACTCCTATACTAATTACTATCCTTTGCATGGGCAATATATGCTTAGCCGAGAAAAAATGGTGAAAAAAAGAAAACTATCTTCATGAGATGACACAGTGCACTTCACATACCTGCACAAGCTTTGTCAGCTTTAAGAGGGAGGTTATGTTATATAAGATTATGTTTTGTATATGTATATATTATATTGGTTTAATTGATGTATTTTTGTATTGTAATAAATAAAAAAAATATGTATAAGTTTATCTTCGTTTAGTATTTCTACATAATATGTAGAAATACTAAACGAATACTAAATACTATGCCTACAACAAATTTACCTCCATTGTTCAATGCTACCCTTCGAAATGTTGCCTAACTTCCATACCCGATTTTAAACCATTCAACACATAACATTTGCTCCAATAGAAGCAGATTGGTAGAAATAAATCTGCATGATCTGCACATAGATGTATGAAGTCATTGATGGTAGTTTCTCGTGATCCTTTTGAGGTTATTGTCTGTAAGGGCTTGGTGAGCGTTTATTTTGTTTGTATTTCTTTTTGACGGTCTGGCAGAGTGGTTTTTTGAGTTTTCCATCTTGATTGTTCTATTTATATTTGAAGAAAAATCAATCTTAGAATAGCAGAGTAGCCATAAGAATTTTAAACTAGTTCTGCATTAAAATTTCCAAATGTGCGAAAATGTAATCATAAATTTAATTGAAAATGTGATTTTGTACCTTTATAATTTTTGTACCATTGGAAATAAATTATTCATTCATTAATATAATCATTAATTTGTCTTGTATTTCCGTCGATCCCTCATAAATGAATAGCTCCAAATGTTGTTTCCATTACAGAATGTCTCAATGAAATGTTTCACTTGGAGGAAATGAAGGCTTCTTGTTTGTATTCCAGCCCGTGTCGCTATCTCTTACTTCATCTCGATCGTAGATTAATGTGTCAAGTATCCGTGTGGATACCGGCCTCTTCGGTAATTCTCGGTGTCTGAAGATTAACCCAACTACATATCGGCTACATAAATACATTTATTTTTTTCCTCCACCAAAACAAACGACTCGTTTTTTGTTGGCTTTTAATTTATAACTATTTACAGTTGCCTGTATATTCAAAGTAAAATGCTAATAGCAAAGATTTGTGAATTGATTTGAAGAAAGAATTTTCGAATTCGTTCACATAAGTATAATACGAATTGTTAAATTATTCAGTTAAAATAAAAAATAAATGTGCTTTACTTGTAGCTGTGAATACAAAATTAAGGTTAGATATTTAAATTTAGATTTGAAAATAATATCATTTCACTGTGGATATTAAGAAGGCACACATTTAAAAACCCCTTCATTACGTTATACATATTATGTAAAATGAAAGTGAATACATTGAGGTGATTTGGACATATTGAAAGAATGAACGATGAACGACTGACCAAAAAAATATGCAAGAGATGGAGTGAATAGCAGGGGACGCCCCTGAAAGTGATGGCATGACCATGTGAATCATATTTTGAAAGAAGGAAACAATAAGTTTGAATAATCGACGAGCATATATGAGACGATGCATGGATGTAAAGGAAGCCAGATAGGTGTGCAAAAATAGATAAGTATGGCGTTCGGTTCCCGGTAAGGGACATGGCGTGATGGTATGTATTTATGTATGCTTTATGTATTTAGAAAGAACTAAAATTTTGTTATAGGTATCAATGATGATTTTAATTCACACTTCATTGCACCCTGCGCATGTGTCAAATTTATTACCATATGACAATTTCCTACAACTAACCAGTGTATTCGACTCAAAGAATATATTTGTGTTAAAAATTAATTGAAATATATTTTTTCTGTATTGGGAATCGCACCCAGGATGCCCGTACGGAAGCCAGACGGCTTACCAAATGTGCCACGGCGGTAGACATGCACACACAAATTCTAGAATCCTAAGGACATAATTTGATTCTAAACGCAAATGTATTAGTTCTTCTTATTCTTCGTGCTATGTCAGGTCCACCTGACGTTGGTGATCACTGCTGAGAAGTCATCTCTATCCACCACCATCCGGTACAGTTCGCCGACGTCTCTAATACGATAGTTGCAAAGCCATGACATCTGACTTCTTCCTATTCTGAGGCGTCCCTCTTTTTTGCCCTTGGTAATCAGTTGTAGCAGCCTGTACTTTTTGCCTCGCAGAACGTGACCCAAATATGATATCTTTCGTCGTTTAATTGTGTCAACTAGCTCGCGTTCGACATTTTCTCTCCTGAGTAACTCCATATTTGATATTTTATCGACCTAGGAAATTTTCAACATGCGGCGATGCAGCCACATTTCACATTTCAGACGGTTTAGCATATAAACCTCAATGGTCCAGGTTACAACTCCATATAGAAAAAAGTATGGACCATATGTAGATGTAGCACTTCACCTGACGCTGTTATATTCTAAGGTTTAAGATTTTGCTATAGTTTATCCACAAACACTATATACTACTGATTGAACAGGTTAACGAGATAATTGGTGAATTTTCTTAAAATATAGATAAAAAAAAGCACTCGATAATGCAGAGAAATATTATTAAATCATAGATGGAGATGAAAGTTCTAGTGAATAGATATGGTTAAAAATATTTTATCGTGATTATTAATAGGTGTATGAGACATGGATGTCGACGGTGCGCAGCGACATGAAGTTGCGGGGCGTGACGCAGAATGAGGGCAACCTGGCGCATGCGGATTAGGAAAACCGACCCCAAATAATGGGAATAAGACTAGGGACAAAAAGCAGTAAAAGATTCATAGGTGTATGGGAGGAAATGTAAAATAACTATTCAAATCCGGAATTCCGTTTGATAAATCAATAATAAAGATAATTCTGTTTTTGAAATATATTTTATCTATGTGCGTGGATTAACTAAGAGGGCATATAACGCTAAATCTAGTGACAGAAAACATGATATATTGATACTATGAAGTTATGGGTATTAAAAAATACATCATAAATTATGGGAGGATAGAACTAATACAGATACTTAGTATTCAACAATAACTACTTAAATAATTCAAAATTAAAATTATTAACAACATTTGTAACTATGCCGTATTGTATTTGCGATGCTCTTTGAGTAACACATAAAAGTATTTGATTTGATTTGGGAACCATGTGATTCATATTTATTACACCAACATAGTTAACTAGTCTCTTTCTATGGCTCTGAAATAAAAATCGCGTCAGAGATTGGATTTATGGCAGGTATTATGGCGGACATTGGGATCTGGTTGATCTGTTTTGTGTGAGCCTATATGTTTGTTGAGGTAATAATTGTGATTGCAGAGAGTTGAGATTGTGTACATATTTAGTGTGGAACGGGAAAATTACCTGGTTCATAATAAGTACATATAATTTTCAATCAAAATTGTAAACATGCTAGCTCTTGAACAGGATTTCCTAGTTGGGCAGCAGTAATCTACTTATTGTTGTCATTATAAATATGGTGTGATAAAAGGTAAAATAAATAAAATAAAATAAATAAGGGTAACTATTGCGTGCGTTAAAAAGTGTTAAATTATCGGAAACAAAAATATTCTTGATTTTGTTGCATTTTAAGAATAAACCTGACTTGAAATAAATATCAATACTTTATTGTTCATTCACATTGATTTTTTGCACTCTTTAAGTACACAAAATATTTACCAAAAATTTTCAATATTCTTTTAGGTGAATTTATGCTGAATTTTAAAATTATGTATGTGAAGAACATTCGCTATAGTGAAAAATGAAAATACTTATGATTTTTTATAAGAAACACACTGTTTAACAAATACGAGAAAAATGATTTCGAATTGGGGTGTTTATGTTTATATGCCCACTCACATGTCATAAGAAATCTTTCGTACCAGCCCTAGTCTGTAAACAAAAACATTCTTAATGATCGACGAATTTTTATTTTGTAGAATTCCATTATAAATTATGTCTATAATAAAAAGTAAACCACTTTTTGATTCCACATGAATCAAAAAGTGGTTTACTGTAGAATCTAAAAGTGGCTTACTTTTAATTATAGACATCATTTAAAACATTCTTCATCCGTTCGAGCTTTTCATTAAATATAACTGAGAGCTTCGAACTACAAACCTGCGTGAATTGTGATATGACATGGTAGGTATTATTATATTGATGCAGTGATGAGAGACAATAAATAATAGTAAGTAAGTACCAAAATAATACAGGTGAATGAATACATATATGTGGGTAAGTTGGTAAGTGTGCGCCTAGTCGCAAATCCGTTGCACCTGTTTGGAAACCCCGTATTTATTCGATCGAGAAAATCACGATGAGAGTGGTGGTACGTACTGACGACGCCTTATCACAATCCAATTAGTGATCTGAAATTTAGGGGTAGCCAACTGCGCAGGATGTCGTCTTTCATTGTGACCATCAATATACGCAAAATAATGGGAATCGTGAATTTATAATGATTTTAGTTTATCATAATTCACTAAATGATAATACGTTACATGATAAATCTCTTATATACTCCGCCTACATTGGTGCGTATGTGTAACAATATTTTTAAATACCTACCTGTTGTGAACTCTGTACAAACAGAATGTAGTGAATACGATTACCGGTAAATTACTTCCTTTTAAATAAGTGCGGTCTATTTTTTTTAATAGGACGTACCAACTACATAACAAAGAAACAATGATATATTTTTTTAATTAAAAAATCAAGTACTTTTCTCGACTCGTAAAATATATCCATATTTTGATTGCAACAAAATTGATAGAAAAAAAAACAGGATAAACGAGAAAGAAGGGAAACCGGGAGGAGGATAGTAGATATGTGTGTGTATATATGTATATGTTAGTGTGTGGTATATGCTTGAGAGTGATTATGTGTGAAAAATTAGCAGAGCTGACTCTGGAATGACTTCCCTTTTGGTGAATAATCTCGTGGGCTCCATGAGCATTTTTTAGCTTTGTCGCTTACTACTTTTTGTCCACTAAAAATAATTGTTCAAAATTGATTGAATAATACAAAAAATAAAATACTTATTTTTGATATGATGTAAGTAGTAGTATGTTAGCAGGTATATATTTTTAATTAGACTTGTATCAAATTGGTTACCCTAAATTAATACGTTGCCTCAATGGTATGGCGTCGATTTTTTTATCACTAACGAACCACTTCAATTATTTCCCCTCGAAAGAAAACACAAATGCATAAAGTATGACAAATTCTCAATACCTTTTATGCAGAACCTGCCGTTGAAAACCACAATTATTTTAGATACGTACAAGACGGTAACGAGATGCAAAATCTGAAATGAGCAAATTAGGTCTCGCTAAAAATGGTTAATAGCGCTAAATTATAAGTAAATTATTATTTAAAAATTGTATTGAGAGTATCTTAAATAAAACATCACATGGTAACGTGAGATTAATTCGCATTTATGATTTATTTGTTTGTTAAATTTTTCATACAAAATATATTATATCATAGTCATTCATCTCAATAGGATTGAACCTGTACCGAGATGAATGAATCAAATTGAATGAAAGATAATACGATTTAATTTATGAAAATTAAAACAATAAGGTATTTGTTTTAATTCTACAATTTTATTCAACGTTATTGATAGCTATTCATCCTACCATAAGATTATAAAGACTATATAAATAAATCCTTGAATTACGAAATGTCTGCATAAGAGGCCTTAAGAATGAAATCATGCGTCTGAATTTGAGTACCTACTGTAATAATGCGTGATTTGACGTATGCAGACTATCAAGTTATATTAGCAGTAAGTACCTATGGAAGAGTTTCAGTATTTTGCAAGTATGGTATACATATGAAGATAGAAAATCAAAGACAAAAGAGTGAAAGCAGAACAGCGTGTCAAATTAAAGTAGGTAATGAAAGGCTCGAGCAACGAGCAAGTCAACGAATATATTAAAGACTAATAAGGATATTGAAAGAATACTTATGGCAGGACAAAGAGTGAATGGAGAACGAAACCCCTAGACCAGTTATGAAATCGCATTTTTTTACTTGAAATAATTATATAAACATTCTTATACATTCCCTAAACTAAGCATAAATGACCATTCTGTAGATGATCTTGAAGCGAAACGAGCCAGAGATCAAACATTTATAATAATATAAAAAAATATATATTTTATTTACTTTTTTAAGGAATAAAAATGATATCAATAATATCGATAAATTTATCACCTTCAGGCACCATACTAAAAACATCATCATCATCATCATCAGTGGCTCTACAGCCCAGGCACCCTATCCATGGCCTTTTCTCTCTAAAAACACTCCAAAAATATATAGACATACTAAAGCTACCTCCATACATCATGAGCAACATACAAAAAACTGTAATAATCGGTACTAGTTCAAACAATGTTACACAAGTTTTATTTTTATTATCATAATAAATAAATTACATACATAATTACTAAACAACTTGAAAATTCATATGTTGTTTGGTTTCTTTCCTTGCACCCTGCGCAAGTGGCGAGTTTATTGCCATGTGATAATTTCTTCTACTTACGCAGGGTGCAAGGAAGTGCTGTAATGTACAATTGGAAAACTCCAGAAAAATGAGTGATGAATTTTTTAACAGATTTTTAATTATCTCAATAGAGACGAAGAAGAAAAAAAAGGCATAATTGGTGAACGTTGCGCAAGCGCATAAAGTGATCACGTAAACCAGCCGATGACAGATCGTAAGCCCTGTAGGTGCCTTGATTTCCCGGTTCTCCTACAATAAATATTCCAACTTCGTCTCTATTGAGATAATTAAAAATCTGTTAAAAAATATCTTTGACTCCCGACAGGGAAAAAAATCCAATGTGCATATGCAATAATAAAAAATATTCGATTACTTACACATTGGTAAAAGTAGGTAAATAAGACAAAAATGACCTTATAAGTCTGGCGCAATTCAGAGGAGACTTCTATGCGAAAAATGCATTGTCACCTCAGATATAAGAATTGTAGCTTTCATTATTTACAAAAAAAACAATTCTCTCAATAGATGGCGTTACAACAAAAAAATAAATATAAAATAATAAGATTGTTGTTCATAATTTCACCCATAGATGGCTGTAGTAAAAATTCCTTATATTCAAGCGAAAAGAATTTCAGTATTACAATATATAGAACTTTCAAAATTGAATTGATAGGGATCTCATTAAAAAGGCATAATAGGTGAACGTTGCGCAAGCGCATAAAGTGATCACGTAAACCAGCCGATGACAAGTCGTAAGCCCTGTAGGTGCCTTGATTTCCCGGTTCTCCTACAATAAATATTCCAACTTCGTCTCTATTGAGATAATTAAAAATCTGTTAAAAAATATCTTTGACTCCCGACAGGGAAAAAAATCCAATGTTTGCGCATATGCAATAATAAAAAATATTCGATTACTTACACATTGGTAAAAGTAGGTAAATAAGACAAAAATGACCTTATAAGTCTGGCGCAATTCAGAGGTGACTTCTATGCGAAAAATGCATTGTCACCTCAGATATAAGAAATGTAGCTTTCATTATTTACAAAAAAAAACAATTCTCTCAATAGATGGCGTTACAACAAAAAAAAAAAAAATAATAATAATAAGATTGTTGTTCATAATTTCACCCATAGATGGCTGTAGTAAAAATTCCTTATTTTCAAGCGAAAACAATTTCAGTATTACAATATATAGAACTTTCAAAATTGAATTGATAGGGATCTCATTAAAAAGGCATAATTGGTGAACGTTGCGCAAGCGCATAAAGTGATCACGTAAACCAGCCGATGACAGGTCGTAAGCCCTGTAGGTGCCTTGATTTCCCGGTTCTCCTACAATAAATATTCCAACTTCGTCTCTATTGAGATAATTAAAAATCTGTTAAAAAATATCTTTGACTCCCGACAGGGAAAAAAATCCAATGTTTGCGCATATGCAAGAATAAAAAATATTCGATTACTTACACATTGGTAAAAGTAGGTAAATAAGACAAAAATGACCTTATAAGTCTGGCGCAATTCAGAGGTGACTTCTATGCGAAAAATGCATTGTCACCTCAGATATAAGAATTGTAGCTTTCATTATTTATAAAAAAAACAATTCTCTCAATAGATGGCGTTACAACAAAAAAAAAAAAAAATAATAAGATTGTTGTTCATAATTTCACCCATAGATGGCTGTAGTAAAAATTCCTTATATTCAAGCGAAAAGAATTTTTAGTATTACAATATATAGAACTTTCAAAATTGAATTGATAGGGATCTCATTAAAAAGGCATAATAGGTGAACGTTGCGCAAGCGCATAAAGTGATCACGTAAACCAGCCGATGACAAGTTGTAAGCCCTGTAGGTGCCTTGATTTCCCGGTTCTCCTACAATAAATGATGAGTGATGAATCTATTTTTTTTATAGAAACTAATTATTTTTACTCAATTTTTACTGAAAAATGCTACTAAATATATTTTTCACCTATAAACAAAAATTTAGGTCTGTACCTACATGTTAGATGATAATTGAACGTGTTTTTAACCCACCCCTAGTCGACGTCAATCATCTTTTATAATATAATTTTACTGCGTCATACATATTATGTATTATTATAAACGTAAGGGTGGTATTCCCTGAAGAGAATGAGGAGAATCATTTTTACGTAGGTACTCTTAATTATAATTATTTGAAAAGCGTACAATATTTCTTAATGCAGGTACCGTGTGATTTTGAATTGAAATAATTTTCACGGTGACTTATCATATATGACACCCTCTAAGAATGAACAAACGAATTATGTTAATGAAGGTAGGTAAGTGTATATGCTATGAGGCACCGGCTTAGAATATTGCTTCAATAATTATTTTCTATTATCATTATATTCGGGTGTTTTCTCATTTTCAATAATTGGGAATATTGAAAATGAGATTTTATACATGTATGTATATATTGTATATACAATGTATTGTTGGCCTTCATGACTTTAGTTTATTATATATCTGATTGCTGATCCAAAGGTCCTGGGTTCGATTCCCGGTGGATATACAGTTTTTAAATTAATCTATTTTTCATTTCTATTTTTCAAACGATTCTCTTTGCATCTTGATAATTTTAATTAGTCATTTGTTACTAATTTCATTGATAAGGTGTTTTAACTAAAGGTATCACGCTTATAATATAATATATTCTTTGCTTTGTGATAAAGACCTATTAGGTTACAGGTCGTAAGTTTCATCATATGAAATCTCATTTCTTAATTCCTAACTGTTGAGAACTTACAAATAATACAAATATATCTGAAAGTTTAATTAAGAATGAGTACTTATGTATGTGAATTTTTAAATCATATTTATTCGTTAAGGTCAATTGTATGTATACCATTTGTTAAAAGAACATCAGTATTTTTTTTCTTGGCAATCAATCAAAACATTTATTCGAGTTTGAAAATTTGAAGTTTGTCAAGCAGCTAAAACAAATAGACAAGGTCTCGTAGAAACTCGAAAACAAAATGCGTGTCATTTTATCTTTAATCAGTCCGTGTCGCTATCACTTCATCAACATATTCAATCATAGCTGTCGTGCGGAGGGATCATCAATATCGGGATTCGGGCATGATGCCGAATATGTCATCAAACCTTGGTGATGGTAGACGCTTTCTTTATCGACATCTTCATAGAAGAGACCCTACCTTCGAAGGTATCCGTATACATATATTATTATGTGACTATCTTCCTTGTGTTGGATTATCAGTTGTCAACGTCAACTCAAGAATAATGGGTCGATTGGGTATGTCTTTATCAGATCAAAATATGTGTTTTATTATTTAAACATTGCTATTTCTTTGAGAACAATTCATTGGCGATAAATCAAAATATTTTTGATTCAAGTGTAACAATAATATAAATGTAATTCATTCATGTAAATAATACTTGAATTATAATAAATTTCACCCATTTTTACTCTCCAATTTCACAATTTTTAAGCGAATTTTTACATCGTGTAGGTGCAGGCCACGTGATATTTTAAGACGTTTGCCGATTAACATGCTGGGTAATATGCCCAGCCCCCCTAGACAACGTGTCATTTAGCTCAAGAAAAGATAACTCAATGTATGGAAGTGACAGTTGTCACGTGACTGGCATCTGTCATTTCCATACATTGAGTTATCTTTTCTTATTTCTTTTCTTGAGCTAAATGACACGTTGTCTAGGGAGGTAGTACCCTTACTCTAAAAAATCGAATACGAAACCAATTTCGAATTTTCCTTTAGAACTTTGCAACTTGTCATCTACGTACAGGAACAGCACTCACCTACATACACAAACACTGGTCTCAACAGCTTTTTATACAACAATAACTACCTACATATTATGCGGTTTAAGGTGCTTGTGGATTCCAAAGGGACTTATTTGCTACCGCGATTCTCCTTGTAATCTCAACACTGAAATCATTTTTGCTGGTATTATGTTTTAATAGAACTCCATTTTTTTTATAAAAAAATATATACTTACATACAGGTGGGTGGTGGCAGAGCTGATAGCGCGTTGGAATGGTACATAAGTCGAGAGTTCGAATCTCGCCTCAACAAATTTTGTTCACCTACACTGAAAAAAATATTATGACAACCGAGCTGGCTACCTGCGTTTTAGAAAAAACCTTTGTTATGAGTAATAAATGTTTATCTATTTATGACTGTACCATTTGGCTGTGTGCATAAAACCAAATATTATGTAATATTAACAAAAAAAATCACTGTACTTATAGCACAATCATTATACTTATTTTAGGGAATTGATCAGGATATTTATATACTTGTAACAAGGACAAAAAAAGAAGAAAAAAAAGCCAACATAGGTAGTTTTTAATATTTTTTTTATATGTATTTGATTTCAATACAGAACATGGTTATAAGATTTTTGTTTTTTTTTTTTAAATGAATATGTCTTTATTAAATAAGTAATACATGTACATCTTCCTACGTTCCCTTAAATAAGCATAAATGCTTGTGCCATACATTGTAATTCGAACTTGCGACCACTGGATTACTAGCCCAGCGCGCCAACCGCTCTGCCATCGACCCATTAATGATTAAAGGCTTTCGTAGAGTATAGAATTTTCAATTGACCGATAGTTTAGTCGGGTTGGACTACTTGCTGGTTTGTATGTCACATCGGCCGACACCTAATCGTTGTATGTAATGTACGAATTTTCATACATCTTCATACTAATTAAGAGCCCGACCAAAGAATCGGCCGATTAAAATGTCTGTAGTCTGGGAGTGATCTAAAAAATATTTATCAAAATTTTGTAATATTTTGTATGTTATTCATACTCGTACACGTTTTCTTACTGATTGCTTGTAATGTAGGTATCATTTACAAAATAATGACTATCTGAAATATAAAAAAAAAATAGATACATGGTATCAAAATCCCGTGCCCAATATAAAGTCGCTAGGTATATTATTATTATGGATGTACAGACGGAACAGAAGCAAATGATTTTCTCCCCTAATGATCCTCTTCTATGGTTACATGCTGATTTGCCCCCGGAGTCAGCATAAGCTCAGAAACTGTAGCAAATAATTCGCGGATGTGATGGTACTGATCCACTGGGGTATAAAACTAAGAACCCTCAATATTCAGAGTTTCACCCGATTGACTAGCACGTAACATATGTTACCCATTCGAACCGACACTTCCCAAACTTTTACATAAATATAAATCAGCGTTTACATAAATAAGTACAAGAATAAATTAATTAATACTTCCTTTTAATTTTCCTTTCTCCGTTCATAATTGCTGAGGTCTGTTTATGTATTGAACTCGACCAACTTTCAACCAACCAAAACAATATGAAGCAATCAAGTGAATTCAAGAAGTTCAAGACTACTGTGATAAAAGGTCCTATAGCGGATTTTCGGCGGAGGACTTTTGAATCTTTCACCTTCCACGCTTTTGATTACAATGAGCTTCTAGAGGTTATCAGGCAATGAGGCCCTTATTTTGTAATGCTTCTCAGCCAACTAACAGGTACTATGTCAAATATTAATTTAACACGCACCCGATAACAAGTTATTACATTCCGCAGACTTAGACCGATATTTACCGTCTCACAGATCCAGACTGGAAATACTTTTTATTAAAAACTGCACAGAAAAAACAGTTTTCTTCAGTCAAGAAAATTTTTTTCATATTATATAACGAAAATAATATTCTCTCAAATTAAGATTTTTTGTTTTATCTCAAAACAATATTTTCTTAATTCAAACAAATTTATTTGAATTAAGAAAATACTGTTTTGAGATAAAACAAAAAAATCTTAATTTGAAATAATATTTTTTTCGTTATATATGAAAAAATATTCTTGACTGAAGAAATTATTTGAAATTTTTTTTCCGTGTGTGTCTCCAACGGGAGTCGAACCCAGGGCTTTTGTGTCAGGAGTCAGATATCCAACCAACTGAGCCATGAAGGCCGACATCAGGACATAATGTGTGACATCGATGCATAAAAAATAATTTTAGTAATAATGTAAGTAAAATCTGCTCATATCCAAACTAAATATCCGAACAAGAATTCATTACTCTGCCTTCGTATATCCATATGTACCTACTCCCCTTCTCTTGTTTACGTTTATTTTATTTTTATATATTATGTGCGTATTTTAAGAACAAATAGTGCGAGAGCCTAATGGAGAATCTCACCATAGCTTGGTGCCATTCATTATTTCCACTACGCTTTTATGGGTTCAATTAACTAAGATATCACTGTTATATTATCGAATTATGTTCATGTTTTTACTTTTAACCTAAAACTAAATTAAATATTAAGTACAGCCTCAGAACAGATTTGTCTAGTGAGGCAGTAAATTTCCAAATAGGAACACCATTGCACAAAATACATACGTACCGTCACGCCGTGTCCCTCGCGGGTAAGCAGAGATAACCGAACGCCACATATTTCGATCTTGACACACATTCATCGCCTCATCTACATTCATATATCGTTTTATACATGTTCATCTGTTCACGCTTCTAACATTTACGTCTTTCCAAATACCGTTTACATGGACGTGCCATCCCTTCCTTGGGCTTGCCTGGTCTCTCATTCCATTCCTATCCGCAATGTATATTTTCTTCGTCAGGGGTTCCTCATTCATTCTCCCCATGTGACCAAACCATCTCAATGTGTTCTTTTCATTCTAGTTATTACATCTTGCTTTATCTTACATTCTTTCCTTATGTCCTTATATCTGACCCTGTCATGTATAATTAAAGATTCTACGTAGAAAATATTTATGTTTTATATTGTTTTTTTTTATTAAATAAAAAAATCCCTAAATTAAGCATTAATGCTTGGTGAACGAAATCGGTCGAGGCAGGATTCGATATCGCGACCACTGGATTACTTGCCCAGCGCGATAACCGCTTTGCCATCGACCCATCTATAATTATTTATTTTAATATAATTATTCTTGAATATATTTTTTTTGTATTGGTATTATAATTAATTAAATACAATATTTAAATATAAAACTATCTTTATTTTAAACTAAATCAAACACATTATTCTTAAAAAAGTAGTCAAAATCTATTTCGTTACATAATAATGTACACTCTAGCACATGCCCATGGGCTAGTATAGTGGATACATCCATGTGACTCTTATTAGCATTTTATTGGTTTTCATATATTTATTCTTTTAATTACACTGAAAAAAATTGTTTGTTACCTAATAGTAACAAAATTTCATGTTAAAATTAACCGAACTATAGTGATTACAAAACATTTGGTTATGTGCAACTAAACTTTTTGTACACATAGCCAAACAGTACAGTCATAAATCAATACAATTTTACTACTCATAACAGTCATAACAAAGATTTGGCTAAAACGCAGGTAGCCAGTTCGGTTGTCATAATATTTTTTCAGTGTATTGTTACTCGTAACCAATGTTCTGGTAATTGGATGGATTATAAAAGAATAATAAAAATTAAAACTTAATAAGTTTCAGAAATTATGAGAATGTAAAAATAAAATAAGTTTAAGAAATTAGGAGAATGTATTAGGTATGTACTTACTTGTTTCAATGACATATTGATCATTAAAAATATTCATGTCAAAACTTCAACTTGACAATAATTTGAGGGCATGCGATTGAAATGTACCTCGCAATAGAATCGGGTATGTTAATAGAGAGATATCGGAGAGTGTGGATTCAAATATCGCTAGGGGTGAAGTGGTTTGTACCTATCTATGGAGGTAGACACATAGGTACCAACCATCCTTTATGATACCTACAAAAGGGTACTACATATGTTAAGAGCATGGATTACCTTAATATCCATTGCTAGGCGCCATGGTATACCTATAACTTTCTATCGCTAACACCCCAGTGTCAAATACATTAAGCAAAATCTATTTGCGGAAATAATTTTTATCGAATTTTTTTTTCATATTTACTTATTTATTAATATAAATTTTTGTACATAATATTATAAACAAATATAATGCACACTAGCGGGCTTATTGCCATTAGACATTTTTTTCCAACCAACCATATTAGGTACAGAGTGACAGAATTAAAAATGTACATCAACAAAAAAATGAACGCTACAAAAGAACAAAAAAATATACATAATACCAAGATAGATAAAAAAAATAAAAACAAAACATCAAAGCAAAGAACAAAGGGAAGAAATCGAGATCAGGTGTTTAGGGATAAATATTACGTAGCAAAGGGAAGGAAGGAAAAGGAGAGGGATCAGGTATTTTCGGAGAGATATCCCTGCTTTAGTCACATCGATTATTTTTTATAATAATCACTCGGCGTTCTTTGAAATTAACGTTTCACAATAATTAAAAACACTATGTTTAAATTTATCTTTATTTAATTTTAGATAGTTCGCCTTCCTAGGACATAATCATTGTATAATGGAATTCTATCAAACTTTTCACGAAATATGGGGTAAATTCACGAAAGATGGGTCGATTATTTTCTAATTTTGCCATACATAAGAACAAAGTTTACATTTAAATGAATAAATAATCATATATACAAAAACTTATATTTATACGCTGTATGCATAGAATTATAATGTACAGAAGCCGCGTCTAGTACAAATTTCGAATTCAAATGTATGCCAAGTTTTTTTTACATGTGTGTGTGAGGCGGTAGATCGGTTGGTCTACGTTTTATGTAGGTGTGCGTGTCGGTAGGTGTACGTATACTAGAAATTCTTCTGTTACCTCGTAGTTTTAGTTGACATACATTCATTGCGCTGACTAGGTATCTGTATCATATATAATCTAAGGCTGTATGCTTCTAGTTAAGAAACTTATACAAAAAATGCTTCAGTAAATCTGTGGCCTACTTTTACTGCAAATCCGATTTTAATTTCGGAGAGTAATATGGTAGGTAGGTATTTTTTAATCGTAATAGTATTTAAATGTACGCCTGTATGTGAAAATAGAACATGGATAGGATAGGATACAACCATGTGCTAGAACGTATGTACAACGAACACAACATAGTAAAGTACATGAAAGCTTATTGCTTTAGATGGTTGGGACATCTCAAGCACATGGAGGAGTATTGAGTCCTGAAGGAGATTCTCAACAGATGGGAGGCGAAACGTGGGAAGACCAAAATTTCCAGAGCCTTGGCCCATCAAGGCCAAGGCTCTTGATGGGCTGTTGCGCCATCAATGTGGTGATGATGATAGTGATTAAAAATTAATGGTTCAAAAAACTCTAAATGTAGACTAAAACACAATTATAAATTAATATTAAAATAAAAATAACGATAACTTTAAACAAAAATAAATAAAAGAAAATTACAACCACAAATGTATAAATCAAAATATGTCAATATTAATATACTAGGTTTTATACCCGGCGTTGCTCGGGAAGGTAAATGTGAAGCAATATTCCAACGTATCAAGAAAATCGTTTTCGTAATTTTGAACTGTTTATTTGTTATAATAAATTCAGAATGAGAAAAAATATCCAATACAATAAATAAAAATTAACAAAAATAAGTTAGTTTTTTAATAAGTCCCCTACGTCCCTTCAGTCCCTCCATCCGTCCCTTCCCTTCAGTCTCAAATAATGTAAAGGGAAGTGGTTTGAAATTTCAGTAGGATTGGACTGGGAAAGAAATTTCAGCAAGATTGGAGTTGCAAAGTGGTTTAATAATTTGAATGAATTTAAGCATTATGAAGAGTTTAGTGTTGGCCATAACCCCAATGTTCATAGTGTTATTAAGTGCGAAAAGAATAAGTTTCCGCTTGTCTTATCCGCTTGGATCGTTGAATGAATTCCAAGTACATACTTTTTTTATTAATTCGTTTATGAGATGAATATATAAACAAACAAAAAATTAGATAATTATTAAATAAATAATTAAAAATCATAAACCTATGTATATTACATAATAATTATCTTCCATTGAATTATATGTACCTACTACATTATCTTTAAAGAATATTTCACTCTAATAAATATTAGTATGAGTAATCGAATATTTTTTATTATTGCATATGCGCAAACATTGGATTTTTTTTCCCTGTCGGGAGTCAAAGATATTTTAAATATCTATAAATATCTTTGACTCCCGACAGGGAAAAAAAATCCAATGTTTGCGCATATGCAATAATAAAAAATATTCGATTACTTACACATTGGTACAAGTAGGTAAATAAGACAAAAATGACCTTATAAGTCTGGCGCAATTCAGGGGTGACTTCTATGCGAAAAATGCATTGTCACCTCAGATATAAGAATTGTAGCTTTCATTATTTACAAAAAAAACCAATTCTCTCAATAGACGGCGTTCCAACAAAAATAAATAAAATAGTAAGATTGTTGTTCATAATTTCACCCATAGATGGCTGTAGTAAAAATTCCTTATTTTCAAGCGAAAAAAAATTTCAGTATTACAATATATAGAACTTTCAAAATTGAATTGATAGGGATCTCATTAAAAGGCATAATTGGTGAACGTTGCGCAAACGCATAAAGTGATCACGTAAACCAGCCGATGACAGGTCGTAAGCCCTGTAGGTGCCTTGATTTCCCGGTTCTCCTACAATAAATATTCCAACTTCGTCTCTATTGAGATAATTAAAAATCTGCTAAAAAATTAGTATGAGTATTTAATTTGACTATAGAAACGAAAAAAAAAGAAAAATCAACAAAGTCAGATGTTTGTAATAAGTATGGAATAAATATGGAACATTTTAGTAAGTGCCAGGTAGGTACGTACCTACCTATACCAAAGTTCTAAATTTTGAATTTGATTCATAAAAAAATCCCAGTATGTTGGTTTATTTGAAAATTGTATTCTGTGTAAAAGGAAACGAAATATAATAATAGGTCCAATATTTTAGTATTTTTTGCTGCCGATAGATTCTGCTAGTTGGATGTTTTTGTTCATACATAAAATTAAAAATTTTACTTACTAGTTGCATGTAACACATGAGATCCAACTATCGATAGCGATAGTATATACATATAGTAGAAGAATAAGTAACAAACTATAAACCCATAAATCAAAATTATTAAAAATTTTAACACATGTTGGTATGTATGTCAAAATAGGATAGTATGGAGGTCAGTCCTCTTTTCCTACCCGGAATATGAAAACAGCATGATGGTTCTGTATGTATGTTTGGAGATTAAGTATCAAACTATTAAGTCTTCTTACATATTGTGTATAGGCGACTGCATACAAATTGTATGAAGCGATGTCGTCACTAAATTCAATTTTTATAAATATTGTTAAAAAAAATTTGAGATGTACTTCTACAATATTTATATTTTTTATAGAAAATTAAATTATCTAGTTGGGGTTTTTCGGCTTTTTTCGATATTTTTAAAAATATTGGAAATATAGGCAGTTAAACTCATAAATTTATCATAAAAAAAATATTTTTCTTAATAAAAAATGTTTGAGAAATCTTGGAATTTTTTTTGAAAAAAAAATTTGAGATTTTGTATTTTTCTATGTATATACCAATTTCAGCGTTCTAGCTTTTATGGTTTCTGAGATATATGGAAAAATAAACCAAAATTTCAAAAGTTGATAACCCCTGACTGAAACAAAAATTCACAATTCGGAGTAAAAAAGTTTTGTAAACCTATATATTCTGAAATATTGGGCCCTGTAAATTGAGCGGATCAAAAGTTATAAGGGGGGGGGACACACAGACACAAACACAAAACTCACATAAAATGTTCTACTCCGAATTCTGATTAAATCCATGTACGGGAACATATATGCTGCGAAGTTTGTGTTTTTAGCATGCAAAAAGTCCACTATGCCATACAAAATGTTCCTTCGTAGACGCATCTTGGATTTAAACTGCCTCTTCCATCAATAGAATTTCATTCTCTTGAACGAATCGACAGTTGGATAAAATTTTTACATTTTATAAATACGAAAAACATGAAAATGAAACAAAATAATCTCAATGTTTTTCACTCAAACGCTAAGATATACTTGCAAATATATGTTATTCGTGTAAAAACGCACTAATGAAATTGAAATAGAATTTACTTACGAAAAAACACATTTTGACGTTTCATTCATGGCAAATTTAAGAAAAAATGAAAAATAATATAATAAAACATTAAAAAGTTAATTTTTTATTAGCCTTAAACCATCACTGATTGTGAATAAAGCTGTGTGCATAGTTTTTATCGTTAATAACATTATAATTTATGATTGATACTTGGCTTAAAAAAAATCCACGTACATATTAACATATAAATAAATAAATTTGTATATTACACACTAAAATATTATGGTGGGGATTACGACAGTAAAAAATTATGTAAGTAAATTAATGAACGAACGAATAAAAAGAGTAGGTACCTTAGTACCTACACTATTAATCAACTTCACTTATCTGCCTGCAGGTACCATAATTTAGCAATAGTTTTTTAACTGATTTCCTGACCCGAAATAATGACAACAATAAGTAGTTTGCTGCTGTCCAACTAGGAAATCCTGTTCTAGGACTAGCAGTTTACAATTTTTAGTGACAATTAAGTATATGCAATTATGAACCAGGTGATTGTTCCCGTTCCACACTAAATAGGTACACAATCATAGAACTCCACAAGATAATTATATCCATGATATGGGTAAACATGGATGGTTTTGATTCCACCGGCTGACCAGACTTGCCTCCCTGGTTGATGTATTTTATGTGAGCTTATGCTTCCTATGATGTTAATTGAGGTGGTGGCTGTAAATGTGTAATACTGTGATTGTGTGCCTAGTTAATGTGGAACGGGAACTATCGCCTGGTTCATAATTGCTTATAGGTATTGTCACAAAAATTGTATACTGCTAGCCCTATAACGGGATTTCCTAGTTGGGCTGCAATAATCTACTTGTTTATTACCTCTCCACTATTTCATTGTAGTGGAGAGTAAAAAGGTTGATTGTTTTAAAATACGATAATTCATGTCAACATGAATATATGTTCAAATGGGTTTATATTATTATTACCTTTAACACAACTTACCGTCTTAATATCTAAAAACACGGCGGACGGGCGCCCAGCCCTAGCTGCAAATGTTTTTATTTTCTTTCTTACATATATTTTTTTTATAAGCCGACTCCTTATCTGGATCCCATCACAGGTTAATTTATGAGTACCGATCCCTGTCTTGGTATGACTTTTATACTTTGTCGCTCTCTGTTTCATTCATAAAATCTGGGGCTCCACTACGCAACCGCTTTAGTTTTTTTTTCGAAACACAGGTATGGTTTAAGGCAAATGAAATTAAACATGCTAATTTAATAAATCAATTTAAATATAAAATATCACTAGTTTTTTATGCCTAGCGCAGGTCGGAAAAGTAAATGTGAAGCAATAAGTTAACTCATCAAGAAAATAATTTTTGTAATTATTAAACAGTTTCTTTTTTATGATACTAATTCATAATGAGTATATAATATCCAACACAATTATTAAAAATTATTTTATTTAGCAAAGTTTTTTAAAAAATCAGTCCCCTTCGCCCCTTCAGACCCTTTCTCTGTCCGTTTCCTTTGGTCTTTAACTTTGGAAAGTTTGAAATTAGATTGAATATAAGCGTAGTAAAGGGTGAAGTGTTTTTTTTTTTGTTTTCGGAAGCAAGTGTGCATAAAACAACAGATAGATGAGAAATGTGCATAAAACAACAGATAGATGAGAAATGTGCATAAAACAACAGATAGATGAGAAATGTGCATAAAACAACAGATAGATGAGAAATGTGCATAAAACAACAGATAGATGAGAAATGTGCATAAAACAACAGATAGATGAGAAATGTGCATAAAACAACAGATAGATGAGAAATGTGCATAAAACAACAGATAGATGAGAAATGTGCATAAAACAACAGATAGATGAGAAATGTGCATAAAACAACAGATAGATGAGAAATGTGCATAAAACAACAGATAGATGAGAAATGTGCATAAAACAACAGATAGATGAGAAATGTGCATAAAACAACAGATAGATGAGAAATGTGCATAAAACAACAGATAGATGAGAAATGTGCATAAAACAACAGATAGATGAGAAATGGTAAATGAAATTGAATATAAGCGATTGAAAGAGTTTAGTCGTGGCCACAACCCACTCGTTTATTATAAATCGTCATCGAAAGCAAGTGTGTATTCAGTGTGTGTGTGTGTGTGTGTGTGTGTGTGTGTGTGTGTGAGGGTGTGTGTGTGTGTGTGTGTGTGTGTATTGCGAGTGTGTGTAAGTGTGTGTGTGTATTGCGAGTGTGTGTAAGTGTGTGTATTTTAAGTAAGATTAGACTCTGAAAAATGATTGAGAATGTTATGGAATATAAGCGTAGGAAAGAATGTGGAGTTGGCCATAATATACTTATAATAAATCGTCATCGGAAGCATATGTGTATACAAAATTTGTGCAATATTAGACTATGAATTCAAAGTACATCGTTTTATGAAAAAAACATTTGTGAAATAAATAAATTATATTTAGAATTAAATAAATAAATAAATTAAGTATAAACATGATGCGTGTTATTTGCGGCAGTGAATAGTGGTTTCGTATTATACAGCATTATTTCTGTTTTATACATATGAAGGTATATGAGATTTGCTCTCCCTGTCCGTCCTCTCCCTTTCCATATTTCCAATTCCCACTTTTTATAACCAATTATGTTTTTTTGTATGTGATATAATTGTTTTCTTTTTTAATAAGTAGGTACCTATGTACCTGTCTGTGCTTTTTGCTTTATATAATTGCTTGTGGAAACTGTCTTGGCAGTATTTTTATTAATTAAGTGTTCTTATAGTTTGATTTTATGTTAACCTACTGCTGTATGTTTCCCTAATGAAAATAAAATAAAATAAAAATAAAAATGATTAGTATTTACTGTTTTGATCATTCTCGTTTTTTATTGATGCTTGGTCGAAAACAAATACCACATGCATACACATACATATTAAGCGTAAAAAATATTATGGTGCGAATTTTATATAAATTTTCAGGTTAATATTTGTACCTAATAATTAAAATAATACCAATTTTCGTATCGTTGTTTTATGATGAAAAGATCATTGGCATGCTTGCTTCTTAAAGTATGACTGTGTATGACTGTGTACGACTCAAGATATTGCGTTCAAATCAAATCCATAAATAACAAATTTTCAAATAATCAAACAAAAAAAGACCAAATCACAAATACTTTAAATAAATACAATATTAATTATGCTTGGCGCATTCATATCGAGACCCGGTCCTGCATCAAACAATCCAGATATTTGTTACAACCCAAACAACTTAATTCAGGAAATAAAGAAGGTCGCAGCGTCACCCGAATTTCGGAATCGTAATAAATAACATGGATATATATTGGACATAAATTAAGCACCGATTAACCTCTCCGATATTAGTTTGGTAAGTATGTAGGTGCGGTACGTAGGTATACCTACACATAAAAACATCATATAATATTATAAAATTGTATACGAACGATGAAGCTAAAAGAAATAATCTCAGACATACGCTACCGATTAAACTAGTTTCCTAAACCATGATCTATTTCATATGTCAATGTAGATTAATAGTAATCAGTTAGGTACACATATATTACGAGTGTAAGGATAGACACATCTAGAAATACATTTCGGTTATTGACACAAAAACTATTATAAAAACGAGTGGCTTGTGGCTAACACTATTTCTTTCACAAGTATTATAGACTCCAATATTAAATAAATAATTGTTTATAAACTTTGGATTGCAATTGAATAATAATTTGATACTTGGATAACTTTGGATAATAATTTTATATTAAACTTTGAATTGCAATTGGATAATAATTTGATACTTGGATACATACATACATACCATCACGCCATGTCCCTTGAGGGGTAGGCAGAGAGAACCGAACGCCACATTTTCCTATCCTGGCACGCATCCCTCGCTTCGTCCACATTCATGCATCGTCTCATACATGCTCGTCTATTGCTCACACTTCTAACATTTCCGTCTTTCAAAATTTCGTTCACATGGTCGTGCCATCCCTTTCTTGGGCGTCCCCGACCTCTCAATCAATTCCTTTCCGCTCTGTATATTTTCTTCGTCAGGCGCTCCTCATTCATTCTCCCCATGTGACCAAACCATCTCAATGTGTTCACTTTCATTCTAGTAATGACATCTTTCTTCATCTTACATTCTTTCCTTATGTCTTCATTTCTTACCCGGTCATACATCGTTCTATTACAAATCCTTCTTAACGATCTCATTTCAACTGCATTTATTCTACTTTCATGCGTATGCAATCGCGTCATTATATGAGAACAGCGAAGCATGTGATACTTGGATAACTTTGGATAATAGGTAATTGTTTATTAAACTTTGGATAGTAATTTGGTACTTGGATAACTTTGGATATTAATTGTTTGTTGAACTTTGGATTGTATATAAAACAGTGTATTTGTCTTCGAGTGACGATAATCTCAATAAATTGTTATGAGGCTTTCACTTATATTTAGTTTTTTTTTTCTTTCATGAAATTGTGAAATATGATACACATTTCATTTGAAATGGATTACATAGTCAAAGATGCACACTTCTTTTTATTACTTAGTACAATCAACAAGTTACATATTTATAAATTGACAAACTTTTTAACATCTCAATAGAGACGAAGATAGGCGACAGTTACACGTAAAGTATTTACTGTGATCCGCCAATAAATACTGATGTATCGTGGTATTTACTGAACGTGTAATCTAGTGTATTGATGGATGTCAATATTTATTTATGGATTTAACTATGAATTTATTAATCCATCAATAAATACTGACGTCCAACAACAAATATTAAATTGATGGTTCACAGTAAATACTTTACGTGTAACTGTCGCCTATTGATGGATGTCAATATTTATTTATGGATTTAATTATTAATTTATTAATCCATCAATAAATACTGACGTCCATCAGTAAATATTGAATTGATGGATCATAGTAAATACTTTACGTGTAACTGTCACCTTAGGATATTAGAGAATAACCAAGAACTCAAGGCACCTACAGGGCTTACGACCTGTCATGGTTTACGTGACCACTTTTAACGTTCACCAAATTGTGCCTTCTGAAAGTTCTATATATTTTAATAATATGTAACAATTCACCTGAATATAAGGAATTATACTATTGCCATCTGTGAAGTAACGAAGAAACTTTTATTGTAACGGTATCTATTGAGAAATTAGTTTCTGATGACAGGTCGTCGACAAGCTCTGTAGGTGCCTTGAGTTCCTGGTTCTTGTATAATATCCCAACTTCGTCTCTATTGAGATGTTAAAAAGTTTGTCAGTTTAAATATCATTTGACTCGCGACAGGGAAAAAAAATCCAATGTTTCCGTATATGCAATAAAAAAAATATTCGATTAATTTATAAAATGTTGAAAAAAAATAATTTCGTTATAACCATTGTCCCACAGAGCTTATAATTTCATATTTTAATTTAAATTAATAAAGATGGATTAGCAAAATTAGATATTTTCAATTTATTCTTATACTTTGGTATCTACGTATGTTTAACTGGAATATTGTGGAATAAATACTCAACCCAAATTGTGTATTTTAAAATACCTATAATTTTTACTGCTCACTAACCCAAGGGGATATAAGTGGTGAGTGGGTTTTTATTGCAGATTATCAATGAGTATCATTCTGAGATTGTATTCTGAAAGTTTCATCACAAATGTATCTGTGTGCTATGTGATATGTGCTATGTGCTATATGGTATGTGCTTTGTGATATGTACGGCGTGTTTATTATTCTATAGCGATAATAGACTAAAATGCTCATTCGATTCTTTTCAAATTTTGCAAATTTGTATATTAATACTCGCTTAGACCCCATTAGATTTTAAGGATATCTTAATAGTGCTTCTCAACTGTATGTAAAATATTTCAAAGAGACCCCAGGCTCAGGAAACATAAATTGATACTTTTATTTTCACATTGTCAAAAGGCACATAACTTTCATAAAACAGCATTGCATAATTATCAAGTTTTCATATTAAAATAAAAAATAATTTAACAAACACATTTTACGAAAATAAAAAATATAAAAAAATTCTAAAAATTTTCCATACAAAATTCGAATCTTTGTGGATTGACTTTATGGCGTTGGCCACAATCCACCCTTTCAATGCGATTTTTTTTTTCAAAACTCACGATTCAATGGAAAAAAAACAATAAAAAAATCAATACGGTACTTAGTGATTTTTGTGATGCTAGTGTGGAGTAGGTAAGTTATGGCGTTGGCCACAACTCACTTTTTTAATGCGATTTTTTTTTCAAAACACACGATTCATTGTAAAAACTTATAAAAAAATCAAAACGGTACTAAGTGATTTTTTATCACTAGCCTCGATTGAGGCTCAGTCTAAATGGGTTTCGTGGTTGTATTTATTATATTTTTCTACTATTATGGCGAATAATTTCGAAATAAAAAATATATATATTTGTAATAATTTGAATTTCTTACAGTAAAAATATCATGTATACGAAAATAATGAATGATGAAAGTAATGTAGGTAGGTAGGTACATAATATTAAATTCGTGTAATAAAAAATAGCGCACAGTCAACAGATGAAGTGGAAACCAAACCATTATGATGGAGTCAAGCCATAAAATTGATTGAGAATACACACAGGGCACGCGGCTGAATATGAAATTATGGTAAGTTGTCCTAATTGGCGCTAGCGAGACCTTAAACGAATCCCTTGGGGACACCGCACAACGCTCGACCGCCGACATATGAAATATTACCTTCCAGTGGGGTTGACAAACAAAATCTGTTTGTTCAGAAACAGGATCGGATTACTGAAATTGTTAACAAGTAGGTACCTACCCACCATTCAAATACCTACCTATGTGTATCAGAATATTAATCTCCTCTACCAACATGCATTGCATTATTCAAATTTTTGTATACAAGACAAATTAAGACGAATCTGTTGCAGATATACATTTTATAAAATGTAATAAATTATGAGATTTTTTGACGGCCACAGGGGATGATATTACTAGATAGGTATTATTAATAATAATAATAATAATGAACACTTCCTTGCACCATGCGCAAGTGGCGAGTTTATTGCTGTATGGCAATTTCTTCCAACTAACCAGTGTTTCCAGCCCAGAGAAGCAATATTTGCGTGAGAAATGAATTTAAATAAATTTCTCCTCTGTTGGGAATCGAACCCAAGACGCCCGCACTGAAACCAAACGGCTTACCAACTGTGCCACGGCGGTCGGCACTGTCACTGAAAGTAATTATTGTTACTGAAAGTAATTTTATTTATTTATTTATTTATCTTTACAGACATCACATGGCACAAGACAGGCGAGTTTGGCGAAATAAAATAAGGAGAGCCGAGCCCAAGTAAATGGGACAAAGGCGTGGGCGAAGAAGAAGAAAACAGGTAGCAAAATACAAAATAATACATAATTTTCGACCTCACCAATCCTCTATCGATGGTTTGACGTTGCTTTGTTGTTTTGGGAGAGTTAAAAACTTTGGAAAAGATGAGTGCGATTTAGTAAGAAAATTTTAAATACAAATTGTTGGACTAAAAAAAATGTGTGAATTATCATACATTCCTTATAAACTTTTAAGTGATATTCGATTTATTCGTAATTTTTATGGTAAATGCAGTAAAGGTATATTAAATAAGAAAAATAAAATATTATATATCAGATCATATTTTTAAATGGTAACTTCGTTTGTAGTAAATATACATTTTTACTAGTATTTTTATTGAAACTGCGACTGATGTGCAGATTTTTTTTTTAAATATATTCGAACCCCTTATTATTTTTCTTTGTTACCCAAACCCCATGCTGAATTAAAATATTATTTACCACAGTCTCAGTTGACAATGCCCAAAAATGTTTAAAATTGAAAATATTATTAGGTGGGTAAGTATTTCAAATCAAATAACGTAATGATATTGACTTTTTTTGCTCAAAAATAGAGTTCGACTACCGTGGTATATAGCAAAAAGATCAAAGCGAAGATATTTTGTACCTATATTCAAATGGAAAGCTATTTGACTGTGTTTTGCCTAATTACTTTTTATAAAAATACAGTCATTTTAAAAACAGATAATACACTTGGCTTAAAATGAATAATGTGTTTGTAATCATGTAGTTGGCATATATTTCTTCAAAGTAAAAAATAAATGAAACTGAATGAAAAAAAAATAACTTGAGTACCTAAATGAAAGCACATGTAATTTAAATATTATTTGTTATTAATTTCAATAAAATGAATGTTATACAATATGACTTTTAATATTGGTAGGTAGGTACCTACTTTTGCAGTCGTGTTATAATGTAGAGTCAATGAAACACTATAACATATTTCTAACTTATAAATTATAATCTAAAAACGATATCTCAATAAACTTCATTATTGTTCATTTTCAAAAGTCTTATCAAACAACGACAAGTCGATTTTTTGTCGTTTCACAAAAAAAAACACGATATAAAAAACAATAACGTTTTATTTTACAAATATTTCACTCGGATAAACTCACATGCTCGCATAAAAAAACCCAGTGTTAATATAGATAATATTAAAGATAGGTGTAAGTTTTTGTCAGTTTGAACATTTATCCCTCGCCATTCAGGGGTATGTTTGGTATTATGCCGTATGGCTCAGCATAGCTTTTGACTGGTTCTGATATCTCACCGGTACGATCACCAGGGGTGGGCTAGAGTTGGGCTCGCCTGTCAACAGCGATAATAATTATTGTTATTGTTTGTGTACTCTTTTTTGACGGTTCTCCTTTCAAACAATTGCACAGAGATGCAGTGTAATATTATGTGTATGTTACCTACATATGTATGATCGCTTCCCGAGATAATTATGATATACCGGTAACAAATAATAACAACATGATAAACCCTATATACCTACATGATCTAATATTTGAAGGGTAGTAGATTCTAAACGTTTTGTTTGATAAATAATAATTTGAAAACATACACCTATCTACGTGTATGTTTTCAAATTATTATTATTTTTTTTATAACTACAAAATATTTAATGCGAGTTAATGTCAAAGTAAGTATATTATTTATATGAATTACACAAATCGTTCATTATGAAAATGAAAATAGAATAATTTTTGTAGAAATGAGATCAATAAGAAGAGTATGTAATAGAACAATATATGATAAAAAATGAGAATATGATGAGAGAATGCAAAATAAAGACGGATATTATAAGTAAAATAAATGTGAATGCCTTTAGGTGGTTTACACAAAAAAAAACCACGACCATGTATGAGTCGATGAATAGATTTAAAAGAAGCCAGGATTCTGTGCAAAAATATAGGAGTATGGCGCTTAGTTCTCTCTGCCTACCCCGTAAGGGACATGGCGTATGGTATGTGTGTAAATAAACATTATTTTCATATATTGTTTATTGTATTTTATTCACCATAGAATCTTTACAGAACACTTGGGTTTATCGTTACAGAAAAGGTAGGTACATAGTTCACAATATTATGGTCACAAATAATCAATTAAATATAATATATTAAATTTACAGGACAGCATGGTACAACAGAGTTGTAAAGGGTCCTACTAGCACCATGTCCAATCAACAAATATGCAAGATAAGAGGATGGTTCATGGCATTGAAAAAGCAGTAAGAATACGAAAAAATGCAATAAATATACAAGAATAAAATTAATGATAAATAAACTTAAATCAATGACAGTAAAGCAATACATTACATACAACACATTTACATACTTTGATTTACAAACTAACAAATAATTAATATGCTTCCAAAATATATGCATAAAAATATCTTATTCAATGTCAATGTACACGTACCCTACGAGAGAATGTCAGGATTTTAGACTTCCAAAAACGAGATTAAGGTCTCAAAATGTATAGTTTGCCACCAAACATAAAAGAAACCACAAGTCTTGTCACCATTCATAGGCTAGGTGCTGAAAACTATTAATGTTCTCCATAGTTTTACATGATGTTTTTAACTCTTACCATACTTACTCGTATTTGTTTCAAAAAAATATTTTTTTATATATTTTGTTTAAACTAGGTGTACCTATTATATTTTATATAATGTTTTAACATCTAAATAAAGTTTACAATTATTATCATTATTATACGAGAATAATAAGGATAGAATATAGAAAATGTGAAGTATGAGTTTCGTCATAATGTAGGTATTTTTGCGTATGGCGTATGAAGTTTACAATGAAGCGTACCTACTCAGATTTCCAACCTCATTATTTGATATATTTTGATTAATAATAACAAAACATTTTAAGTTGGAATTATAGTGAGGGACGAAAAATTCTCATTCAAAATATGTCCCTATTTTAATTTTCAAACCCAGAATAAACGTGCATTTTAATATTTTGTTTTTTCTTAAGAGCCAATTAAGTAATAATAATAGATATATTGTTTTTATTGATAACCATAAGAATTCAAATTGAAATTTGTAGAAAATTCCTCGGACACGTACCTTCAAGTAATGGATGCAAGGTATGGGATATATTTTGATAGGAACAGAGACATGGCAGATGTTTTCTTGAGATAGCCATCATAACGAGTTGTCGCAGGACGTCCTGCTTTTAGTCGTATCATTAAATGACTCTTTATATTCTATTTTTTCCAATATTTAGGTCATAAGTTATTATTTATTTTTGTTTGTTAAAATGCAGATTTCTTTATTTACACCCTTATTGCATACGATTTATTTTATCGATCAAATCAAATCGACTGGACATAAAAATATAAGAAATCATACAAAGAAATGACATGCAAATAGTTTTCTTAAATGCCGCACGGTGACATTGGTTCGATTTAAATTAAAAAAAATCGACAATCATAGATTTTCTGGGCTTTTATTAAACAAGAAGTTATCGTTAAAATACATTACATAAACAGGGAAAAAAATCTAATTTTTATGTGTATACAACTTTAAAAAAAAAAGATTGCCGTATGGCAATTACTTCCAACTAATCAGTAATCCGATTTACATAATCTACACGTTGCAGCAAAAATATTTCTGATGCAGTCCAGGGGTGATATCTATGCGGGAACATTGTCACCTCATGTATAAGGACTGTTGCTTTCATTGTTTACAAAAAAAAATATAAATTGATGGCGTTACAAAAAGGTTTCTTCGTTACTTCATAGATGGCGATGATCTTTTTTAGCTTATTTCAAACAACGAGTTTCTCATTAATAAAATATATAGAACTTGCAAAATTTCACTGACAAGGAAACTCAACAAGAAGGCATAATTGGTGAATGTTGCGCAAGCGCATAAAGTGATCACGTAAACCAGACGATGGCAGATCGTAAGCCCTGTAGGTTCCTTTAGTTCCTAGTTCTCATGTAATATTCCAACTTCGTATGTATTGAGATGATTAAAAATTGTAAAAAAAAATAAAAATATTTATTTTGGATTTAACATTTAACACAAATTCTTGTTCAAAAACTCTTGTTTTAAAAAAAAGTATCTTCTCTAAGTGTGGTTGTAAATTTGGCCAGAATTTTATCACAAACCGGGTATAAGTATTTTATTATTTTTTTTGAAAAAAATAAAGATTACCTAATCAAAAACTTTTATATACCGTGCTTTCACGGTGTACACTGGATTTTTTTAAACTTGACATCTCTGTGAGCTCTCTCAGTGTGTTTAGGACAGCGGTCTCCTTCTATCTTTCCGGGTACTTTGATTTAATCGGATCCTATATAATCGGATAACTCCGCCGTTGCCGGTCCCAAGCCCGGATGAGAAAGAAGGAGGGATTATGGACAAGGTTAGCCACCTATCCATAATTAAGTAAAAATGGCTCACAGAACCGCTAATAAAGCCTCGGACACTGGACAGATCGGGAGACAGAATAGCGGTAGAAACAGATCTTCGGATCTATGAAAAGGAAGAAGAAGAAGAAGAAGCTGTCTTATTTTAGTGTTTGTTTATGTACAGGTAAAATTATTATGTATTATTGATATTTTATTTAAATACATATTTAAATTTACCACAATTTCGGAAACCAGGTTACCGGTTACAAATCAATTTTACTTGCGACTGTATTGCTTAGGCATATAATTTCAGTAAAGGTTTCGACTTTTGATGTATTTAATATTTATTTATTTGAATAAATATTGATTATATTATTATTTGAATAAATATTGATTATAATTGCAACAAAAAATGTCATCCTTTTGCGGTCGTTTTGTCGTACGAAACCAATAGTAACATGGCTTAACAAGACGGAGGAATGGAGAAAGGCCTCTGTAGTGGTGGTGTGTTGGTACTCCTGGGTATTGAAACGTAACATAAAAAATAACGAGCATGATAAATCCGCAATTTGCTACGTTGTCAACTCTGACGATGTAATCCAACAAACGAATAATAATAGACGTCGTCTAAAGGTGAGGGCGGAAAACGTTTTCATTATTATTTTTTGTGTGATATATAAGTGGGTAGAAGACAACAAACAATGTACCTATTCTGATTATTTTCTGGGAGAAATAAAATTCGTTTTATTATGAGTATTACATTGACCATGAAATACGATTCATAATTTTTACCTGTGCGTGATAGATGACATTTTTCAAATAAGTATAGAAATAGTATGTATGACTCGTTAATTTCTCTTAAAACTTAGTGAATGAAATCTGTAAGGGCGAAATTCCAACGCGTGTCCTCTGGATCAGTGGTTCTTAACCTTTAATAGTCGCGGCCCTCTTGAAAGCTCAATAAATGTTACACAATCATATAACGCTGTCAACGTAGCGTTTGACCAAAAGTATAATGGTATTTTTGATAAAATAAATCCGAAGGGATGAGAATACAAATATATTTAATTTCAAAATACTTAAAAAAATACCTAAAAATTTAAATAAGTTTAAACAAGCCAGGGGGAAATCTGGTCAACAGGCGGAATTAAAACCATCCATGTTCACCCATATCATGGATATAATTATCTTATGGAGCTCTATAACATCTTAAGATATTATAGAACTCCATAACATATGTACTTATTTCCATGATATGGATAAACATGGATGGTTACCCATATCATCGATACAATTATATATATGGAGTTCTATGACATCTAAAGATATTATAGAACTCCAATTCGAACGACAATCCGAACCGTGATCCGACAATCCGAATTCTGAGTATATCAATCCGTCAAAGTTGGAAAACCTGTGAAAAATATAGACCCCGCATGAAGGTGTGTGTTTGTGTACCCTCTCCCCCTAATAACTTTGATCCGCTTGATACATAAAACCTGAAATTCAGAATATATAGGTAATTTTAGACCTACATAACTTTTATACTCAGAAATTCGATTTTTTGTTTTATATTTCCAAATATCTAAAAAACCATAAAAGCTACAACGGTAAAACTGCCTATATTTCCATTTTTTTAATATAAAGAAAAAAGCCAATTAATCCAACTAGGCAATTTAATTTTCTACAAAAAAATACATTATTTTTCCTGGACATCGCAACTTTTGCAAAAATTGTATTTAATGACGACATCGTTTCATACAATTTGTCTGTAAGAATAATGAATATCTACGTGGACTTTCAATTATTGTTTGTTACTTAATTAATTGTTTGTCTTCATATATTATACATACATTATTATTTTTACTATTGATTTGTTCAAAAAAATATTATTTATTATGATAAATCGAAAATATTAAGTTTGGTCTTTAGAAAATTATATGTATGTGTGTATGTATCCCCTCTCCCCATACATACATACCATTTACCTATTCGGATTAGAAAAAAAGTACTAAACTCCACACTTTCCTATCTTGACATAATTGTTATGTATAAAAAACAAAATATTTAAAAATATTAAATGATTTGTATTTAAGGGTTTATAGTTTGATACGTATTGTTCAACTATCGCCATCGACAGTGAATCTAATGTGTTACTTGCAACTAGTAACAACCGTTTTTCATTCCAACGATAAATTAATAAATCCGTCATAAAAATGTCGAATTACTATAAAGATATTCTTTAGATAACAGTTGCACAGGAGTTTTTTTTTTATTATCAATGGTGTTAGCTACCTACACTTGAACTGACCTAATTGAGTCAATAATCGACACTCAGGTCATGTTCGTATGCAAACATACGTACGAATGCTTAAGATATAAGTCATGATTAAGAATGCATACATATGAGCCCATATTTTTTTTTTTTAATTTTTTACACCACAAAATTATTTTTTAAATATTTTCAAAAAAAATACAAAACATTACTGCCATTCCATTAAAATATTGGAAGATCGTTAAAATGGGTTTATTTTTAATAAAAATGCACAAGGCTTTCAATGTTCACACATTTTTCTTCAAAAGGTTTCTTAATATATTATATGTAAATCTTCACGACCCAATGACATCATTTTTATATCTGCAATAAAATTTTATACTTTCACATAGAATATTATATAGGTAATTATATTTTTTGCATTAGGTATATCTTCGATAAATAAAAGGATATCTTTTCTTGGAATAAATGAAAACAAGAATATGCCTGTCTTAAAAATGTTCTATTCCCAAACTATATTTAACAACTTAACGTGTTAGTTACCTGTTTTATTATTTTTACGTATAATCATTCTTTGTTCTTTATTTAGCCCCATTACTGAGAATGTAGCACTGTATTATGCAAATCGAATGCCTTAGAATTTGGGGATCATGTAACACACTGTCACTCATATTAGAGATTTTTTATCAGCTTTTCAATTGATTTTCATTCTTGTAAAATAACTCGCATTGAAATTACAAATCAATAGTATTTTTAACATCAATTAAAATAGTCTCGTGATTAAAAATTGTAACTTAGCTTGCATAAAATACATCGATTATATTATATCCATCATAACATGAAATTTATTTTATTCAAAGCTTGGTCAATTCTGGTTGGTGAGTAAAGTTTATATTTTATTAGCCGAAATGTGTAAATAGCATCCGCATAAAATTTTATGACGTGTAATTATTCGTACACACATGTGCCTATCTCGTTAGCATAGTAATCACACACGCACACCCCTGGAATCCAACTATTATTTTTTTTAAATTGGAAATGACATCAAATATTAAAATACCAATCTAACCGTTTTTAAAATGTCATTTCATTATATTGGTAAAATAAATAAATAAAATAATAACGCAATAATTAAATCATGTGGTTTTCACTTTAGAGCGGGGAACCTACATGGCTGCTGATTTTTGTGTTGGAGTGTGTCCAAATTATTTCGATTTTTGTGTTAATAAATTGAATCGGTAAGTTTTTTTATGTATTTATACGTAGGTACCTATATATTTTTAGCTGTTAAATCTATATTATACAAAAAAAACAACATAGTATTATTTCTATCATATTACAGCCTGTCTGTTTGATCTGCAGAATGTACCACAATTTAATCTCCATTAACGCTGTTGATGTTTAAAACTTTTCTTCCCAAGTACTATCACTTAGAATATGGAATATTGATTATATAACGTCGTCTACAAATATTATTGATAAAAGAAATAAAATATATTTGTCCAATGATTCTCTTCGTTCTTTAATACCTTCCTTCTTCTCCTTTGCTCATTTTCATGATCGGTCAGTTTATTTCTCTTTTTCATGTAGATACATTTTAGTATTGAACAATATTTAGGTACTTGAGGCTTCACTTAGTTGTGGTCGGTGGGAAGACATCGCATTATAGCAATTAACCAACAGGCTTCAATTGTAAGTGAATCACCCATATGTTTACCTGGGAAGCATTTTCCGACGGAATGAACGGCTTGAAAAGGAAATCGAAAGAAGAGTTATGGCAGGAAACAGAGTGATTTGAACACTTAGACCAGTTATGAATGATCGCAATATATCAAAGGAAGCCAAAGTTGTCATTAATAAAGCTATCTTAGTGCCAACCTTGACGTATGCAAGTAAAACCTGGAATAAATACAGTTAAAATGATATCGTTAAGAAGAATTTGTAATTGAACTATAGATGACAGGGAAAGAATGTAAAATGAAGAAAGATGTCAATTATAGAATGAAAGTGAACACATTGAGAAGGTTTGGCGACATGGAGAGAATTAATGAGGAACGCCAGACGAAAAAAATATAGTGCGGACAATGGAATGAGAGGTTGGTGCCGCCCAAGAAAGGAGGGATGGCAAGACCATGTGAACGATATTCTGAAAGACGGAAATGTAAGAAGCGTGAACAACAGACGAACATGTATGAGAAGAAGAATGAATGTGGAAGGGGCGAGGAATGCGTGCTAGGATAGAAAAAATATGGCGCTCGGTTCTCTCTGACATATTACCCCACGAGGGACATGGCGTGATGATACTTGTGTATGACCTATCAATCCTATTGATTTTATGTGTTTAAAACTGTTTTGCTGGACGTAATTGTAAATTGTATAATTTTATCGATAAATCTGTAATCGATATTCTGAATAACAATCTTGCAACATTAAAAAGCAAACGTGTTGCGTGAGCTAATTTTGGATACGTATTAATTTTTTATTTTATTTTATTACAATATTTATTTTGCTTTATTTCACCCTTTTTTATTATTCCTTTTATTATGACTAATGTTTTGTTATTAAGTACCATTGCTGGAAACTTTGCTGGTTTACTTTAATTATTTTGTACATATTATTAGGTACAATATATTTACACAACTGTATGTTTCCTTAATAAATGATTTAATAAATAAATGTGTTAATTATCTTTAAGTATTTTTAATATTTTAGGAATTAATTTTAGTTTACTTTGTTTAAACTACGAAAGCTCCATCATTGTTCAATTAAAATAAACAAATAATATTTCTTATCTTTATGCTCACGACCGAATATGGTAGCTGCAATTGTTTGTTCACTTTTTGTGTTGCCCGCCTCCATGTTTATCTGTACTTGCGCAATGCAATATAATATTGGTAAAAATCACATTAATATATTTATGGACATTACAGTAAAATTGCTCTCTCAATATCTTAAATCAAACGTTCAAAATGAATTATGATAAAAGTGAATGACACAGTAAATATTATAATTCAAATTAATTCGAAAAGATCATAGTAATATATTAAAACTTTTTTAATTATCTCAATAGAGACGAAGTTGGAATATTTACTGTAGGAGAACCGGGAAATCAAGGCACCTACAGGGCTTACGACCTGTCATCGGCTGGTTTACGTGATCACTTTATGCGCTTGCGCAACGTTCACCAATTATGCCTTTTTAAACAAGCGCATAAAGTGATCACGTAAACCAGCCGATGACAGGTCGTAAGCCCTGTAGGTGCCTTGATTTCCCGGTTCTCCTACAATAAATATTCCAACTTCGTCTCTATTGAGATAATTAAAAATCTGTCAAAAAATATCTTTGACTCCCGACAGGGAAAAAAATCCAATGTTTGCGCATATGCAATAATAAAAATATTCGATATTAAAACTTATTAAATATAATGTTTTATTAAGTTAATAATATGTAGGTGCTACTGTGCACCTGCTTGTCACAATTCGTTGATGTTTAATTACTATTGATCTAAGATAATATTATGTAACTTTGTATCTTGATAGGTATATGATACAGCAATAACCTGTTTTTGTTCAAACTTTTTTAAAATTTAGGTATACATCCTACATAGGTACTTACTTTAGTACAAATTAATTATTGGGTGATGTACAATACCTCAATAAAAACGAGGAAACCGGAAAATCAAACCCTGTAACCATGTAGGTGCCTTGATTTTCCGGTTCTCCTATAATATTCCAACGTCGTCTCTATTGAGATATTAAAGATATGCTTCAAAAATTCCATTGACTCCCGACAGAGAAATGAATCAATATTTGCGTTTATGCAATAATCGCAAATTGTGTCCAGGGGGGCAAGTCTGGTCCAATCGGCAAAATCAAAACCCACGTGATTACCCATATCATGGATATAATTATAATATAGAATTCTATATTATCTTTATGTCATAGAACTCAAATAAAGGAATATGAAAATTGTTGAAAGTTTTAACATGCATTGTCATCGGTGGGTAATACACAAATTCTGATATTTTCAGAGCTTTTACTGGTCGAGACGTTAAAAATCAGTTGCAAAATACCAGTACGGACAGACAGGTGAAATTAAATAAGTGAGTTAAAAATCAGCATTTTTTATTAAACAAGTTGATAAGCGCATATAACTTAAACAAGCTTAAAAAGCTACTAATTTTTTATCTTCGTTTTTAATATTCAACGATCTCTGTAAGTATATCATATCTGTTTTGACATCTGTCAATTTTAAATTGTAAATTAATTCATATCATAGTTGAAAAACCGTGGGAATTGCTCAGGAGATACAAGATTATTATTAATAATATTTAGAGAATATGATAATTTTGTAGCCTTGCATACCAACACACCGTCACGTCGCGTCGCTACAATTTCTTGGCATATTATATATTATTTTAACGTTTATCTTCATGTTTCGTTAAATCGTGTTGATTATAATAACTTATCAAGTTTAAGAAATGATGCATGAATAAAACGTTTTGATTTTCTATACCTTAATAGACAAACAATGTAATGATTTATAATCTTTCTACAAATTTCCAATCTGACTATAACGATGCATGAACATACATAGATTAGCTATTTCGATTATTTCGTATATACAAAAATAACAAGTTGAATATTAGTATGGCTTAGTCAAAGTGCAATTCTGAAATTATCATCTATGAAGAGGATGCGCATTGGTTAACACAACCACTCCCAGGTGCCATACTTACCCCTTTCATACCTATATTCAATAAGAAAGAAAAGCTATTAAAAAAATGATTCATCGAAAACGTTGCTTGGACAATCAGGTATATTTTATATTACTTCTAGAGCAGTTGCCCTTATAGGTATCGGCAATTATTTTAATAAATTTTGGCGATGTAGGGAAATGTACCAATGCACAGGGATATCAGATATCAGAAACAATATTTACACAGATACAAATAATAGTACTAGAAATAACACCATAGGAGGACTCACGACACCTCTATTTCTAACAACTACAGCACACCATCATTATATATTATATAAAGGCATAAAATTATTTAATAACCTACCAAGGAATATCAGAACAGAAACGAATTACGAAGGATTTAAAAAAAACAATTTGTAACACTTTTTCTAAAGCAGCCCATTCACGATCGTGCCATTCGGCGTCGTTCCATATGGACCGGCTCCATTTGGAGCATTATAAAATTTTCATCACACTCACGGGCGCGCCATCGGGCCATCGAGCCATCAAAATTAGTATACGCAAGCGATCGGCGCTTTCGCATTAATAAGTTCAATTTTTTTTTAATATATAATTCTTTAATTTAAGTTATAATTCTGATGATGAGTTTTATACAACTGCTATTTAGTGGTTTGTTTATATATAAATAAAAAAAAAACAAAGAGAAATTGTTGTATTTTCGTATTCACGAGAGTGTCAAACAGCTCGGTGCAATAAGATGGCGCAATATTCCGCTGGTTTTCACACTCACGAGCCGACAGGATGCACCACCGCGCCATTTTCGCGGTAGGTACTACAGAGTTTCGATCGTTTGGAATTCCATTTTGGTGTGTCAGGCCAATTGGGCTGCGCGGGATTTGACATTCACGAGCGCATTTTGGAGTGATGGCAAGCCATTTGGAAGGATGGCACGATTGTGATCGTGAAGCTACGACAGAGGAATTACCAAAAGCCTGTAGTTCACAATTGACCTCCAGGTCTTTGAAACCTAGGTCCGCAACATACTCCTTAAGAACGGTGGTATACCGGACTTTACAACACTCTGACGAATTGAATCTTTGGAGGCTCTCCACTGTAGTCAATTGATCCTCGGATGTCTTTTGGGCTGGGGGTTCTTTCAGTATTGTAGCTTGTACAGGCATCTGCAATGTTTTATGTTCTGTACACTACACAGCTTTGTAGAAGCGTGTGACTGAGGAGGGAGTAATTCATCGACAGACTCATGAGTTTCGTATGGTGTCGAGGGGCACACAGTTTGACCAACTACGACGCTATACCTGCCGTACCAAAGATTTCAGCAATTTTTGTGTCCTTCTTGACGAGCGTCCTTCAGAGGAGGAATCCGAAGATGATGAAGACGGTGACCGACGTCAACGTCTTCGGCGCGAAGAATCGCGTCGTCTATGTGGATTTGCCACATCCCTATCATCACTTACACGATCTTTAGAAATGATCTAAATTATGCGTCCCAAAATAAAAAAAATACGTCCGTATCGTAAACACAGAATAGGAATTTCACTCAAAATATCAACGTCTTATCGTAAAACACAAACAAATGTCCTATGGTAAATCACAAACAAACTAGTCTCAAAAGTAAATTCGATTAGCACCTACCTAAGAAAAAGAATACTGGAATAAGGTAGTTAAGATACTGATAATAGCAAAGAGGATGTTTTTATTTATTTTTATTTTTTCTTGATTTGAAGTGTAAATTCTTTTTGTGTTGCTTTTGGTTTTGAAATGTTTGCTATTTTTTTATAGTTATAAATTAATTATTTATTTATTTTAAAAAATACGTTTTTAACTTAATTCCACTGCTTATTTAGACTACAACCTACAACCGGTTTCGTGCTAAGCACATTTTCCAGTAGTACTTGAAATAAACAGTGGAATTAAATTATAAACGTTTTTTTAATGTTAATTAAAATTTTAAGAAATTTTAATGGAATTCCATCAAGAACTTTCGATCAAAAAATTAAATCCAATTATTTATTATAGTTAGGTATGTGATTTATTATATAGTTTCTCTGTTAAGTATTTTCATTGTGTAAGCAAAGATCTGCTGCTTTCCTAAACACAAGCTTCCAGCTTAAATTGTGTAAGCAAAAATTAAGTAGTTTTTTTTGTTATATAACAAAAACTCAAAATATGCTTTTTGAGTAGCCGACATTGCTAACCGGTCATTTTTCCTTGTATATCAATTATTATTAACACGCACCCAATAACAATTTGCCATAATTTGTAGCCTTATGATGTAATCGTCTCATATATCTAGATCTCGACAGAAAACACAATGAAAACGTGTGTTTCCGCAACACAATTAAAATCCTTATGGAAAAATATATAATCCTTAATCCTTACGGAAAAAATATATAACCAAAATCTAGACTTCCATGATTTTTATGGAAAAAAATCGTAATTCATTTTTAAGTTGTGTAATCTTTCAATAGACGGCGCTGTGAACAAATCTATTTATATTGTATTACGCATCTAGAGAACGAAAAAAAAATTAATATACATAAAATGAGGTCTATAGGTCTATATTAAATACGATCTACATAGAAGGCGGTCTTCAGCAGAATAATACATAAACGTAGGCCGCGGGCCAGCTAGTAGTTTATACGATTTATGTCAAAAATCGCGGTATGCTAATTATTTTTCAACGAGAACATAATTAAAAGGTTAAGGAATTTTTTTTTCTTTATATCCAAACAATTTAAGTTTTTTTGATTCGATAAGTAGTAATGATGGAATATCAAATTCAAAGAGTGGGTTGTAGCCAACACTAAACTCTCCACACCATAATAAGTGATTATTTTCTTCTTCTAGACAGGTTGACAATCTTAAATAAATTTTTATGAAGTACATTACTATTAGATTCGTAAACAAATATAAAATTTCCAAAGGACAAAATATTTCACAATACACCATACACACAAAAACATTGTCACGTAAATCATTGTATATGATTTACGTGACAATATGCTGCTATTATTTATTATTTCTCTACATGATAGGTACTTGTTGAGAAATTTTAAGTAAAATTGAATTACTAGCAAGATGAGCATGTATAGGTAAGACAGTGAATCAATGTTGATTAAGCGATGTAGGTATGTGTTAAGATAGAAGAATGCGTTGTTCGGTGCTCACTGCCTACCCCTTGAGGAAGATAGAAGTGGAGAGTAAAAAATACACTTGTCTATATAGACACATACAATATCAATATGAAGTTGATCATTTAATTTTCCCTTTCAGAAGCTATTTACTTCTGTTATATAAATTTTTCATATTAATATGAAATTAATTTCACCTAGATTTTTTGATTTTTCTTTGAATTTCGACAATCCTTGAATACATTTTTGATGAGTGTATTTTTATTGTTTAATCAAAGTTTCAAACAGTATAAAAATACCTCGATTTTCCAGACCGTTTAGATCATTTTGAAAATTTGGATAGATGAAATCATAAAGAAGAAATTAACGGATATCTATGGAAAACTAATCAGCTCTAAGTTTATGGACTTTACATATATGATATCAATATGAAGTCGATCGGACTTATAGTTTGGGCTGAAGAGAGGACACAAAAAAAACAACGTAAATGATGAATTCATAGAGAAGAAAAAAAAATTTGCCTATGGAAAACTAATCAGCTTTAAGACTATGCACTTTACACATATGATGTTAATATGAAGTCGATCGGATAGTTTGGGCTGTAGAGAGGACACAAAAAGGATAATCCGTACGGCGTACGAAGTGATACGCCGTACGCCATACATACAAACACATCACGACGAAACTCACAGTATTCATTCTCTACGTGATACCCGTTGATAAATTGATAAATACGCTTAAAATTTGTGAAATCATGTCTCTACACTATTCCATAGTGTGAAGAGTAAAAATAGGTACACTGACAGTAGGCGCCCTCGCTGTGTAAAACTAGAGTTTGGTGACGTATTCGCTTGTTTTTCTTCCTTTTACAAGCGACAGAAGTGCATAGGTATCCACGTCATATCAATCTATCGCCTAATATTGAAATATGACGTGATAGTATTTTAATTTTGTTTCTCATCCAAAAATACAAAGCCGAAATAAAATCTATACGTTTGAATAAATTTTCTTGTACGAAACGTATTTCTATAAATATTAATATGCTGCTATTATTCTTAATAGCCTTGTATGATTTTTAATTTACTTACCGTGTTATAATGTTTTGGAACAAGTACTATGTAGGTACTCATTTAATACCTATTGTATACTCGGGTAGGTACGTACTTGCTTTGTTTAATTACTAATGAATACATGTTTAATGAAACCTGTTTCCAATAAAAATGAATAATTCTTATTGAAGAATACGTTAATTACAATTTACTTACAATGTTTTTCAAAAGAGATTATCTTTAATCAAAAGTTTAAACACAGAAAGAAATAACTATTTGAATTATATGTAATAAATTATAAATATTTTTTTTATTTATGTATAAAAAAATACCTAATATGTACCTACTATCACACCATGTCGGTCACTGAGCGCATCTTAGTAATAATTAATAATTATAATTAAATATTAAATGAAAATAGAAAAAAAGATATTCCATTTAATGTTGATTTGTAGTTTTTATATTTGCAACAAAATAAATTTATATTTTTATTTAATTTATACCTATAAACGATAATTTCAAAATCTTATAGGATCTAAGTGAGTATCATATATGTATAGTTACAAGTTTGCTAGATTTGAAAAGAATCGAATGAGTGCTTTAGTCTATAAAAGTAAAATAAACACGCCGTACACAGCACGCACTACATAGCACGCAGCAATCAGCACACACACACACATATACATTGTGATGAAACTTTCAGAATACAATCTCAGCATGATAGTAGTTGATAATCTGCAATAAAAAATATTCTTCAAAATTGAAATTATAAATCCCCACTATATTCCCTAGGGTTAGTGAGGAGAAAGAGATATTTTTTATGCGAATTTTTATGCATTAGTACCTACTTGTTAATTTTATTTTAAGTATGGTTTGTTGAAAACATGATTTCTCATTTAACTCATTACTTTCTAATTGAATGTCAAAATATCTTTTCTTTTCACTACACATACCAATTTACTTTCACACATTTTATAAAAATAATTGTTAATTACTCAAGACCTGAATCAATTTTTCTGTATAGCATCGTTACCTTATTATGTTTTATGACAAAGTTGTATGATTACTTTAAGACGATTTCAACACATAAAATAAATAAGTACCTTCATATTATGTACATGTATAAATTCCTCAATGGAGACATAAATTCTCGCTTCGTGTAATGGTAACTGCTTTTGTCCTTTTACGTAAAGTATTCAGAGCACGTGTAATATACATAAACGCACTCTTATCCAACTTATTATAGTATTATATGACACCCAACATTTTTGTTCTTACCTATAATTATAGGTACATATTATGTATAATATAATGGATTAGTTATTCGCATACCAATGCAATGCTTATATGATTAAGTGAAACACACAAAGGAGTATAGATTAAAATTTGTCTTAAAATATTTAGTTAATCTTAAGTGACTGAAAACATGATGTATTAAAACTACATAATGCACTATGAAGTAACGCGTTAGTAAGGGTAACTATAGCGTGCTTTAAAAAGGGTTTAAATTAATCGAAAACACAAAATTTGTTCATTTATATGCATTTTAAGAACAAACCTTATTAGAAATTAAAAAAATATCGCATGTTCAAATTGATTTTATTCAAAAGATTTATTTCTCTACGACACATAGCTATTAAGTTATTTTTAAAAAAATGCTGTTAAAAAAGATATTTTCAATAAATTTACTAGATGAATAAATGCTGAACTGTAAAATTATATGACCAATAATCACTTTAACGGATAACGGACGTTAGATATGATTTTTAATTGAACAAAGATGACTCACAAATTAGATGTATAATTTTCGTCAAATATCTTGAACCTGGCTTCCGGGTACGCAGAGAGAAAATTTGTGTCTTTTTGCTTCGTTGGCATACGTGCAAATCGCCCCCCTTCTCGGTAAAATGGCTCAAGATATTTGGTGACAAATCTATCGGTGAGCGTGAGGTGAAAGAGGCGGAGAGAAGGGGTGGGAGAGGGAAGTAAATGACGTTTTGTGGTGTTATTTCAATCATGCATTATTTTTATTTGGATATGTACGTAACAACCTATTATTGTGAAGCGCTCTTGAGGTTAATACACAAAAATGGCAATATATTAATTATGCAATTATTATTTTAGAAAGCTGGTTAAGCCCTTCAATGACATTGGACATTGGGCATACGGGATGTACACAAATATGCACACTTATTATCTTTCTATGTATGAACCACGAACAAATATTGTATATCATCAAATCTGTGCTCTAAAATATTTATTCTTGCTTAAAGTATAATTAAAAGGTTTTCTTTAATAGGAAAAAAAGTAATTCAATACGGAAAACCAAAAATACAAATATTATTTTCATCTATGGAAAGGAGAAGCACACTGGTAATCGCAACCACTTCCAGGTAAAAGAGTGTTTTTCATACCTATATTTAATAAGGAAGGAAATATCAAAAACAGCCATTAAATAAATAATTGTTTTTTGACGTTTCTATCTATTCGTTTAAAGTAAAAAGCTAATTTATAGGCCTTATAGTTTTTTAGTTATTTCCAACAAACAATTCTTATTAAAACTAATTTTACAAGAAAAGTATTGAACAAATTCTAAGAATAAAGGTGAAAACAAAAACTATAGGTACTTTATTTCAAAGACGTTATTCTTGAACGATAATCCATATGGGTCCTTTAATTCCTCTTTTTTTCTATTTGTTTACTCTAGCCGAATTTAGCAAATATTTTGTCATTCTTGTATGCTATTTTTCTAGTCTAGTCTAGTAATCTAGTTGTAAGTGTTTTAACGGATAGAACTATCGGCATATGTTAGTCCATATTTATTTGTATTGAGGTAAAATAAAATTGGTATTTTAAATTTATATTTATTAAGTAAAAGTAAAAATATTTGATAATATGGAAACTGTATCTAATGGTGCACCTCAAATATTATTTCATCTTTGAAACTGTCTGAGTTGTTAAGAAGATTTCTTTGTTTTCGCCGCTTAGAGTCATTCTGATTATATTCAATATGTTTTTGTGTGAGGCGACAATAGCCCTTGTTGTAATATCAACAGAAGCCTAAATAAACAATCACCCTTGCTACTTGTATTATGTACGAGTGTTATAAAAATATTGGAGGGGACTGAACCTTTAGTGTTCATCGACTATACCAACAAAACTAAGCGAAAAAACCTGATATATTACAGTCATGAATCGTAATCACAGCACAATTATTATTATGCATATCCACTTTACACGCGGCTAATTTATATAATCCATTCAACAAACTTTATAAGTACATACAAGTACAAGGGGATCATATCATTTTATTGCATAGACGTACTCATACTTTATATTGATATTTTCAATAATGATTAATACATACGATTATTCATACATGTCATCATATTCTATCGCTGAATGGTAAGACTAAGTAGCAATTTGTAAACTAGGTACGTTAGATTTTGTTTATTCGTTGTTCTCATAAAAATAATTAAGAACATAAATGTGATGAGTTATAACGCAATAAACGCAAATATTTTTTTTTCATTTATTTATTTAAATTTTTATTACTTGTATGAAAGTTGACCCAAAATGATTACTTCAATTTTAATTAATGATGATACAGTAATAGGTATCCAAGTTGAAAAAGTCATAAAAGAGTATATAATAAAACAATATTAAAAAGGATAGATAAAAAAATATACTCATATTCAGATAACAAGTGTGTTTCAGGATGAGGAGGAGTGATCGTTAGTGAATTAGGAGGGGATTGTTGGATTATGTATTACGGTTTAGGACATCTTTATCTGTTTCTGATAATGTTGAAAAATGTCTGTGTGTTTGAATTGTGCATTATCTCGCTGAATTCTAAACATAGGCGAAAAATATCTGTAATTAGTGTAGCATACTGGTATGTGGAATACATTTTGTTAGCGGGTATGTCTATTTGGTATATGGAGTGATACAATAATGAGTATGTTAGGGAAATCGATTATGTTATTGCAAATTTTATAAAGTGATAAATATTTGATCGAAGTAGACTCCTGTCCTGCAATCTATTCATGTTTAAATTTAGGGTAGAACTATTATAATTAGTGTGTTCAACATAAAGACGTCTCTCAAGTGTCTCAAAAATAAGTAGATAGGTATAAGTTGATTTACACAAATATACACATAAAGATATAATACATGCATAGATAGGTACCTGTATTATTTGCAAAGAAAGACTCTCAATACAATTGACATAAAATTCAATTAATTTTAAAAAAATTTATATCACTCGCTTATATAAAATGGTCAAAAAGGAAGAAATTCTTGGTTTACTATGAAATACCGAATCCCGTTAAATTTATTTCAAAGATTATAAAAGCGTGGAGAGAGGGATGTTGACATTAGTACCTACTCTTCGCCATTAAACCACATTTTTGCAATACAAATGTGATTAAATCTAAGTTATAATAAACCTTATTATGTACCAGAACGTTAATAATTCGAGATTTGTTAAATTTACAGAAATAATTCAGTTATTGTTTACATAAACAAGTTACAAAACTGTATCATTCTCTCATCAGTTAAGGAAAATTAATTCATATTCTCAATAATTCGGGTTGCTTACAATATTACATAATTATTATGTATCATTACATTAGTATAAATAAATGTTCTGTATGTATGATACCAACCCCTAATGTCATTGACATTTCATATACGTACTAATAATATAATATGAAATAGGTATCTTCCCACTCGGATGAATGTATTCGGATGGTTTGGCCCGCGATCCAAAACAAACGAGGGGGATTATTCAACAAATTGATGCGTAAAATCAAGTGAATTTTTCGGATGGTAAACATTTACACAAAACCCTTTGCCAATAATTTAGATAATTGACGTGTATTTGGCGGTATATTCGAAGATCAAACTTCAATGTACATATGGCTTAATAGGTTTTATCTAATACACACACATTATCTTAATCGAAAATCGGAAGAGAACATATTGTGAATGGTAGTCTATGGACATAATATACATAAAATACTATGCTTAAATGTAGATTTAACAAACGACGATTGTCAAGAAAAAAAAGTATTCTGTTTCCTCTGCCTAACTTGTTAGGGACGTGGCATGATAGTATATATTTTTAAGCAAAATCGCGAAGAGATACGAAGAGTTTTAATAAAAATCATCTGCTATTATTTCAATAACTTGCATTTTAATTCCGTTTGATAATTTCATTTACTGTGTCCATTAGGTACACTCAGAATAATAAAAATTTATACATATAAAAAATATATTTTTTCACTTACCATAGGTATAGGTACAATATACTTTAACATAATCAATAATCATTTAAAGATTTTATTACAGTAATTAAATAAATTCTATACCACTTCTCTGTGAAAGCTTATTAAGTTTGAGAAGAGAAGAGTTGTGTATAATTTATTTACAATGAAAAAATACAACTCAATATACCCAATATAATTTTGTGCGGTTAAATTAAGGAATCATGTGTAAATTAAATTTATAACTTACATGTTTCAAGTCATTTTAACATGCATAAGCGTTCGATTAATTATTTTTTAAATTCCCTTATAGAAAAAAAATGTAAAAATATTCTACCATATTCCAGCCACAGTATTTTTTATTTAACTACATATGTCTGTCCGTACTGGATTTTTGCTTAACTTAGAGCTCTAAAACTTTCAGAATTGTGTATTTCTGATGGTAATGCATATCAAAACTATTTCCAGCTAGATTCGTTTGATATTTACATAAAATTGAACAATTTTGTATTTCGTACAAACTAAGTAGTTTTTTAAGTATCATTTGCATAGTTTCTTAATTCATAATGTATATTTTGTATTTCAATTTGTTCGCTGTATAAAACAGCTGCGTGTGATATTATGTGTTTGGCATTGACTGTATGAATGCAAACAATCTACGGACTGGCGTGATTATTTTTATTCTTCATTTAAACGCGAAGAAAACTTTGGAAAGTGTGTCCTAATTTTTTTTCTTTACTGGTTTGATATTTTACTTAGTAAATTTTGCTAAATGTCTTATGACAATAAGCAACAATTTTTACATAAAACAAACGTGAAAATTAAAAAAATACCTTAACATTTCCTAGTAGGTAATCTATTGGTATAACTTATATACCTTGGGTATTCGGATGTACACAAAAATGCACGCTAAATTACATTCTAATGTATGAAATACGAAAAAAATATTGTATATCACCTAATATGTGATATGCAACATTTTTTCGTGAAGAAAAAGTAAAAAGTTTTTTTTTAAGAAAAGGTTTTTTTGAAATAGTAAGAAATGCAATTAAAATATTATAATATTAAAAAACTCAGCTGGTAGGTTTTCGTATTAACTTTCGATTGAAGTAAAAATCTACTATAGGCCTCGTAGTTTTTTAGTTACCTACAGTAAAAAATAAAAAAAAAATACAAACTGTTATTTATTTCAAAGATGTATCTTTTGAGGTTAGAAACTGGGGATTTTTTTTTCGTAATATACTATATAGCCTACTATAGCCTCTTAATATCATCTGTTATAATCAACAAATAAACTTATAAATGTTGAATATTTTAAAGAATGGTATTAATAATATTTATCGATCAACATAATATTATAAAAAAAAATGTTGTCTCTCAGGATATCAATGAAAAGGGTAAATTCATCGGGACAAGAGTTAACAGTTTCAATATCATTTTGATACATGTATCGAATGTTTTGTCCCTTCTATATGTCTGATGTGTCACAGATTACATATATCTTTGTAACATAAAGCGACGAAAGGAGGACTTGCTTATCTATGTTGTCTTTTTTATAACATATTTTTTACAACGGCCGTTCCCGAATCATTCATGAGGCCAGTTTAGTCATGTAACGAGTCATTTATTTTAAACGAAAAAAAAAATAACGATAAAATCTCTTTAGATCTGAATGAATTTCTATGCCTATATTTTTAAACAGCCTATCGGACTATCGGACTCGGTTTTTTTAAGACTTTATATTTCAGTTTTACTACATTCAAAAATACTCACATAATTAGGAGGAGAGGGGGAAGCAAAAACCACAAATTTGCGCTCTGCGTAGCGCTCGTTATTTTTAAACATATCTGACGATAACTATACATACCTACAGGTGAGACGTGAACAAAGCAGAAAAAACGTGAAAGTAAAATAAAACTGAAATTGCTTAGTAATGCAATAAAAATATACCTATACGACAGAATTGTAAATATATTCATTCATTCATTCATTCATACCATCACGGCATATCCCACAATGTGGGGTAACCAGCGATAAGTGTGCGGGTGTGCTTGCCTTATAAAAGGGAGCACAACACATGTGTATACCCACACACCAGTCTCGTCTCACCTAAAAAGGCACTACATTCAGAAAGGGTGGTGAACCTCATTGCTGAACTATGTTAGATGTTATTGTTGCCTGTTGTATTTTCGATTACCCTGCTTTTACGGGACACTCAAAAACAGTAATAGAAAAGAGTGGATGCCTCACACATTGTAAATGTATAGGTAGTATATATTAGAGAATGACCGTAATGATCGAGAATGATCGCAACAATAATAGGGAATGATCGTAACAATAATAACGTAATTTTTTATATAGGAAATAAAGTATAAATTAATTGGAGAATTTTCAATTTTGTGATCTGTTCCATTTTTTTATGTCATGCCTATATTTTATGTACATATTGTGTTTTGTTTTTTTTTTAATATTATTATTATAGGAGGTTTTAAGTAAAAAGCCTCCAAATTAAATTAATCCTTTGGAACAATGGCTTGAGATGGAAATTATCTTTATTAGTAACACGCAAATATATAACAAATTAACACACTTTATGATTAGGAGATTTATGGTGTTATTGATATTGTCATATTTAAAAAAAAGATTTATTACAAATCTCTTATATTGTTGATCCTTCACTTAGTAAATACTAAAAGTGTATTATGCGATCTTCGAACCAAAAAGCAATGATCATATATGATACTTTTCGATCGCCAACACGCATCCGTAACAGAAAAACGAAATTTATGAATACGTAATAATAAATCGTGTAAGACTATTTTGGATTAATTCAATATTTTGATTTGAAAAAGGTCCGGTACATTGATCTAGGGTTAAGAAGTGTGTGTACCTTAATTAAGACAGGAACACCTTCCCAAGTCAGCGTGTTAAACCTTCGATCTCCTCAGACAAATCAACAATTCAATCAACGGTCGAATCATCAATCATCGAATCTGATCCTCGCATCGTCAGCTCGTCAGTAATATTCATCTTTATGTTGGAATCAACGGATCTAGATATTCAATTAAAGTTTTAATTTATTTTTATGTACACATTTCGAAGTCCGTATCAAGAAATATCTTGTTATTAAGTATGTATAATATTAATTTATACATATATCTACCCAATTACAAACTGATAAATTATATATTTTGCTTTAAGGGTCAAATGCAAAACGATCAGCAAGGCATAGAATATGATGATGTTATAGTAAAATTTGTAAGTTTGAACATTTTAGAGTGTACATATACTTAATACATGTTTAAAATTTTTTTAAATCCGAAGATGGCTGATCAAAAATTTTCCTGGTAATTCACGCATATATTTACAAATATTCTGTTTATATATAAGTATATAAACACACTTTCCCAAACACATTTCCTATCTCTCACACTCACACCCACTCCCACCCAAACTAACTACCACCCACACCAACCCACATACACACACACACTTACACGCATTTTTTCTCTCTCTTTCATACGTACACCCACTTTTCACACAACCATATTATATTTTTTTTAAATATATATATATTACCCCGTCACCATGCGAGTTTGGACAGCCCTGAGATCTGATTAATTACAATATACCACGACTATCCATCAGACAGACAGGATCATTTTATTACAACAATATATGCACACAGACAGAATATCACTCGCTAGTCAGCCGTCTCCATAATATTGGGAATGAAAACTCTCATTTAGGTGACATTTTTATGCTGTCCAAACTTAATTACAAACGGACGATATACACATTTTTTATTATGAGAGAAACAACTTGTGATATTTTCGATTGTAAAATGTTTATTTTATATATATATATATATATATATATATATATATATATATATATATATATATATATATATATATATATATATATATATATATATATATATATATATATATATATATATATATATATATATATATATATATATATATATATATATATATATATATATATATATATATATATATATATATATATATATATATATATATATATATATATATATATATATATATATATATATATATATATATATATATATATATATATATATATATATATATATATATATATATATATATATATATATATATATATATATATACATATATATATATATATATATATATATATATATATATATATATATATATATATATATATATATATATATATATATATATATATATATATATATATATAGTTTACTGTACCTGTATGCAGATTTACATGACACTGCTTCTACAGCTATTTTTTGTATTCATAATACTTTTTTGATTTAATGTTTGGTTTTATTTATTATTATTATTTATTTATTTATAGGCAAGCAGCCAAGACTGATGTGCCTATATCCACTGTCGAATTTTATTATTTCGTTGTAACTATTTAGCTGTGTCCGAAAAAAGTCCAGTCTATTCTTGAAAATATTAACATATTCAGCATCCAAAATATGTTGGGGCAGTTTATTCCAAGTATTCTCCACTCTATTTGAAACAAAATGCTCTCGGGGAGTTGTCGAGAACCTACTTTTCACAAGTTTTAAGCTATGGCCACGTAAATTAGTGTTATGACTATATTGAAAGAGATTTTTTATGTTTACACAGTCATAATGGCCTGATAATATTTTGAATGTTTCAATTAGATCTCCACGTTCTCTTCGGTTTTCCAGTTTTGACAATTTTAAGAAGTCAAGTCTTTCCTCGTATGTTAAGTTGCGAAGTATCCTAGGAATTTTTGTAAAACGTCTTTGGACCCTCTCAAGTACCTACCTAAGCCAATGTTTTTGGAAAAATAGGGACTCCATATCTGGAAACCATCATATTCCAACAATGGTCCAACAAATGCTTTATATATTTTTAACATTAAGTCTGGTGTGATGTTCTGGAAAGTTTATGTTTGCTTATATCTATTATTTTTTATTCTTGAATTTATTGTTCAACTGTTTAGGTATATATATATTATTTTTCTTTTTGCAAGTGTATATGTAACTAATTGTTTTTTTTTCTTATTCTATATATTTGTATCATCAATATGTGTTTTTATGTATGTATGTTAAAGGTAATTTATGCCGTTTATAAATAAATAAATAATTGCTAGGATTTATATTTATTTATAGCACGTAAGGGCTGTAGATATGTCATTTCTGTATTACCAAATGTTCTTTTCATAATTTTAAGCGTACGGATTGTGTGTTGTCGTTATTATAATAAAATAAAAATAATCATGTCGTGAACCTGATATGCAATATTTTAAATATGCGTTTAAAAATCAAAACCCCAGGAGCCATCAAATTGATAAGATATAATAAAATGGTATTGAAAATCCGTCTTACAAAGTTAAGCCCCATCTTGACGCGTATAATACATTTTTTCAACATTGCTTCCTTTTTACGATTTTGTTTATCATTGGGACGTCAGTGAATAGTTGACGTTACCAAATATAAAATTAATGGATGTCAAGTGAATGAATCAATGATTTTGCCTAGTAATAGAGCCACATTGCAATTATTCTCAAACTACGTGTTATACGACAATTATCATTTAAAAGATAGGTACTTAGAAAATTATTTCTTGTGTATTTACTTAAATCTCGGAAAAATATTATAATAAATCAAATTCAAATATTTTTTTCTGAATATGTAATAGGCAATATATAGGTATATTTTATTTAGATGTTAAAAATGAGTACAGTTTCTTGCATCTAGTATAAACAAAAATAATATAAACAAATTGAGAAAAAACAAATCGACATAGTATGACTTATATAATAAAACAACAAACATGAAAATATTCCAATATCCATCAGACACATAAAACAGAAGCACACAATATCTTAATTAAAAGAACTTTTCCTTTATGTATTCAATACCTAGGCGACGAAAAGAGGCAAAACCAGATCGCTCCTTTAGACATTCTGGCAAATCAATTGTAAAACTTTGTAAAACACATAAACAATTGCTTGAAATATGTATGTAAAGTATTTTCAATATAAAGTAAACTGAAACAGTGCATAATTTTGGAGGAATATCAAAATAAATCATTTAAAATGGAAATAAGTCACAAATATGGGAAAAGGCTGACGATGGAGCGCGCCCTGCAGTTACCCAAGTCAAATAACGTGTATGTAGACCATACCAGGAAACATCTTCGAGTCGAGTAAGGAATATGTGTATTGAATTCTGACGAAACGAAAATAGTAAACTATGAAAAATACAGTGAAATGTCTGTATTAAATGTTATTTGTCTTTGTCAAGTATTCGTTAGACTAAAAAAAATATTATTGATTGATTCGGTATGGGTTTTGTGAGTTATATACCTGTATATTTGTAAGGTTTACTTTTTTCTGGTATTATTTTTAGTTACTGTTATTTAATTTGTTGTGTTTTGATATAATTTAAGTAGATTTCTGAAAGAGAAAATCTGCCATGCGATAAAATTTCTATGCAGTTTGGCGAAAAATACACCTAATTGTTATTTTTTTTTTTCATTTAAAATAAAAATAGAACCACCAAAACATCATTTTATTGATTATTATAAATTATTCTGATCGATACCGGTCTATCAAGATCACCTTTTAAAGAAAAAAATCAGCCTTATACTATGACGTAAATATGACGATCACTAGCTCTTGGTCTATTATACAATCTTTAGATAAAATATTAGACTTATTTTGTTTATTTTAATTATATTTCCCACATTTATCCGTTAGATGTCATAAGTCATAAGTGTGGATGAAATTTAGCTTAATTGGCACCTATTTAAATTTTACTATTTAATAGCAAATGAACAAAAAAAAAATTTTTTTCGTGCCAAATAAAAATTACCTACTCAAAGGGTTAAATAAAAATAAACTCACTGTTTTACTTATACAGTATTTGTATTTTGAAAAAATAAATATCCTTTCACCTAATGAAAGTCTTTTCAACTTATGTTAAAAAAACAGAATAAAAAATGTAAACTGTATTTAAGTTTGCATATTACAGTAAAACATACATACCATCACGCCATGTCCCTCACGGGGTAGGCAGAGAGAACCGAACGCCACATTTTTCTATCTTGACACACATTCATCGCCTCATCAACATTCATACATCGTCTTATACATGTTCGTCTGTTGTTCATGCTTCTTACATTTCCATCTTTCAAAATATCGTTTACATGGTCGTGCCATCCTTTTCTTGGTCGCCCGCGACCTCTTATTCCGTTCCAGTCAGCTTTGTATATTTTCTTCGTCAGGCGTTCTTCGTTCATTCTCCCCAAGTGGCCAAACCATCTCAATGTGTTAACTTTCATTCTGTTAATTACATCTTTCTTTATCTTACATTCTTTCCTTGTATCTTCATTCCGAACTCTATCATACATCGTTCTGTTACAAATTCTTCTAAGCGATCTCATTTCAACTGCATTTATTCTGCTTTCGTGCGACTTCTGCCATGTCCAGGTCTCACTTGCATACGTCAGGGTTGGCACTACGATTGCGTTATGAATGGCAACTTTAGCGTCTCTTGATATGTTGCGATCATTCATAACTGGTCTAAGTGCTCCATTCACTCTGTTTCCTGCCATAACTCTTCTTTCAATATCCTTATCAGACCGTCCATTCCGTTGGAACATACTACCCAGATAGACATACTCGTCGACTTGTTCAAGCCATTCATTCTCTACTTTTATTTGACACACTGTTCTGCTTTCACTCTTTTCAAAGACCATCACCTTTGATTTGCTGGCATTCATTTTAAAACTGATGGAATATTGTTATTCCAGGGACGGGGTTTGTGATTCATTAATTTTATTATTAATTTTGATAATCGTAATAGTCAAATGTTGGAGGAACACAGTTTAAATCAATATACAATAACTACCCGCTTTAGTTACTGACTTGCAAGCTGGTTGAGACATATTCATAAAAGGTCAGAATTCTAACCGATCATTTGCTCTCAATGTAGGTAAATATCATCTTAGTTCACATACATAGGTACACATTTTTATAGTTTATCCTTTGATTGAACCATCACTTAGATCAATATTTTGAAACGCCACAATTTTTTTCAACCATTTTGAATGTTGCCTGTTTAGATGTCCAAAATTCATTCATCAAATGTTGATATTTTTAGATATTCTAAAATAAAATTTAAAAATGCCATATCAGGGACACTTGGAGGTTAACGGTAGCTGCTTCTTGCTTTGTTCACTTTGAATACGAATGCCACAGCCTTCCTTTCCCTCTTTTGGTCCTTTTTCTTCTTCTGAATTTTGATTACCTACTAGTTTTTAATAGTAATTGTTTTACAAATTAAATTTAAAGATATAACTTTGTATTTACCACGTTTTTTGGTTGAAACGATGCGACCGGTTTCGGAACTAACCGTTCCCTCATCAGGCTAACTTTCAACTGAAAGTAATTGTTTTATACTGTGCAGCTTTAAAATTAATGTTATATCTGCAAACAAAATTGTCCAATGATATATTGATTGCGTTGAATTTGTTTGTAAGACTGTGTGTTTGTTAGATTTAAATAAAGAAAAATCGATATCATAATGATTTTTACTAATTAACATCCACATCTATCAAACAGTAAATATTTATGACTAGCTTTTATGTCCCGCCGTTGGCCAAGAATGTAAAATTGTGAAAGAAAAAGCAATCGTTTTTATAATATTGTCACCCAATTATTTTGCAATATCAGACTATAAAAAGTGGTTTGAAATTTGATTGAGTTTAAGTATTGTAAAATGTTCAAGTGATGGCCACAATCCATTCTTTTTTATATATTGCTATAAAGTGTGAATGAAGTATAATATTTATACAATTTCTGCTCGCATGGACTATGCGTAATGGTTTTAAATATGACTGTTTATCAACGTTGTAAAGAGATTGGTTTGGCCACAACCCCCATTTTTAAATATTATCATCGAAAACAAATTGTAATGTGTATCTATTGAAAATTTAGTAATTTTCGATGTTGGGATGTGGTTAAAATTTGATTAAACAAACGTAGGTACTGAAAAGATCTAGTATTGGTCACATCCCATTCGTTTTTATATTTTTTCATCAAGTGTGCATTATATTTTTGCTCAATTTGACTGAAAGTCTTCATTAACGAAGAAGAAGAAGACTTGAACTATAGTAAATAGTTTTCAATTTGAATATAAATGTTGTGAAGAGTTCATTAATGGCCACAACCCCCATTCTTTAAATATTAGGTGTTGAAAATTATTCAAAATAGGATGATATAAATGGTTTAAATTTAATTAAACAAAAGTATTGAAAAGATTCTAGTGCAGGTTATATCGTCACATCCCATATCCCATTCATTTCATATGTATTTTCATCAAGTGTGCATATCGTTAATAATATTTCTGCACAATAGACTATTAGACTTAAAACTAACCCAAAAGACTAAATAAAAAAGAGAAAAATAAGTATAAGACTATAAGAAATAGTTTGTATAAAAAACTATTCCAATGGTCTACACAAAATAAGTAAAAATACATATACCTAATAGAAGAATTAGACTATTGGAAATAGATTGTATAAAAGCTCACCCAAAGGTCTACAAAAAAGAAGAAGAAGAATATTTAGACTATTGGAAATAGTTTGTATAAATACTGACCAAAAGGTCTACATAAAAGAAAATGAATAAGACTATTGGAAATAGTTTGTATTAAAACTCTCCCAAAAGTCTACGTACTTAAATGAAGAAGAATAATAATTAGACTAAAGGAAATAATTTTTATAAAAAAATGACCCAAATGTATACATAAAAGAAGAAAAAGATGATTTAGACAATAGGAAATAGTTTGTATAAAAACTGCCCTAAAGGTCTACATAAAATTAAGAAGAAAAAGAATTAGACTCCAGGACCCGCCGCTTCAGGCCTTTCAGTACCTCCCGTCCCTTTAATCCCTCATTACGTCCCTTCCCATCAGGCCCTTCAGTACCTTCCGTCCCTTCAGGCAGTTTTATACCTCCCGTCCCTTCAGGCCCTTTAGTGCCTCCCTTCCCTTCATTACATCCCGTCCCATCAGTCGGTTAAGAAAAGTTTAAATCCAGAAACCATCCTGGAAGAACCGCGAAGAGATGAAAGAACCTTCTTTTCCCAGGATGCTCTACTTAATAGGTAAAATGACTAAATACACGAAGAAGAAGAAAAAAGTTTAAACCCAGATACCTGCGAAGAGATGGAAGGACAGTTGGACCTTCTACTCCCAGGATTCTCCAACTTCATAGGTAAAATGAGCAAAAATACACGATGAAGAAGAAGAAGAAGAAATAAGTTTAAATCCAGATACCTGCGAAGAGATGGAAGGAAAATTGGACATTCTTCTCCCAGGTTAGTCCACCTTCAAAGGTAAAATGACCAAATAGACGATGAAGAAGAAGAAGAAAAAAGTTTAAATCCAGAAACCTGCGAAGAGATGGAAGGAAAATTGGACCTTCATCTCCCAGGATAGTTCATCTTCATAGGTAAGATGACCAAGTACACGTTGAAGAAAAAGAAGAAAAAAGTTTATATGCAGAACCCGTCCTGGAAGACCTGTGAAGAGATGGAGGGACAGTCGGACCTTCTTTTCCCAGGATACTCCCCCTTCATAGGTAAAACGACCAAATACACGAAGAAGAAGAAGAATAAGAAAAAAGTTTAAATCCAAAAACCATCCTGGGCATACGCTCGACAATTCACCAAAGTTTCATTATAATCGGACAAACGGTTGATAAATAAATAAATAAAATAATTTTCCTATAGGAAATCAGTATAGGTATATTATTGTTGATTTGTAAGTAAATAGTATTAGGTAGGTACCTACCTACAACAACCTTCTAAATAAATTCGATTCCTAACAAATTTTATTTGAATATCACATTCTTTCTGTAGCCATGGAAACGATTCGAACACGTAAGTAATATCGAATGGTTCAGATACATTTTTTGAATATGTAGGTACCTACATTGGTTTGTTCGATGCCATAAAAATGAAAATTGTCAGAAAAATCAAATATTATTTACAAATTATGCAATTTTATTATGCCTATATCTTTACTAATAAATAACACATTTTTACAATATATGTCTTAAAACTTGCCGTAATGTCTTGTGTTTCATTTTATTATTTCATAATTATATTTATTTCAAAGGTTTATTATTTTCAAGAACATATTCATTCGGTGGGAAAATGAAATATTGTATGAAAAGATATTAAAATGGCGGCGTTTATGTACAAAAGGCTTACTTTAAAAATAAGTTAAACATTATAATTATACCAAATATTCACCATGTTTTTCACTTAAACGCTAAGTTATACTTCAAAATATATTTTTTTTGTGTAAATACCTACTTCTAACTTTTAAACTAACAGATATTTGCGTGCAAAATGTACACTTTTTTGACAGATATGACTTGGAAAATTTTGTATGAAAAAAATAATTATTTAAATATTTTTAAAATTCAGCATTTTTATCGCATTCTTTTTAGCGTGACACTGCATCAGGTATACTGGTACATGTTCGCACTTAAATTAGATTTTTAGATGCTCTTGGTTTTTCAGAAGGCGTGAGACAAACACACACACACACACATACACACACACACACACACACACACACACACACACACACATACACTAACATTTTGATTGCTTTATTACTTTAGATAAAAATTTTGTAAGTGTATTCATTCAATTTTCTCAATAGGTATGTAGATACATAATGTAATTTAGTCGTTGATGTTTTTGTATATATGACGAGTAACGTAAGGTGTACATGAATGACTGAACAATTAATGGACGAATGAACGAATGTGCGAATGAACAAATGAACGAATAAATAATATATTTCCAATAGTAGGTATAAATATTACAAAGGTACAAAATACAAATTAATTTAAGAATACCTATTTTTTTTCACACATTTGGAAATTTCACTGCTTCGCAAGACATAGTCTGTTCTGAGGCAGTACACTCTGCGATCATAAGAAATGTTGTCTTCACATATTCCATTCACTTAGGACATCGACAACCAGGATAAAAAATCTAAAACATCTATATCAAAAAATTTAAGAGTAGGTACCGAGGCAGATCCTTCTCTAGCATTTTACCAACCTACCTACCTCTTTACAACACAAACAATAAGGTAGGTTGATTTGATATTGACCTAATATGTGTAAAGCAAATTACTTTTCCATTGACAACCGATCTTTTCTCTATGACTTTTTTTGTCAACACTTTCAAAAAGATGTTTTATAAAAATAAGTGTATTTAATTTTTGTCAAGAGAATTTACACAGTATAATATTCTCCATTTAAATGCAATCAGGGATTGTCAACATTTCGAGAAGACAATGAGTGTTCACAAAAGGATGGGTTTAGTCTTGGCCACAACCTATTCGTTGTTGAAAGAAACTACATTGTTATACACCAGTTCATATAATGTAACGTTTCAAGGTAGAATATGAGACGACGTCTCGGGATACAAAGCAATAATTACGAATTTTTAACCGGTAAAAGAATAAGATTTTTCCAAATGCAAAGGTGTTATTAAGATTGCAATTACACCAACTTTGTTCCTTCCCATAGGAAACAGGTAGCATCATAAAATTATGTCATTTCGACAAAGTGGTATAATATTAAGAAAATAACACACGCGAACCTTTTCAATGTTGAGCAAAAAACAAATCTAACAAAAAATTACACAACAGATTTTTATTTGAAAAAAACGTGTTAAAATATTATATTTATACCGCACAAAATATATTTTTCACAAAAAAGCAATTATAGTAATGCTCAAATATACCGGATATCACTCAATTTTACTATGTAATCAATCTTTTGTTTGAATTGACAATAAATATGTTTTTTTTTTCATAATAATAATAATTTATTGCCACGTATATTTTATCATTATTTATTCAATCAATGCATTAATAAAACGAAAATAATGGGTTATGGCCAACGCTATAATCCTCACTACCAAGTCACTCCACAGAGTATTCAAATGTAACGTAACGTAAATTTTCAGCTTTGTCATGAAAAGAGTTCTCATGTTAAATTATTTTTGATTTTAATATTTTATTACGAATATTTGAGAATAACTAGTCAGATATCGAAGTAGGTACCTACTAATCAGATATCCTTCAGAAAAACAAAATGGAGGAGAACGGCGGAGGATAGGGACGTCTGGAGGATTTTGGAGAAGGCCAAGGTCAACACGGCCCCACTCGTCATAATTCTCACTGGAGCGCCAATGATGATGATGATAGGGGGGGAAAGTCTGGTCAACCGGCGGAATCAAAACCCTCGCGATTACTCGTATCATGGATATAATTATTATATGGAGATATATAATATTCTTTTTAAATGTCCTTGTTAAACAAGTACCTACATCTTCCTACGTTCCCTAAAATAAGCAAATAAATGCTTGTGCTTAGGTGAACGAAATCGGTCGAGGCAGGATTCGAACTCGCGACCACTGGAATACTAGCCCAGCGCGCTAACTGCTCTGCCACCAACCCATCTTAAGATGTTAGGTATAGAACTCCATATGATAATTATATCCATGATATGGGTAAATACGGGGGTTTTGATTTCGCCGGTTGACCAGACTTGTCCTCAGGTATCCTTCAAAATCTAATGGGGTTTAAGTGAGTATTATATATATGAAAATTTTAAGAAAAAAAAATTAGTCTATAATCGATAAAGTATAATTAAAACGGCAAACAAAGCATAAAGCACATAGAACTTAGTAGGTACACAGCACACACACATAGATACATTGTGATGAAACTTTCAGAAAACAATATTTCAGCATTATACTAGTTGATAATCTGCAATAAAAAATAACCTTTTAAAATTGCGAATTCACTACTCTAAACTATATCACATTAGGGGTAGTGAGGAGTATTGAATATAATCAATAGGTACAATAATAACATGTTCGTGTAACTCCGTTAATTTTCCTAATTTATAGTTTATGCTAATCATGAAATGACACATAAATTTTTTTTTTAGTTAGGAACCGATGGACATTGTATGACAATATATATTATTGCATACAATTTGACAAGATCATTCTTATTTTAATTTAATTAATAGATGAGTACCTAAAGAAATAATAAATTAAACAACTTTTAAACAGCTAAAACAAACTTTTTTATGAGTCACCAAGCAACATGTTATTGACAAAGTTTCGGAGGCGCTGTCCTTCCATCTGCGTGTTGAAAATGAAAAAAACAAAATTTCCGTCAAATCAATAAATGAAATTATACAAATCATCAATCATAATAAGAGCGATAGGTCTATATTTTTTTTATATGTATAAACGAATAAATATGTCGAATATGTTTTTAATCGCATATAGATTTTTTCCCTGTCGGGAGTCAAATAATATTTTTATTGACAAACTTTTATAACTTAGGGCACCTACAGAGCTTACGACCTGTAATCGGCTAGTTTTAAATAATATTTCTGGCGCAGTTCAGGGGTGATATCTGTGCGAGACACCGTCACCTCTTTTATAAGGACTGTTGCTTTCATTGTTTACAATAAACCAATTTCTCAAAAGATTGTAAATAATGTATTATTTTAATGTATAGTTGTTACACAGTATTCAAATATATAGAACTTTCAAAAATTACATTGATAAGGGAACTCAATAAGAAGGCTGAATTAGTGAACGTTGCACAAGTGCATAAAGTGATCACATAAACCAGCCGATGACATGTCGTAAATCCTGTAGGTGCCTTGAGTTCCATGTTCTTCTATTATATCCCAACAACGTGTCAATTAAGATAATAAAGTTTGTCAACAAAAATAAATATGTCCTTGAAATAAGTACCTACATAATAAATGTACATCCGAATTCATTCCCTAAATTAAGCAATAATGCTTGTGTTAATTAAAAATCAACCATTTAGATTTTTAGATATCGTTTTAGTGAACTTTAATTTGTGTTTATTATATATTTTTTAAATATATAATAAATATATTTTTTCACGTCATAAGTTTATTTTTACGGCGCTGGCTGATTTAGGTACTAATGACATAAATAACAATTAAGCACTACAAATAATAACACTCAATTATTATTATTATCATTATGCACTTCCTCAAAAGAATTATCAGATCAATGCGTAGATTGTAAATTATTTAATACTAGTTGCATGTACCACATGAGATCCAACTGTCGATAGCGATAGTAAGAATAAGTACCAAACTATAAACCCATAAATCCAAATTATTTAATATTTTAAGATAGGTATTTAGTTTTCTATACAACACATGTACCTAGGTATGTATGTTAAGATAGGATAGTATGGAGGTCAGTCCTTTGATCCTACCCAGAATATCGAAACAGCATGATGGTATGTATGTATATTTGGAGATTAGTATCAAATTATTAAGTCTTCTTAGATATAATGTATAGGTGACTGCCATAAAAATTGTATGAAGCGATGTCGTCACTAAATTCAATTTTTATAAAAATTGAGATTTACTTCTCCAATATGAATTTTTTATAGACAATTAAATAATTTAGTTGGGGTGTTTCGGCTTTTTTCGATATTTTTAAAACATTTGGAAATATAGGCAGTTAAACTCATAAATTCTCAAAAAAAAAATATTTTTCTTAATAAAAAATGTTTGAGAACGCCTGAAATTTAAAAAAAAAAACCCATTTGAGATTTTGTATTTGGCTATGTTTATACCAATTTTCAGCGTTCTAGCATTTATGGTTTCTGAGATATGTGGAAAAATAAACCAAAATTTCAAAAGTTGATAACCCCTGACTGAAACAAATATTCACAATTCTGAGTATAAAAGTTTTGTATGCCTATAACTTTTTATATATTCTGAAAATTTGGGCTCTGTAAATTCAGCGGATCAAAAGTTATAAGGGGGGGGGGACACACACACCCACACACACACACACACCCACACACACACACACACACACACACACACACAAAACTCACATAAAATGTTCTACTCCGAATTCTGAGTAAATCCATGTATTGGAACATATATGCTGCGAGGCCTCTAGTTGGTGTTATTAGCTTGCAAAAAGTCCACTACACCTTAGAAAATGTTCCTTCGTACACGCATCTTGGCTTAATATTCTCATGAACTAATCGACAGTTGGAAAACAAAATAAATGCAGCAAACGCATCATCAAGCTTTCAATTGGGAATAATTCCCAAGCTATATTACATTAATAGCTGTATTATGTACCTACACATTGTATTGTATATTTTCACTAACTCTGGGTAACTGGAAGAAATTGCCGTTTTGCAATAAATACACCAGTGTACAAATTATGCGTACAAGAAGATAAAATAAATATAATATATAACATCGAAGATTAATATTAATATCAAATATGGAATAAATTTTATAAACATAAATATTGGAGATGAATTTTCATTTTGTTGAAGGATGTTCCAGCTGGAGTTGGATGTATGAAATTTGATATAAATTTATAACTATTACAAGTTTATGTAAGTGCATAGATTGAGTATAGCGTGGCAGATGAGGAATAGGTATGAAAGAGGATAGAACTAGAGAATATTATTTAGGTACCTTTATTTGATACGGTCTTCATCCAAAGTCATGTAAGGTATGTACAATGAAATGTTGAAAGACACCTACCAAGAATTATTGTGGAACAAATGCAATTATTTTTACGAGGGTTTCTATGAATCAAAACAAACATTATGAAGGTAGGTACGTTGTATTTTATATCCGCAACGTCATAGGTACCATTTTAGATTTATGTTGGCAAAGGTTTTTTTTTATCGTCAGTAATTAAACTTTATGATCAATGAAAATAACTATCTAATATCAACATACATGAATAAAATGAAATGACTTAGTGCTCCAATCTAGTTTTTACTCCTCACTAACCCAAGGGGATATAGTGGGGAATTATAATTTCGCAATTTTTAAGGGTATTTTTTTAATTGCAGATTATCAACTAGTATTATGCAGAGATTGTATTCTGAAAGTTTCATCAAATGTATATGTGTTTGTGTGTGCTATGTGCTGTATGCTATGTACGGCGTGTTTATTTTACTTTATCGGTTATATTCGATTATTTTCAAATTTTGCAAATATATATCTAATACTCGCTTAGACCCCCTTAAATTTTGAAGGATATCTGAATAGTGTTTTTTTATTGACAATAATATCTCAATAGACACGAATTTGGGTTATTATAGAAGAACCAGGAACTCAGGCACCTACAGGGATTACGACCTGTCTTCGGCTGGTTTACGTGACTACTTAATGCGCTTGCGCAAAGTTCACCAATTAAACCTTTATTGAGTTCCCTTATCAATGTAATGTTAAAAAGTTCTATATATTTGAATAATGTGTAAACAATTCACCTGAATAATACGAAATTATACTATTACCATCTATGAGGTAACGAAGAAACCTTTTTCTTTGTAACGCCATCTATTGAGAAATTAATTTATTTGTAAGCAATGAAAGCAACAGTCCTTATAAATGAGGTGACTGTGTCTCGAACAGATGTGACCCCTGAACTGCGCCAGAAATATTATTTCATTTTTGGCTTGTTTACCTACTTTTACCAATTTGTATGTAAATACCTGTTGTTTTGTGATTGTTTACCTATATTTGTACCAAAGTGTACGTAAGTTCTTTGTTATTCTATAATATCCCAACTTCGTCTCTATTGAGATGTTACTGTCAATAAAAATATCATTTGACTCCCGACAGGGAAAAAAATCCAATGTTTGCGTATATGCAATTGAAAAATATATTATAAATGATCAAATGTGCTGATCTTCACGACCAACTCGAATGAGGTGCGACTTCGAAATTTTCGAGTTGTTTTCAATAATATCATGAATATTACTCAAGCATAAGTAGGCTGCTTCTATTTTAGAAGATGGCAAATAGTCATCTTCTCGCTCATCGTCTGTATCAGAGTCTGAACTCATAATATCGGCTTCAGTGGTCGGGGCAGGGACTGCAGACGACATGGGCAGGGGAGGAGGTTTTATGGAGGCAAGGAAGGAAGGGACGACAGAAGGACTAAAAGTACTAGTTCTATAGCTGGGAGGAGAGTCATTGGCGATTGCAGGCAGACTCAGACCATTGCCATCTATGAATGAAAAGCCACAGCAAAGTGATCGCGTAGTCCACCTGATGACAAGTCGTAAGCCCTGTAGGTGCCTTGATTTTCCCGATTCTCCCGATTCTTAATATTCCAACTTCGTCTCTATTTACAAAAAAACAAAATAAATTACATAAATATCTTTGACTACCTTCAGGGAAAAAATCCAATTGCGTATATGCAACTATAAAAAATATTCGTTTATTAGTATTAGTTTTTTTCCTCATTAATTGGATTATTTATTTTTATACTATGTCTTATTCTGATTCGTTTCAGAGTACGACAACGTCTGTAACCAATAGGCGACCGTGGATAAAATGATTTTATACGCGCTGAGACATAATAAGTCCCGTGTAAATGCAAGCAACTTTTTTACATTTCTCATGTACTACATTTCAGACGGATAAATTTGGAAGATTCAGAATAGGACATACCTACTATGTATTATATGATATTTTAAAAGATACTTACAGCTCGACGTTTGTATATATTATTCAATTAAAACATTACAGGTGATATAAAATTATATTAGCCACTGGGTGACAAAATATAATATTTGTGAGCGTAAATTTCAACATGGATACTTAGTCACATGCGCCTTGTCAAGCACGTGTTGATGGCATTTAATTTATTGATTACTGAACAAAATTAGACGGTCGAGATTGTGATAACATATGGATTGTTTATAGATTCGAAGTACCTGGATGACAATGTTATGATTCTAGTAACTGACTTAATGAGTCGGTTCATTGGCATTTGCAGATCTCATTTTCTTAAATGTACACAATTGTTGTTCTAGTTGATATAGGATTAAAGCTAGCTTCATGGGAATCATTTGCCATCGGACATAATTGCATTGAAGTCATATTACAAAACCAAACTAGTAGGTATGCAAAAAAATATATAAAACAAATAGTGCCAATAAGCTTAACTTATTTTATTTTTATTACAGTACCTTCGACTTATATATTTTGTATTAAATCTGGTTATAACACACACACATTATTTTACCATACTCCATATTTATATAGATATTTTATTTATATATATATATTTTTTTAAGATGTTTATTTTTTTAATAAAAAGTAATACATATTTATTTTCCCGCCAAACTGCAAAGCAGTTTTTTGCTATGGTTTTATGGTTTTTACATTGTTTTACATTTTTACATCGTTTACTTTTTACATTTTTACATTGTTAGTTGACTAATTTGTTATTTTGTTTATATAGAAACCCACTGATTACCTATGTAGTATGGTAAGTGGTATCTTTGGTCATATGAACCTATCTTCTTCTCCTTGTGTCATATCAGGTCTCCCCGACGTTGACGACCACCATAGAGAAAGCCTTCCTGTCCTGTGCAGTGCGAAACAGCTCCGCCATAGTTCTCATACCAGCCCCTTCCCGGATGTTTCGCATACAGGAAAGCTGCCTTCTTCTGACCCCTATTCGACTCTAAATCTTCCCTTTCATGGCAACCTGAAGGATGGCATATTTTTCACCTCTCAGAATATGGCCGAAGTACGACACTATACGGAGCTTGACATTGATGAATAATTCTTCGTTAGTGTTGGCTCTACGTAGTACTTCAGTGTTAATGACCATGTCAGTCCATGATATTCTCTGCATTCTGCGGTGGATCCACATTTCATATGCTTCAAGGCGGTTTATGATATTAACTTTGAGAGTCCACGCCTCCGCCCCATAAAGCAGAACTGACCATACATAACACTTGAGCATTCTTTGTCTCAGCTTTAAGTTGATATTTTTGTCGAGGAAAAGATTTTTCATTTTGTAAAATGCCGATCGGGCCGCTTCTATTCTGCATTTTATTTCAGTGTCAGGGTCTAGATTTTTAGAAATTATATAAGTACTTGAATTATTTTACCCATTTGATACTAACATCCGTAAGTTGGAGATTTGTATTTGGATGGTTATCTCGGCTAAAAATCATCATTTTTGTTTTCTTTATAATATTAATATTAAGTCCATAATTCAAATAAAATTGATTTTATTAAGTAGTTGTTGAATGTCTAAGGTTTTAAAAATATTACGATGACAAAATTGTGTTGACTTGGTTTTTATTCTTTTGAGATGGTTTGAAGTAGTGAGCCGCTTCTACAAAGAGAGGGGTCTGCGTGTTTACTCTAACTTGAAGATGACTTAAGGCGAAGATTCGCATGTCAACATCGTTCACTACAATGAAGATAATCGACCAATCGGCGGCAAACGAAGCTTTAGAAAAAACGATCCCCTCACCGCTACCGGGAACCAAACCCGCGTTAATACATATTATTTGAGAATCACACAGATTCACTGTCTTTAGTGATGAGCAAATATCTTGCCTTGGTCTTGCAAGACGAATACAATGAAAACGTCGGTCCCAGCAAGACCTAGACCAAGACCAGGGGCACAATACCAAGACCAGGTTTTGCAAGACGTAGAGTCTTGATGCATCTTGATGTATCTTGATGCAGATTCTTCTATAGTCTATATTATTCTATAAGTTGGTAGTAGTAGAAATAACATGTATGTATTTACCCCATACCTGCCACTTTGAATCAGTGCGGATCTATCGAGGATTTCAAAAAGAAAACCAAAGAATACATATTACACAAAAATCCTCGATGGTTGATCTAAGTGGTGGGCACGGGTTGTTCCGGACGATGTAGGGCCGAAAATTTAGTGTAGGTGTTATTTTTTTATTAGAAAATTTAGTATAAGATCACAGCCAAAAATCCCCGTAAAGGATTAGGCAAAATAAAACACTTTTATCCTATTTTTATTAACCATTAATAATAATAAAAAAAAGATGTAAAAACATAAAAACTAATAAATCCAAAACAAAGAAAATAAAACTTTTTAAAACAAATAATTATAGTGAGTATGATGTTGTAAACTACCTATGTACAACTGTACTTTGGAGAACTCAGCACCTAGCCTACGAATGATGACAAGCTTATAGTTTATTAAATATTTGATGGTAAACTATTATTTAGAGACCTTTATGGTTTAAACTATTTTGTGTACATGTCAATCTCGTTTTTGGAAGTCTAAAATCCTGACATCCTCTCATAGGGTAAGTGTGAACATTGATAATGAATAAGATATTTTTTTTTTTATTTTTTTTTTTATTTTATTTATTTTGGATATCCAACAGTACAGTAGAGCATAATGATATTAAATACAATGAAAAAAAAAAACAAGTAAATGTAGACTACAGTACATAATAATAGGACATCAAATCAAATAATTTTAAAAGCTTAACATACAATTTACGAAAAATGAGAAAAAAACAAAATTATAGGAACACACCTGAAACATACAGGGAATAGTACCGAGAGGATTGTATGTATTCTAGAATCATAACATGGGATTCTAACTCGCTTAAGGATCAACGAAGAAGGTGTTGCAACCATTATGGTGACACATAAATAATACATTCATGCATATACTAGAGAGTGGAATTTTGAGTTATGTTATCAGTGCAAAGTTGGCGCTTTATCGCAATTTTGAACGAGTGTAGAGATTGAGTATGAAAAAAGTCAATGTTATTGAGCAGGTTGTTAAAATTGGAGGTGGCCCGGTTAGTAAAGAAATTTTTCCTAAGATTAGTTTTAGAGTGTGAAATAGAAAAAGTAGGTTTTGATCTGACATTGCGGTTTGGAATGTGAAGTGAGATATTTTCTAATAAATTTGGACAATCAATGATGTTATGAAATAGTTTAAACAAAAATAGTGAGTCTGCAGTTATTCGTCTAGATGATAGTGATGGTAAATTAAATTTTGATTCAGCTAAGTACACGTTATTTATATGATTATGCGGGCCCATTAGTTCCCGACAGCCAGATTTATAGATGAGGTGTTTGAGGAAGCGTTTTTGTACACTATCCAGTCTATTTATGTACTTAAGATACATCGGGTTCCAAATTTGCGATCCGTACTCCAGATGACTTCTTACCATAGATGTATATAGAATTTTGAGGCATTCAATATTTGAAAAAGGTTTACAGTTCCTGATGATGAAGCCCAACATTTTATTGGCTTTTTTACTTATATTATTCATGTGATCGTCAAATGACAGTTTACTATCCATAATAATTCCTAGGTCTTTCACCGATTCTTTTCTAGGTATAGGGGAATTATTAAGTTTATAGGAAAAGAAGATTTTATTCTTTTTTTTTGTAAACGTGATAATTTGACATTTTTGTGGATTTAAGTTAAGAGAATTTATTTTACAGTATGTTTGAAGATGCTCTAGATCCTGTTGAAATTTACGGCAGTCTTGAACACTATTTATTTTTGTATAGAGCTTCATGTCATCTGCATATATTATTACTTTGACAAATTTGAAACAAGAGGTGATGTCGTTTACATATATATTAAAAAGGATAGGGGCCAGCAGTGTGCCCTGTGGAACGCCGCATGGAGTGGTAATCCAATTAGATGTATAGCCACCGGTCACAACTGCCTGAGATCTATTGCGGATATATGAAGTGAGCCATCTTAGAAGATCTCCATGGAAGCCAAATTTTTTTAATTTTTGAATTAAGATATGATGATTCAACAGATCAAACGCCTTGCTGTAATTTTTGTCATATATTTTACATAGAAGCATAATATTATTGCTCAGTTTGTAAACTAAGGTTAATGTGTTGTATAATATAGTGTATTGCTTTACTGTCATTGTTTTTATAATCATATTTCATTGTAATTACTGATTTTTCACTGAAAAATAAATGACCTTCAAGACTTAAAAGACCATGACTCAATTGATTTTGGTCTTGCATTTGCTCATCACTAACTATCGTCCGATATTTTGTACTTATACAGACACTTCATCTTTCGACACATTTGAACCACTCGAAACAAAATGATCAAGTGTTGTTGAATAATTATTAATATGGTCGCTACGGGATATTTATCGAATATTAACGTATTAAATAATTATTAATTTTTCTGAAAATTGAAAATTGTTTACGTTATCAGAGTGGCTCTTAAGTCTGAAAAATCTTTTGATGAGTGCTATTATAATTCATCTTCATGGTCAACCAACAAAATAATTCTAACCGTATTGTAATTATTATGTTTAAAGTAGGTACCTAACACATAATTTGGAGATCAAATCGAATGAGATAATGACCTTTGAAATGTGTTATATTAATTTAATATGCGTACATTGGAGAGAATACTTTTCGCTTAAATTGGAGAGAATACTTTTCTTGATGTTAAGAGGTGACTGCTGCCAACGTACCTATTTTTTTCAATTTGATATACCATCATTATTACTAAACGAATCATTTTGAAAAAAATAACCTAGTTAGTTTGGATATTAATAAAGAGAAATATACCTTAACTTTTTGATTATGTTCTGTATATATTCTTGAAGGAAAATAATAAGCATACCCCGATTTTAGACATTTATCTTAAATTTCTAAAAAAATATAAGGAATAGAGCAATATTTTTTTTCATAAATTAAAGAAGAACAAAATACCTGGAAAAATATGATATGACGTTGCATTAACGCATCAGGTTAAGTAAATAAACCAAAAAAACTTTTATTACGCAATGGCGCTGAATGGAAATTAAATGTTTTTAGGTTTATTTACTAAACCTGAAACATTAATGCAACATCACATCATATTTTTCTAGATATTTTTGTCTTCTTTAATTTAAAAAAAATATATATTACTCTAGGCCTTATAGTTTATTAAAAATATATGATAAACGTTGAAAATCGGGGTATGCCATTATTTTTCTACAAGAATTTATACAGAACATCATCAAAAAGTTAAGGTATATTTTTGTTTATTAATATCCAAACTATCTAAATAATTTTTTTCAAAACGATTTGATAAGAAATAATGATGGTATATGAAATTGAAAAATAGGTACGTTGGCAACAGTCCCCCCCTTAATAAATTAAAGAAAGATGTTCATAATATTACATAAGAAATATCGGAAATAAGTAGGTACATACATATGTAAGTATAAAAAATATCAGCAATGGGTAATGGATTAAATAAGATTTCAATATTTGACACATAATACAAGGACGTAGTATGCCAATATTAACCTGATAAAAATATCTTACCAAAAATTTAAAAGTTATAGTTAAATACGCAATCGATTGAAATATTTACAGCTGTTCAAAAAAGTTTTTGATATCAACGTACAGGTATCATTATATATTGTTTGGCGTCTTATGTTAACAATATTGTAGCAATAGGTCAATACTATGTGGGTACCATCAATAGAAAACCATAAAAATATGCATCCTTTATACACCGAACAACATAATATAAAATAACAAAACTTTAAGATCGGGAACTCATTGTTGATAAACAATAAAAAAGCCGAAAGGCAGTTTTATTGTACCTAACTCACCTACTTCAAATACGTGCAATAAAGCTTTGAGTGGATATAGAGCTTTTGAACGATTCTAAGAAGAACTCGGATCTTCCCACATTTATACGTAATATTCTTATGAAGCCTAAAGATGATGTAGCCATTATTTCACACTCGCGTCTCATAGACGTTGTTCTCTTTCAATGTAAGGTTATGGAACTTTACACTTCTGTAGTACCTACCTACCTTCTAATAAGGCAGCGAATCTGAAACATATATGTATGCATTTGGCATTTTGTAAAAAAAATCACATGTCCTTAGAAGACGTACGTACAAATCTTGTGCTACAGGGAGGTACCGAATGAAATCGATCAAGGCACGTTTCGAGCCCGGATTCACTGGATTGCTAGTGATTTATCTTTATATATTTAAATTTGATTTGACTGATTTATCTTTATATAATTAAATTTGTAAGTTTAATTTTAGAACTTAATAATGCCGAGCCACCTCGGCTAAAACGTACTGTCATTATAATCGCATTTTTGTGAAAAATATTTTGGTATATATTTGTTCAACTTTACATATAAAAAAGAATCAAATTATGTATAATAATGTTTTATTGTTTTGCAATAGTACGTACTTAAGGTATATTTTTATATATTTTAATTTCAATTTCTTATTAAAAAATGCCCTTTCATGGCGAAACGGTTATCCTTCTCATTAGAATTAATTAGATAAACTGTTAATCTTTTTTTATGAATTTTACCTATATAATTAATAAATAATAATAAACACTTCAGAGTTTATTGCTATATGGCAATTTCATTCAACTAAACAGTGTTCACAGCCCAGTGAAGCAATATTTGCGTGAGAAATATATTATTTTGGTAAATTTCTCTTCTGCTGGGGATCGAACCCAGAACGCCCGCACAGAAAATAAACAGCGTCACCAAATGTGCCACGGCGGTTGGAATAATTATGGAGTTACCCATAGAATTATAATTTATATATAATCTAAGGAGTTACCGTTAAACAACTCTGTCTCAATCACTTAGATTATAAAAGGTCGATAATTTGCTTTTTATATTTCTTGAAAACCTACATAAATGTAAAGGTGAAGCACAAAACTATATAATAATTATAAATAATAAAAGTAATTGATATATTTTTATATTATAGCGTTTTGAAAAAAAATGATGACCATCGTATTATTATTATATATATATATATATATATATATATATATATATATATATATATATATATATATATATATATATATATATATATATATATATATATATATATATATATATATATATATATATATATATATATATATATATATATATATATATATATATATATATATATATATATATATATATATATATATATATATATATATATATATATATATATATATATATATATATATATATATATATATATATATATATATATATATATATATATATATATATATATATATATATATATATATATATATATATATATATATATATATATATATATATATATATATATATATATATATATATATATATATATATATATATATATATATATATATATATATATACGGGGTCGAATTTCTGACTGACTTGTACCTACGTTTAACATCTCCCATATGACTTAATTACACCAATAAAATCGAAGATGTTGAAAAACAATATTATATGAAGGTAGGTACCAGGTTTGTTCTCGAAGATATACATAAACCTAAACATTGCAGGTATTTTAACAAATAAAACTTTTATTCTTGAAAGATAATTTAAATTTTCTGTATTGAAATATTTATTTATTTTTAGAAAAAAACCGTTGTGAGATAAATAAATAATAAATGATAATCTGGATAATTCCATAGATAATTCATAAATAAATGAATTAAAAACATGAAACTTTCTCGGTTCTCGCCTATGACGCGAACAAAGATAAAATACATATAATGTCAATTTTTGATTTTGGAAAATAAAACTACATGTGTTGCTCTAATTATTGTCGAGAAACGACATTTATGTATTTTTTTTCACAAAATTTTTATATTTTGTTTTCATCTAATACTAATGTCATAAATAATATCAAATCAAAAAAAAATATTTCATAATTCATTTTTTCAATAAGAATGATGACTTATTGAAAAAATGAATTATGAAATATGTATGTAAGTACCTAAAATTTAAATAAACAAAATACAATAACATAGGCCCGGTATTACAGTCGGCCCTCAACTCATTGAGTTTGTTAAACTGAAGATTAATGTTAAGGGGAGATTGAATCCATTTCCGTATTACAGTGCAATATGACATGTCAGTTACTAAATCTTCAATTATAGACATATTTTACTTTTTCTGTGGTTATTATCTGTCAAATTTTAAATAACCTCAAATAATACAAACTACAAAACGGGACGCTACGACTTCAAATACCTACTATTGTTTTACTATCTAACATGGTAAATTTAATTTTTTTCACCAAAATAATGCTTTAAATGCCCATGTTCGTTTCAATATGGCTGTCAGTTTGTTTTGTTGTGTGGCGCCACCGTCGATACAACTAACGCCTCTAGTGATAGAACACCGAAACTACATTCGTTGCCTTACGCCTCTAGTGATAGAAACTGAAACTACACGCGTTGCCTAGCAAATGACAGTTGACTCACCGTTAAGTACTTAATCCGCCAGAAACGTTGAGTTAAATATTTGTCATTTTTGTGACGTATTTGAGGGAAGATTAGGCCTAAACGGACACTGTAATACGCTATATTTTTGTAAAACTTGAGTTTAGCTCTTAAAATGAGACTGTAATACCGGCCCATAGAATTATAAGGTTACAATAATTAATCTTTAAATATATATTCATTTACATACTTACATAGCTACATACATATTACCCTGCACACTGAAATATTATTAGGTATGAGTAAATATTACATCACCACCGTATTACCAGATTGACATAAACACATACGGAAGAATTATATTTTTATAAAGATATTAATAAACACTTCCTTGCACCCTGCGCAAGTGGCAAATTTATTGCCATATGGCAATTTCTTCCAACTAACCAGTGTTTCCAGCCCAGAGAAGCAATATTAGCGTGAGAAATTAATTTAAATAAATTTCTCCTCTGCTGGGGATAATGATTATCCTGTTTCGCATTTTATTGAACGTCTCAAAGTTTTAATGTTTGCATATCACCAGGCGCTCGTTTTATTGACGCATTTTTTATTTTTGTTATTTTCTATGATACAATTTTGGTTCAAATTGTGAATGTAAGCCATCCAGAGACCTACTCGAACACACAATAACGTTCATCAAAATCAATGTAGCAGTTTAGGAAGAGTTCAGTAACATACACACGTATACAGAAACATTATTTATACATATAGATTTTTAATTTTTTTGAACCTGTGCGCATGTAGCGTAGCGAAAGAAAATTTGTATTTGCCAGAATGAAAAATTTCTTCCAACTAACCGGCGTATCCAGCGCAGATAAGTAATAATTGCTTAATATTTTTTTTCGAACCCACGACGCCAGCGTAGATATCAAACAACTAACCACTGTGCAGCGACCATTTTATTGAATTGTTTTTGGTCCTTTTGCTAACGCTACGTCCTACGTAGGCGATTCAAAGCGAACGCGATTGCGAAGCGATGCGGTGCGGATACAAGCGAATTCAATGCGATGCGGTGGGACGCGGCGGCTCTGTCCTACGTGTGCGCGAATCGTTCCCTCTGCCGCCAGCTACTGTCATGGATGTACGTATATAAAATTAGAGAAGTGAAACTAATATTGTGTACTTAGAGAGGCATATTTATGGTGAATATCACAATTTGTATGAAGAATTACGTGATCTTGAATTTGACATTCGTGCATATCAAAATTTGACATTCGTGCAAGCGAGAGAAAACTTTGTGTGTTTTGAACAACATCCTATTGTAAAATAGCAATAATAAATAAATGTGTTTACTTGTAGTCCCATTTATTTTTGCCAACTTCTAAAATTCGCGGTTCGATAATAATAATTCTTTTGTCCCATAATATGGGACGTTTATGGACAGAAATTAAAATTTCTGTTTCCGACATGTCAAAAAACAATGTCACCGCTATCAGTTCGCGCGAAAATATCAAACCAACTGATCCCGTTCGCTTCGCATCGAAACCTACTCGCGGTCGGTAACGTAGGACACCTCCATAGTTACCGACTGTTTGTTATTTTCGCGCCGCGCCGCGCCGCTTCGCATTCGCTTTGAATCGCCTACGTAGGACGTCGCGTTAGATTGATTTAGGTTCTTAAATATACTTAAATCGACGATTGCCGCAACGCATTGAAATTTCAATTGATTTTCGTACGACATATTGGATTCGATTTCAGCAGAGACTAGTGCAGCTGTTTCATTTTACATCATTGAGTGACATATGTACGTGATCATTTAAAGCGCATACGCAACGTTCACCAATTACGACTTTCTAATATATATACTTTTGTAATCAGATTATATTCAATCATTAATTAATTTTGTAATCAATAAAGTATATGTATATTTATACTATATATTAAAAAAAACCTATTGGTGATTTCAAATGTTTTTTCTGCATTACACAAATGTTGGTATAGATAGTTGCTATAGTTGATAGTTTTTTTCCTAGTAGCTGCTATATGTATAACTATTTTTAAACTTTTGGTATTTATTTTGCTAATAATAGGTAAAGAAACATTTTTTTATGATATCTTATGATAATTTCTATACATATTTTTTGTAATAGGTACCTATCTATATAAAAGCTGATAGATTTTCAGCTATCCATAGATTTTCATATAAAATACTAGATGGAGTACTCCGTACAATGAGTGAGTCTTGGTATATCACGCGATTGACAACGTCTTGGTTGGCAACATATTGCAGTTTTCCATACATTTCAACTCTTCCTGGTTAACTGTTCTCTAAATCTTAATGAACAAAGTGTTTTTTCGACAAATAAATACGAAAACAATTCATATACCTAAGTCGTTATTCTCTGTATAAAAACGATGTTGTCTGCCAACCTTGTTGTCAAAAGTCCCGTGGAAAAAATCCTCACTTCTATTCAAACAAAATTTGCTACCTGTGACATCTAGTATATTATATGAAAATTTATGGTTTTCCTTGGAAAAAAAATACACTTAAATATGCGATGAAAATATTATTCGTAATTTAAATTATAAAAAAGTAAACAAAGCGCACAGGTCTGAAAAGGTTATACGGCCGACGCCTTTATTTTGTGAATTTTACGATTCCTCAAGTATCCCCATCGCCTCGCCGCCGATATGCCGGCTATGTCCAATAAACTCCGTGGTGTTAACCAATAAAAACATTTATTATGAAACTTGAATCAATCCAACAAGTCAGCATCAATTAACTATTTCGAACAATAATCATATAGGTATGTACACCATCCAACGACCATATGCGAAAAACAATGTTTGTGTCGTAATTTGATTTGTTTCTTTATTATTTATGAAGTTTCGCCTCTGTGTATCAGTACACACCTTGATGTCAAATATATATATGTTTAAAACAGAACAATTATCCCATCCAGCAAGCTCTACTGAGGTAGGTAGGAATAATTGAATACCCTATTTTTTATTTCTTTATTTCCATTATGCAGCAAATTAATTCAACATTACTTAACTTAAATATTACAAAGATCACTAGGCGAAGCCTGCCCTGAGGTAAAACAAGCAATAATTATGCAATAGATTTTTTTTATATGAATTGTTATTAATTTCAAGGTAAAAATGAATTCAAAGCAAAACAAAGCATATATTCTGGAGTGGGAAGGCCTAGTGGTGAAGTACTCGGACTCGTAAAGAAAGAAGAAAGTATAAAAGATTTAACTCATATAAAACAAGTATATTTGTGAGGGTGAGGATGTGTTTGCATGTGTAAGAGGGCGATGTGGGGATATGTGTAAATAATGATGTATGAGGGCGTAAGAAATGAAAATATATACTGATAGTAAATATTGACTGATGAATTGCAATCAGACGCAAGGTCGGTATTCTAAATTTATTCTATAGATACTAACACGGGAGATGCTCAGGAGAACTTGCATCCCTGGTCCCTTTTGCACCCAGTCACAATAGAGTCACTCGTTTTACTCAACACCCAACAATATACATGAACCAATCTCAACACCCGTTCACAGCAAATCTTCAATATACATGAACAAATCGCTTCTCGAACTCTTTTACTAACACAGAAGCGCGGCTGTTGAACGATCTTCCTAATTCTATGTTTCCACCCTTCCATCTCTTACAACCCGGGTGTTTTAAAAAAATCCGAATTAATAATATCCTGAGCCAATTGTAAACCCTTCCCAACATTACGTAGTACGCTTTCTTTGGAAGAGCATAATGGATCCAAATCCAAATAGCTAGTATCCTTTACGTAGCCATGTTAAAAAATATTCTTATTTATTTCACACTAAACTTATTTATTTTTTCTGGAATACAGAGGAGTTGTATCTCTGTAATCCAGACTACCTGAGTGTAAGATGCCTCCCAGAGATCTCTTTTGAAACATGATGAAAAAAAAGCAAAATTTGTTTGAATCTCACAGTGGCATTTTTTTGCAATACTTTTGATAACAAGTAATAATTAGACGCCAAACGAAACTTCATTGTAAATAATAAACCCACACAAGACAGAAAAATGTAACAAAATATAATATGTATTATTTCTTTTTATAACAACCTGCGGTGGAAAAGTAATAATAAAATGTTAAGTTGTAATTAAGTCATTGTTAGTTTTTACACCGTCCGTTGCCTCATCTCAAGTGGTGATGTGTTAAACTTGAAATAATACAAAAGCGGTTTCATGCAGGTAAACACCCTTCTTCAGTTTGAAGTAGGTTCTTCTCGGAGGTACCTACCTACCTATCTACCAACCTTACTTACCTGTAATAGCAGTAAGATTCAAAAAAATATATTTCCAAGAAACGCTCAAGTAAAGCTATTACGAATATTGTTCTAGTTCATTTAATAAATTATTATTATATCTTTGAATGATTTTTTAAACGATTATTACGAAAAAAAATACAATACATACTCATGCCAGTGTATGTAAATATTTTTTTTGTGTAAAAGCGTACCAATTATGAATTTTACACTATCCACATTTAAATAATTTATCTGTTATTCCCCCACTACCACCCGTTCTGCTTATAGGGACCAATAACGGATCCTTGCAAAACTCTGAAAGAACTTATAAAGAAGAGTGGAGAACTCTTAAACCCTGCAGACACAGCACTTAATGTGCATGGTCCAACAATGAGGAATAATACACAAAGAAGAAATTCGAGTCGTCACATCGGGAGGAAATAAAATTGACTAACAAAAGACCTTATATTACTTTAGTATATAAGGTCTTTGCGACTAACTAACTGCGAATAGCTCAAAGAAAAATAAAAATAATAATGTTGGCCATTGAACTAGAAAACAGGAAGAGGAATGATTGGATACGCAGTCAGACCAAATTTTCCGACGTGGTTGAGATAATAGCGGTGCAAAAGTGGAGACGGGCAGGACACATAACAACAAGAATGAAAGACAATAGATGGACGAAAAGACTGGTGGAGTGGAGACCGAGAGGCGATAAGAGACCACAAGGGCGGCAACCTAATGACGAATGGACGACATCAAAAAATTCGGTGGGCATCAGTGGATAAGTATCGCAAAAGAACGGAAAGAATGGAGAAGGAGACGGGTGGCCTATTTCCTGCAGTGGACAAACACGGACTGATGATGACTCTTGAAACATATGATTCAAAAACCATAATTCTGTTTAGAAAAGCGAGAATATAGATTTTTTTTTAAATGAAGCCTTTTTTATCGTGATGCGCAAATACTACCATAGTTCAACATCATCATCAGCCATTCTGCGTCCAGAATTGAATATCCTTCCTCTTTTATCTCTTCTTCCGGTCCTCCTTTTCCTGGGCTCTCCGCATCCAATCACTCTCTGCCACTCCTTTGATGCAATCTAATCTTTTCTCTCTTTCCCTGTCTCGTCCGCCACTCCAAGAATCGCTGGGTTCACTTTCCACCTATTTGTGAGTTATCATTTCACAATTATTTCAGTATTTTAATAAAATTAAAAATAATAATTTGGCTATTTAAGAAAGGCAGAGAAGAGAGCGAAAGATTATTACACATAATGAACTGAACAAATATCTTTTAGAATTTATACAACCTTCTAACTGGAATAGATCAAAAGAAACTTTATACAAACTGACAGGAATTAAACACTAAACAACTAGTATAAAAGCATTGGCCTAGTGGAGTGTCGTATCCAGAATTCTCTACAAAAACAATACAGTTATGGCATGTAAATATAATGATTTATTCAATGCATTTTATAAAAATAATTGTATACAAATAATGAAAAAATATAAATAATATAAATCTTTATATGACGCCAATGACTTATCAACATTTCATATATTTAAATGTTTTTCTAATTGTTACCTTACTAAAGTTTTTGTAGGATTGTAGGATTATTTATTACTTTCTGGATTTTGCAGTAAATGAATAAATAATTTAAAAAGCGATTTTTTTGCACTAATTTCTTAGCTTATATGACCTAGAATGTGTATTGGTTTCAAGTTTCAACGTCAATATTTTTGTACTTAAACTATGTAAATTTAGTAACTAAATTTTATTAATTTAAAAAAAAAATATGGTAATCTATTTTTAAATTGATTTTTGCGAATAAAATATAAAAATACGGATATTTTAGTAAGTATATACCTACCTAAATCATCAAATATTATGTTGGGACGGTTGGGACATTGTCATAAGCGCCTATGATGAATAGCCGCACAAGTCAAGAAAGCCGTCAGGCGGTTGTCTACAATGAAAAGTTAACAGTATCGAGTTACAGGCGTCATTTTGCACGGATTATTAATTATACACTTTTGATAAATGACCGGAAAAAGTACATCCTCCTGAGGTGTACGATCAATCCCTGCAATCACCAATAATCCGTTATGGTTTTTAAAAGGCAAAGATGACCCATAGAATGGTGATATTATTTATAGTTGTATATTTATTTATTTTAATATACACGGCTTCACGCCATTATACAAGTACACATATAAAAACATTTAAAAATTACAACAAAAAACCAACAACTCCTAAATATTTTTTTCTTTTAGTACATAGATACACAATACACGATTCAATATCAACACAAATTACAATTAGGACACAATTTAATTAATAAAGATAATAAAAATCAACAAAACAATGAAAACACATTTCGGGTATAACATTCTTAAGTAACAATAAAATTATTTATTTATCTTTTTGTACATAATATAAACAATTACATTGCTTACTGGCAGGATTACTGCTATCAGGCAATTTCTTCCAACCAACCAGATTACAAAAATTACAAAGTAAGAAAAAATTGTATATGTACATCTACAAAAGAATGCAAGAAAAAAAAAGAAAATATACATTACACTTAGATAACAATTAAAACAAGAAAAAAAAAACAAAAATCTACATGGAAAGAACAAGGAGAGGAAATCGGGATCAGGTGTTTAGGGATAAATATTACTTCTTTAGTTTTTTTCTTGAAAATGCAAAGTGAGTTACACGACACAATATCCGGAATTGGACATCACAAATATGATTGTCCAACATTACTCGCTTATACATAGCTAGGGAATGTGAAAAAATGTCAGTTATATTACCATATTTATATCCCAATCTAAACAGGAACTTGCGTTTCTAAACCGTGTGCATTTGGAGGTCACGTGCCTTGAAATCAACAGGATTTTTTAAGTGCATTAGCACAACAAACTAGTGCCTGATTCGAGGCGGTACTTGCCTCCTAATCTACACGGAAAGGTAAATACGCGCCCAGGAGTAGCAACACACCACCCACCACTACAGAGGCCTTTCTTCATTTCTCCATGGCAAATCTACCAAAAAAAGTAGGTACCAATATGACATTTTTTATTACAATTACAGTCATATCTTAAAACCTTTTTTTTCTGTTTAATAATAGGTAAATCGTACGTTTTCTTATTAATGTTAATTTTTTTATCAAAAGTATATAAAAAAACTTATATCCGGTCTGTGACAAAATTGTCACCAAATATACAACCACACTGAGAGAAAATAGGTACTATTACTTAAAAAAACAAGAGAAAATATTATTATTATGTTATGTTATGTTATGTTATGTTATGTTATGTTATGTTATGTTATGTTATGTTATGTTATGTTATGTTATGTTATGTTATGTTATGTTATGTTATGTTATGTTATGTTATGTTATGTTATGTTATGTTATGTTATGTTATGTTATGTTATGTTATGTTATGTTATGTTATGTTATGTTATGTTATGTTATGTTATGTTATGTTATGTTATGTTATGTTATGTTATGTTATGTTATGTTATGTTATGTTATGTTATGTTATGCTATGTTATGTTATGTTATGTGATGAAAAAGATTATTACAGAATGAAAAAGTAAAGAACTTACAAATTGCAATTTTTTTAAAGTATGGCAAAGAAAATTTTGCTACAGTTTCGTTTAAAAACTTATATTTTTATAACAATGCACTTTTTTACTATACCTATATACAACCGAACTGAAAATATTATAGGAATTTTCCAATTTCTTAGGTATGTACTATTTTATAGGTATAGGTCGCGTACTAGGTAAAGGGACTAGGAAAGCATAAGGTTTAAGAGGGAAACTATAAATATAGCATTTATTGCTAGCAAACGTGCAAAAATATCTTGTAACTATTCTGATATCCTGATACACTACATGCAGATATACAAACCTTCTTGTGTGCAAGTGAAGATATTTTAAAACTGGTTTCTATGTATATATGCACTTAAATATTGTATTACCTACCTACTAATACAAGTGTTTAGCGTGTAGGTAATTACGCGTATATTACCTATATAAGTATTATCCATATGAGTTTTATTTTTATTGCAATGAAATATAAACTTAAATAGAAATAAGAAACGATTAATACATACGTATAAAGTACAAACATGGTCTGTTTTTGATATCTTTTAAGTGGGTCAGAATTTTAATTTTTTTATACAATAAATACAGTAGATATTTTTTTCTGTCAAGACCACAAGCATTTTTCGCTTAATTTAGGAAATAAATTGCTATGTAGGTAAAATCAAATATTAATACCTATTACCTATTCCTTATAACGATGATTTCACCTTGTATTTTTATATATTTTTAGTTGAAAAGTTATACAATACACGCTATTGCAATCGCTAAAATCATATGTTCAAATCACTAAAAATATTATACTGATCATTTAGCTTTGATTGATAAAAAATTCTTTTTGACTACAATTAAATTATTAAGTACACACTTCGCACTCTAGCCATCTTATTCTTCGCTAACCATTCCTTCGTCCAGTAATGGACATAGGCCTTCGCTTCCACAGGACTTCCACGGCTCTATTAAACCATACTCGTGCATATTGCTGTGACTCGACATCTTAATATAATACCTATGTACATACAAACATACATAATATGAGCATACGTAAAACCATGTGTATGTATAATTTCTTGCTCCTAGACTTTACAATAAAATATTACCTGACATAGAACACAATATCTCACGCGACGAAACAAACTTCAAAAAAACTGGTAATTGACTGGCTGAAAAGAAATGGCAGAATACAATCTGCTCATGTCCTGTAAAATATCCTTACATAGTCCACTGCTCTGTGCCTTCATAACCCGAGAAACTGTACCATAGCTTTGTGCCATCCATCATTTATATGAGAGAAAATAACTAAGAGATCACCATGTATTATTCTAATTGTTTTTCTTTTCTGTTTATGTTTAATTATTTTGCATTCAAAAACTTGTAACCTAAAACAGAACAGAAAAGACTTGTGTAGTGAGGCAGCAAATTTCCAAATTGGTACAATTGTACATAGTATGTTTATAATAAGTCATTTTAAAATATAGTTATTTTTATGCTATTAATATATATATATATATATATATATATATATATATATATATATATATATATATATATATATATATATATATATATATATATATATATATATATATATATATATATATATATATATATATATATATATATATATATATATATATATATATATATATATATATATATATATATATATATATATATATATATATATATATATATATATATATATATATATATATATATATATATATATATATATATATATATATATATATATATATATATATATATATATATATATATATATATATATATATATATATATATATATATATATATATATATATATATATATATATATATATATATATATATATATATATATATATATATATATATATATATATATATATATATATATATATATATATATATATATATATAGTGTCACGTTACGTTATAAATACTGGCTAGGAATTAGATAAAATTAAATAATTTATATTTTTTTTTAAAACTGACACACTGAGTTATTTTGCAAACTAGCAACATTTATCATTTGACCGCTTAAATAGGATTGTCATTCCGAAAAGGCGCTTTTTCTTAATAAAATTGTTGTGTTAACGAGTCACAGCCATTTATAAGATGGCGGGTGACGTTATTTAATTAAAAATAGTGAAACGGGAAAATGGGTAAGTCCTTTCGATATTTTATTACATTCAATATTTGTGGTAGATCGTGAATTGATACAGTTTGTAAACGTAAATCATTCTTCTTTTCATAGGAAAGTCTAATGTCAGATTTCCCATTATTCTCACCCGTTTATATTTCTTGTCCTGTCCTTCGTCTTTTCAAGTCAATTTGATTAACGTACCACGTTTATTTCGTCCTGTTTCGTTCATGTTTTGTATTGGTACTTGACATCTTGTTTGAACATCTATAATTTATCATGAGACGACTCATATTGATTGTATATCAATTTTTATCGACGAGAATGTGACCATGGGAAATAAAACTTATGAAAAGTTCTATTAAAGATGACTGTGAAAAGAAAATTATAAATTTGGATTTTAACAGAGGATTTACTTGAGGGATGACATTGAGAGGATTGATTTCATGTTAATCTATCCAAAAAGGAAATATTTAGAAGATTCGACGTGATATTGAAGTTTGGATTGTTCATATGATGATACCATTCACTAGGAAGAAACTCTGTACTAATTGATTACCACAATATGGATTTCAGAATATTAAAAACTCATTCACACTTCATTCATCTCTGAAGGGGTGAATTTTGATGTATAAAGTTCACCGTATGAAGTGATGATGATGATGATGATGTGATGATGATGTGATGATGATGTGATGATGATGATGACGTGATATGATGATGATGATGATGATGATGACGTCCTTGACTCATGCTGGATTTCTTTATTTGTTGTATTTGAAATTAATAAATTATAACATTTAATAGGATTTAGATTGAGACGAGCGTAGGTAGAATGATTTTATTTTTGATTGTCTATCGGTGAATTATCAATTTGCGATTAACTTAATATCAATTCTCATACTTATTATTAGTTCGGTTTATTTAACATTCCAATATAAAGAGAATTCTCTTTTGACGATTTAAATCTTTTGATATTTTATATTTTCAAGTAATTTACATTCTTAATTTTACTTATATTATTTAAGAGTTAACAACCTTAATATTTTAGTTAGTCTTCATATCTTTATTTAAATTATAATAAATTCATTCATGAGATTGAAACTAATAAACTTGTACAATACTTAATATTAAAAATAAATGTTAATTTGTTTTTAAAAACTTTGACTTTATCTCAAGAATCCTTGCTTGCAACAAATCTATTTCTTTAAATTTGATCTTAATTATTAATATAATATTTTTTTATAAAATTATTTTATTTCTTATTTGGTCTCATTCAAGTTTATGACGAGATAGAACCCCTGAGAGTCATTGTAAGCACTAGTTATGACAGCAGAGACTTTTGCTTTTCTATCACTGAGCTACTGGTGAACGATGACAGTGGAGATGGATCCTGTAATAGATCAGGCTCTCCAAAACCACTGCCTCGCAAATGGCGCCCAACGTGGGGCGCGGATTATAAGGAATTGATAATACCATCATTTAAATTAGACGTGGTGGCCGTTTAAAAGTCATTGGAGAAGGGAGGTCCTGTAGGGACGAGTCTTACACCTTGTTAAGCTTGTTTTCCCGTTTTCAAATGTGAGTAGGTCGTGTGAGGATGGGTTCTGTGTTTTGTTAAGCTTGTTTCCCCGCTATCTCACATGTTCATGTGTGGACAGGTCTTACGTTTTGTTGTTAAGCTTGTTTCCCGCTGACGGTGTAGATAGGTTGTGTGTGTGGACAAGTCTTACGTTTTTTCAGGCTTATTTCTCCGTTACTTTACATTTTTGGGGTCAGGTCTTACGCTTTGTTAAGCTTGTTTTCCAATAGCAAACCCTCTCTCAGTGGTGTGCATATCGCGTATACGTGGAGATTCAATAATCATGTCGAGTCATAAATTTGAAATGTGACCTGGCGCCCATATTAAAATCTTGTTGCTTGGTTCTTGAGGAAAGACGTGTTAATTAGATTATATTAGGAAGATATAAATTGGTACGATAGGAAGATTCCCAGTCCTTGTCCATTCCTAAACCTTAAAATCTGACAGAGAAGCTAACGAGAGATGTCATACATTGAAGACTACCATGAATTGGCTTACGAGGAAATCTTCAATTGAAAGGACGACGAAAGTATAGTAAAATTTATTCATCTCATCGATTCTACATATGAGCTAAGTATTCATATTAATTTTTTTCATTGTGATTCCTGAATAATCAAAATTCATAATTTAAATTGTTTTCTTTCAGCATTGAATTTTATTGTTCTCAAAAAGTGCAAAAAAAAAAATATTTTATTGATAAATTTATAATCAATATAAAAAATGTTACAATTTGATACCTAAAGTACATATTTTTATTTGCAAAATTAATTTGCTTAGCAACAAAAATAATTAATTTTTAGTTACTGTGTGAAAAAAGTATTGTTATAGAAAAATATTTTATTACTGTGAGGGTGAATAATTTTTTTCTTGAGGACAGATATAGTTTGATCTTCGCGTTGAATAGTTCACTAATTTATATTTTTCCTGTTTAAAATTTTGAAAGTTAACTTTGAAGTGATTTTAATTTGAAATTTATATTGCTTTGTTGTTTTTCATTTAGAAAGCATTATTAAATAAATATTGATAAAAGTCTTTACAGTTTTCTTAGCTGTTTTATTTAATTTAAAATTGTAAATTCAGTTTTAGTTATTTAAAGTATTTTGAGTGTGTGTGATACTGGGAGAAGATAGTTGTTATTAAATGTTTTACATTTATTTTAAAAGAAAATTAATAATTTTTCAGAATTTCTTCTTGAAAGCCGACGAAGTTTATTGATATTTATATTAGGATGAATAGTGATTGCCGTTTCGGAAACAAATTGAACCATTTTATTATAAAACGAATAAATATATTCTATTGGTGAGTACAATATTTAAAAATTGTCGTTTCATTACATTTAGAGAAAATTATTGCTTTGTATTTTTCAAACATAAACATTTTTCAGTTTTAAATTTGAATCGTAAAGATAATTTATTAAAAATTAAATAGTATTACTATTGAACATTGAAGTTTGCTGTTAGTGTTGATGTAGAATGATTTATTAAGTTATTAAATAAAAGTAGTTTCTCGGTTTGATAAGAAAATTTCATTTGGTGGACATCTATTGTTGAACTTTATAACAAAATTTTTTAGTCGAGACTCAAACCATTTCGCATTGATTTTTCTATTGACCTATTTTACAAATAATTCCTGTTTTCACCGCAAGATACCGGGAGGAGTGATTAAACTGTTTTGACATTTCCAAATGTCATGGATTTCAACTTTCATAACTTCGGAAATATTGAATTTTTATGATTTGGAGTTGTAAATACGTTTTGATTCAAATTGAAATACAACTTCGTTGTGATTTTAAAGTCAGTGGCTATAGTAAACCATTTTTTTTTATATAATTTCGTGTTAAAATTCATCAACTGTCGTGATATGTCAAATTCATTTTCAAGTTGAAACATCGTAATCACAAGTGATTTTATGACTTTTAAAAGGTTTAATTCCAAGTGAATATTTAATTATATTGTTGTAAAATTGTGTTTTGTATCGATTTGGTTTATATTTGGTGTTATTTATTATCAAATATCGTCTTAAATACAACATATAATTTGACGTTTAAAGGTTATGTTTTACGATCTCATATATTTGAGAAGTTTAAAAAAATTGATTAATATTGTGCAGTTCTTGTTAGAATATTGAGATTCTTTAGTTTTGTTTTCATTGATAAAGAAAATAGTGAATAAAAACTTCATTTTATATCAGTTTTCATATAGTAAATTTTTTGTATTTCCGAGTGATCATAATATTAGAGGATTAACTTATAGAATTTTACGATTCAATTAATATTATTCAATATGAAAAATATTCTAAATTCAGTTTTGAAATCGGTTGTTGTTTTGAAGAATCATTTGAAATTGCTTAATGTCAAACTTTATAATTTACAAATTCAAGTATTGTCTATACACGATTATGTATCGTCAAATATAATCATCTTATTACAATGGTATAGAAAGAAAAAAGTTGAAAGAGTTCAAGTTATTTTGTTTAGAATATCCACGGAGTTGCATAAATATTTGATAGGAGAAGAATTCATCACAAGTTTAAAATTTTTGATTTTGTATTTGAAAAGAATTATCATAATCAAAATTGTTAGTTTTATTTTCAATTAAATTAATAACTTGATGTATGGAGATAAAATCAATAATAACATTTCACCATTGCTTTATTCTTTGATTTAACTAGATTTGAAGGGGATTAGAAATTTTAATATTTTCGCGCTAGGTTGGGAATTGGATTTTAATGTTAATTTATTTATTTACAGAAGGGTGCTCCGGTCTAGAAAGGCACTAGGTGGTAACCTGTCGCCTGTTCCCCAAATCCAACGCGAAATGATGTCGCGTGTGTACTCGATCCTGCCGTGCGTAACTCGGTAATTAGTTGCAAGCTAATTAAAGAACGTTACACAGCAGAATGAGGTACCCACGCCACACCATAAAACATTTATAAATTTATCATATGAAATATAAATTAATTGATATTACAGACAGGTATTAAAATAGTTTGAATTTGACTTACGTGTTTATTTGATAGTTTGACTCTAATTATAATTCAAGATTGGTATATACTTCAATAATTGACTATTAAATAATTTAAATAAAATAGATCGATGAATGCGCGGAATCGAAATGTGAGTCGAGCAGAGTGACGATCTACCGCTGGCCTTGGTTAAACTGAACGACGGGAACGCGATGTGCAGGATCTTAAATAGCCGGCTGACGTCCCCCTACTCCTTGAAGTGGGTGGTCAACTCGGCTGGTTGCACCCGCTACATCACCCCCCTGCCAGCTGGATAGCGCCACCCTGGTCCGTTCCTCAGCATTTCCTCTGATTGTCTGTAACAATGACATGTGTTTTTTTTTTTAAATACAAAGAAATTTTATATTGGTTACCTGAAATGGCATTACATATATATATAGCAGTTTATTTTACTAATAAAAATTTAGAGGTCATATATTTATCATGTTCTTATTTCTATACTTATACATTTCTAAAAAAAATATTGTTTATATTAACTTGTTCAATGTACTTTTTTATATGTACTGTAATTTGAACAAGAAGATAAAATTACAATTAAATTTACATTTCTATACAGCATTTTCTTAGTATACAGCATTTTCTTATTATACAGCATTTTCTTAGTATACAGCATTTTCTTATTATACAGCATTTTCTTATTTTGATTTGGTCAAGTTGGAATTTTATAAGGTTTTATATTCAAATATTAGTTGCATATTGACCAAATTTTTTATCTATATTGAATACATATTACAATTACACAAAAATTAAAAATAGAAATTATTCAGGTTATAAAAATGATTAAAAATTACTCAGCTTAGAAATATTTGTAGCTGGTGAATCGCTCCGGGAAATATACTCGTCTTCCGGCTCTAGTGGTTGTATGTGGTTGCCGTTCTGGGGTGGCATCTGGAGTGTCATCTGAAGTGTCATCTGAAGTGTCGTCTGGCGTAGTGGCTTGGTGCGTCTGTGGCGTGGACGTCCATCTCTGTTCTGTAGAGGTGGTGTGTCTACTGCTTGGTTCTACGCCGTAGTCTGTGTTCTCGTTCAGGAAGAATGCTGGTTTGAGTCTGTCCAATGATACTTGTTTGTTTTTACCATTAATTGTGATGGTAGCCGTTTTGTCATCCTTCTTTATTAACAAGTATGGTCCGTCATATGGTTTTTGTAGAGGTCGTCTCACAGCATCATGTCTTAAGAAGACATATTTGGTGTTTGCCATTTGTTTGTGCACAAATGTTTTTTTTCTCCCGTGATTTGCTATTGGGATAGGTCGGATTTCTGACATTGTTTGCTGTAGTTTATGTCCATAGGTGTTTTGCTCCTCAGGTGGTCCATCTTCGAAGAAGTCTCCGGGGAGTCTGAGGGTTGTTCCGTATGTCATCTCTGCTGGTGTATAGTCTGACCCCTCCTTGATTACGGTTCGTAGTCCTAGGAGTGTCAGTGGTAATGTCGTCGACCATGATATGTTTCCTGCGGCCATTAGTGATGTTTTTAATGAGCGGTGCCAACGTTCGATCATCCCATTCGATTGTGGGTGGTATGCAGTCGTTCTGTTATGTATTATTCCGAGCTTATTCATCAGTTTATTGAATAGTGAGCTTTCGAATTGTCGGCCTTGATCGGTCGTGATTGAATTCGGGACGCCAAATCTTGCTATCCAATTATACATGAGAGCGTCTGCAACGGTTTCTGCAGACATGTCTTTTAATGGGATCGCTTCGGGCCATCTTGTGTAGCGATCAATTATCGTCAGCAGGTATATGTAGTCTCTGGATGGAGTTAGCGGTCCCACCAGGTCTATGTGTATATTCTTGAACCTTCCATCTGCTGGTTTGTATTGTTTCAAAGGTGTTACAGTGTGGCGATGAATTTTCGAAGTTTGGCATTCGATGCAGTTGTTCACGACATTTTTTACTGTTTTGTCAATGTTGGGCCAAATATATTTATGTTTTAATAACTTTGCTGTTGTTTTTACTCCGGGGTGACTTAATTTATGTACTGATATTATTACTTCTTCTCGCATTGTGATTGGTACATATGGTCGTAACGTGTTGGTTGAGATGTCACACCATAACATTTTGTTAGTGTTAGGTATTGAGATTTTCTTTAGTGATAGAGATGAATTTTCCTGCATTTTCTTGAGCTCTTTGTCTGTGAGTTGTTCTCTTGCCATTTTAATATAGTCGATGTTTGATGTTATTTCTATCTCTTCGATTCTTGATAGAGTATCTGCGACTATGTTTTCTTCGCCTGATATGTGTTTGATGCGCGTGGTGAATTGACTTATATAATCCAGCTGTCTTTCTTGTCTAGGAGAGTTGAGCTTGATTTTATTAAAGGCGAAAATTAACGGTTTGTGGTCGGTGATTATTACAAAGTTTCTTCCTTCTATTTGTGGTCTGAAATATTTAATCGCCTCGTAGATGGCGGTGAGTTCTCGGTCATACGTACTGTACTTTTCTTGTGCGCTATTAAATTTTCTGGAGAAAAATGATATAGGTTGCCAGCTGTTATCCGTTTTTTGTTGAAGTGCTGCGCCCATGGCGTGATCTGATGCGTCGACCATTATTGCTATCTCTGCCGAGGAGTTTATGTGTACGAGTAGTGCGGCTTGTGTCAAATCTTGCTTACATTTGTCGAACGCTTTTTTTAATTCAGTTGTCCATTGTAGTTTTCTTTTGTCATTTTTGGTGTACCCTTTTAATTGATCGAATAATATTTTTTGCGTTTCGGCTGCGTTTGGCAAAAATTTTCTATAAAAATTTAGCATGCCCATGAAACGTCGGAGTCCTTTTGCGTCCTTTGGGGGTTCAATTTTTATTATTGCTTCCACTTTTTCTGGTATTGGTGTACTTCCGTTTTTGTTGATTCGGTAACCCAAAAAGTGTACTTCTTCTACGCCGAATTTGCATTTATCCTGGTTGATAATTAATCCGTTTTCGGATAATCTTTCGAAAAGTTTGTCGAGATGCTTCTCATGCTCGTTTATGTTTCTGGAGGCGACCAGAATGTCATCAATGTACGTGAAGACGTATTCTAGGTCCCTTGTTATGTTATGTATATGTCGTTGAAATGTTTGTGCGGCGTTGGACAGTCCTGGTGGCATTTTCGTGAATTCATACAGTCCAAATGGCGTTAGTAGGGCGGTTTTTTGGATGTCTTCTTCTTCCATGTTTATTTGGTTATATGCTCTTGAGAGGTCTATTTTAGTGAATATTTTTGCATCGTGTAGTTTATGTGAGAAGTCTTGAAGTTGTGGAATCGGGTACTTGTCCGGTTTTGTTATTGAATTTAGGCGTCGGTAATCTCCACACATTCTATAATTTCCATCTGGTTTTTTTACCATATGCAAAGGGCTTGACCAATTGCTTTTCGAAGGGCGACATATTCCCTGTTCGATCATATATGCGAATTCCTTTTTTGCTATTTCTAATTGTAATGGGTTGAGCCTTCTCATTTTGGTTGTGACGGGTGGTCCTCTGGTTTGAATGTGATGAGTAATATTTGTTTTTGATCCTTTTTGTGCCATATCTGCTCTTGTTAAACTTGGGTATTTTCGTATAATTTTTTGGAATTTTGATGTTGACTGTACCGTTGCTATGTCTATAACACTTGTTCTATAGACGGTTCCTTTGCTTGTCAACCCTGTTTTTTTATCAATGAGTAATTTTCTTTTTAAGTCCACCAATATATCATAATTGGTTAAGAAATCTGCCCCTATGATCGGCTTGGTTACGTCGGCGACTATAAATTTCCATTTGTGGTTCCGGCGTAATCCGAGATTTAAATTGATAATTCGGTGTCCATATGAAGGTATTATTGTTCCATTTGCTGCGTAAATAGGAGTGATGATACTGTCTGTAGCGATGGTTGCCTTGTCGTTTTTTAGGTATCTTGGTATGATGCTTATTTCGGCTCCTGTGTCGATAAGGTATTGCACGCCCGTGATTATATCTGGTAGAAAGAGACGATGCTTCATTTGCGACGGTGTTGTCTCACACACCTGTCGCATTTTTAGTTTTCCGGATGGTTATAGGTGCAAGGCTGTCGACAGTATTTTGCTTGACTTCCATATTTTTGATGTGGTATACATATATCCAGCGGCTTGACGTTATCGTTATTATTATTACGCGTTTGCTGGTAGTTGTTATTATTATTATTATTTGACATTTGTTGGAAGTTATTGTTATTATAATTTTATTTAAAATTGCGTTTGTTTTGCCGATTATAATTATTATTATTATTATATTTTTGATATCTATTTGGGCTTGTGGATCTTGATCTTGAATGGTCGCGTTGATTATTTCTGTAGAATGGTCTTGATTGCCTCTGTTGAATTTCAAGTCCTATTATTTTGTCGGTTAGCATTTGTATTTGTTGCTGCATTGTACAAAGTAGGTTTACTGTGCTTTGGTTGCTTGTTGCTGAGTTGCTCAATGAAGAAGTTGATGGTAGGTTTACTGCTTGAACGTCAGTTCTACTGTTGACTTCCATTATTCTGTCTGCTGTTGTGGCTAGTACTGTGACGTCATCTGTATTAATGGCTGAAATTATTTCTTGTATACGATGAGGTAGTCGTTCTATCCATAATCTTGTAATTAGCGTGTTGTTATTTAATGTTGGTCCAGCTAGGCTTTTCATCCTTCGCAATAGTTCTGATGGTGTCTTGTCTCCTAACTGTATTCCATGGAGTAATTGCGTGAGTCTTCTCTCTTCAGACTCTTGTAGACGGTTCAGAAGTGTGAGTTTGAGGTTTTTGTATTTATCCATACTTGGCGGAAATTGTATGACGTCGGCGACGCATGACATGGTTTCTGGATCTAATGCGGCTAATACATGATTATATTTGGATTCATCCTTAGTTATTCTTGCGTTTGAAAATTGGGCTTCTATGGTGAAAAACCATAATTGTATCTGATGTCTCCATACGCTTGGCAATTTGATGTTTGTTGAATAAATTTCAGTTGCTTGGTCTTGTGACGATTGTTCTGTATTTTCTTTGTCCATGATGTTCATTTTATCGTATAACATTTGATGTGAGTTACATATATTCTTCAAGTTGTATTACAGTTTATAAATATAAAAAAATAAAAAAAATATTATAAGTTATAAATGTGTTTTTTTTAATGGTTTATAACAATTAGGGATAACATACTATTACTGCGTATGTTTTACTGCGTAGGGTTCAGTCTAACCAGGTCCAATAACCGAAATAATTATTATTCAATAAAATTTTAATCTCTGTCTACTAGATAATTGTTATTGAACGAATATTATAATTTGTTCCTGATAACAGATTATCGTTTGTTACACAAAAAAATTATTATCACAAATTAAAAATCGACAAAATTGCAACAGAGCTGGGGCTTTACCAGTTTTACACACTATTTTACAAATATTATCTTTACACAACAAATATACCTGTTCTGCACGCTCGGTGGTCACCAGTTTTCGCGCTAGGTTGGGAATTGGATTTTAATGTTAATTTATTTATTTACAGAAGGGTGCTCCGGTCTAGAAAGGCACTAGGTGGTAACCTGTCGCCTGTTCCCCAAATCCAACGCGAAATGATGTCGCGTGTGTACTCGATCCTGCCGTGCGTAACTCGGTAATTAGTTGCAAGCTAATTAAAGAACGTTACACAGCAGAATGAGGTACCCACGCCACACCATAAAACATTTATAAATTTATCATATGAAATATAAATTAATTGATATTACAGACAGGTATTAAAATAGTTTGAATTTGACTTACGTGTTTATTTGATAGTTTGACTCTAATTATAATTCAAGATTGGTATATACTTCAATAATTGACTATTAAATAATTTAAATAAAATAGATCGATGAATGCGCGGAATCGAAATGTGAGTCGAGCAGAGTGACGATCTACCGCTGGCCTTGGTTAAACTGAACGACGGGAACGCGATGTGCAGGATCTTAAATAGCCGGCTGACGTCCCCCTACTCCTTGAAGTGGGTGGTCAACTCGGCTGGTTGCACCCGCTACAATATTAATATTTTTTTTGAAACAATAAATTTGGTCAAGTTAATAAAAATTGATTCATGTTTTAATTTTCATGTTTTTAATATTGTAATTATGTTTCAGAATCAGTCGTCATGATGGTACAATGATGTAAGTTCTATTTGAATGAGATATGATATGAGACGGCGAGGATGGTTCAGGAAAAAAAATTTTTTTTGTTGTTTGTTTGTATATATTTTTGTTAGGTAAGTTATATGAGGAAGTTAGAAACATTATGTTTCATTATTTTATGTTAGTGGGAAATATTTTGAACTTCTTTATAAACATTTTTAGGAGAAGTCAATTTTTGAAATCTTGATTAGTGAAAGAATATAATCAATGAATTTCTTTTGTATATAATTTATTTATCGTTTGTAAAATTCATTTATATGATTAAATGGATTATTCCATGTCATATAATTTTAAAAATTTTATATAGTTTTTTTATTATTAATTTTTGGGGTATAGAATTTGATATACCAGTCATTTTATTCAAGGTTGATAGTTGTCAGCGTAGTTTTTTTTTTTGGTATAAATCATATAAGATCATCTAATATAGAGTCAGAAAATTTTAATATTTGATTGATTTTGTTTTAAGATGATTGATTGTTTGTTGTCAGAGTTGAATTAGAGCTTAGATGGGGAGATATTCTCACTCCATATCTTCCTGTTGTTGTAAATTCTGGTCATAATTTGAGTGGTTGTGATTGGAAAGAGCACTTCGATTAGTTCACTTCGATATCTGTCCACAACGAAAAGATCAATTATTATAATCATAATATAAAAAAAAAAAACAAAATTAATTATACATTTAATTAATCAGTTCAATATCTGTCCACAACGAAAAGATCAATTATTATAATCATAATATAAAAAAACAAAATTAATTATACATTTAATTAGTCAGTTCAATATCTGTCCACAACGAAAAGATCAATTATTATAATCACAATATATAAAAAAAAAACAAAATTAATTATACACTTGATTATAGTTGGGAGGAATACATGATTGAATCAATTCGAGGGCTGGCAACGATATAAAAAAAAATCAATTTTCAATTTTTGCATAATGTAAAATCTTTGGACAATTATTTGTTTTGTTCATAGTCTATCAGCAGTGCGAAAGGTTGGTTAATATTGAGTAAATAAAAAAATAATTGTCGTTCGATGAAATATTTTATTATTTATTATGCAGATATTAGAATATTAAATTCAAACAAAATATAAATGAGAGTTTCACTTTAGAACTTGTTGTAAAGATGATCATATTAATGAAAATTGTAGTATCTTAATGTATAGCCTTGAATATTATGTCTTAACATATCAACATTAGTTAATTGTATGGTTATTGATGTTGACTGAAGTTTCTTATGTAAAATCATATTTCATTCAACATGTCAAAACAAAGAAAATCTTTTTAATTTCATATTGGGGTGTATATTGTGGGTCAGGAAGATATTTCAAAATTAATTTGAGTCGTTATATATTTTTTATATATAATAATAATTTTTTTTTATATTTTTATGTTGGTGTTAGATATTATTAATTAAGCTCAACACAATGTGTTATTTAATGAGTTTAAAATATTTAATGTTTGATGTTTATCGTTTCATTTTTTTTACATATTTTTGGATTGGGGTACAGAACATTTTTCTTGTGATGTGCGAATTGGGTAAATAAATTTAAATTTTTTTTTGTGAGATGATGATAGTGTCATTCTAAATTTTTTTTAATATTTTCTTTATTTTGTTGTGCTTGCACACAGATAAATTTTTCAACATTATAGCCTCTTCCGCAGATTCTAGCTTACAATGAGAATTAGCACAACATGATAGCTAATCCAAGCTCACAATATGGAGACACGATGAAAATCTAAGAGGGGGTTTCCTTAGTTTTCCATCGATTAAAAAAAAATAATGAATACTTCACGGGAGTATCATTGATGGGATAAAAAAAAAAATCAATCGTGTTGGACTGAAATATGTTCAACACTAGCTTTGTAAATATTGTATTATATTTGTTGGTTACATCGGTTTATAAACGAATGGGTTATTTAAATGTATGATGAATCTTGACAGCAAAAATGTCAAAATTTTATTTTATTTAATATGAAAGTTTTCTGTTTCAGGATAGTAGTTAGAATTTTTAAAGTGTTTAATATTTTTTTTATGTAACTGTTTCAGATTGAAATTTCATACATTGTCATTTTCCAAAATATCTTATTTTCGTTTGGAATATTGTGTCAGTTCATGATCTCCACAAAGTAAACAAAACATCAACTTTTAATTAATTTTAATATGAAATTTTACATTTAGTTTCCGCAATGGAAAAAAATTAATTAATTAATTAATTAATTAATTAATTTTTTATATAAGTATGGATGTGTGTCACGTTACGTTATAAATACTGGCTAGGAATTAGATAAAATTAAATAATTTATATTTTTTTTTAAAACTGACACACTGAGTTATTTTGCAAACTAGCAACATTTATCATTTGACCGCTTAAATAGGAATGTCATTCCGAAAAGGCGCTTTTTCTTAATAAAATTGTTGTGTTAACGAGTCACAGCCATTTATAAGATGGCGGGTGACGTTATTTAATTAAAAATAGTGAAACGGGAAAATGGGTAAGTCCTTTCGATATTTTATTACATTCAATATTTGTGGTAGATCGTGAATTGATACAGTTTGTAAACGTAAATCATTCTTCTTTTCATAGGAAAGTCTAATGTCAGATTTCCCATTATTCTCACCCGTTTATATTTCTTGTCCTGTCCTTCGTCTTTTCAAGTCAATTTGATTAACGTACCACGTTTATTTCGTCCTGTTTCGTTCATGTTTTGTATTGGTACTTGACATCTTGTTTGAACATCTATAATTTATCATGAGACGACTCATATTGATTGTATATCAATTTTTATCGACGAGAATGTGACCATGGGAAATAAAACTTATGAAAAGTTCTATTAAAGATGACTGTGAAAAGAAAATTATAAATTTGGATTTTAACAGAGGATTTACTTGAGGGATGACATTGAGAGGATTGATTTCATGTTAATCTATCCAAAAAGGAAATATTTAGAAGATTCGACGTGATATTGAAGTTTGGATTGTTCATATGATGATACCATTCACTAGGAAGAAACTCTGTACTAATTGATTACCACAATATGGATTTCAGAATATTAAAAACTCATTCACACTTCATTCATCTCTGAAGGGGTGAATTTTGATGTATAAAGTTCACCGTATGAAGAGTGATGATGACGTCCTTGACTCATGCTGGATTTCTTTATTTGTTGTATTTGAAATTAATAAATTATAACATTTAATAGGATTTAGATTGAGACGAGCGTAGGTAGAATGATTTTAACAATGATTAATATGAACACATATATAATTCCACAATTTATTTTATTTTTCTCCCGACGACCGTTTCGGCTTATAAGGCCATAATCAACCAGTTGATTATGGCCTTATAAGCCGAAACGGTCGTCGGGAGAAAAATAAAATAAATTGTGGAATTATATATGTGTTCATATTAATCATTGTCATAATGGAATTCTACAAATTAGATGCCGTCACAATCGAAAGATTGAAAAGTGCGTATAGAATGATTTTATTTTTGATTGTCTATCGGTGAATTATCAATTTGCGATTAACTTAATATCAATTCTCATACTTATTATTAGTTCGGTTTATTTAACATTCCAATATAAAGAGAATTCTCTTTTGACGATTTAAATCTTTTGATATTTTATATTTTCAAGTAATTTACATTCTTAATTTTACTTATATTATTTAAGAGTTAACAACCTTAATATTTTAGTTAGTCTTCATATCTTTATTTAAATTATAATAAATTCATTCATGAGATTGAAACTAATAAACTTGTACAATACTTAATATTAAAAATAAATGTTAATTTGTTTTTAAAAACTTTGACTTTATCTCAAGAATCCTTGCAACAAATCTATTTCTTTAAATTTGATCTTAATTATTAATATAATATTTTTTTATAAAATTATTTTATTTCTTATTTGGTCTCATTCAAGTTTATGACGAGATAGAACCCCTGAGAGTCATTGTAAGCACTAGTTATGACAGCAGAGACTTTTGCTTTTCTATCACTGAGCTACTGGTGAACGATGACAGTGGAGATGGATCCTGTAATAGATCAGGCTCTCCAAAACCACTGCCTCGCAATATATATATATATATATACATATATATATATATATATATATATATATATATATATATATATATATATATATATATATATATATATATATATATATATATATATATATATATATATATATATATATATATATATATATATATATATATATATATATATATATATATATATATATATATATATATATATATATATATATATATATATATATATATATATATATATATATATATATATATATATATATATATATATGTTAAATCTAAGGTTTTCGCGAGTACAAAATATGTTATTATTAAGTATTTTGGGGATAACCCGCGTCAAATTATGATTCCCGAGAGAATCAGTCGTCTGCCGACGTTTCGTCTGAATCTCATCAGACATTTTCTAAAGGCGCCTTGTTAATAAATTTTCGTCTCGAGGGATAGTGCACGCACGTCCGTTCGAGTCGAAAGCTTACTACCAAGTGAAAGTTTGAAAGGAAGCCGCGTCAAGTGTTAGTGGAGGGGTGGGTTTCCCCAATGACGTCATTATTGCGTTTTGTTTGGCTTCTAGTGACTCTAGTACTTAACGGTATATTGTTTACAGGTGGATTATCAGTTTTCGGCTTACTAAGAATTTTACTAATGTTTTTAATGTGACTATTGTTTGAAATATCGGTAGTTTGATTACTATGGTTTTTAAAAATGTTGTTTTCAAGTACACTTGTCCATGCGGTCGGGATTCGAATGCTATCGTCCCTGTTATTCATTATACTGTTGCTTCTTTTATATATTTCGATTGCTTCCCTGTAAATTCTAAATGTTTCATTATTAATATTCGCGACTACTTTTGAATTTTCAAAGTCTATGGAGTGATTTTCGGTCAATGAGTGATTTACAAGAGATGAAGTTAGTTTCCGGTTTTTAACATCTACGCGATGTTCAGAGACGCGCGCCGAGATTCTGCGATTTGTCCTGCCTATGTAAGTTTTTGAGCAATCACCGCATGGGATTTCGTAAATACCGTGTGACTCTAATGGTATTTTATCTTTCGGACTTTTTAAAAAGGATGAAATTTTGTTGTCTGTTCTAAAAATGGTGCGAATATTATGTTTATAAAGTAGGTGACTGATTTTTTGTCTGTAGTGCCTTTTATGTAAGGCAAAAACGCAATGGAGAGTGGCTTTACTTTAGTTGACGTATCTTTTTTATTATAATTTTTATTAGTTTGATTTTTTACTGCATTATTTATCGTAAAATTAGAAAAACCGTTATTTCGTAGCGCGTTTTTAAGATACTCTAATTCGTTTTGAATGTTTTCGGAGTCGGCTATCCTTAATGATCGTGTTACCAAGGTGTTTGCTACAGAGGCGATTTGTGCTGGATGATGGTTCGACGATGCGTGGAGATATCTGTTGGTATGTGTTGATTTTCTGTACACAGTGTGGCCGAGAGTGCCATCGTCTTTTTTGATTACGAGAACATCAAGAAAAGGTATTTCACCGTTGTTTTCTATCTCCATTGTGAATTTGATGTTATTGTGGAGATCGTTCAGAAAATCAAGAAATTTGTTAAGTTCCTCCAAACCGTGAAGCCATATAACGAAGGTATCGTCCACGTATCTATCTAAGCTATGGATTAGATACGTGGACGATACCTTTGTTATATGGCCTCACGGTTTGGAGGAACTTAACAAATTTCTTGATTTTCTGAACGATCTCCACAATAACATCAAATTCACAATGGAGATAGAAAACAACGGTGAAATACCTTTTCTTGATGTTCTCGTAATCAAAAAAGACGATGGCACTCTCGGCCACACTGTGTACAGAAAATCAACACATACCAACAGATATCTCCACGCATCGTCGAACCATCATCCAGCACAAATCGCCTCTGTAGCAAACACCTTGGTAACACGATCATTAAGGATAGCCGACTCCGAAAACATTCAAAACGAATTAGAGTATCTTAAAAACGCGCTACGAAATAACGGTTTTTCTAATTTTACGATAAATAATGCAGTAAAAAATCAAACTAATAAAAATTATAATAAAAAAGATACGTCAACTAAAGTAAAGCCACTCTCCATTGCGTTTTTGCCTTACATAAAAGGCACTACAGACAAAATCAGTCACCTACTTTATAAACATAATATTCGCACCATTTTTAGAACAGACAACAAAATTTCATCCTTTTTAAAAAGTCCGAAAGATAAAATACCATTAGAGTCACACGGTATTTACGAAATCCCATGCGGTGATTGCTCAAAAACTTACATAGGCAGGACAAATCGCAGAATCTCGGCGCGCGTCTCTGAACATCGCGTAGATGTTAAAAACCGGAAACTAACTTCATCTCTTGTAAATCACTCATTGACCGAAAATCACTCCATAGACTTTGAAAATTCAAAAGTAGTCGCGAATATTAATAATGAAACATTTAGAATTTACAGGGAAGCAATCGAAATATATAAAAGAAGCAACAGTATAATGAATAACAGGGACGATAGCATTCGAATCCCGACCGCATGGACAAGTGTACTTGAAAACAACATTTTTAAAAACCATAGTAATCAAACTACCGATATTTCAAACAATAGTCACATTAAAAACATTAGTAAAATTCTTAGTAAGCCGAAAACTGATAATCCACCTGTAAACAATATACCGTTAAGTACTAGAGTCACTAGAAGCCAAACAAAACGCAATAATGACGTCATTGGGGAAACCCACCCCTCCACTAACACTTGACGCGGCTTCCTTTCAAACTTTCACTTGGTAGTAAGCTTTCGACTCGAACGGACGTGCGTGCACTATCCCTCGAGACGAAAATTTATTAACAAGGCGCCTTTAGAAAATGTCTGATGAGATTCAGACGAAACGTCGGCAGACGACTGATTCTCTCGGGAATCATAATTTGACGCGGGTTATCCCCAAAATACTTAATAATAACATATATATATATATATATATATATATATATATATATATATATATATATATATATATATATATATATATATATATATATATATATATATATATATATATATATATATATATATATATATATATATATATATATATATATATATATATATATATATATATATATATATATATATATATATATATATATATATATATATATATATATATATATATATATATATATATATATATATATATATATATATATATATATATATATATATATATATATATATATATATATATATATATATATATATATATATATATATATATATATATATATATATATATATATATATATATATGTTATATTTGATGTTTTCACGGGTGAAATATGTTATAATATTTTTATCTCAGTTTTCCCGGGTCAGTAGGTCTTGACTAAGACCATGAGCTTTCATGAACTTGACGGTGAGCTTTCAGTGTGAGTAGACGTGTGTCGCGCGCGTGCTTTTCGTTAAGTCCTTGAAAATGCCTTGTGATATTCAGGCGAAACGTCGGAAGACAAATGGTCTTAGTCAAGACCTACTGACACGGGAAAACCGAGATAAAAATATTATAATATATATATATATATATATATATATATATATATATATATATATATATATATATATATATATATATATATATATATATATATATATATATATATATATATATATATATATATATATATATATATATATATATATATATATATATATATATATATATATATATATATATATATATATATATATATATATATATATATATATATATATATATATATATATATATATATATATATATATATATATATATGTGTGTGTGTGTAAATAATGGAAATAAATAATTTCATTTCATTTCAATTAGTATTTTCTTACTTACTTTTCGAATGGCTAGCCTATTTGTATTTGATAATATTTTTGTCATTGTGATAACGATTTCAGTGTAATTTATAGTAAAATACATTTTTTTATTGAAGGAATATTCCAAGTTGGTGTATTTATGATTGATAAAAGACATTTTTTTAAATAAACATCTCACATACCTGTGACTTATTTCTAACACTGTGACTAATAAATATAGAACTCTTTCACGTACCTACCTGTGACTAATAAATAATAGAACTCTTCATAATAAATCATAAACATGGTTTTTACAGCTCCCAACATTATCTTTTCATGACCTCAAACGAATAAAAATTACAAAGCTAGGTACTTATCCCAAAATCATATTCGAACATTATATCCAACAGAGAGTTAACAGTAGCAATAATAACGTCAAACTTGGTCTAATGTCAAACATTTTAAGTAGGGTGACAATATTGAAAATGGAATGCTGCACCTAAATACATGTTAATAATACATTTTTAGGTTCAATACTTTTAAGACTTGGTACCAAGTTAATTATTTTTATAATCGAGATGTTAATAAATATATAATAATTGTTAAGTAAAAATCAGAAGAGGTATAGTTCTATGAAATAATACTCAGTGTTCCATACAAAACTGATATATTATCCATATATTGATACTTCTTTTTTCCATTCCTTTATTCTCCATCACTTATCCATTCATATCATCCTTAGAAGCACTATTTAGATATCCTTCAAAATCTAATGGTATTAGGTATACAAATTTGCAAAATTCTAAAATAACTGAGTGAGTACTTGTCTACAATCAATAAAGTAGAATAAACACGCCGTACATAGCATATCTATAGTATACATCACACACACAGATACATATATAGTGATGAAACTTTCAGAATACAATCTCAGCATAAAACCAGTTGAAAACTGCAGAAAAAAATAGCCTGAAAAATTGCGAATTAATAACTCCCCTTGGGTTAGCGAGGAGTAAAAAGCATGAATATCTATTAGATCATTCGTAATAGGTATACATTTCCTCTCCTCTTCTTCTCATTTTCCTTTTGTTTTCCTATCATTGCTATGAACTATTCTTATATTTAATCTTTATTGTCTTTTTTATCGTTTAATGCTTATTCTATTTTATTTATGTCATGAGACTACCTTTTGCCATAGTACACACTGTATTGTATACTGTGTGTTTATGGGGGGGGTGTAAATTTATAGCCCCGCCACTGCACAGATGCGCCGCACACATAATAGAAAAATTAGAGGGAACGTTGATTAACATTAACTCTATTTAATTGGAAGAATTAAGCTCGACAGTATATACATATACAGTTATACGTACAGAGAGTTACAAATAAATAAATAATATGTAGTATTTTAATAACTTTTTAGGAATTTTACATATTTATACTCTTACACTTTTTTTTTTAAATTTCAACTACAAAAAATATATTTTAAAACATGTAACGATTGTAAATGGAAAAATAGGTTATAAGTAAATATATTTTTTTTATAATTTTGTTTACAATGTCATGAATTGAAAAATGTATAAATAAAATAAACAGCGATTATCATTTGTGAAATGACAGTAAAAAAATGGTTGCCCTATATATGGTCAGTGTCACCACTCAGTAGTATACACCTTTTAGTTATAAGTTACAACCAATGAATAATCATAATAGTTTTATGAGCAGTGGAAGCATTTTTGTGACAGTCGTTAGATAATTCTCCGCGTCAGACAAATATTTAATCACAACAATCTACAAAAACATGTCTATGACTTATAGAATCTTGTCATTCATTACGTATACCTACCATACTGTCCTGATGTTATAATCTTAAAACTTGATATACCTACTAATATTTTTTTTAATAAAAAAAAGGATATCGTTATCATCATCAGAAGCTCAGCAGTAGTTATTGTTTATTCCAACAAAATATGAATAACTCAATTATTTTTATTGAAAATATTTACAAAAGGAAATACTTTTTTTTTGGATTCTTCGCGATTCACCCTAGAATGAGTGCTCTATGCAAATTAAATATTTATAAAAGCACTTACTTGCTAAGTACGAATAAATCAGAGGGGCAAGTCTGGTCAACCGGCGGCATAAAAACCATCCATGTTTACCCATATCATGGATATAATATATGTTATTTTGCCTGTTGTATTTTTAATCACATTTATATTTTATATTACTCTTTTTTTTCAATTTTTGAGTAGAATGAAGATAAATGCTTTGCGATGGTTCGGACATGTAGAGAGAATGAACGATGAACGACTGACAAAGAAAGTATACAAGGCTGAAAAGAGTGGAATGAAATGTAAGGGTCGACCTAGAAAGAGCTGGCATGATCATATAAATGAGATTTTGAAAGAGGGGAACATACGAAGTCAGAACAATAGGAGAGCATGTATGACGCGATGCATGAATGTAAATGAGGCAAAACAGGTATGTTAAGATAGAAGAGTCTGGCGTTCGGTTCTCTCTGCCTACCCCAAATAGGGAAAAGGCGTGATGGTATGTATGTATGTATGTATTTTTTTCAATTTTAATAAATAATATAATAGACACTTCCTTTCATCCTGCGAATTTCCTCCAACTTACCAGTGTTTCCAGAGCAGAGAAGCAATATTTGCGTGAGTAATGAATTTTGTAAAAAAATCTCCTCTGCTAGAGATCGAACATAGGGGGGGGGGGGCAAGTCCGGTCAAACGGTAAAATCAATATCCTCATGATTACCCATATCATGGATATAATATCATATGGATCCATGCATGGGAAATCAAGAGGGTTAGACCGAACTTTCTCCCTGGACGCCCCAAACATAAGCCAAACTGGTAATCAACTAGTCGGCTACATTATTTCGCATGAAAAATAATCTTCATTTTATATGTAGTTATGAACTCATGTTCAAACGAGAAGTATTATCCAACTGTCGATTTGTTCAAGAGAATTTATATCTCTTAACATATCGATAATTTATCAAGCCAAGATGCTGTAGGTACATAAAATATATAAAAAAAAATTTTTTTGTTTGTGAGTCAAGTTTACATTTTCTTAAAAATTAATTAAAATTGACTTTAAATGATTATAATGTCAATTACAATTTACATTAAAATAAATTTATATAAGGTCAGCACACATTGCATGCATTACATTTTTATAATTTTATTAAAAATTTATCATAATCAAATTAAAATGAATTATAAGTAAATTGAAGTCTAAATTAAAATTTATTATAAAATATCTATCAACAAATTTTAATTTAGGTATTTAAAAATAAGTATTACCTAATAAATAAAAAATTATTTAAAATCATTTACTTATATTTTTTTCAATATTTATTCCAAAGCAAGTGTTTAAATAAAATAATAATTTAATAAGTACGTTAAAATTTACTCTAAACCAATTTCAAATAAATCATCCTTTTATTTTTTAAAAAAATACATATAAATTTTGTTGTATTTTTATTTAATATCAAGACTTTTCTTCGCGTTATATGTATGTGTAAATATCAAAGACCTTATATACTAAAGTAGTAAATATCAATTTAAAACTACTGAAATATTGGCCCAAGATAGGTTAGTGAATATTGTATAGGTACCTACTACATATTATTAAGGAGGCAATTAATTCTAATATTAAAATGATTCAACACGAACATAACTAATATTATTTTTCTTTTTATTATAGATATTAACGTACAACTAAAAATTATTTTTTATTGCTTTCGGTTAGTAGTGGTTATCTATTAACTTACGGATGCGTAATAAAGAAGTTGTCACATCGGGTTAATCTAAATATATATTTATATATAAAAATTCCGATCTATCTGATTATAACTTAACACAATATTATAATTCACATAACTGGCTTACACGTATAAAAATATATGGATCCATACAAATCACGAAAATAAATTAATGAATAGCGGTAACAATTTGACTTGGAAAATAATTAATTTGCAAAAAATCATATTATATTATAACGTTACAATCAATTATGTGACCCAGACAGGAATAAAATTACGATATAGTATTAATTACGTGGTGTTTTTTTTTAAATAATTAAAAAATATAACAGGTTTACATACTGTTGGTGCTGGGTATATTGAATTATTTTCTGCAGTCATACAAAATGCAATAAATACCTACTGTTCAAAGACATATAGCTATTGCCTTTATTATTGATTGTAAACTGTTATAATAATATGTGATATTATTAGTAGGTGTTCCTACACGCTAAACACCGAAACCGCCCAAACGATTTCAATGAACTTTTAGTAAATTAATATGGTTAGTTCCGGAATGAAAGATAGGATAGTTGAGATTGTTGTTGAGATCTAAAAAAAATTCAACGAAAATTCTTTTTTTTTTATTTCTCATCTAAAAATATATATTGGTTTAACCACATCATATTACTACTTCTGATTTTTTATAGAAAGAAAGGGTTGTAATCAAATTTTAAGTTGTGTTATCTTTCAATAGACGCCGGTATGAAAAATCTATTGACATCCATCTGTATTACGTATATAGAGAATACCTATACCATGTAAAAATTTACGAAAAAAACGATGATTCTTCCGCTACTTCCACCATCACCCGTTACATTACGGGGACTGTAATTATCCCTTCATAGAACGCTAAGTAAGCAAATAAAAAATGCATAGCACGTAGAGTACCTAGCTCATAGCAAAAAGAACAATCAACGATTGAAACTTCTTCTTCTTCAGCCTATATACACAAAATAGTGTGTACTACAAAGGCTTACAACTTTTATAATGATTTGCCTGAATGTGTAAAGAAGGCGTCTAGTCTTGCCGCTTTTCGTCGCTTAGGAGCTGAATACATAAAACAAAAGTTTTTTTAAAAATCGTGTGTTTCTATTGTTTATATATTATTTTCTAAGATTCTATAATATCTGTTTTGCTTGTTTTGATACTACATTATTATATTATTGTTTTTTTTTCATGTTGTTAGATGTCTTTTATTGTGGTAGTGTGTTTTCCTTTTGTGTTTTATTGTTATTGATAGGTACGTGTCTTTTTTGGGTGTTCATATAGTCATCCGATGTTGATTTTTGTTTTATTATTTGCTTTTATTTTTGTTTATACTAGATGTAGGAAATTGTATTTTTTTTATATGTAAATAAAATATATACAATGAAAGTTGAACATAGGCCTCCCCCTTCTTCTACCACTCCTCCCTTTCCCGGGCACACCGCATACAATTGCTCCCTACCACTGCATTGATGCTGTCCGACCACTCTTTGAAACCTAAGATTGTTAAAAAATATGAAACGAGGTCTGTATAAAATGCGGTCTATATAGAAGGCGGTCTGTGGCAGAACAACGTCTGTCTTGTGTTTGAATATAATCTTATAGGTACCTGCATAGTATGCAGGTATAAGAATATATTCATAGTATATTAATAATTAAGTTGCATTAGGTTTACCACGAACAGTCTACAAATGAGATATTTCGGTAGCTGGGGATGGATCTGTGGTGACGTTTGGTAACGCCCCCATCACACAACTCCTGTGTTGGTCGTGCATCGCTATACATGATAATATAGCAAGAGCCTGATGCGGTTTCATTTATTTAACACAGAGATAAAATTTTAGGATGTATTTATATAAGCGGTTTTCACACAAGAATAATGATCTTTCACATTATGACTTAATAACTATCCACTCATATCAATTTCATTTTTGTATCTTCATTTTAAATCTTAAATAGAGTTTTCTTTCGTTTTGTTTACCTTTATACTCCTCACTAACCCAAAGGGATATAGTGGGGAGTATAACAAGTATCATGCTGAGATTGTATTCTGAAAGTTTTTTTTGTTTGTTCAAAAGGCACATTACTTTCATAAAATGGCATTGAAGAATTATCAAGTTTTTATAATATAATATAAATAATATTTAAATAAAAAAATAATATAACAAACTCATTTAATGAAAATGATGAATATTTTCCATACAAAATTTGAATACTTTATAGAATGATTTGTTAATGAGGAGTTTAGCGTTGGCCACAACCCACTCGTTTTATCATGGATCGCGTTCAATGACTTTTAAAACTTAAAAATTTATTGAATTAATGTCGAATTTCGACCTCTGTGAGATCTCTAGTAATCCAACTATCGATTTCTTCAAGAGACTTTATTTCTCTTAACATATCGACAAAGTATCAAGCCAAGATACGCGAGATTTGTATCATCTTAGAGAACATCATCTTAGAGGCTTCGCAACATAGAAGTTTATTTATTTATTTATTTATCCCTTATCGGACAACTAACAGGTACTATGTCAAATATTAATTTAACACGCACCCAATAACAAGTTGTCATATTATGGAGACTTACGATATTAATCGTCTCACAGATCCAGACTGAAAACACAATTAAAAAAAATGTTTCCACCGGGAATCGAACCCGGGACCTTTGAATCATCAGTCAGATACCTAACCAACTGAGTCATGAATATGTTCTATATTTATTGATTTACTCACAATACGGAGCAGAACATTTAATGTGCCTGTGTGTGTGTGTGTGTTCCCCCTTTATAACTTCTGATCCATTGAATGCTCAGAGAGAAAAAATTCAGAAAATATAGAAAGATATAGACGTACAAAACTTTTATTCTCTGATTTTTGATTTTGTTTCAATCGGTGGTTATCAACTTTTGAATTTTTAATTTATTTTCCATATATCTCAAAAACCATAAAAGCTAGAAGGCTGAAAATCGGTATAAATATAGACAAATAGAAAATCTTAATTACATTTTTTTTTTAAATCTCAAACATTTTTTACTAAGAAAAATATTTTTTTATGTAAAATTTATGTGTTTAACAGCTTTTATTTCCAAAGTTTTTAAAATATGGAAAAACCTGTAACAACCTTAGTAGATAATATATTTTTCTAAAAAATATATAAACATTGTAGTAGTACATCTCAAACTTTTTGTAACAATTTTAATAAAAATTGAATGAAAAATTGATTACAATTTGTTAGGCAGTATACACAACACAATATTTACGGGGACTCAATAGTTTGATACTTAATCTCCAAACATACATACATACATACCATCATGGTGTTTTCATATTCTGGGTAGAAAAAAAGACTGACCTGACATACAATATCTACATGTTTTATGTAGGTAGAAAACAAAATACCTTAATAGTTTGTGTTAATAGTTTGGTATGTATTCTTTATTTATACATACAATCGCCATCGACTGTTGGAATTCATGTGTCACATGCAACTAGTTATACCTTACATTCGCACAATCATTTCTTGAACAGTCCTTACCCCCATAATATGGTCACCCCACGTCTATAGGATGTAATATACATAATATGGTCACTTATTCCACTGAATTGTACGAATTGAGGCAAATACTGCTTCACCAAAGTTGGATCTGTTGAAGCACCTGTTTTGATCTACCACACGATAAACAACTTACTTAATAAACAATGTGTAGATACACCTCGATTCGTATAGAGTATCCGGTATACAAAGTTCAGTAGAAAAAAAATGGAGCGAGTCCGTATACCGCTTAACATCTTCTTTCTCTTTGACCTCCTGACTGAGGGTGGAGTCTACACTCAATCACTCGCCGAATAATCCGCCTCCATGTAGGAAGACCTTCAGTAATTTAACATCCTGTAGTCGACTTTTTTTTTATTATTTATTTATTTATTCATACAAACACTGATGACATTACAATAATTATTGTATCTGCCATACCCCACTGGGCAAAAAACCTGTGCCGGGGCTGATGCATCTCGAGACAGTGACACTATATTACTGGATGCCAACATCAATTATTTATAAAAAGTGATAATATCACAACAAAAATGAAAAAAAAAAAAAAACAATTTAAAAATTTGCACTAATATACTTAGAGAAAAATAAAGTATGGGGTCGAAAGTTATAGGTGAAAAATCTCTTCTGCATGGTGTTTGCCTGATACTAAGAGCCTTTTATTTTGGTTTTAAAAGCATGACTGTTTTCCATTTGCTTAATTTTTTTGTCGAGCTTACTGAATGTTTTAGGAGCAATGACTGATTTTATGAATAATGATTTTATGATGACGTTTCTCTGTTAATTGATTTTCTTTGCTTAATGAACGAAGATCATTAAGCAAAGAAAATCAATCACTCGTGATTTAAAACAAAGTGATATTTAATTAATATTTTTATCGAAAAAAATCTATTTATTAATACTTGAAGAAAATATATCGGACCCCCTCGGAGGTAAACTGCGCGCACAGATTTGGTATTGTCATCATCATTGGCGCTACAGCCCCCAGAATACTTCTCCAATCATCCCTGTTTGGCAAAGTTGTAGTTTATATTGAAAAGGAGTGCAGAAATCTAAAATTTATACAAAATATATGTTACAAATGTAAGATATTGATATTCGAAAAAACTGAAAGTATAACTGCGTGTATGATAAAAGTAGAGTACGAATGCCTAAAACAAGTTGAGGAATATTTATACTTGGAGAGTACATATGTTTGAACGGAATGGAAGACCTCATAAAGATATTTAAAGAAGAGTTATGGCAGGTAATTAAATAAACGGAGCACTCAGACCACTAATGTCCGATCCAAGCATCTCAAAGGAAGCCAAAATTGTAGTACATAATGCAATTGTAGTGCCTACTCTGACGTATGCCAGTGAAATATGGACCTGGCAAAAGTCACATGAAAGTAGAATAAATGCTGTAGAAACGAGATCTCTAAGAAGAGTATGTTATAGAACGATACATGATAGAATAAAAAATGAGGTCATCTCTTACATGGGTGTAAGAGATGGATTGAAATCGGTCGTTCAGAAAAGGATGGCATGACCATGCGAATGATATTTTGAAAGAAGGAAACATATTAAGAAGCTTTAATAATCGGCGAGCATGTATGAGATGGTGCGAAACGACACCATCAAGGAAAGAACAAAAATGCTTGATGTCGTCCACCGTATTCTTACCCTGAAGTGGAGATGGGCGGGTCACGTGGCTAGATACCCCGAAGACAGATGGCCAAGGATAGTGTTGGCTTGGAGACCGAGAATGACATTCAGAGATGTTGGAAGACCGCCAATGAGATGGAGAGATGACATCAGCCGTCATGCTGGTGTCAATTGGTTGCTCAGAGCACAAGATAGAATGGCATGGAAGGAGATGGAGGAGGCCTTCGTCCAGGAGTGGACGGGATTAGGCTGAAAAGAAGAAGAATGAAAAGGAAGGAAGGAATGTGTGCAAAGATTAAGGAGTATAGCGCTCGGTTTTCTCTGCTCTGCTTATCCCGTAAGGAACATGGCGTGATTGTATTTATGTAAGTATGTACAAATGTATTATATTAATAATAATAATAATAATAAATTTGGATAATTTATATAGCGCCGTTTTTGTGAATATCTCACCTCAAGGGCGCTGAAAAAATGATTACGTTGTATCAGCATGGTAAGATTTACCAAAAAGGTGCGTTTTGAGTTTTTTTCTGAACGAAGATATATTTTCGGTTTGTCTGAGGGTGTGTGGGAGCTTATTCCATGCATTTGGTCCTGCCATAGCAAATGCACGATCACCGAAATTAGTTGTGTGCACCCTGTTTATTTCAACTAATTTCCCAACCATAGATGAAGAAGCAGAACGAAGTGATGATTGTCCGTCATTTATTGAAAGCGGAATGCACAGTTCGGAGAGGTAAGTAGGAGCCATACCAGAAGTGCTTTAAAGATTATGAGACAGAGCTTATATTAAATTCTTTCGGGGACTTTAAGCCAATGCAGATTGCGAAGATGGTGAGAGATGTGAGAAAATTTGGAGGCTCCAGTGATGATTAAAAAAAACATACCTACATATTTCACTTCAAACCATTACTTTCATAATGCCAAAGTCAAATGTCTAAAGTTCTTTTAAATTCAAATACTGAACATGTTAAAGAAAAATACATAATTTACTGTGAAACAATATAAATGGTACCTACCTACACAAACAAATACACTTTGTAATGTATGAAAAGAAAACTCTGTATCCCTTGATGAATAGGTACATGATATTTTTAATCATAGATCCTGTCAAAGGAATTTTCAAACATGAAAAATCAATGAAATACGGTCGAACTGCGCAATCATTAGTGTAATATTAATCGATTTTATAACCATTTATCTGAATAAAAATCATAGATTTTTATTCAGATATTTTCATTACGGGAAATTACATTCATGGATGAAATAGATGACTGAACATTGTCAGATTCAAAATAAATGCGATCACATAAAATTGACAAATGATTATATGTATGCATTAAGAGATGACAATAAAGCTTGAAGTACCTATTAATATTGTTTCATGACAATCTGGCATAATGTTTTGCACACAATTATTGTAATGTAAAAATAATGACAGATGTGGATACGTTACAAGAAATATAAAACTTTTATAGGTGGCAATCCATATTGTTTTATTGTACAGACGACATGGTTAGTTAATTTCAATTGAATGAGCCTCGTTGCATTTGTAGTTTCAATTACGAAACTTGCAATTTTTTTCAAATTTGTCATTTTAACAAAGACACCTGTATAATCATAACAGGGAATCAGATCATTGGATAATTGTGACGGATCGTTTTTTCTTTCTTGTCTTTGTTTTTTGTCCGATGATCTCTCCGGTCTGTGAGACCGAGGACATTATACGATAGAGCAGAGACAGAAGAAGACTTTGCAGGGACTAAATTATCTGAATGGAACAGTCCCGAACTTCATAAATTACGTCCAACGAAATACTATCAGGATCTATCTGATAGATGACTCATTTATTGAATCATAACAATATACATATATTTTACAAGTAAAAGATAGCTGATTCACAAGAATAAATCGGTTATTACATTTCTATCAACAAAATAAAAATAAAAAAACAAATCTAAACACCAATATTTTAGATTATTACATATATTCGGAAGAGTAACAAAAATAATATTTTAATCATGAAATTATTGTTGTGATATTGATTTCATTTTGTGTTCTACCAACATCAAGTAACCACTTGGTACCACGTCCTTTGATTTATGTAAACACTTTGATATCCAGTGGCAGTTTATTATTTATTTATTTATTTAGAGGACAACATACAGCGTATAATAAATTATATAAAATAAAGATGATTTGAGTAATATTAAAGCCAATCACAGGTTGTCACTGGAGTTATTGTAGTATATTAAGATAAGTTAAGAATGGTTACATATTATGGTGAGATATTGTGTGAAAGATGTTTGAAATTGTATATATATATATAAATGTGTGTAGTATATTAAGTGTTGAGTAAGATTATGAGGATGAAATTTGAAGTATGATATATTTTTTTAAATGTGGGGGCGCTTAAAATTATTAATAAATTCGAGGTGCAGTGTATACGAAAAATATTTGCCCAAATTTAGAATTCATTTGTGGCACCAAATAGACCTGACGTTTTTCTTATTGTGTCCATTGAAGTAGAGAATAGGTTTGTATTTTAAAAATAAATTTAGAATGGATCTACGGTAATATAAATTTGCCTTACATCCAGTACTTTAAATTGCTAAAAATCTCTTCAGAACAATACCTCAATGGCTTGTAGTTAATGACTTTTAAAACAAATTTTTGAGATTTGAATTGTAGATCCAATAATGAAAGGAGTAAAAATCATATAATAATATTAATAATAATATCCAGTAAGTATGGAGGGACTGCTGGTCTCCAAATTCCTAAGAGTAACTTCCTGAAAATAAATATGATCTCCTCGGTAGATATATCATTATTTTTTTATTCTATTATTTTTTTTACTGTTTTAATACTAAATTTAAAATTTATATAGGTAAACTGAAAAAATATGATAACATGGCACAGTTAAGCCGTTCGCCTACTGTGCGGGCGTCCTGAGTTCCATCCCCAACAGAAGAGAAATTTATTTATATTTATTTCTCTCGCAAATATCGCTTCTCTGAGCTGAACACACTGGTTCGTTTGAAGAAATTGCCATACGGCAATTAACTCGCCTCTTGCGCAGAGTACAAGGAAGTGTTTTATTATTATAACTAATAATAATTTTATTACAACTATGTATTATATTGTATTACAACAGTACGATTCGGGTGTATGCACAAAACAGTCGAGTAACCAAAGTTTGTTTACCTTTAGTAACCAAAGTAACCAAAGTTAGTTTATTGTTATAAAATTTTGTAATATGTACAAAACCTTACATATAAGTCATAAAGTTTCTGTGTTTATTATTACACATATATGTAGTATTTTTTATTTGAGTTTTTTTTATTATTTCTTTATTCTTTGGTTCTTAATGTATGTACTTTGTTGTTTAATTTACCTTTCTTTTATGTTTTTATTTTTCTTTATATATCCTCTGCTACTGTTGTTATGTCTAGATGTTTATAAATTGTATTTCTTTGGTTTATGCTGTGTCATGTAATATTTAATTTTGTCAAGGGCTTTGAGCCGTGAATAAATAAATAAATATTCTCGTCAATCTAAATGAATTGCTGATTGTTAAAAATAAAACCATACCAACGCCAGTCAATAAGATGAAAAAGAATATATGCGCGATACAAAATGCAGAAGCTATATGCTGTTATATGTAGCTACCATAGATTTTTATTATAATATACTAGATGGAGTTACTCCGTGCAAAAAGTGAGTCATAGAATATCGCGCGTTTGATGTTTTGGTTGGCAACATATTTCAGTTTTCCTTGCATTTCAACACATCCTAGATAACTGTTCTCTAAATATTAATAAACAGTGTTTTTTTCGACAATTTAATACGAAAACAATTCACATTAGTCGTTATTCTCTATAGAAAAACGATGTGGTCTGCCCACCAAAACAAAATTTGCTGGTATATTATAATAAAAACATCTAGTAAAAACTTAATGCCGTCTGCGCCGGGATCAACACACTCTTTGTCTTCTGTTTAATATCTTGAACAACTCTAATGCTCCATCATATCTGAACGAAAGATTTCAAACGCTGGCCTCTAATGAACTCCCGCTTCGATCTAGAGAAGAGAGAACCCTCGCCATCACATCACATGCCACGGATTTCTATGCATCATCCTTTACTGTCCATGCTGCGCGGTTATGGAACAACTTGGCCCTTGACATTAGAACTGCACCAACGTTAGCAACTATCAAAACTAGATTAAAACGTGCGCTCCTACTTTCTATTTCTTAACCAATATACTTCCCATTTATTTCCCTATTCCTGTAGTTAAACAAATCTCCTCTCCTTTTTTTTCCCTTCCCTCCCATAGTGTTATAACAGGTTTCAACTAAGATTTTTTTAATTGTTATTGATTTACATATATTTATTCTTCTTACTTTTTTGTGTTTAAATGTATTATGTTTATAGTTTTATGTAGGTTTTCTTTTTTTTTGTACATGTACCATTTTTTACTCATAATTGTTAGAGATCTGGAAGAAATTGCCACTAGGCAATAAGCCCGCCATTTTAACTAGCAATTAAGTTATGTACAATAAAGTGTTAAAATAAAGTACTTAAATAAATAAATAGTATATTATAATAAAAATATATGGTAGGTACTTAAGACAAATTGTATATTAATTTTTATTGTTTATTATAGATAGGTACCTCATATTTATTCTCTCTTTTATTTTTTTAATTAATTGTGTATGTTCTTATTCACTTTATGATTCCTTTGATTTTTCTTGCAACCGGCTTTTAAGGCCTAATTTCATGAGAAACAAATAAAATTAGTATAAGTAATAATAAATAAGTCATTGTTTGATCCAAGTCCACATGATTAATACTGATTGCTCATCACTACCATAATTTAATAATGAAGTTAATCGTCTTCTTCTTCTTGTTGTGTCATGTCAAGTTCCCTCGGCGTCAACTGTCTATCCCGCACCAACACAAATACTGTCTGACATACCGCACTCCAGTCCATTCACGGATATTATATATGTATTATTAAAATTAAACAATTAATCAATTGGCATAATTTTTTTAGGACTGCGGTTTATGAAATTATGATTCATTGTGTTTTAGAAAATGTAAAAAAATGAATAAATATTCATTGCGAAAAAGAAAAAAAATAATGATAATTTGATTGAATGAAGTAACTATAATTTATGTACATCTGTGTTACTCACTGACCCAATTCATCAATCAATTCATGACCAAATCTGTGTTACATTGCATTAAATCGCTTTTGTGAGTAGGTAATAATATACAGCTTTTTTAACTAGTTGCATGCAACACATGAGATCCAAATATCGATGACGATAGTGTGTATAGTTAAAGAATACTTACCAATGAAATTATTGAATATTTTAAGCTATTTTGTTTTCTAGATAAAACATGCAGGTATGTAGATATGTCAAGATAATAGTATGGAGAGGTCAGTCCATTCTTCCTACCCAGATTATGAAACAGCATGATGGTATGTATGTATGTTTGAAATAAAGTATCAAATATTGAGAGTCCCCGTAGATATTGTGTTGTGTATACTGCCATAAAAATTGTATGAAACGATGTCGTCACTAAATTCAATTTTTACAAAAAATATGAAAAAAAGTTTAAGTACATAGTACGAATACAGTGAAAATACTTTTTGGAGAAAATTATCTAGTTGGGGTATTCCGGCGATTTACGATATTTGAAAAAAGTAAATATACTCTGAATTATTAAAAAAAACAAATTTAAATATAAAAATTTTCAGCTTTCTAGCTTTTATGGTTTTTCAGATAATATAGTTAGGTATGCAAAAATAAAGCAAATATTCAAAAGTCGATAACCCCTGATAGAAACAAAACTTCGTAATTCTGCCTATAAAAGTTTTGTAGACATAAAATTTTCTATACTTTCTTTAATTTTAGGCTCTGTGAATAAAGCGGATCAAAAGTTATAAGGGGGGGAGACATACACCCTGAAACACACACAGACACATACACATACACAGTCACACGCAAAGACACACTAAATGTTCTACTCCGTATTTTGAATAAATCCTGGAACATAATATTCTGCGAAACCTCTCAAGTTGGTGTTTTTAGACTTCAAAATTGGAAATACCATGCAAAAACTCTACTTCTGCATAAAATTCTCTCAAACGGAACTAAGATTAATACTGTCAATTCATTAAGAAAAATAAATTGTCTTGAACGAATCGACAGTTGGATTAGGCAATATGACCAAAGTATTCCATTTTTACATAATATATGCTGTCTTCTACTCGTCAATAGCAACTGTTGATCTACTCAGATAAAAAAATGGGTATTTCTTTCATTTTCGATTTTCATCAATACGTAATAATGGCAAATATAATATAGATTCAACTGTCGTTTGTACCTACCTACATATAGGTATGTACATCTTTAGATGTAATGCTCGTTAAAACCAACACCGTAACAAATTATATCCTAATTTCCAATGAAATCTGTAGGCGATATTATTAAATCTTATATGTGTAGGTATATGACGGTAGATACCTACATACTAGTACGAGTATAATCTGTAACGTAATGGTAATAAGAGAGTAAAACTCAGTGAACACACATTATAAAAACAACATATTATTATTTATATCTACAGATACTTGAGTGGGTACAACATACATAGGTAGGTACTTAACTTATGTAGTTGTCAGTCGTGCAATAATCCGCACCCAATTTAATACTTAATTGGTCGATACAAAATTAAGTCCATACAGAATATTATATAAAATATATTATACAACGAATATGTACCTACCTATGTTTTTGCATATTATGTTTCATAAATATTTTTTTTCAATTTTATAGATTATTTTTTTATAATGCAGATTATCAACTAGTATCATCTATGGTTGTATTCTAAAAATTTCATCACAATGTATCTGTGTGTGCTGTGTAGGTACCTACCTACTAAGTGTTATGTAGGTACTATGTACGGTGTGTTTATTCTACTTGATCGATTATTGACTAGAGAACTTATTCGATTCTTTACAAATTTTGCAAATTTTTATATCTTATACTCGCTTAGACCCGATTAGATTATGAAAGATACCTGCGGGCTTACTCTCCACTGCAAATCCGATCCCAATACGATCCGACTCGCTAAGAACCTACCTTTGTAACGGAGAATGAATGCGGTAGGTAGGTATGTTTTAATAGTAATGGTCGTTCATTTGAATGTACGCAGGCGACAGATAGGTAAGTTCTAAATGAAAATTTGAAATTGGGATCGGATTCGAGTTTCAAGAGTAAGGCTACTGATCAATGATTCTCAATTCCTTTAACTATCAAATATATGAAAGTCACCCCAAGCTAAAGAAACTTAAAATTTGATATTTTATTTCAAATTACTAAAAAAGAATTTAACAAACTCATTCATGAAAAAGCTGAAAAATTTCCATACAACATTTGTGAGATGACTTAGTAGTGAATGGTATAGCGTTGTCCACAAACCACTCGTATTCTAAAGTGTCAATGCATAACGGACAGTCTATGTTGAGATGCACCCTAATATATAACCACAAATGACAATAAGATTGGTGACGTGGTAACGAGATTATGCTTTATCTAATTAAACTTTCATTGGCATGTAAAATGAATGTGATTTTTATCACTAATGGATTAATATTTCAGAGAGTAGGTAATGAACAAAAATCTTCTAAGCCTTGGTCTTGGCTTGTGTCAGTCCCAAAAAGGCAGATACATTATTGCTCCGTTGTGTTTGATAAATAATAGAAGCATAAATATATCAAATTCAAAATAAATGTCTCAAAACCTATACAACAGAACATACATAAAGCATTAATAACTTAAACATACAAGGATAATGGGCAAATCCGATGCATGCTCACATGGAACACTTAAGTTTATAAAAGGGTAGGCAAATCTTATACAATAGTAATAACTTACGTCTATAAAAGGATTGGCAGGCACACAGAAATAACTCAGACCTATAAAAGGACTTATAATATACTAAGATAGGTTCACCAAACATAAAAAATAAGTGAGGATTTAAATTATGTATTACAAAACAATTCTCACGCGGAAAATCAAAATATATAATTGTACCCAAAATAAATTTCAAAACGATTTTTTTGTGTTAATTTTTTAAATGAATTATTATAACAAAACAATTTACCATGTTTTTCTCAATTCGACCAAAAAACGTGAAACCATTTTTTCAATTTGATAGATGATATGGATCACGATATCGTGGCAATATCCGGTTGTCTGAAACATTTCATCTAGAAAAACTGTTCAATAACTTCTCATTTTTTCAGAATAGGAGTCGTTAACATCCCATACTGCGAGTGCGGTCAGGATCTTGAGACACTACACCACTTATTTTTTTTGCTTGCCCGATAGTTTCTGATAGAGGTATGTCGGTACAGAAAAATGATGAAAATTAAATATAGAGTACCTGTTGGCGATTGGTTCACAACATATAATATTAAAGATTCATCTCCACCACGGTGTCTTAACATATAGCTTATTTTAGGAAGCCGTTAGCTCAATCATGTACAATTACAATCAGAACATCTATACCATGCACCATTCACAAATCCTTCATGATGCAACTCGCACACTTTCAACGTACAACCTGTTGATAATGACGCGTAAAAAATGATTTACCTACAAATTACAAAATTATGACTCCACTTCATATAGAGTAGATATTATATAAAATTTCTACTGGCAAGTCTATTTTCCTGTTTGCTTAATAGAGTGTATTATGTTAATTTAATGTCTTAATTATTTATATCCACATAAATGTAGTTGCAGTTTCGGGTTCCCTGAATGAAAAAGTTACAACATATTATAAAAAATGATAAGTTAGTACCTAATTTTGTCTATTGACGAATTTACGTAAGTAGATGTATAGTCATGGAATTTTATACGATTTCTGCAATTGTTACCTACACTAGTTGCATGTAACACATGAGATCCAACTGTCGATAGCGATAGTATGTATAGTTGAAGAATAAGTACCAAACTATAATCCCATAAATACAAATTATTTAATATTTTAAGATATTTGATTTTCTATACAACACATGTACCTACATATGTATGTATGTCAAGATAGGATAGAATGGAGGTCAGTCCTTTGATCCTACCCAGAATATGAAAACAGAATGATGGTATGTATGTATGTTTGGAGATTAGTATCAAACAATTAAGTCTTCTTAGATATTGTGTGTAGGCGATTGCCATACAAATTGTATGAAGCAATGTCGTCTCTAAATTCAATTTTTATAAAATTTATTAAAAAAAATTTGAGATGTGCTAATACAATGTTAATATTTTTTATATAAAATTAAATTGTCTAGTTGGGGTGTTTCGGCTTTTTTTGATATTTTTAAAAAATCTGGAAATATAGGCAGTTAAACTCATAAATTTATCATAAAAAAAATATTTTTCTTAATAAAAAATGTTTGAGAAACCCTGGAGTTATTTTTAAAAAACTTATTTGAGATTTTGTATTTTTCTATGTTTATAACAAATTTCAGCGTTCTAGCTTTTATGGTTTCTGAGATATATGGAAAAATAAACCAAAATTTCAAAAGTTGATAACCCCTGACTGAAGCAAAAATTCACACTTCTGAGTATAAAAGTTTTGTAGGCCTATAACTGTTTATATATTCTGAAAATTTGGGCTCTGTTAATTGAGCGGATCAAAAGTTATAAGGGGGGACGGACACACACACACACACAGAGACACACAAAACTCACATAAAATGTTCTACTCCGAATTCTGAGTAAATCCATGTATTGGAACATATATGCTGCGAGGCCTCTAGTTCGTGTTTTTAGCATGCAAAAAGTCCACTACACCATACAAAATTTTCCTTCGTACACGATTCTTGGCTTAATAATGTCGATTCATTAAGAGAATTGAATTCTCATGAACGAATCGACAGTTGGATAATACGTTATAGTACGGGAGTTATTATCTACCTTCATCGATGTCAAGTTGTGTTTGTTTACTTCTGAGTTTATTTTGCTTATTTTGTGTCTTTTATCGTATGAAATCTTTTATTTTTTGCTTTAAGTGATTTGTTGCCGTATCCTGTTTGTGGTGATGTATTTTTTGTGTATTTCGGGTGTTATTTTTAGGTTTTAAAGTGTTTTGAATGTTTTTTTCTCGTGCCTGAAAAATAACATTTTATTTTTTTTGTTTTCTTTTGTGTACTTTATATATATATATATATATATATATATATATATATATATATATATATATATATATATATATATATATATATATATATATATATATATATATATATATATATATATATATATATATATATATATATATATATATATATATATATATATATATATATATATATATATATATATATATATATATATATATATATATATATATATATATATATATATATATATATATATATATATATATATATATATATATATATATATATATATATATATATATATATATATATATATATATATATATATATATATATATATATATATATATATATATATATATATATATATATATATATATATATATATATATATATATATATATATATATATATATATATATATATATATATATATATATATATATATATATATATATATATATATATATATATATATATATATATATATATATGTATATATATATATATATATATATATATATATATATTTATATATATATATATGTATATATATATATATATCATTGTGCAGGGAATTTTCCCGTGATTCCAATAATATATAACTTATGTACTTTATTACTATTTTTTACTATTTTATCGTGATTTCAATTTATTTTTTTGACATTTCGGTGTGCGTTGCTCGTGTGTTTTATTTTACGTCACTGACTCTAGTGTCATTGAATGTAGAATTAAATTGTGCACAGAAAAGTTCGCGGAAGATAGTGTCTGCCAACTGCCGTTGATCAGATATTAACGTCTTTCTGCGCTCCCCATACTGGCGCTTACGCCCTTTCGGCGTTGAAAAGCATATATTCATAGATACAGGCCGCCCGTCAAAGAGACGCCCCTCACCCCCTTGACTTATCCCGTTCCCGCACCGCATTACAATCATTTGTATTTTTATATTATAATATTATATTCATAGTTTTTACTCTCTACTAATATTAAGACTTGAGAGATATTTTGATATATTTATATGTACCTAATTGTTTTCTTTCACTCCTTTTATTTGTTCTAGTAATTATAGCAAGTACTGCTTTCTGGTACCTATTCTGTACCTATCTATATATTTGTTTTGGTATAAACCTTTGTACATTATACTTTACGGCGCTTGCCGATTATTATTATTTTTTAATTATTTGTGTTATTATCTATTCTTTTTTCTCTTACATAGTATTTTACTCCATCCTTTATAAAAAATTATTTTTTTATTTACTCTTCATATCGTTCCCTTGTCTCCTAGCATCTAACCGTCGTTTATTTATTTATTTATTTATTATACTCCTACCTGTCCCAGTCACTTGTAAGACTGCAATATCTGCAATTTTCGTGGGCTAGGTTTGGTCGTACAGTCCTTTGTTATTCTGTTAGGGCAGCTCTGTTGCTTATCTTCCAGTGGCTTACCTTTCCTGCTGTCCAATCCATGACCCTTCACATCGATGGAGGAATCTGATTATAGGATGACAAAAAGGGAACGAAAGCGGAAGAGGCAGAAAGAACTCTTGAGTCTGCCGGCAATCGCCAATGACTCTCCTCCCAGTTCAAGAACCAGAACTTTTAGTCCTTCTGTCGTCCCTTCCTCCCTTGCTTCCATAAAACCTTCTCCCCTGCCCTTGTCATCTGCAGTCCCTGCCCCGACCACTGAATCCGAGAATATGAGTTCAGACTCTGATACAGAAGATGAGCGAGAAAATGATTATTTGCCATCTTCTAAAATAGAAGCAGCCTACGTATGCCTGAGTAATATTCAAGACATTGTGGAAAAACACTCAAAAATATCGAAGTCGCATCTCATTCGTGTTGGTCGTGAAGCTCAGCGCCTATTATCATTTATTGGTGATCTGTCGACTGAGTTGGCGGAAGCAAGGGGCGTCGAGATGAAAAAATCTTGCATCTGTGTGAAAAGATTGATACCACTGAGACACAGATTGCACCGGTAATGAATAAAATTGCCGATAAACTCAACGACCGCCCGACCTCCCTGTATGCCACGCAAGTGACAGGTCCACCACCCTTATCCAAGGGAGGATTTCCTGCACTCCCTGCAAAACCTGCCGTCTGCATTTTTCCCACAAACGATGAAGTCAAGTCATCGATGGAAACCAGGAAAATCCTGAATGCAGCCATTAAGCCTTCCGACGTAGGTGCTCGCGTTACAAGTGTACGTACCATAAGAGGTCACGGCGTTGTTGTTAACACGGCCACCACGGAAGACTCCATCAAGCTGCTGAATGCCCCGGCAATAAAAGCATCAACGACCTTGACCGCGCGACTCGCTACCAAGAGACAACCTCGTGTGAGGTTTAGTCATGTGCCACGGGACCTGTCTAATGACGAATTTTTAGAGATAGTTGCAGAGAATACAAAAGAGCATGCCATTAAAACTGCAGTATTCAGTCATCTAACAGGACCTACAGTTGGCCCGACTTGCGATAGAGTTTTTTCAGTACCTGCTGCCGTTCGCCATAGCCTCATCAATTTAGGAAAGGTGTATGTGGACTGGAATGTCTGTCGTGTTACAGATTTTCTTCCAGTCAGTATTTGTGGCCGTTGTCGAATGTACGGCCATGGTTCAAAAACTTGCAAAGAACCCGTCAGATGCTCACATTGTGCTTCAACGGAACACGTTTACGTGTCATGTCCGAATAGAGCCAATCAACCCACATGCGCTGTTTGTAAGTTGTTTAACAAACCAGCAGTACACCGATCAGGCACTAATGACTGTCCAGCTTATCAAGCAACAGTCAGCAGAGCTTTACTCAATATTGACTATGGCGTGTAATGCTTCTGTTAAATTTGGTCAGCTTAATCTTGGCCGTGGACAATCGGCTTCAGCCGAACTCAGTCAGTCTGCTCATCGCATGAACATTGATGTTTGTCTTATCCAAGAGCCGTACTCTCGAGATGGAATTGTGCCATCATTTGGTCCGGGTGTTCGAGTTGCTATGGCTTCGAGCTGTACCTCAACGAACCCTCCGATGAGCTGTATAGCTATTTACAATCCCAACATTAACTTCATATGCCTGGATCACTTATCTTCTAGTCACTTGGTTGTAGTCCAGATTTCTTCTCCAAGTGATTCTTTTTATATTATTTCGATATATTTTCAGTTTAGTGAATCTGAATTTCGTTTTCTGGATCAACTGGATATTATATTGGGTCAACTCGGCAACGCATCATTAATTATTGGAGGTGATTTTAATGCCGAATCTATTCTATGGTGTAACACTACCACTTTCGGGTCCAGGAAATTCACCAGAGGTGTAAGCTGCGAAGATTTTATCTCTCGCCATAATTTGAGTGTGTTGAACAATCCTTTCAGTCCACCTACCTTCTCCAACCACATGGGTACAAGTCATATAGATGTCACTTTAGCTACACCTCAGATTAACCACAGAATATGGAATTGGTCTGTTGACGAGGATGCCTCGTGTAGTGACCATAACCTTATCACGTTTCAGATTATTTCCAATGTACCCCCAATTCCTTTAGCGAAACCTTTGCTTAGAAGATTCCGGACAAGGTGTGACAGATGGCGTTGGTTAGACTTTGACCGCTACTTTGAATGCTCGCTGGATCGTTTATCTTGTAGATCTTGTACTACTGCGGAAATGGCCTCATCTTTTACGCAGAGTATAATTTATTGTGCCGAGAAGGCGATCAGCAGATCTTCTTCTAGTCATATGTCTCCTAATGAATGGTGGCATCCTGGCTTAGACATCCTTAAACGAACTTCGACTCGAGCTCACCGCGCATTGAGAGCGGCCCGTCGTCGAGGAAGTTCAAATGACTTTGTAACTGTACTTCAATGTGAGTATAGACGCTCAAATAATATCTACAAACGCGAGATTTCTCGTGCCAAGTCTGATGCATGGCGCCGTTTGGTATCTGAGGTTTCAACCACAGATCCTTGGGGTGCTGTGTTTAGATATGCATCAATGAAAAAATATCCAAATGCGTCAGTCTCGTGTATCCGTGATCCACGAACTGGAATTATCACAATAGACTCTGACTCGACGACAAGCACGCTACTTGACATACTTATTTCTTCTGATAACATTTCATCTGATACTCCTCTTCATTCACAAATACGCAATAACCAATCCGATATCCCGCAAACTCCCATATCGACCTTCGCCAATTTCGATGAGCTCGATTTTATAATCAAGAATCTTCACCAAAACAAATCTCCTGGCATTGACCGCATTGACGCAGCTCTCGTACAAAGGTGCTGGCACATAGCTCGCCACGAGATTATCTTATTGTACAACAATTGCTTGCGAGAAGGCTACTTTCCGGATTGTTGGAAAACAGGTTTAATGACTGTTATTCCCAAGCGTAGTGACCTGGATCCTTCTGACCCAAAATCATATAGACCGATTACTTTACTACCTATTTTGGGTAAGGTCTTAGAAAAGCTTATATGTCGACGCTTAGAAGATCATCTTTCCAGTACCCACCCACTGTCCGATCGTCAGTTCGGTTTTCGCGCTGGGAAATCAACGGTTGATGCTATCTTGGCTATATCTGATATTGTTAGAAGCTCTGATAGTAAATATGTTATCTCTATATCTCTTGATATTGCGGGAGCATTCGACAATGCCTGGTGGCCTCTAATTTTAAAAAAACTTCGAGACCGTAAGGTTCCTAGCAACATATATAAATTAGTGAAGAGCTATTTTACTAATAGACATGTGGCCATGCCCGGGGGACAAGATTTGCACTGGCGACCAATTAGCATCGGGTGCCCTCAGGGTTCTGTTCTGGGTCCACTGTTATGGAACATCTTGTTCGACGAACTTCTATCACTTTCAACGCCTACGGGCTGCAGTATTTTGGCATATGCCGATGATGCTACAATCCTTATTCAAGGTAACACCCGAGCACTTATTGAGCGCGCAGCTACTCAGTTACTTTCTTCTGTTGCAGATTGGGGTATAAGTCATAGACTCAATTTCGCACCTAAGAAGACGTATGGGTTAGTGTTAAAAGGCATAATGAAAAGTCCTCCCTCCATCAAATTTATCAATACGCGTGTAATATTTAAGGATAGGGTCAAAGTTTTGGGTGTTACACTAGATAGAGGCCTAACTTTCCAATACCATGTTCGTGCTGTATCCGATAGTGCAAAAATAGCCTTCCAAAAGATTTCACGTCTTGCTCGAGCTAGTTGGGGCCTTAAATTTCCAGTAGCAAGACTGTTTTACAACGCTACCTTTCTGAGTATTATGTGTTATGCCGCTCCTTGTTGGGCTCATCGTTGTGAAACCCAATACATTAGACGTCTGCTGCTTTCTGGACAGCGCTTCGCTCTAATAGCTTTAGCAAAGGCTTACAGAACCTGCGCTACCGACACACTTTCTATTCTCACAGGTATGGCTCCCCTTGATCTGGAAACACAGCGACGAGCTTCAATTCACAACCTGTATAGAGGTCGAAGCTCAATTTTGGGTGGTGTTTCTCTCCCACCTGTAAATTTACCCACAGTTCGTGGAGAGATTGAGAACTTGGCCCGGAGTTCTCTTTTAGATGCTTGGCAACGTCGCTGGTCTTCTTCTTCCGTGGGCAGACTGACATTTTTATTTCTTCCTGATGTGAGGACTCGAATTTTTTCCTCGTGGATTGTTCCCGATTATTGGACCACGCAATTCCTTACTGGACACGGCAGTTTCAAAAGTTATCTCTTTCGTTTTCACTTATCCGATTCGTCCTCATGTCAGCTTTGTGATAACCCTGAACAGACTTCTGAGCATATCCTATGGGAATGCACTAACTTCTCCGTGTCAACATTCCGACGAGAACTCTACGACGATGTCCGAGGGAATTTCTTTGGACCCATTGGACATGCGGACCTTGTAGCCACGAAGAGCAACTTTAGGGCTTTCAAGACTTTCTGTCTTAAATTCGGTGCACTATTATCTTCACTATCACTGAGCAGTGAGCCAGTTGTTTCAACATGATTAGCTCTCTTTGGCACATTAAGTGCAGTGTCTGCAAGATTTTAGAGTTCTCCGGACTCTTCGTATGTTCTTTATGTGTTCTTTCAGAGTTTTGCAAGGGGCCGTTATTAGTCCCCATAAGCAGAACGGGTGGTGGTGGGGGAAGAACAGTACGAGAGATAGCAACGTTTTCAATTAATCATAAATAAATGACTTTTTTTATATTGTCTTTCTTATTGAATACCTATAGCTATTTTCACCTATAGAAAGGAGATGCGCACTTGTAAACGCAACCACTCACAGGTGCCAGACTTACCTTAATCAATATACCTATATTCAATAAGGAAGACAATATTAAAAAAAAACAGCCGTTATTAAATGAATTGTTTTTTGACGTTGCTATTAATATTGTATTATTTAATGATATCAGAGATTTTTCGTTAACACAGTGGAAGTCCATAATTATAAATTAAATAATTTATACCTAATATTATTTTGTCAACATCCCATTTCAGTAAATGAGTTTTGTTGCTATTTAGTCATTCAAAATGTAATCAACGCAGATATCGACAATCAACTCATCATTTGTAGATATAGGAATTTATAAATGATTTTATAAATATCTGACTTGATAAAAAGTGATAAAAAACGTACAATCCCAAAAATTAGTAAAATAAATGTAAAAAAAACATATTTATATAGAACTTCGCACACGTATGATAAAAAAGAACAGCGTAAAAATGAAACATTGTGAAATAAATCAAATTAAAATTCCGTATAGGGTAAAACCGGGTAATACGCCCCACTTCGTAAAACGCCCCACCCTTCTCCTACGTACACGGAGAGTATTACGAAGCAGAGCTCTTACACGTGTATGACCGTTAGTATTCCACTGGCATGCGAGGTGGAACGACGCTCCGCCGTTTGTTTGTTGCAAAAAAAAATAAAAAAATAAAAAAATTGTGTTCGGACAATTTGCGGTAAGTTTCATACAAATTGATATTCTTAAATAATTTATTTTTTTATTTGGAATATACTTGTTGTGTGGTATAATACATTAAATTGTCTTAGTTTTCGAAAAGTTGCTGAACGACATAACCTTAAAATATTCTCACATTGATGGTGGGGCGTTTTGAGGAGCAAATTTCCTAAAATGCCCCACCTGCTTGTATGCAAAATGCCCCACCTGCTTGTACCTATGCAAAAAACTTCTATAAGTACATACATTGTATTAAGAAGGATTATGTTGTGTATTGTTTACAGATGTCGGGTGGATATGAAAAAAAGATCCTTCGGGCGTCGTGGAGCGCACAGAACCTCGATGAAGCTATGAATAAAGTGGAAAATAAAGAAATGGGAGTGAACGAGGCCTCCAGAGCTTATAAAATTCCTTCCAGAACACTAAGAAGGCATCTTATTACGCGCAAACCTAAAGGCCCCCTTGGACGCAATCCGGTATTTAAAGTGGAGTACGAGAAAAAGCTAGTAGCACATATAAAAAAATTGGAAAAAGTAGGATTTGCACCTGATAGGAAAGACGTAAAAGTCATGGCCTATCAATTAGCTAATAATCTAAATGTTAAAAATTTATTTTCAAATGAATCTAAGACAGCTGGCAACAAATGGTTTAGTAATTTCATGGCCCGAAACCCCGAACTGAGTCAGAGAAAGTCAGAAGGCCTATCTCTGGCTCGGGCATACGGGGTGAACAGAAATTATTGCTTAATTTTTTCTAGAATTTTATTTTATAATTGTTCATTATTTTTAACTTATTACTTAATTTTTTCAAGAATTTTATTTTATAATTGTTCATTGTTTTTAACCTACCCATTAGATACCTACTTAATTTTTTCAAGAATTTTATTTTGTAATTGTTCGTTGTTTTTAATCTACCTATTACTTAATTTTTTCAAGAATTTTATTTTAAAATTGTTTATTGTTTTTACCTTAGGTATTACTTAATTTTTTCAAGACTTTTATTTTATAATTGTTCATAGTTTTTTTCCTTAAAGTAAGTGTATTCTTAAAGAATGTACTGTAAGTGTTGTTAAAATTCATTTTATGTTCATTTTGCTTCTTATTTTGTTTTTATTGTAAGAAGTCTTGTCTTGAATTTGATGGGGCGTTTTGCGACACGAGTGAGGCGTATTAGGCATCAATCGCGTCTTAAAATGCCCCACTCCACAAAAAATTAATTATTTTTTTATAACTCTTGTGTTGATCATATCAAAATTATTTGAATGCAATATTGTACCTTTAGTATTAAATTTATTTTTTGAATAAATATTTTTCAGTTTTTGTAAATCTGTGATTTTTTATTGAATTTCAAAAAAAAGTGGGGCGTATTAGGCGGTTTTACCCTAGTAAAAAAATCAATAGGATTAAAATAATAAATGAATACCTACAACAATTAAAATAATACACGAATAACAATAAAATATATGTATAAAGTAATGTAAAAATGTAGATAACAAATAGAAAAAAAACAAATCCTTATAAAAAAGAAGTCCCATACAAATACCACGAAGTTCATCCTAAAATCGAAAAAAAATAAGCATCACGAATAGAAGTGTTATTTTGCACCATAAATATCGATGTAAAAAGTTTTTCTAGTTTGCCAATGACAAATAATAAATATCACCTAGGCTAATATTTATTCCCCAATTGGTGAAACCGTGCTATTGGCGAAAAATAATGTGAAAGTGTTCGAGCGTTTGTGTACTTAAAAATTACTGTTTGCCTGTTAGTACGTTCCAGGGCAAGATAATTAATTTGTTTAATAAGTTGATTATTACATTTTGAATTAAACGGATCTATAAAAGTTTTGTGAAAAATCTATCAAAATTAATAGATAGGTATGAAGGTACCAATGCATATTCTTTAGATCTAGCAATTTTAAGACGGTTCCTCACAGTAAATGTTAAACCTTTCATTATTGATAACATCGGTCGGCCTTCGTGGCTCAGTTGATCCAAAGGTCCCGGGTTCGATTCCCGGAGGAGACACAGTTTTTAATTGTGTTTTCAGTCTGTATCTGTGAGACGATTAATATCGTAAGTCTCCAGAATGTGGCAACTTGGTATTGGGTGCGTGTTGAAGTAATATTTGACATAGTACCTGTAAGTTGCCCGAGAAGCAAAATTAAATAAACAAATAAACATAACTATTTATTTGAGAATCTTATTCACTCAAAACACCAACATTAAAAATATCGGATTTTTGCAGTCAGATCCAGCATCCTTTAAAATCTGATATAATTGAGGTCTTATTTTTTACATTGTATATTGTATTTATTAAATCTTTAGGGTATTGTTAATAATAATAGCAACACTAACTAACGGATGACGTCCGGTAAAAAGAGAAGTAAGGAGGTAGGTAGGTATATATTGTAGATAATCACCTTTTCAGTTAGAATGTATAATTGTAGGAGTTTAGTTATAAATGAAATTTTGTTTATAAAATAACGAAAATGAAAAATAAAACCGGTTGTCTTATATACACAAATAGGTATATTATAGGTACTTACACTTATATCACCTGACCGTGCCCGGAACGTTAAATATATGAAACATCATCTTATGAGCCGACTCACGATTCCATTATTTATTTTTTTACAAGGCATTGCATCCTATTGGATGATTTGTGTCAAAATATCAGCTAACAAACAAATTAACTCAGACATGGAATTAAACTCAATTAATGTGTAATAAAAATTAGACCTTATGCCTAATTAATATACTCAAATAAAAATTATTTATTTGGTTTAATGTGTTTAGGCATATTTACCGTATTGATTTCCTATAATCGACTAAAAATTAGTGATCTTTACTTAATGCGTAATAAAAATTAAGCCATATGCCTTGCCTATAGGTACCTACTCAATTAAAAATAATCGATCTTGAATTAATTTGTTATAAAAACTAGGCCATAATATTTACCTTATTAATTTCCTATAATCGACTAAAAATGAGTGATCATTACTTATTGTGTAATAAAAATTAAGCTATATGCCTTATCTATACTCAACTAAAAATAATTGATATTGAAAAAATGTGTCATAAAAACTATGCTATATTCACCTTATTAACTTCCTACATTTGACTAAAAAGGGTTGATCTTGATTTAAGGTTAGGTCATAAAAACTAGGCCATATTACTTACTTACTTTACGTATCCGGCTGGTTCAAACCCTGCCACTCCAATATGCGGCGACTGCTATCGCCTTGTCGTTTCCCATAATTATGTCTCCAGGGGTGCATCCTTCCCCCATAAGTGGACATATCAGAAGGTGACTCTCATCCTGGGTTACGCCGCAGTCACATAAAGTGTCATCTTCAGAGAGGTACCCCCACCTTAAGAGGTTCACTCTACATCGTGTGACACCGACCCTTAATCTGTTGAGGGTAGTCCATATACAGTAGGGCTGGTCTTCTCCTATTGGGATACCCTCACTTGGATGCATTCACAGCCCCGCTCTAAGGTCCTGTTTTCACAGATCCTCTCTCCTTTGTTGTAAGTTTTCAATCGGGGAGGTGCTTTAAATGAAGCTAATTCTGGACTTCAGACGTGAGGCTGTTGGTTGGTGGCGATATAGAGGGTGCCTACGATCATGAGTTTGCTTGTATCTGCAGCTATCCTTCGTCGAGTATAGACCATATTAATTTACCGTATTAATTTCCTATACTTGACAAAAATGAAATATAAAAAATAAAAATACTTGACTGATAAATAAATTCGATTGTGGCAGGATTCGATCATATTATACCTACGTAATATATGCTATAAAAACCATAAATGTCTGTAAAATATCGTTTGTCTGGCATTGCACCCCATCCCTGTTCACGGAATGGAATACGAATTTATTTTTATCAATATTTTTTTATTAAGGACTTTTTGTTTATTATAAAAAAATCTTAAAATCAAAACATTTTAATGTTTCCAACGAGAACCAGAATTCCGTTATAAAACCGGTTTTACAAATAATCTATTTTTAAATGGATCTCAAATCAGTACCTACTTTATTTTATTTTCTCTCAATATTTGAGCCTGTTTTAACGCAATCTGGATCCATTATTTTACACAAAAAGACACCGTTTGACAAATTAATAACGAATATTAAATTTCACCATTTCGTCATTTTAAGTCATGCAGGTGAGCCAGCTGTAGTTTGTCGGGTGAAAAAGCCCAGTTCTCGTGAGAACAATCGAGTGAGAATGTTTTTTTAATAATTAATTTTAATGGGATATGGCTTGTAAACATTAGCCGGTTCTTTAGGAAGCCGGGAGGGAAGAACTTAGGTACCTACTTACCTATAGGTATACATAAGAGTGACGTAAATTACTAATAGCTATATATTTATATACAGAGGAAGGGGGTGGGGGGGGGTAATAAATTAACAATACTCATTCATTTATTTAGTAACAAATTGAAGATACCATTTTTTAAATAAAATGAATATGAACAGGAACGGTAAATCAATATTTATTTACCTTTAATATACAGAATATAATTGTTTTCTGTACAAACAATAATAGAGGGGTAGTAAAAACAGAGAGGGGTAGAGGCAGATACACAGCGACATGTTGGTCCAGTATTGAGAAGGAGCTGGCGGCTCAGAGTGTTCCCGTTGTGACAACCCAGGACAGAAGATCCTGGCGCATACGTACAATGAGACCTGTCACTGGATAAACCAGGATAGAGGCACAAGAAATAGAAGAAAGACATGACATTGAATTCACACTTGAATCAAACGAATATCGACGGAAAATATCCCAAATAGATAATTTAGAAAACAATAGCTAACCATGGCCCATCACTCTTAAGTCCACATACTCTCTTTTACACACACACACACACACACACACACACACACACACACACACACACACACACACACACACACACCCTCACACACACACACACCCTCACACACACACACACCCTCACACACACATTCATATACACATAAGCGGAATAATAATTAAATAAATAAATAATAAAAATACTTTACTACTTACACTACACACACAAACCAAAATGTATTTGACACTTGTAACTGACATTAGATTTAGATAATTAATGTATCATATGTATTAATCCATGTAATAAACTATCTAATGTTGTATGTGTTAATTAAAAAATAAAATAAAATAAAAATAAAAATAAAAATAAAATAAATACGTAATATGAAATCATCACAAGTATCGATTGGAATTTCTATCCGAGCAAACATGCAGTGCATTGTCTGACTGCTAGACGAAGAAATAATTTATCAGGAGAAAATTACATTAAAGAGATAAAATATATCAACTGTGAAATATGATTTGTAATAAATATTTACACACTTGATCAATCATCGATTTGTTGATAGGTGACTGCTGTATTTTCCGATCAATTTATTATTATAAATCTATTGTCGAACTAATATTATTGAGTCATGACCTGTCTCAGCGATTTACTAAAATCGAATCATAATTTATTCTTCGAAATTGAGACAGTAAACAAACACTTCATACTGGTTGAACTTGTTCTTAATTACTAAGTAAAAGCTTCATACACATTAGAATATTTTCGATGTATGAAATATGTAAATGCGTAATGATTTGAACTCAGAACTCTGGATTAGGTAATCTTCCACTAAACGATATTTTAAATTTAAACAGTGTTATTTATAAAAAAATCTTGGTTCAATTGAACCCGGTTCAAAGTCTTATTCTGAAATTCAAATATTCTTATATAAGAATTATTTATTCTTATATAAGAATATTTGAATTTCAGAATAAGACTTTGTACCGGGTTCAATTGAACCAAGTTTTTTTTTATAAATAACACTGAATGTGATCAAATGAATCCTAAATAATGTCTTATATGCTTTTAATATTATTATTTTCTTATAATTATAATTATTATAAAAGCAAATAAGACATTATTTAGGATTCACTTGATCACATTAAGTTAAAATTAAATTATTAAAAAAAATTCGCTGTATCTTTGTTGTATTCATTAAAAAAAATCTATGTTGTTTTTATTTAATTTTGTATGTTAAAAATAAGTGCTTTAGATTTGATTTAATTTGCTTTAATAAAATACGATGGTACAAGGTTATTTGTTTTACTACAAAGTTACTACAAAATAATAAATTGTTTTACTACAAAGTTTGTATTCTACAAAGTAAATTATTCATAATAACATAAGTAATTTGTTTTCTTAATAAACATTATCGAAAAAAATGGAAACTTTTTTTTACTTTTTTGAAAATATTTTGTTTAAATATATATTTTTTAATGGTGTTGCCTCCTAATTTTTTTATCTTATGTAGGTAGTTATTTAATTACTTAATTTTGAAGAAATATCAAAATCTAATATTAAGTTTGAATGTACACATTGTAATCTCGTGAATCTCGAATCATGTGATCTCAAAGATCTCATGGTCAAAAATCTAGATAATCCATAAAAATAAATAAATTAAAAACAGGAATTCCTCCTTGGTTCTCGCTTGCGAAACGAACACGAATACAGAAAAAATAAATCTCTATACACATACTTACATAATATGTTACCACTACAGACTAATATATTAGTATTATTATTATGAGAATTTGATCATAACCATGGCAATGAAAATCTACAAAATATCAAATTTATGGAATATTTCTGTAAAAAGAAAAAGCTACATTTACACAGAAAATGTTTTAAATTAGGAAAAACCATAGATTTCCTATAATATACTAGATGTCATAGTTAGCAAACTTTGTATGAATCGAAGTGAGGACTTTTGACAACAAGGTGGGCAGAACACGTGATTGTTTTAGAGAATAACGACTAATGTGAATTGTTTTCAGACTTATTTGTCGATAAAAAACACTTTGTTCATCAAGATATAGAGAACATGTATCTAGGAAGTGTTGAAATATGTGGAAAACTGCAATATGTTGCCAACCGAGAAATCAAACGCGTGATATACCATGACTCACTTATTGCACGGAGTACTCCGTCTAGTATATTAGGTATATGGAAATCTTTGGGAAAAACATAATTAAACAAAGTAATCACAATGTTTATCATTCAAACTCGAAGTTTTACTTGAAAATTTATTTTATTTGTGTAAATTCGTTCTTCTGACATTTAAATAAACAAATATTTGCTCACTAAAAAGTACAATTTCATTCGTTGCTGAAAATTGTACAAAACTTTATAAATGAAATATTATAAAGTCGATTTTTACTGTGTGTTTAACGCACTGGTCGAAAGTTTTTACTCTCCACACTATGGAATAGGGGAGAGTCATGATTTCGCAAAATTTAAGCGTATTTTTTTTACATCAATTTCTCAATGGGTATCATGTAGAGAATGCACACTATGAGTTTCGTCGTGATGTGTTTGTGTGTATGGCGTATACGCTGTACGCCGTACGCCGTACGCCGTACGCCGTACGCCGTACGCCGTAGCATTTATCTTTTTTGTGTCCTCTCTACAGCCCAAACTATAAGTCTGATCGACTTCATATTAACATCATATGTGTAAAGTGCAAAGACCTAGAGCTGATTAGTTTTCCATAGACAACTTTTGATTTCTTCTCTATGAATTCATCATTTACGTTGTTTTTTTTTTGTGTCCTCTCTGCAGCCCAAACTATAAGTCCGATTGACTTCATATTGATATCACATGTGTTAAGTCCATAAACTTAGAGCTGATTAGTTTTCCATAGACAACGGTTCATTTTTTCCCAATGTTTCTTTATGATTTCATCTATTAAAACTGAAAAAATGCTCTCACGACCTGGAAATTAGAGATATTTTAATTTGGTTTCAACTATTTATACAACACCAAGAATCTTCATAAAATTGTATTCAAAGTTGGTCAATGTTAAAAGAAAAATATTCAACGGTTTCAAAAATTATATTTTATTTAATGGATATTTGTATGAAACTTATATGTAACAAGAGAATTTTTTTATATTTGGCAATGATCAGTTCATTGATTTCATATTGATAGAAGAATATTAATAGCTTGAACTTAGAACTGATTAGCTTTTCATAGATATCATATAATTTCTTCATATGATATCACGTGTAAACATTGTCAAAATGCTCTAACGCTCTTTGAAACAAAATTTATCTGCTTTTTTTAAAATATTTCATACAACATAAGCAGTCTTCACTATACTGCATTAATAGTTTGTCTATCTTAACATAAAAATATACTATCGGAAGAAAATTTATATTCCTGGTAGTAACATTTAGTATGAATAAAAATGTAATTAGATAAATTTCTATGTATGGAAACGTTTAGTAATTTGATTTCATGTTATAATGTAAAGAGCTTGAACATAGAACTGATTAGCTTTCCATAAATAACAAAAAAAATCTTCATATGATATCACCTGTCAAAATTTGGAAAATGCTCTCGCGTTCTTTAGAACAAAATTTATCTGCTTTTTTTAAAATATTTCATACAACATAAGCATTCTTCACTATACTGCATTAATAGTTTGTTTATCTTAACATAAAAATATACTATCGGAAGAAAATTTATATTCCTGATAGTAACATTTAGTATGAATAATAATGTAATTAGATAAATTTCTATGTATGGAAAAGTTCAGTAATTTGATTTCATGTTATAATGTAAAGAGCTTGAACATAGAACTGATTAGCTTTCCATAAATAACAAAAAAAATCTTCATATGATATCACCTGTCAAAATTTGGAAAATGCTCTCGCGTTCTTTAGAACAAAATTTATCTGCTTTTTTTAAAATATTTCATACAACATAAGCATTCTTCACTATACTGCATTAATAGTTTGTTTATCTTAACATAAAAATATACTATCGGAAGAAAATTTATATTCCTGATAGTAACATTTAGTATGAATAATAATGTAATTAGATAAATTTCTATGTATGGAAAAGTTCAGTAATTTGATTTCATGTTATAATGTAAAGAGCTTGAACATAGAACTGATTAGCTTTCCATAAATAACAAAAAAAATCTTCATATAATATCACGTGTCAAAATTTTGAAAATGCTCTCGCGTTCTTTAAAACAAAATTTATCTGCTTTTTTTAAAATATTTCATACAACATAAGCATTCTTCACTATACTGTATTAATAGTTTGTCTATCTTAACATAAAAATATACTATCGGAAGAAAATTTATATTCCTGATAGTAACATTTAGTATGAATAATAATGTAATTAGATAAATTTCTATGTATGGAAAAGTTCAGTAATTTGATTTCATGTTATAATGTAAAGAGCTTGAACATAGAACTGATTAGCTTTCCATAAATAACAAAAAAAATCTTCATATAATATCACGTGTCAAAATTTTGAAAATGCTCTCGCGTTCTTTAAAACAAAATTTATCTGCTTTTTTTAAAATATTTCATACAACATAAGCATTCTTCACTATACTGCATTAATATTTTGTTTATCTTAACATAAAAATATACTATCGGAAGAAAATTTATATTCCTGGTAGTAACATTTAGTATTAATAAAAATGTAATTAGATAAATTTCTATGTATGGAAAAGTTCAGTAATTTGATTTCATGTTATAATGTAAAGAGCTTGAACATAGAACTGATTAGCTTTCCATAAATAACAAAAAAAATCTTCATATGATATCACCTGTCAAAATTTGGAAAATGCTCTCGCGTTCTTTAGAACAAAATTTATCTGCTTTTTTTAAAATATTTCATACAACATAAGCATTCTTCACTATACTGCATTAATAGTTTGTTTATCTTAACATAAAAATATACTATCGGAAGATAATTTATATTCCTGATAGTAACATTTAGTATGAATAATAATGTAATTAGATAAATTTCTATGTATGGAAAAGTTCAGTAATTTGATTTCATGTTATAATGTAAAGAGCTTGAACATAGAACTGATTAGCTTTCCATAAATAACAAAAAAAATCTTCATATAATATCACGTGTCAAAATTTTGAAAATGCTCTCGCGTTCTTTAAAACAAAATTTATCTGCTTTTTTTAAAATATTTCATACAACATAAGCATTCTTCACTATACTGCATTAATATTTTGTTTATCTTAACATAAAAATATACTATCGGAAGAAAATTTATATTCCTGGTAGTAACATTTAGTATGAATAAAAATGTAATTAGATAAATTTCTTTGTATGGAAAAGTTCAGTAATTTGATTTCATGTTATAATGTAAAGAGCTTGAACATAGAACTGATTAGCTTTCCATAAATAACAAAAAAAATCTTCATATGATATCACCTGTCAAAATTTGGAAAATGCTCTCGCGTTCTTTAGAACAAAATTTATCTGCTTTTTTTAAAATATTTCATACAACATAAGCATTCTACACCATACTGCATTAAAAGTTTGTCTATCTTATCATAAAAATATACTATCGGAAGAAAATTTATATTCCTGATAGTAACATTTAGTATGAATAATAATGTAATTAGATAAATTTCTATGTATGGAAAAGTTCAGTAATTTGATTTCATGTTATAATGTAAAGAGCTTGAACATAGAACTGATTAGTTTTCCATAAATAACAAAAAAAATCTTCATATAATATCACGTGTCAAAATTTGGAAAATGCTCTCGCGTTCTTTAGAACAAAATTTATCTGCTTTTTTTAAAATATTTCATACAACATAAGCATTCTTCACTATACTGCATTAATAGTTTGTTTATCATAACATAAAAATATACTATCGGAAGAAAATTTATATTCCTGATAGTAACATTTAGTATGAATAAAAATGTAATTAGATAAATTTCTATGTATGGAAACGTGTAGTAATTTGATTTCATGATATAATGTAAAGAGCTTGAACATAGAACTGATTAGCTTTCCATAAATAACAAAAAAATTCTTCATATGATATCACCTGTCAAAATTTGAAAAATGCTCTCGCGTTCTTTAAAACAAAATTTATCTGCTTTTTTTAAAATATTTCATACAACATAAGCATTCTTCACTATACTGTATTAATAGTTTGTCTATCTTAACATAAAAATATACTATCGGAAGAAAATTTATATTCCTGATAGTAACATTTAGTATGAATAATAATGTAATTAGATAAATTTCTATGTATGGAAAAGTTCAGTAATTTGATTTCATGTTATAATGTAAAGAGCTTGAACATAGAACTGATTAGCTTTCCATAAATAACAAAAAAAATCTTCATATGATATCACCTGTCAAAATTTGGAAAATGCTCTCGCGTTCTTTAGAACAAAATTTATCTGCTTTTTTTTAAATATTTCATACAACATAAGCATTCTTCACTATACTGCATTAATAGTTTGTTTATCTTAACATAAAAATATACTATCGGAAGAAAATTTATATTCCTGATAGTAACATTTAGTATGAATAATAATGTAATTAGATAAATTTCTATGTATGGAAAAGTTCAGTAATTTGATTTCATGTTATAATGTAAAGAGCTTGAACATAGAACTGATTAGCTTTCCATAAATAACAAAAAAAATCTTCATATAATATCACGTGTCAAAATTTTGAAAATGCTCTCGCGTTCTTTAAAACAAAATTTATCTGCTTTTTTTAAAATATTTCATACAACATAAGCATTCTTCACTATACTGCATTAATATTTTGTTTATCTTAACATAAAAATATACTATCGGAAGAAAATTTATATTCCTGGTAGTAACATTTAGTATGAATAAAAATGTAATTAGATAAATTTCTTTGTATGGAAAAGTTCAGTAATTTGATTTCATGTTATAATGTAAAGAGCTTGAACATAGAACTGATTAGCTTTCCATAAATAACAAAAAAAATCTTCATATGATATCACCTGTCAAAATTTGGAAAATGCTCTCGCGTTCTTTAGAACAAAATTTATCTGCTTTTTTTAAAATATTTCATACAACGTAAGCATTCTACACCATACTGCATTAAAAGTTTGTCTATCTTATCATAAAAATATACTATCGGAAGAAAATTTATATTCCTGATAGTAACATTTAGTATGAATAATAATGTAATTAGATAAATTTCTATGTATGGAAAAGTTCAGTAATTTGATTTCATGTTATAATGTAAAGAGCTTGAACATAGAACTGATTAGTTTTCCATAAATAACAAAAAAAATCTTCATATAATATCACGTGTCAAAATTTTGAAAATGCTCTCGCGTTCTTTAAAACAAAATTTATCTGCTTTTTTTAAAATATTTCATACAACATAAGCATTCTTCACTATACTGCATTAATAGTTTGTTTATCATAACATAAAAATATACTATCGGAAGAAAATTTATATTCCTGATAGTAACATTTAGTATGAATAAAAATGTAATTAGATAAATTTCTATGTATGGAAACGTGTAGTAATTTGATTTCATGATATAATGTAAAGAGCTTGAACATAGAACTGATTAGCTTTCCATAAATAACAAAAAAATTCTTCATATGATATCACCTGTCAAAATTTGAAAAATGCTCTCGCGTTCTTTAAAACAAAATTTATCTGCTTTTTTTAAAATATTTCATACAACATAAGCATTCTTCACTATACTGTATTAATAGTTTGTCTATCTTAACATAAAAATATACTATCGGAAGAAAATTTATATTCCTGATAGTAACATTTAGTATGAATAATAATGTAATTAGATAAATTTCTATGTATGGAAAAGTTCAGTAATTTGATTTCATGTTATAATGTAAAGAGCTTGAACATAGAACTGATTAGCTTTCCATAAATAACAAAAAAAATCTTCATATAATATCACGTGTCAAAATTTTGAAAATGCTCTCGCGTTCTTTAAAACAAAATTTATCTGCTTTTTTTAAAATATTTCATACAACATAAGCATTCTTCACTATACTGCATTAATATTTTGTTTATCTTAACATAAAAATATACTATCGGAAGAAAATTTATATTCCTGGTAGTAACATTTAGTATGAATAAAAATGTAATTAGATAAATTTCTATGTATGGAAAAGTTCAGTAATTTGATTTCATGTTATAATGTAAAGAGCTTGAACATAGAACTGATTAGCTTTCCATAAATAACAAAAAAAATCTTCATATGATATCACGTGTCAAAATTTTGAAAATGCTCTCGCGTTCTTTAAAACAAAATTTATCTGCTTTTTTTAAAATATTTCATACAACATAAGCATTCTTCACTATACTGCATTAATATTTTGTTTATCTTAACATAAAAATATACTATCGGAAGAAAATTTATATTCCTGGTAGTAACATTTAGTATGAATAAAAATGTAATTAGATAAATTTCTATGTATGGAAACGTGTAGTAATTTGATTTCATGATATAATGTAAAGAGCTTGAACAACGAACTGATTAGCTTTCCATAAATAACAAAAAAATTCTTCATATGATATCACCTGTCAAAATTTGAAAAATGCTCTCGCGTTCTTTAAAACAAAATTTATCTGCTTTTTTTAAAATATTTCATACAACGTAAGCATTCTTCACTATACTGCATTAATAGTTTGTCTATCTTAACATAAAAATATACTATCGGAAGAAAATTTATATTCCTGGTAGTAACATTTAGTATGAATAAAAATGTAATTAGATAAATTTCTATGTATGGAAAAGTTCAGTAATTTGATTTCATGTTATAATGTAAAGAGCTTGAACATAGAACTGATTAGCTTTCCATAAATAACAAAAAAAATCTTCATATGATATCACCTGTCAAAATTTGGAAAATGCTCTCGCGTTCTTTAGAACAAAATTTATCTGCTTTTTTTAAAATATTTTATACAACATAAGCATTCTACACCATACTGCATTAAAAGTTTGTCTATCTTATCATAAAAATATACTATCGGAAGAAAATTTATATTCCTGATAGTAACATTTAGTATGAATAATAATGTAATTAGATAAATTTCTATGTATGGAAAAGTTCAGTAATTTGATTTCATGTTATAATGTAAAGAGCTTGAACGTAGAACTGATTAGTTTTCCATAAATAACAAAAAAAATCTTCATATAATATCACGTGTCAAAATTTTGAAAATGCTCTCGCGTTCTTTAAAACAAAATTTAACTGCTTTTTTTAAAATATTTCATACAACATAAGCATTCTTCACTATACTGCATTAATAGTTTGTTTATCTTAACATAAAAATATACTATCGGAAGAAAATTTATATTCCTGATAGTAACATTTAGTATGAATAAAAATGTAATTAGATAAATTTCTATGTATGGAAACGTGTAGTAATTTGATTTCATGATATAATGTAAAGAGCTTGAACATAGAACTGATTAGCTTTCCATAAATAACAAAAAAATTCTTCATATGATATCACCTGTCAAAATTTGAAAAATGCTCTCGCGTTCTTTAAAACAAAATTTATCTGCTTTTTTAAAAATATTTCATACAGCATAAGCATTCTTCACTATACTGCATTAATAGTTTGTCTATCTTAACATAAAAATATACTATCGGAAGAAAATTTATATTCCTGATAGTAACATTTAGTATGAATAATAATGTAATTAGATAAATTTCTATGTATGGAAAAGTTCAGTAATTTGGTTTTAATGTTATAATGTAAAGAGCTTGAACATAGAACTGATTAGCTTTCCATAAATAACAAAAAAAATCTTCATATAATATCACGTGTCAAAATTTTGAAAATGCTCTCGCGTTCTTTAAAACAAAATTTATCTGCTTTTTTTAAAATATTTCATACAACATAAACATTCTTCACTATACTGCATTAATAGTTTGTTTATCTTAACATAAAAATATACTATCGGAAGAAAATTTATATTCCTGATAGTAACATTTAGTATGAATAAAAATGTAATTAGATAAATTTCTATGTATGGAAACGTGTAGTAATTTGATTTCATGATATAATGTAAAGAGCTTGAACATAGAACTGATTAGCTTTCCATAAATAACAAAAAAATTCTTCATATGATATCACCTGTCAAAATTTGAAAAATGCTCTCGCGTTCTTTAAAACAAAATTTATCTGCTTTTTTTAAAATATTTCATACAACATAAGCATTCTTCACTATACTGCATTAATAGTTTGTCTATCTTAACATAAAAATATACTATCGGAAGAAAATTTATATTCCTGATAGTAACATTTAGTATGAATAAAAATGTAATTAGATAAATTTCTATGTATGGAAACGTGTAGTAATTTGATTTCATGATATAATGTAATGAGCTTGAACATAGAACTGATTAGCTTTCCATAAATAACAAAAAAATTCTTCATATGATATCACCTGTCAAAATTTGAAAAATGCTCTCGCGTTCTTTAAAACAAAATTTATCTGCTTTTTTTAAAATATTTCATACAACATAAGCATTCTTCACTATACTGTATTAATAGTTTGTCTATCTTAACATAAAAATATACTATCGGAAGAAAATTTATATTCCTGATAGTAACATTTAGTATGAATAATAATGTAATTAGATAAATTTCTATGTATGGAAAAGTTCAGTAATTTGATTTCATGTTATAATGTAAAGAGCTTGAACATAGAACTGATTAGCTTTCCATAAATAACAAAAAAAATCTTCATATAATATCACGTGTCAAAATTTTGAAAATGCTCTCGCGTTCTTTAAAACAAAATTTATCTGCTTTTTTTAAAATATTTCATACAACATAAGCATTCTTCACTATACTGCATTAATATTTTGTTTATCTTAACATAAAAATATACTATCGGAAGAAAATTTATATTCCTGGTAGTAACATTTAGTATGAATAAAAATGTAATTAGATAAATTTCTATGTATGGAAAAGTTCAGTAATTTGATTTCATGTTATAATGTAAAGAGCTTGAACATAGAACTGATTAGCTTTCCATAAATAACAAAAAAAATCTTCATATGATATCACGTGTCAAAATTTTGAAAATGCTCTCGCGTTCTTTAAAACAAAATTTATCTGCTTTTTTTAAAATATTTCATACAACATAAGCATTCTTCACTATACTGCATTAATATTTTGTTTATCTTAACATAAAAATATACTATCGGAAGAAAATTTATATTCCTGGTAGTAACATTTAGTATGAATAAAAATGTAATTAGATAAATTTCTATGTATGGAAACGTGTAGTAATTTGATTTCATGATATAATGTAAAGAGCTTGAACAACGAACTGATTAGCTTTCCATAAATAACAAAAAAATTCTTCATATGATATCACCTGTCAAAATTTGAAAAATGCTCTCGCGTTCTTTAAAACAAAATTTATCTGCTTTTTTTAAAATATTTCATACAACGTAAGCATTCTTCACTATACTGCATTAATAGTTTGTCTATCTTAACATAAAAATATACTATCGGAAGAAAATTTATATTCCTGGTAGTAACATTTAGTATGAATAAAAATGTAATTAGATAAATTTCTATGTATGGAAAAGTTCAGTAATTTGATTTCATGTTATAATGTAAAGAGCTTGAACATAGAACTGATTAGCTTTCCATAAATAACAAAAAAAATCTTCATATGATATCACCTGTCAAAATTTGGAAAATGCTCTCGCGTTCTTTAGAACAAAATTTATCTGCTTTTTTTAAAATATTTTATACAACATAAGCATTCTACACCATACTGCATTAAAAGTTTGTCTATCTTATCATAAAAATATACTATCGGAAGAAAATTTATATTCCTGATAGTAACATTTAGTATGAATAATAATGTAATTAGATAAATTTCTATGTATGGAAAAGTTCAGTAATTTGATTTCATGTTATAATGTAAAGAGCTTGAACGTAGAACTGATTAGTTTTCCATAAATAACAAAAAAAATCTTCATATAATATCACGTGTCAAAATTTTGAAAATGCTCTCGCGTTCTTTAAAACAAAATTTAACTGCTTTTTTTAAAATATTTCATACAACATAAGCATTCTTCACTATACTGCATTAATAGTTTGTTTATCTTAACATAAAAATATACTATCGGAAGAAAATTTATATTCCTGATAGTAACATTTAGTATGAATAAAAATGTAATTAGATAAATTTCTATGTATGGAAACGTGTAGTAATTTGATTTCATGATATAATGTAAAGAGCTTGAACATAGAACTGATTAGCTTTCCATAAATAACAAAAAAATTCTTCATATGATATCACCTGTCAAAATTTGAAAAATGCTCTCGCGTTCTTTAAAACAAAATTTATCTGCTTTTTTTAAAATATTTCATACAACATAAGCATTCTTCACTATACTGCATTAATAGTTTGTCTATCTTAACATAAAAATATACTATCGGAAGAAAATTTATATTCCTGATAGTAACATTTAGTATGAATAATAATGTAATTAGATAAATTTCTATGTATGGAAAAGTTCAGTAATTTGGTTTTAATGTTATAATGTAAAGAGCTTGAACATAGAACTGATTAGCTTTCCATAAATAACAAAAAAAATCTTCATATAATATCACGTGTCAAAATTTTGAAAATGCTCTCGCGTTCTTTAAAACAAAATTTATCTGCTTTTTTTAAAATATTTCATACAACATAAACATTCTTCACTATACTGCATTAATAGTTTGTTTATCTTAACATAAAAATATACTATCGGAAGAAAATTTATATTCCTGATAGTAACATTTAGTATGAATAAAAATGTAATTAGATAAATTTCTATGTATGGAAACGTGTAGTAATTTGATTTCATGATATAATGTAAAGAGCTTGAACATAGAACTGATTAGCTTTCCATAAATAACAAAAAAATTCTTCATATAATATCACCTGTCAAAATTTGAAAAATGCTCTCGCGTTCTTTAAAACAAAATTTATCTGCTTTTTTTAAAATATTTCATACAACATAAGCATTCTTCACTATACTGCATTAATAGTTTGTCTATCTTAACATAAAAATATACTATCGGAAGAAAATTTATATTCCTGGTAGTAACATTTAGTATGAATAAAAATGTAATTAGATAAATTTCTATGTATGGAAAAGTTCAGTAATTTGATTTCATGTTATAATGTTAAGAGCTTGAACATAGAACTGATTAGCTTTCCATAAATAACAAAAAATTTCTTCATATGATATCACCTGTCAAAATTTGGAAAATGCTTTCGCGTCCTTTAAAACAAAATTTATCTGCTTTTATTAAAATATTTCATACAACATAAGCATTCTACACCATACTGCAATAATAGTTTGTCTATCTTAACATAAAAATATACTGTCGATAGAAATTTATTTTCCTGGTAGTAAAATTTAGTATGAATAAAAATGTATATAATAAGATAAATTTCTTATGTATGGAAAAGTTCAGTAATTTGATTTCATGTTATAATGTAAAGAGCTTGAACATCGAACTGATTAGCTTTTCATAAATAACAAAAATTTCTTCATATGATATTACGTGTCAAAATTGTCAAAATGCTCTAACGTCCTTTAAAACAAAATTTATCTGCTTTTATTAAAATATTTCATACAACATTAGAATTCTTCACCATACTGCATTAATAGTTTGTCTATCTTAACATGAAAATATACTATCGTTAGAAAATTTATATTCTTGGTAGTAAAATTTAGAATGAATAAAATATTTCATTGTCAATATTTGTGGTGTGGAGAGTTTAGTGTTGGCCACAACCCACTCGTTTTAGTTTATGATTGATGCTGGAATTAAAATAAATACCCACATATATAAATATACATATCTACATATTACTAACTAAAATATTATGGTGGGGATTCAAACATTAAAAATTCCATTTCCGCAATCGATTTTTACATTTGATTTCACTCCTATAAACTAACTTCCAATACTTTTATTCGCCTTCAACTTTATATGCATCTTATTTTTAATTTCTCACCAAACTTACATTTTCATCTAATACTATCGTTTCTAATCATGTCATATTGTTTCACGATATAGTCGTTTAACAAACTATACTCCCATCACTCTCGGATAAGTAGCTAAATAGTTCATAAAGCAACATGCATACATACAAAAGATCCATATATTGATATAATTAACAACGTGTCATGGAATACGTGAGTACGTTTACATAATATGCATACACTAATATTTCATACGCCCATACATCCTAATAAGAATATCTATAGTAAATATTTTCTTATAGTTGATCATCCTGAGACCAAAATAATATTTAAATGATATGAGCACGCGTCACGAACATGTGTGATTATAATTTATACGCCAAAAAATAAACCGAGAATTATTAAAATACCTTCGGGAGAAATAAAAAAAAAGCGATGAAAGATTGCTTCGACCGTTTGTCAATATTAAGATTGAATTTTTAATAGAAAACATTCATTACCCCGCCTGTCCGCGTCAAACATTACTAAATTACAAGCCAGGGTTGTGCCGCTAACAACGACAGGCGCCTATTTATTATTTATTATATTTATATATTTACATTAAGGAAAATATAACAACGTAAGTATCGATATGGCGGGTAACTATGCAGGTATCTAATAATAATAAACATTGTCTGACATCCTGTGCAAGTGGCAGGTTTATTGCGAATTACCATTTCTTTATACAAGTGAGAATTTTTTTTTTAAATATCTCTACTGCTGAGAATCATACCCAGGACGCCAGGACTCGACATTCGTATATTTTTTTTAAACACAGCATTAAAGTTCTTCAGTTCATAGATAGGATTTTATCCTGTACAATTTACAGTGGAAGTCGATTGACTGTACCGGCGCGGCGTTTGAAACCGATTCCCAGCCGAGGAGGATATACGAGTAATAAAAAATAATTTCTTGATTCTTGACTTCTCTCGGTTTGAAACATTAGTTACCTAGTTAGAAATCGCCAATCGCTTAAAAACTTGCCCCATAGTGAAGAGTATTTTTTTGATAAACGAATCTACGTGGTGTGATATTAACTTTTCACATACTAAACTAGTGTCATATCCGATATCTCACTTGAGGCATTATAAATATGGATACTTATAACACATAATTAACAAGAATAGTCAGGAGATCTGACCGAGGCATGCCTCCAGTTATGAAACACGAAGAATATAGATATATTACATCAAATGTATGAACAAACCATAGTCTAATATTGATTAATGTTTCCTTACTATAAAAAATAAATACCTAAATACATACATACTTCGACATTAATGTCATTTCAGAATATAGTACACACATATTTCTTCTGAGATATACATGATATTTTTGTACTTAAGGAGGTACCTACTTACTTAGTGTAAAAAAATTTTCACAACATTTTTTTCATAAAGTTTGAATTGGTCCCATTTGAAAAACCAAATAATATTTCAACTTTGATTCATTGGACTAAATCTTGTAAAGTTTACGGGAATTTTAAAGGACATACCTCAGATTATTTCATTATTTTTAATTGTTTAAAAATAATGATGTAATTATTTCATAATGATTAATGATAAGGTATTAATAATTATTTCATTTTGTGTTTTATATTTGATTGTGTATTTTTTGATTTGATTTTAATGTATTATAAATTCACTATGTCATGCGATAAATATATAAATAAATTGTTCGATGAAAAGTAAGTATATCAGATGGAATTATATTTTAATTAATATTAAAAAATATATACTTATATGATATTTATCTTAATTCAATATACCTAATAATGACCGATTTCTTGCATTGCATATATTTAGTATCTAATATTTTAGGTAAACGTAGTGAAATAGCTTTAGTTTAGCTGTAGTGATATCATCGAAAAAGTATTCATTTATATATAAAAGTTAAATAAATAAATTATAAATATAAAAAAAATCAATTACCAAAAATAATTTGTTTCGTATTCTTGTAACAAATATAAACTTAGAAAAAAAAAATAAAATGATCTAATCCTACTATTGGAAGATGGATGTAATGTGAATTCAAACATATACATACAATACCTACTAATAAATAAATATCAATATATTCCTATTTTATTTTTACTTGTGAAAAAATTTATTGGTAAATATATTTATATTAAAGTATTTATAGCATTTCGGCTATGACTATAATCTATTTTACGAGTGGACCAGAGAGACGCTCATGAAATATATAGGCAATATTATATAAAAAAGGGTGAGTTCATATTATTGTTATTTGAATTCAAAACAAATAAATAACTTTGTTAATAATTCGAAAAACCCACATAGCCTCTTGAGCGTGAGGTTAAATTGCCTTTCAATAACTTATGAGTGATGACCGGGTCATGTAAAGGCATAAGGTGAGAACGGCCGACACAGGTGATGTATAACGGCTGCGGGCAAAGTTTAACAGAAAAGACGATTTGTTTTTAATTAATTCATATGGATTAATCTATTAGAATGCTCCGAATTCATATACATACATACAACTAACACAGACTGGACACTATACGTGAGTATTTTTTTGGGTTTCTTCTTGAACAACACTGCCATAGGTGTGTAGGTACCATACTTGGTAAATATTTTATTTTTTCATCCCCGAGTGAACTGGAAAAATATGTGTACGGTTGTGTTACTATTAGAATGATCCAAATACACATACATAGGTATGTACCTAACACAGACTGCACACTAAACATGAGTATTTTTTTAAATCGAAAAAAATGCAATTATTTCGATTTGAGGGTTTATAGTTTGGTATATATTCTTCAATTATACATACTATTGCCATTGACAGTTGTTATATGACAGTTCTATCTCATGTGTTACGTGCAACTAGTAATAAACAATTAAAATAAAAATAATTATTTTAGGTATATTTTTACTAGTGCATTGTTTGTTTGACTGTAATGTTTCATTTTTATAGACATAAACAAATATCTATTGTAAAAAATTACAAATATAATTAATGATTGTTTTTTATTCGAACCTTAATCGATGTCGAACCTTAAGGTATGGCTATTAATATTTTTTTTGACAATGACAAACGTAGAGTATTTTGTCTTTGTTTATTTACCATGTCAATATATCTTCCTACATTTCATTATTACTTGTTAAAGAGACAACCATTTGTGTACCTACTTGATAATAAGTTAAATCAATCATGTAAAAATTAAAGACGCATTTAACATTTATCGAGCATTGGATGATTCTTGATGAAGGAAAAATTCCAATCCCCATTATCAACGGAAACTGCTACCCAAGTTCGTACAGAAAAATATTGCTATAACTGTAATCCCCCACAATATCTTATTATTTTTCACACTGACTAGAGTTGTACTATTGTTCTCACAGTTTGAAAAAATTCGCACACGTTGGGCTGCATACAGTTTAGAGCACTGTTGACTGTATATACACATTGATCAACATCTTTGGCACAAATAGTCCTGTATAGGGACTGGCTGCCTTACAAAAAAATAATTTCTAATATTTTTATTTTGTCGGTATTGATACTGTAAAACATGTTTAAAGTAGTGTTACAATGAAGAATAGGTATTCATCGAGGGTACCCAAAAGGATTCTGGAAGGACATCCGGGAGGAAGGAGGAAGTTGCAATCCAGCTGCTGCGAACATAGAATTGGAGGGCCGCAGTGGACGACAAAAGATGTTGGAGGCGAGGGTAAATGGAGGCCAATGCTCGATATAGGTTGTGGGGCAATCGAAGAAAAAGAAGATACCTATTGAAGAGCTCCATTTCACCTTGTTCGAACCACCCTATAAAAATGTTGTCAGGTAATCTTTGTAGAACACTCATTCGTTTATACCATCAATGTATATCTCATAATTTTAGATGTGCGAAATCAACGTCCCAAAATTACATTTACGATTAAATTCGGTACAACAGCATTATATAATAACCAAGAAAAGTGGGTTGTGGCAAACGCTATACTCCTCACTACCAAGTGACTTCACAAAGTATTCAAATTTTGTAAGGTAAATTTTCAGCATTTTCATAAAATGAGTTTGTTAAATTATTTTTTATTTAAATATTTTATTATGAAATCTTGATGAATTTGAAAATAAAAATTTCAAATTTTAAGTACGCTGAGGTTAAGGTCACTTTGATATATTTGATAGTTAAAAAAATAAGAAACACAAATTAGCAAATTTGAAAAGAATTAAATGAGAAGTTTTGTTTATAATCGATAAAGTAGTATAAACACGCCGTACATAGTTGTTACATAGCACACATAGTATACATACAGAAAGTAAACACACAGCTACAGACATAGTACACACATAGTAGACGCACAGATACACACAGATAGTAGGTACACACATAGTATACACATACATTGTGATGAAATTTTCATACTACAATCTCAGCACAATACTAGTTAATAATCTGCAATAAATATATATCCCCTTGGAGTAGTGAGGAGTAAAAATAGAACAATAAATAAATATAACAATGAAAGAAGGATGGAGGACAATGTAGAAATATACAGGAATCATTTTATAAGTTTATACATATTTTTAATGAGTATGGATTGAGACGAAGTAACTACATCGCTTAGGCCATTCCGTAGCCAAACTGATCATGGTAGCTAAACATTTCTAGAGTATGTAAATAAACATTAATTTTGTATATACCAACATTAATTTAAAATATTTATGATCTAACTAAACGATAAATGAGTTTTGACTCAATAGCCTGAAGGGTAAAAACCATTTACCAATGACACAAAACAACATAATATAACTTTCAGTGAATCATAACTATACACAACTAAACTCGCAATACCTATCATTCTGACATTAATGTATGTAGAATGTGCATAAAACCAGAATTTGCATATATGTAATCAGAACATGTACCTACCTACCTATATGAGCAGAATAAATGATACTTAAATAAGACATTAGATATCGACAGTACGAATGTCTAACTAAACGATTGATATTTTGGCTTGTTTAGATAGTCGTTTCGGACTTTTTTGGTAAAAGATAATTTTTTTTGACAAATTTTATCTCTCAGCGAAGTCACTAGTTGTTATCCCTTTGAAGATTTATGTGGTCCTTTTAATATATATTTCGTAGGCGCTGATGGAGCTGACTTCTTGTGTTAATAAATTAAAAACAACGCGTGTATCTAGTATGACATTTATTTTTAGACTGATTGGTACACAGAACACATAGATAAAGCAGATACAGGGCAAGGCACCGTCTATGACCATAGACAACATATTTTATTGTTGGTATAGATTCCAACACCCTTTAATCCCTTCCATAATGTCTATAGTCCATTGTCCATCTTCAATATCAATTTTTTGCAAACCAGGTTTGGTACAATATCTTTATTATCTCTTAGGCTGGGTTGTTTTAACAAAAGAATCAGTAATAGTATAGTTAAAATACTTTTCAATAAATTGTTCAAAATTATATCGTTTGACGGCATTAGATTTCAATGAAACAACCGAAAGTATTGCACAATTTTATGAAATCAAAGTATTTTAACTATACTGTTACTAATACTTTTGTTCGAGAAACACAGCCTTAGTATTCGTTTCTTGCATGAACAGCATTTTTACATTTTCGATAGTAAGAAAAAGTGACCTATATGAGGATGTCAAATCACAAACTGACAATGCAGCGGTCGTTACCGACTATCTCAGAGACACTGTTTGCAAACAGAGAGTAAAACTCCAATATATTAGACATGTGGCCGACACATCGTGACCTATGCGATTGTAACCAGATCGGACACCGCTAGAACAAAGATCCTGCTCTGAACGACAGCGATGAGAACCTTACGGTCGATCGCAGGACTTCGCCCTTATGGATCGAATGCGGAACACACGTTAGGGACATCGTCAAATACAGGATGCAGGACATGGTGCAGGAGCCGAAAACGATTCTGGCGTTTGGCATTCGACTACGAGGTAAACCACCTAAGAGATGGAGAGATAACTGCAGCTCAGAATAATAGGATGTCATGTGAGAGGGACACACTTAAACAGATTTCCAAAACCTACTACAATAACAAGAGGAAGTGGCACAGTTGGTAAGCTGTTTGACTTCTGTGCGGGCGTCCTAGGTTCGATCCCCAGAAGAGGAGAAATTTATTTAAATTAATTTCTCACGATAATATTGCTTCTCTAGGTTGGAAACACTGATAAGTTGGAAGAAATTGCTATATGGCAATAAACTCGCACTTGCGCAGGGTGCATGGAAGTGTTTATTGTTATTATTTATTAAAATAGAAAGATTTTTTTTTGTATTGATTTTCAGGTAACAGGTATTATGTTAAATATTTTTTTAAAAATGCACCTCAAAACAGTTGCCATATTCTGTAGACTTACGATGTTTATCGTCTTACAGAACCAGACTGAAAATAATGATAATAATAATCAGGACAATTTATAAAGCGCCGTTTAGTGACAACCGTGGTAACCTGTGCGCTTTCAGTTTGCGAAAAACTAAATTTAAATGAGGCCTACAGCTAATACATTGGAAATAGTTAAACATAAAAAATACGTAAAAATTGCAAATCAATCAAGTTATACACATTACATAATCCAGATGAAATTACAATAAAAAATAGTCGATTCAAAGTAAACAGGCATAATATTAAGTAAAGGAATATTGGACGTATGAAGGACAATCTGGATAGCAATTAAAAACTGTGTGTTTTCCGAGATTCGTACCCGGGACCTCTGGCTCAGCAGTCAGATATCAAACCAAATGGGTAACGTAGGCCGACAACTTTTGTCCACAATCAAACAAAATTTTCTATATCAGCACGACAATATAAAATGACTGAAAAAAACACAATTAAGACCTCAATTGGGAAACGAATAGAAGTTACTTCTCAAAATAACCAAATTAAAAAAGACACGGACAAAGTTTATTGATATAAAACAAGGAAGTCAATTTTCACTTTACTATTAACAAAAAACAAATAGGTACTTATATTTCAGACAGTTTTTGTGTTTAAAATATTACGCAATGTATTTAAGTCGTTTAATTTATTTAAATCAAGAAAGCTATGCGTACGTAGTCTATTCCGTAATAATAATTACACATAAATCAAGTGCGATCGTAAAAACTGACGATAGATCCAGAGAAACGAACGGGCAGTTGAAGAAAAAAAAATAAGAAATTACGGTCTGAAACAGGTTAACATTCAGTTTGAGGCTAAAACAAATATCAACGATGCCCTCTACATGCAAATCATTGCCATAAATCAAGGAGCATCGCTATTGGCCCTTAGGGCCAAACTCATTCTCCCCGACCACCGAAATTAATGGGCAAAACCATTGGTTGACTAAGTCGATATATCTGCCTCGGTCATAAACAAATATTCATATATTATTTAACACACGGTATTTATTACAGGTACATAGGTGTGTAAATATGTTACGACTGGCTGTAGGTACAATATGTTTTATGTCCAGTTAAGTGTTTCTGTTCCTTTGACCGACATATGTTATGGTAATTATTTGCAGATGCAAAAAGCAAAATTAAAACACCACATACATTATAATCCATACTATAAGTATTGTTATGTTATGCTTGGTTATTTCGGCTACGGTTTTGGCCAGTTTCGGTCAAAAAAGTTGGTTTCGGGGGCAGTTTAAATTTCGCCCAAAAACTAGCGTTCGTATGGTGTCGGATATTGTCTTGGAATTCATTAATATATATCTCTTGATGAGTTTAACCTCATAAAAAACAAGATTCTGTATTTTATTTTTTATTTATTTATGATAAATTATCACACCATTTACGTAAGCTTCATTAAAATATATATACATATATATAAATGTTGCCCAGCTAGGTATACCTGTTCTAGGGGTAGCATTATACATATTATCAAAATATAACACAGGAGAAAAAGACAAGGAACTATCAATATAGATTAAATTAGTTGCATGTAACAAATGAGATCCAACTGTCGATAGCGATAATATGTATAGAACTTGGATATTGTGTATTCCATACAAATTGTATGAAGCGATGTCGTCACTAATATTTGTACAAACTTTGTTAAAAAAAGTTTGAAATATATAACTATAATTTATACATTTTTTATAGAAAATTAAATTCAATAATTTACATGTTTCGGCATTTTTCGATATTTTAAAAAGAAATGGAAATAAAGGCAGTTAAAGACAAAAAATTGTTATACCAATTTTTTGCTTCTTATTAAAAACAGTTTGAGAAACCCTGGAACTTTTTACAAAATCCATTTCGACATACTATATTTGACTATATTTGTACAAAATTTCAGCGTTCTGGCTTTTATAGTTTTTGAGATATGTGGACAAATGCTATAAATTTAAAATATTGATAACCCCTGACTGGAACAAAAATTACTGAGTATAAAAGTTTTGTGTAACTATAATTGTCTATATATTCTGAAATTTTAGGCTTTGTGAATCCAGCGGATCAAAATAGGGGGGGGGGACAGAACACACACACACACAAAACTCACATAACGACCGCTTACCGCCAATACCTCCTAACTCAAATTTCAATTAAATTTATACCTTCAATTTCTATCCTACACAGAAGTGTTAATTAGCACCAAAAACTAATATAAAGTTATACATTGTAAAAAACAACTATTTTTTAAAGCAATGTTCATAGTAGTTAGAGCTCTTTCTTGGAAACAAAATTAGTGAAACAAACGGTGTTTTCAGAATGTTCTGTAAAATTTTGCATATTTAAGATAGGAGGTATTGGCGGTAAGCGGTCGATAAAATGTTTTACTCCGAATTCTGAGTAAATCCATTTACGGGATCATATATGCTGCGAAGCCTCTAAGTTGGTGTTTTTAGCATGCAAAAAGTCCACTACGTCATATAAAATGTTCCTAGTATTCCTTATACGCGAGTCTTGGCTAAAATACTTTGTCGATATGTTAAGAGAATAAATTCTCTTGAAAAAATCGACAGTTGGACTATTTCATACAGATTAGAAAGATTATTAGAGTCATAAAGATAGCATATACATACATGTAGATGTAGTGTATGTCGGTATCTTGTATTTTTTATGTATTAATTACACAAATCAGCGTGAATCACGCTGCGTGTTGGTATGGTATGGCATAGTATGAAGAGACATAAACAAATTAATATATCTAATATTATTATAACGTTATACCTATTATTGATATAAGGGTTCACCCTTTACCAATAGGTTTTATGTTTATGACGCCTTGTTAACCAACACCTGCATAGCATCTCATTAATAATTATGAAATTTATTTCACATTGATATGGCAGACCATAGATTTGTTTCTTTGAATTTTTAAAATCCTTGAATGCATTATATTTTTGTTGTATCAAAATTTCAAACAGAATAAAAATACCTTGATTTTCCAGACCGTGAGATCATTTTGAAAATTTGGACAGATGAAATCATAGAGAATAAATTAACGGATATCTATGGAAAATCTCTAGATCTATGCACTTTACACATTGTTTATATGAAGTCGATCAGACTTATAGTTTTGGCTGTAGAGAGGACACAAAAAGGATAAACCGTACGGCGTATGCCGTACGCCATACATACAAACACATCACCACGAAACTCACAGTGTGCACTCATGATACCCGTTGAGAATTTGATGCAAAAAATACGCTTAAAAATTGTGAAATCATGACTCAACTATTCCATAGTGTGGAGAGTAAAAAGTATTTATTTAAAATAATATATTATACTCTTGACTACCGATCCAATCGAGTACAATATTGTCTTGATAAATATTCAGAACAATACGTAATATTTGAACTTTTTTTTTAATTTTTAGTGAAAGGGAATCTTGTTCAAAGTCAAGTGTTGACCGCGATCTATTCATAATATCCTGTAACGCATGACCGTAAATACACGTGTTCATAAAAGACCTGTTGTATATTCTAATGAACGTCCCTTTTGTGAAAGGAATGTAAGATATTTCAGCAAAATTATGATTTATAACCATTTATCACCGCCCATTTGGGATAAAAATATGATGTATGGCATCTCTCAGTTCCTTGCCGGTGTGCGGCATATAAGGACATTTAAAAGCTTCCGCTCCGCTATGTTTTTTGTAGTGAAAATCGTAAAATATGATATCCCCAAAATATTAATGATTTATTTGTGACATCATCTTACCGTTATTGTACAGTTTGGCACGCTCTGGTTGAGGGTTATAAGGGTGTAGATACCAACCTACACTATCAAGCCACTTGGGTCACACAAGAATGGCGCTAGTCACATGCTGGGTGTAATAGTACCTAGCCTACCTACTTACGTTTTGGTCGATGTCATCATTTTATAATAAAATTTCGGGATCATTTAAAATTTTGAGACACGTGCGGAGCTCTATATTTCTGGCCTTTTGAATCTTTCTTTAGATAACAGTGTGTTTATAAACGAATGTGGTGAAAATTATACATTCATATGTTAAGAAATTTTATTTGAAATCCCATATTAATTTTTAATTATTTTTTCTGTTTTGTCATGCGGTATTCTGGTTTTAATTTTTAATAATAATGGTTATAACGATTTTTTTGCGTTTTTACACACTATGGAATAGGGGAGAGTCATGATTTCACAATTTTTAAGCGTATTTTTTTTCAACGGGTTTCAACATCAATTTCTCAACGGGTATCATGTAGAGAGTGCACACTGTGAGTTTCGTCATGATGTGTTTGTATGTATGGCGTATGACGTACGGCGTATGGCGTACGGCGTATGGCGTACGGCGTATGGCGTACGGCGTACGGAAAATCCTTTTTGTGTCCTCTCTACAGCCCAAACTATAAGTCCGATCGACTTCATATTAACATCATAAGTGTAAAGTGCATAGATCTAGAACTGATTAGTTTTCCATAGACAACTTTTGATTTCTTCTCTATGAATTCATCATTTACGTTGTTTTTTTGTGTCCTCTCTGCAGCCCAAACTATAAGTCCGATTGACTTATACTTCATATAGACAACGGTTCATTTTTTCTCAACATGTCTTGATGATTTCATCTATTAAAACTGAAAAAATGCTCTCACGACATGGAAATTAAAGATATTTTAATTTGGTTTCAACTTTTTATACAACACCAAGAATCTTCATAAAATTGTTTTCAAAGTTGGTCAATGTTGAAAGAAAAATATTCAACGGTTTGAAAAATTATATTTTATTTAATGGATTTTTGTATGAAACTTATATGTAACAAGAGAATTTTTTTATGTTTGGCAATGTTCAGTTCTTTGATTACATATTGATATAAGAATATTAATAGCTTGAACTTAGAACTGATTAGCTTTCCAAAGATATCATAAAATTTCTTCATAATATGATATCTTCTTCTTTGGCTGGTCCTCTTCCCAGTTCATCTGGGGTCGGCCCTCCTGGTCGGCCCTTCTTCATAATATGATATCACGTGTCAAAATTTTCAAAATGCTCCTACGCTCTTTAAAACAAAATTTATCTGCTTTTATTAAAATATTTCATACAACATAAGCATTCTATACCATATTGAAATTGTCAACTTTTAAAGAAGAAAAAATGAACGCTTACTATGGTGTGGAGAGTTTAGTGTTGGCCACAACCCACTCGTTTTATTATTAAACAATGATATGCCTATTTATAAATATTTTTTGTTAAACTTCTTCCTAAGTTCCCTAAAATAAGCATAAATGCTTGTGCTATAGGTAAACGAAATCGGTCGAGGCAGGATTCGATCTCGCGATCACTGGATTATATATTTTTTTTAATGTATGGCACGCTTAAAACATAATCTTGTTTATAAGATGGATAAGCAGCTCATCAGAAGTTTTCGGTGAATTTAATAGCACATATTTTAAATTATTACCTTTTTTTTATTTTATAGATGGATGGTGGCGTTGGGGTATCCAATGGTCGCGAGTTCGAATTCTGCCACGACCGATTTTTTTCACCTATAGTACAAGTAGTTAGGCTTAGTTTAGGAAATTTATGATGATGTAAGTATAAAACTATTGTTAGACCAGTGTTGGCATATGCCTCCGAGACCTAGACTCTAAGTAAAAGAGACGAGGACCAACTTAGTATTTTTGAAAGAAAGCTCCTGCGGCGAATCTACGGAGTTGTCTGTGAGGGTGGTGTGTGGAGAATCAGATACAATCACGAACTGTTCCAACTTTATGATGATATAGGTAGACGTTAGGGTATTTGTAAGGATTGGGAGACTCAGATGGCTTGGACATGTGGAGAGGATGAGTGAGCAACTGCCCACCAGAAGAGTCCTTCACCATTGACCAGAGGGTGTGAGGCGTAGGGGAGACCCAAGTTGAGATGGATGGACTGCGTCCAGGGGGACCTGGACTCTTTGGGCGTAGTCAATTGGAGACAAGGAGCCGCTGACAGATCGGAATGGCGAAGACTTCTTTTGGAAGCCAGGTGTCACCTTGAGATGTAGAGCTGATGATGACGATGATAATGTAAGTACATCAGGACATATTCATACTTGAAAGTATTAAAAAATGAAAAAAATGACTAGCATTCAAAGGATGGTTAAGGAAGAATGAATCGATATCTAGACAATCCAATAAGGGGGCAAGTACATATAGTCCAACCGGCAAAATCGAAACCCTCGTGAGTACCTACTCATATGATGGATATAAATATTTATTTATTTATTTATATGGAGTTGACATCTAAAGATTATGTATTATAGAGCTCCATATAATAATTACATATATATTCACGATATGGGTAGGTAATCTTGAGGGTTTTGATTTCGCCGGTTGTACAAGACTTGTATGACCCTCAGGAGTATCCGGAGATTACGGGAATAGGCAAAAAAGAATCAATTATCACTATTGCAATTATTGAAACTACCTACGATACAAACAACAGACAGACTAAAATTCCAACTAGAGACTAGTACAGTCCTATATAGTTTGAAAAAAATATCAAGGTATAATCTAATTAAGTAGATACAATATTAAATGATGTTCATTTTGTTTTATAGTATTTTTTTTTTTGTATAATATGTAAGTAATGTTTTGAATATTATATTTTAAGTTAGTAAAATGTTATGCAAACTATACTGGCAGTTAGTTGCTTCGGAATAGACTCTGTCTAGTGAAGCAGTCATTTTTTTCTGTGTAATATTATCATTAAATGAATAAATAAAATTAAAAAAATATAAACGCTACGAATTAAAAAACTCATAAAGTCATATCGAATTTCAGATATGTCTACTTAGCCAATGAACATAGTATTTTTTCAATTGTAATTTGCCACATTCTTTCATTTATTAAATCATAGTTCGTCACGGCTCATGAAGGCACCACTATTATGAAAGATTGTTTCAACTTTCCACGCGAGTGGACATTATTGTACCTTTTGATAGGTCTCCGCTTACAATAAAATGGTAAATATTACCTACTAATAACAATGTATTATGTAGCTAATATGAATTCAAACAATACCAAAATACCAAAGCCATCGTAGCTTCAAGATGCAGAGAGAACCGAACGCCACATATTTCTATCCTGGTACGCATCCCTCGCCTCGTCCATATTCAAGCATCGTCTCATACATGTTTGTTCACACTTCTAACATTTCTTTCTTTCAGAATATCTTTCACATGGTCATGCCATCCCTTTCTTGGGAATCCCTTACTGGATTAGTGAATTCATATTGATTATTTAAGAGAATCTGATAATAATCACAATTTGAGTATAAATGGATTTTTAAAATTAAAGATAATTATCCTTTGGACTAGGTACATAAAAAGATGGGAACATAGCAGAAGACGTTTCTGCTAAGACCACTTTGATTATAATATAGTCAACAACAGAATCGTTAAAATTGGAATGATAAATAATCCCAAGACTTCCCGGAAGACCACTGAAAATATGGAAGGCAGCTGAACCTCCTCCGACCAATATAAGCCACCTTCACAAACAGGTTAAAACATATGACCTAACTCAAAGAAGAAGGTGAAAGGTGAACTTGTAAAAGAAAATTCTTTATATTCCATTTAATTTGTTCGAAAGTATTTAGCTGTTCGCATTTGTTGGTGCCAATTAGAAACTGACGCTTCGTATAAGAACGTTTCAGTAAATACAATAACGCAAGTCATATCCACCAAATTGTTCGAGTGGAAATAATTTCTTTGAAATATGTACCTTTCATCCATTGTGACTAAGTTAATATTTGTATATTCGCTATCGGAAGCATCGTAACTGTTAAAAAAATGAAAACTCATGTTACTATCAAATTATTTAAATATCAGGTATTCAATTACGCCATGACCATAAAAAGATAATGTCCGTGCATTTGATATGATAATTACCATTTGTAGATCTACACTTTGAACAGAGCCGAGCGCTCTACACTCCGTGACGATTGGGATATCCACTAGATAACGTCTATCATACATTGTGCATTAACAGCTCATTCCGACTGTGAGATGCTGCCGGAATATAACATTATTAGAAGATTTTTAAAAACCATTTCATTTAAGATATTATCTATTTGTCTTTATGATACATTATTCTATATTTTTTGGACGGTAAGAACCTACATTTCCGACTTTAGATTTTCTGTCGGAAAATACATGTTACAGAGATTCACTAGGATAAACATATCAAAACAATATTTTAAAATTCATTAGAGTGTACCTAGTCTGTTTGTGTTTATTCGATTTTAAGATTTCACTTGACACGAACATTTTTTTATAATATAATATTATGTTTTGGTATATGTATTTTATGCAATGGTTTTTGCAGGGGCGTGCCTAGAACCTTCGGACTAGGCAAACCCTGAAAGAAAATTGAGAAATGTCGGAAATTTAATGTTTTTTTAGCATCATGGTTCATTAGAGTGACCATGCAAATATTTTAAAATCATATGCCAAAATGATATTTACATTCGTGGCCCTGTTAAGCATCGTATCTACAAGCGGTTCAATTTTCTAATCTTATAGTATTTTTTTAATTAAAAAAATGAATATGTCCTTGTTAAACAAGTACATAGTATACATCTTCCTACATTTCCTAAAATAAGCATAGATGCTTGTGCTATAGGGGAACGAAATCGGTCGAGGCAGGATTCCAACTCGAGACCACTGAATTACTAACCCAATGCGCTAACCTGCAATCTTTAGTATTGTTTATTTATAGCAATTTCGCTACTGGGTTTTTGATGTACCTACGTTTCATCATAATTATTTATTTTATTTATTTATTTTATTCCTTCAACGCCCATTTGAAGGGCTTTTACAAAACATACAAAGCACATGTGCAGCGTACAGCAACAATATAAAACAAAATATAACCAACAAGAATATAAAAAAAGCACAAATAAAATTTAAAAGTAAAAACATAGAAAATAAAATATATCAGTAAAAATAAAGAAGGGATATATAAAATCAACCATATAAAACAACTTATAACCAATAACAATATAAAAAAGAAGAACAAAAATAAAATTTAAAAGTAAAAACATAGAAAATAAAATATATCAGTAAAAATAAAGAAGGAATATATAAAATCAACAGTATAAAGCAACATATAACCAATAAGAATATAAGAAAAATCACAAATTAAATTTTAAAGAAAAAACAAAGAAAATAAAATATATCAGTAAAAATAAAGAAGGGATATATAAAATCAACAATATAAAACAACACATAATCAATAAGAATATATAAAGAAAAAACACAAATAAAATTTAAAAGTAAAACATAGAATTCTCAATATTCCTATTATTTATTAAATCCTACCAGGAGTTAACACAAATTATTAAGTCAACTACGAATTATTAAGACTGCATTACATTTATTCACTTTATAGGCATTCAAAATAAAAAGAAGATTTAAGCGCCTTCTATTCAAGTATAATCAGCTAGACTATGGAGTGTGGAATTGCTAGTGATGATGTTACTACATAGTCACAAACCATATAAATAAAAAAAACATAAATATCAAATAATTCCGAATATTTCTTCTGCGTCTTTCAGGTCCCCCCTTCCCTTCCTTGTTGCTATGTTTAATCGTATCCTTATGTACTACTTATTTTTCCGTGTCCGGAACACCATCAAATTAGAAAACCCCAGTGCTCGGCCACCCGGATGCCGCTTTCCTTCGCTGTCACGGTGTCTTCATGTGCACATGTAACTCCAATCTAGGGGCATGAGAGAAGGTGCGAGTTGTCCTGCACAGTGTCACACTCACAAGTATCTTCCTCTCTGTAGCCCCATTTTTTGAGGTTACTGTAGCAGTGGGTGACGCCTGTTCTTAGTCTGTTGAGTGCCCTCCATGTTGCATATGGTAAGCTGTGTCCCACTGACATCTCCTCGGCTGGAGGTAAATGTGTGGGACTGGCACTCTCATATGCACGCCACAATGACAACCGTCGGGCTCCAGGAAACTCTTCCTTGACTTAAGTTTACACTAAAGCCCCCTGGAAACGGCTGAATGCCGGCTAATCTTTTCACCACCGGAACAACACCAAAGAAAGAAATTAATCGTATTGATCAATGGTATAATCGTATTGACAATCGTATTGATCAATACCCTTCAGTATATTTCAGTACAATAATAGCATTATTCTTAAGTAGATAATGAATAATGCTATTATTGTACTGAAATATACCCTTCAGTATATTATGTATATAAATAATTCAAAATCTCTCATTTGTTAAACATATAAATAATATTTGCACTACGGGACTCCAAACCTTGGGGTTCATTTTAAGAATTTCCAAAGATTTCAAAAATTTGTATACATTAAAATTACTTTATACATCACTTGTAAGAAGCATTGTCGAGTACAACTCTTCAATATGGTCGCCCTATTATCGAGTCCACTCGGACTCTATAGAAAAAAATCAGCATAAATTTCTCCGTTTTGTAAATTTTAAAATGGGTATACCAATCGAAAGATTAAATTATGACTTTCTTTTAAAATCAATGCATTTGTTAAAGCTTTCAGATAGGCGTAAACTCACCGATTTGTTTTTCTTGTTTAAAATCATTATGCATAGCGTGGACAGCCCTGAAATACTGATGCGCATCAACTTTCATGTACCGCGTGTGGGTACTCGCGATACTAACCAATTTTATTGTGACAATTCCCGCACACTAGCGCATCACAATTCTGCACTGAACAGAATTCAGAGGTTGAGCAATGAATATGCTAGTCAATGAATATGGATCTGTTTATAGGCAATATAAATAATCACAGAAATACCCTACGGGTTAAATTACACTGATCGTGTTTAGTTTTATTCTTCATTATTCATACCTGCTTTACCTATATTGTTTATTTGTTCATTTTATACCTACTTTCATTTGTTTTCTCTTTATTTTTTGATTAAATTTTATTTGTATGTATTTTTATATGAATTTTTTATAAGTTTTATTTGTATTGATTTCTTCTTGCTTTATTTTCATGTTTTATTGATTGGATATGTTTGTTTTTTTTATATATAGTTACATTATCACACATTATGTACTATATTTTGTATCTTTTGAATTATTCTTGTAAATGGCAGACGCCGTTAATAAAATAAATAAATAAATAAATTCATCAATAAGTCAATGTACATTATCAGATGATGCGGTCCATGATTTTAAAACTTAAACTTGCTGCAGTCGATGCAGGGGAATAATTAAAAAGCTAGCAAATATGGGATTCGCAAAAGCATTTATCTTCACAAACTACGCGTAACTCGAGTAGGTACTTACCTACTTGTTAATTTAACGCTGAATTGTTTCATCAAAGATTCTTCGTTTAAGGCATGTACATACAATGTGTATGTTCTTGTTACAAGGACATATTAATTTGAAAACGAGTGTTTTGTGGCCAACACTAAACTCTCCACTATATAGTAGGTGTACCTACATTTTTGTCTTCTCGAAAAGTTGCCAATCCCTAAATGTACTTTTATGAAGCATAACAGATAAGAACAGATTAAATCACAGAGAAGAAATGGATGTGTTTTACTGACAAATATTTTAACATCTCAATAGACGAAGTTGGGATATTATAGAAGAACCAGGAACTCAAGTAAACACTTAAACCAGCCGATGACAGGTCGTAAGCCCTGTAGGTGCTTTGAGTTCCTGGTTCTTCTATAATATCCCAGCTCCGTCTCTATGGAGATGTTAAAATGTTTGTCAGTAAAAACATCATTTGACTCCCGACAGGGAAAAAATTCAACGTTTGCGTATATGCAATTAATAAAATATTAGAAAATTAATCAACTCAAATTGAATGCGCTCTATACCTACATGTGAAGTTGATTGAATCAGTTTGGAATTTCTACTTTCCTTTTGTTAAAAAATTAAAAACAAATAATTATTATGTTGTTTGGCGTCTCAAATAAACAATGTATCAACAAATTATAAGTCAACTAGTTAATTAAATAAAAAATAAGTAACAATTTGAAATTTAATGCCATCAAGTTCTTTTTACTCAATTTCAAATCAATCAATCGGATTTTCCCTGACAAAAAAAGCGTCCGGATTTCACCCAGACACTCTTTGAAAACGCCTTTCAGACGACCCCCCGACGCCCTCTAAACTAGGACAAATCCGGGGGATTATGGACGGATGGCAATCTATACGCAAAGGACACAATGTTAGCTTATTTCTAAAAGTGTAGAGGATTTTGGCAGTCTCTTACTCCATTCCATTGAAAACGTTATTTTACTATTAGGTATAGTCTTGTTCATCATCGTAGCGGATGCTCGTTTGTCAACACAAGGACTACCATCATGTATATTAATTTCATAATTCTGTTACCAAAAGGTCAACTCTAACCGTGGAAGGCCTCCAATTAAACAAAGGTCAAATACCGATTAGCCGCTAGCGGGAATTCGTCAAACTTTAAACATTTTATTTTTTATAAAATGAATATGACCTTGTTAAACAAGTAAATATACATCTTCCTACGTTCCCTAAAATAACCATAAATGCTTGTGCTATAGGTGAACGAAATCTGTCGAGGCAGGATTCGGACTAGCGACCACTGGATTTCTAGCCCAGCGCGCTAACCGCTCTGCCATCGACCCATATTTTAAAAGTGTACTTAAAATATCTAATAAGAATTAAAATTATGTAGGTTAATTCAATGTTTAGTTTGTTTCGCATACATAATGTTTTTAACTGCAGCGATCTGAAAAATAGAACAAGTGATGCGATTTAAGTACTTGGGTGTCGAAGTGTCCAGCAGCAGTAACCTCTTTGACGAAGTAAGAGAGCAAGCGAATAAGGCCGCTTGAAAAATGCTGAATGGAGAAACAGAGACATGCTGAAGGAGAGTAAGGTAAGGATCTATAAGACCTGTGTAAGGCCGATCATGACATACGGCATAGAAACAAGAGCTGACACCGCCAGAACAAAAAACCTCCTAAGAACCACTGAGATGAAGACTCTACGACCCATCGCAGGCGTAACACTTCTTGACAGAGTAAGGAACTCGGAGATAAGAAGAATCTGTGATGTCGAAGATGTTGTGCGATGGGGAAGAACACGAAGACGATTCTGGAGAGATCATGTGGGAAGAGCGGGTTTAGATCGAGTGGTGAGGATGGCAGCGGATGGGGAGATAACAAATGGCAGACCCCCTGGAAGACCACCCAAACGATGGAAGGATAGCTGGACGTCCACTTCACAAGAGCAGGCTTCGAGAATAACAGGACACAGTCCTAACTAAAGCAGAAGAAGAAGAAGAAGAAGATCTGAAAAATAACACATAAAGAAGGTAGACACTTGAAAGGTATTATGTCGGTACATATTTATAAATATTTTTGCAAATAAAAGTAATTGAATCATAAAAACAACGTGCTTAATGCAGTATATTATATTATATAGGTCCATACGGGTTTGGAGAAGCATGAAAGCATTTAAGTCAGGAAGTCGATCAAAATGTGAACCGCTTCTAATCAGCGGTTTAAAGTTTCGCGTAAAATAAATTTATCCTCGGTGCAACCCGACCCAAAAACTTTTTATTGTTTCAATCGATTCAAACACGTTATTGTATAATGTATATACCGTTGAGTGAGTATCAATAATGCGTACAGGCCATCACGCCATGGCATCTTTACATTCGTAAATCGTCTCATACACACTGAAAAAAATAACAGATCGGCTACATAATTTATTTTAGTTAACTTTTGTATGTAGTAGATTAATTTTAAGGGGGGCACTACTGCCAACATACCTATTTTTCAATTTGATATACCATCATTATTTCTTATCAAATCGTTTTGAAAAAAATTATTTAGATAGTTTGGGTATTAATAAAGAAAAATATATCTTTACTTTTTGATAATGTTCTGTATAAATTCTTGTAGAAAAATAATGGCATACCCCGATTTTCAACGTTTATCTTATATTTTTTTATAAAATATAAGGCGTAGGTAGTTCAACATATTTTTTTTATATTAAAGAAAACAAAAATATCTTGAAAAATATGATGTGACGTTGCATTAATGGTTCAGATTTAGTAAATAAATTGCGAAATAATTTTTTTTGTTTATTAACTTAACCTGATGCATTAATGCAACTATAACTATTCTGACGTGCCGGTGAATAGGAGTCGCGTTTGTGAACTTAATTAAATAGAACGTAAAATTATATATTATTAAAAATTATAAAAAGTAAAACTCATAATTATATGCGAAATAAATATAAATCATTCCAAATTACATTAAAAACAAAACATCCGTATGACAATTTAAACTTTTAACAACTATTAAAATAATATGTATGTTCTTCCTTACGTTGTAACAATAGAGGACTAGAATTATGCAAATATATTGGTAAGTAAATGAATGCCGTTTTGTTGTATTTAAATGTTCACTCGATGACAAGGTAGATAAGATACAATTACCATCAAACTCACTCTGTGTGTGCATTCATACCATACTCTTCAATATAGGTACATAGGTACATTCATGCATACCTACATACATAGATACAAACCAAAACGCACGTCATATTTTATTTGTTTATTTTTTTATTTATTAAGCTTCATCTACAATAATGTGTACAATGGCGGGTTTATTGCCACAAGGCAATTTCCTCCAACCAACCAAAGCAACGTGAAGCCATAGACAGTATAGTGGTAGGTAGGTACATTAAATTTATAGGAAACGGAAAGAAACACTTAACAATATTAGGAGTAAATTTTCAGCAACAAAGGAAGGAAGTAAATAGAGGTTGAGGGAGGGAAGGGGAGGGAGGATAATAATAATAATAATAATAAGGACAATTTATAAAGCGCCGTTTAGTGACAACCGTGGTCACCTCAAGGGCGCTTTCAGTTTGCAAAAAAATAATTTAAAATTAGTCCTACAGCTAACACATTGAAAATGGAAACTTAAAAAAATACAATAAGTTAAAATTAAGTTAAAATTAGTCCTATAGCTAACACATTGAAAATGGTGAAATATAAAACTTAAAAAAAATACCTAGAAATCACAAATTAATCTTGTTACATAATCCAGATTAAATTAATTATAAAAAATAGTCGATTCAAAGTAATCTGGCATAATATTTAGTACACATAATATTATTGAACGGATGAAGGACAATCTGGATACGACTTGCGGAAAAGATGAGTTTTTAATTTCTTCTTGAATTCATTGATATTTTCGGCACATCTTATATCCATTGGAAGATTGTTCCATGACTTTGGTCCAGAAACGCCAAAAGATCGATATAGGTATTTTGGCTTATTTGTGAGAATGGTTTCTACTAGTTTTTTATTGGATTAGGTCATTGATCTTAGCGTACTTTGTTTATTGTTAGGTGAAAATGGAACACAAAGTTCCGATATATATTCCGGGGCCATGCTATTGAGTGCTTTAAAGACAAGCAGACATGTTTTAAATTCTATACGTTCTGGGCTCTTCAGCCAATGAAGTTTGTGAAGTGTTGGTGAGATATGCGAGAAACGATCAATCTGGTAAATATAACGGGCTGCTGCATTGAGGAAGAGTTGTATTCTATGGATTTGGTATTGCGGTAGGTGTGCTAATATGGCGTTACAATAATCTACACGGGAAACTATTAAAGAATTTATAAGGACCTTAGCAGCATTTGTCGAGAGACACCTTCGATTAGGTCTAAGTTGTCTGAGAAAGTAACAACTTTGTCTGACTATGGAAGAAATGTGTTTATCCATAGAGAGTGCACTGTCGATATGTATACCAAGAAATTTTACGCAGTTAGAAGGAGCAATTTCGACATTTTGAATTAAAATGGGGTCATTATTTATGTATTGTTGCCTGCGAGGCGAGGCAAGCCAAAGGAACTCAGTTTTTGTTGGGTTCAGTTTTAGCTTGTTCTTACACATCCAGGTGGATATCTGATTTATGCATGTGAATACCTCGTGTGTTAAATGATATTTAAATTCAGGTGAACAGGACTTGAACAGTATGCGGTCATCTGCATAGGCATGTGTGTTGAAACCAAGATTTTGAACAAGATTTTCCAACTGATTGGTATATAAATTAAAGAGAATTGGTCCAAGTACAGAACCTTGTGGGACCCCGTATAAGGAGGTAATATTATTTGTGGTACTATCTTTAAATACAACTTTGTATTTACGGTCTACTAAGTAGGAAGACAGCCATGCAATGCAGTCATTACCCAAGCCAAATTCATGTCTAAGTTTAGAAAAGAGAATATTATGGTCTACAGTATCGAAAGCAGCGCTCATGTCTAAAAATGAAATTAGGGTAATCTTACCTGATTCAGCTTGAATGATTAAGTCAGACAAAATTCTTACTGTGGCCGTTTCCGTAGAGTGGAATTTTCTATAGGCAGATTGATTTCTGGCCAGAAACTGACCAAGAAGTTGGTCAGTTGAGAGGATATAACTTTTTCTAAAATTTTTGACAAAAACGGTATATTCGAGATCGGACGATAGTTTTCCGTGAAATTCGGATCCAGATTATTCTTTTTCAAAATCGGTGTGATTATCGATTGTTTTAACAAATTAGGAACTACTCTTAACTCTATTGATTGATTAATAATATATAAAATGTAGTTTAGAAGTTCATTTACACAGCTTTTTAGTAACCAAGTTGGTAACGGATCTAAGAGACATTGTTTATTTGGTTGAGAGATTATGATTTTTTTAAGAGACAGCATCTACTTTTTGAAAATTATTTAATATTCTAGTGTGTCGGGAAGTCTGAGAATTATTGGATGAGCCTTGGTTGGAATCTAGGAGTTCTGCCTCAGGTCTTATATTTTCCACTTGTGTTTTGAATTTATTGGCAAGTTCTTCAGCATTAAGTGATGAATCAGCTGATTTCTGTGCTTCTCCGCAAATGCGGTGCATATCCTGCCATAACAATTTCGGATCATTCTTATTGGATTCAAGTTTTTTGTTCCAATAAGAGGCTTTCTTCCTTTTTATTTCATCTCTGTATTTGAAAAGAGAGTCTTTCCATTTCTGGCTGTGCAGTGAATCTTTCGAGTTCCTGAAAATTCTTTGGATGTATATGGGGTGTCAGTTAAGAGTTATTAGATAGGTAAAATACTACATAGGTACCAATAATCGACAAAAAATCACCTTCCATAAAGCATTACTACTAGTGGCATATCTTACATGAGATTCTACTGTCGATGGCGATAGTATGTATAGGTGAAGAATACATAGTATATTATTTATTTATTTTTAATCACACCATATTTACAATGACAACAATAAGTAGATTACTGCTGCCTAAGTAGGAAATCCTGTTCTAGGGCTAGCAGTTTACAATTTTTTGTGATAATATAAGTAATTATGAACCATGTGATTGTTCCCGTTCCACACTAAATATGTACACAACCTCAACATTCTACACTCATAATCATTTTCTCAACAAACATAATATGGGCTCACACAAAATAGATCAACCAGGTTCTAATGTCCGCCACAATACTTGTCATATATCCAATCTCTGACGCGATTTTTATTTCAGAACCATAGAAGAGACTAGTTAACTACGTTGTTGGAGTCAATATAAATCACATGCTTCCCAAATCAAATCGAATGTTTTTATGTGTTAGTTAGGTACTCAAAGAGTATCGCAAACAATAAAGTATAGTTACAAATGTTATTAATTATTTTCGTTACTAATTTATTATGTAAGTGATTATTGTTGAATACTAAGTATTTGTGTTAGTTGTGTCCGCCCATAATTTCTGAATATGTTTTTTAATATTCTTTAAGAGATGAAAGTAAACTGTTGTTGAGTCGAGGAGCAATAAATGAAAAAAATCTTTGGCCAAGAGATGTTTTCATGTGTGGGATTGTGTAATTTAGGTTTGTACTTGTTCGTGTGTTTACCTATAGTTGATGTGTTCTCGGGTATTGTAGTGTACTTTTATGAATGAAAGTCAGAATGTATTGGTTTGTCTAGGGCCTAATAATTTTAACTCGTCGTATAGGTTTTCTGTAGGTATAATAGTTAAAAGCCAAAAAATGACAGTCATTACTATAAACCCTTAAATCAAATTATTGGATATTTTAAGGTATTTTGTTTTCTGTACAAAACATGTATGTCAACTTAGGATAGTGTGGAGGTATGTAAGTCTTTTTTTCCTACTCCGAATATCCGAAATTTAGATAAAATTGAAAAACTCTGTATTTCTTACAAAGTAAACAAAGCTATGCGTTACCGGCTGAACGTTAATAAAATTCGAATTTTGATGGGTTGGATGCAACAACAATATTTCAATGTTTCTTTTTCATATTTTCGATGCAAAATTACAAAAAGATCAATATACAATTCAACTTTTAATAAATATATTTTTATTGTTCTTTATTTCAACGAGAAGAAAAAATGGAAAAGTTTGTCTTCAAATTTTTTATTTGATTTACATGTTTTTACCTATGAAGTTCTTCGATCAACACTATCATAATTCTATGTATGTAGAGTCAAAAGTTATAATAATATGGATTTCAATCAAAATTGATCAATTGACTAGGTTCACTTGATTGAGTTTTAGAAACTGTATAAACTCAAATATTAAAATTGTTGTTGAACAGATGTAATAATGGGAGTTTCGTGGAAACCTACTAGCTGAGCATAATGCAATATAATATGCTATGTAAAAGATATGAGCTGTCTGTCACTGAAATATTATTCCGAAATATAAATTATTCTGAGCTGTGCAAGTAGGCAGGTATACATACATAGGTATGTAATGTATAGTCGTCTGGCTATTCGCTAGACCATGGGTATAACATATTATTCTGTATTATCCCCACTGAGTAAATGTCAGGCAAGTTATTGCACATAATTTTATTATATCCGTGCATCAAATGCCCATATCTTAAGGTCAAACATGTATATCAACGGTTTACGGTGTGTGTAATAAACGTACAAAGGGAAACCGTACTTCCAAAGTTGCAACACGGAACGACTAAGATGAGAAATTGAGTAAAGGACTATTTAGGTGAAAGGGTGTCCAACAAGCTGGGTTTTTATTTTTTAACTTATCTTGGCGAAAAGAGTCTCCAAAATTGAGCGTAAATATTTAGGCTGTAACTGCATTTTAAATTTTCAAATTCAATATTAGTATTTTTGGCCCTCTGCGTAATTGAAGCTGTTGTGTGTAGGATGTTTTTTGAAAAATGTGAATAATTTTGGATGTTTGAAATATCAAACTAAATATATATGAAACGTTTTATTGCGGGTAGAGAATTATATTATTAACGATTAATCACACGGTGAAAATGAATGTGACTCAATCCAAAATTTAGGCATCGAGTTGCAAACATAAGTCGACTTAAAAATCTATTTCCATCTAAAAATTAAAAAGAGTTCCTTTACCGTTATATATTACTTTCTTTGGTCTAAATGTTACTGTTTTGTTAATTTTTAGATAGTAATATATAGTTACTTAAGTAAAATATTTATAAATTTAAATCGATTTTCCTTAATTTTGGATTAAGTCACTTTAATTCTCATCGTGCGATATATCCGATAAAATTAAATATTACTGCGCGGCTAACGGGTCTCCCAAAATAAATCAACATGAACTCCCTTTAAAAAACAACGACTAGCGTGCTACACAATATAACAACACCTACTAATACCTACACTTAAAATTATATATTTATTATAAACTACTGCATTCTTGAAAACTTGTCCACATAAACCTAGTAGGCAAGTCCAGTCAAACGGTAAAAACAAAACCCTCACGATTTACCATATCATCGAAATAATTATCATATCGAGTTCTATATTATCTTATGATTTTATAGAACTCCATAAGATAATTATATCCACGATATGGGTTATCGTGAAGGTTTTGATTCCACCGTTTGGCCAGACTTGCCCCCTGTACAGGCTGCAAACAAGCATTCTTATTTTGCTACGCTGATGTTTTGAATAATGTACCGAATTAATAACTTGAGAATTTAAGAAAAAAACTTTTATTTGTACCTACTTAAAATATTTATTTTTTTAACTTAATGCACACAATATAAACAAATACAATGCACACTGGCGGGCTTATTGCCATTAGGCAATTTCTTCCAACCAACCAGATTACAGAGTGACAGAATTATACATGTACATCAACAAAATATAAAAGCTACAAAAGAACAAAGAACAAAGAAAATTAATATAGGTACCTACATAACACCAAGATAAATAAAAAAATTTAAAAAAAACATCATAGCAAAAAAAAATCATTGGGAAGGAACAAGAAGAGGAAATCGAGATTAGGTGTTTAGGGATAAATATTACGTAGCAAAGGGAAGGAAGGAAAAGGAGAGGGATCAGGTATTTTCGGAGAGATATCCCTGCTTTAGTCTTTTCTTGAAAATGGAAAGCGAGTGTGACGAAGTTATATCAGCCCCCCTAGACAACATGTCATTAAAGCTAAGCGTTATATCGCTAAGCGATAGAAATGTTTGAAATTGGTGGCTGTCACGTGATGTCATAGCTACCAATTCCATACATTTACTATCGCTTAGCGATATAACGCTTAGCTTAAATGGTATGTTGTCTAGGGGGGCAGGACTCAAATTATTCCAGAGTCTTGCTGAATGTACTTTAAAGTAAGAGCTGAAAAATTCAGTGTTGTGAATGGGGATAGTTAATATAGCAGATCAAAGCCATAAGCCGTGATTAAATAAATAGGTGAATTTGGTTTTAAGGTAGTGCTGTGAATTAGGATTAAAGAGCGTATTATATAGAAGTGACAAAATATGTTTACCTAACATTTAACTAACATTGTTTTAAAAAGTTGTTTTATGAGTAAATTTGAACACAAATTAATTCTAACAATATTATATAATCGAATATTTTTATTATTGCATATGCGCAAACATTGGATTTTTTATTTTTTTATGCATATGCGCAAACATTGGATTTTTTTTATCTTTGACTCCCGACAGGGAAAAAAAATCTAATGTTTGCGCATATGCAATAATAAAAATATTCGATTACTTACACATTGGTACAAGTAGGTAAATAAGACAAAAATGACCTTATAAGTCTGGCGCAATTCAGGGGTGACTTCTATGCGAAAAATGCATTGTCACCTCAGATATAAGAATTGTAGCTTTCATTATTTACAAAAAACCAATTCTCTCAATAGATGGCGTTCCAACAAAATAAATAAAAATATTAAGATTGTTGTTCATAATTTCACCCATAGATGGCTGTAGTAAAAATTCCTTATTTTCAAGCGAAAAGAATTTCAGTATTACAATATATAGAACTTTCAAAAATTGAATTAATAGGGATCTCATTAAAGGCATAATTGGTGAACGTTGCGCAAGCGCATAAAGTGATCACGCAAACCAGCCGATGACAGGTCGTAAGCCCTGTAGGTGCCTTGATTTCCCGGTTCTCCTACAATAAATATTCCAACTTCGTCTCTATTGAGATAATTAAAAATCTGTTGAAAAATATTATATATTTTAAAAACGAACATTTCAGCTTGTTACGACATATTCAATTGTTTACATATTTTAAACCAAAATACACCAATGAGTATTGAAATCAAAACTACAAAATGTTGAAGACTGCAGAAATCAAGTAGGTAGTTTTGATGTTGAGCAACAAGTTGGTTTGTGTCCGATGTGAAAGACGTATGGTCACACTAAGAAGGTATGTACATATAATATATTATAGTAGTGCATGTGGGTACAGTATACACATAGATCCTGTCAAACTACTATTGTTAAAATGCCGCGTATAAATTAATTAAGAATATAGGGAAGCGTTCGCGGTGGGTGAGTGGTATTTTCGCTGCGATTATCCGTATGGCAGCCGGTTCTGTGGCCGCTCGCGCCGCCGCTACATACGCAACAGCCCGTGAAGCTATCGCGTCGGTCGCACACAACCCTGCTGGGATATGTATAGATTAAATACACACCTACCCATGTGCTGGGCTCTATAGCCTCTCACTTCTCTTCATTCTCATGCATTAGGTATAAATATACACAAAAATATTTCTAAAAAGTCATTACTTTCACCACCACCCGCCCTGCATATGGGGATTGATATCAGCCCCTTTATAGAACTTTAATTGAGCGACAAAAAAATGCTAGGTTGTATAAAAAGATTAATCTACGAATGTAATTAAAAATTCGCATTCGTGGACTTATTGACAGTCAGATATTTTAGCAAGAACATCGGAGGTGTAACCAAGAGCTATGACGGTAATTAAATAATTGGGAATCTTCCAATAGTAAGGCAGCGTATCTAAGGCAGAAGTTCTTATTATCTTTTCTGACATTAAGATAGGACGTCGTTGGCAGAACATCTAGTGCGCTGAATTGGTAATCCAAAAGTCGGGAGTTTGAATTTCTCCTCGACCGATTTCGTTCACCTATTTATGCACAAGCATTTATGGTAAATTTAGGTAATGCATGAGGATGTAATGTAGGTACATACTTGTCACAAGATATATTCATACTTTTTTTTTTAAATTAATTCCATTCAGATATACATAGAGCGTAAAGTCTTGGGTCATTCAGTAAATTTCTTGAGACTTCCTTGTTTCGCAGAGCCAACAATCAAACAAAAGTCTAAGGGTCATTCAGTAAATTTCTTTAGACTTACTTGTTTCGCAGAGCCAACAATCAAACAAAAGTCTAAGGGTCATTCGGTAAATTTCTTGAGACTTCCTTGTTTCGCAGAACCAACAATCAAACAAAAGTCTAGGGGTCATTCAGTAAATTTCTTTAGACTTCCATGTTTCGCAGAGACAACAATCAAACAAAAGTCTAGGGGTCATTCAGTAAATTTCTTGAGATTTCCTTGTTTCGCAGAGCCAATAATCAAGCAAGAGCGCCCTTGATATGATTTTGTTATCATAAACGCAGTTATTTTTTTACTTCATACAATATAATATGTAAAATGGCAAGTTTATTGCCACAAGACAATTTATTTCAACGAACCAAAGCAATTTGTGGCTCCGATTACCGATAAATTGGTCGAGAGAATATTTATATTTGGGGAGTATGTTTCAACGGAATGGAAGACCTGATTTAGATATTGAAAGAAGAGTTATGGCAGGTGATAGAATAAACGGAGCAATCAGACCAGTAATGTCTGATCCAAGGAAGCTAAAATTGCCGTACATAATGCAATTGTATGCCAGTGAAACATGGACATGACAAAAGACGCATGAATGAAGAATAAATGCTGTGGAAATGAGATCACTAAGAAAAATATCTAATAGAACGATATATAATTTAATGAAAAATGAGGACATAAGTAGAGAATGCAAGATAAAGAAGAGTATTATAAGTAAAATGAAAGTGAATTCCTAGGGGTGGTTAAAACATATTGAAAGAATGAATGATGAACGACTGACCAAAAAAATATACATGGTCATGCCCCAGAAAGGGATGGCATGACCATCCCTTTCTGGGGCATGACCATATGAATGATATTTAAAAAAAAGGAAATATAAGAAGGTTGAAAAATCGACGAGCGTGTATGAGACGATGCATGGATGTAAATGAAACTAGGAATGTGTGCAAAAATAGAAGAGTACGCCGCTCCGTAAGGGACATGGCGTGATGGTATGTATGTATGGTCGAGAGTAGATTGAGATGGTATGAACAAAATGTATAATAGATTTGTTTGAAAATATTGGTGTATGGCGATAAAGATAAAACTTAAAAAAAGAGTGGATTATGTCCAATGCTATACTCCTCGCAACCAATTCACTCCACGATGTATTCAAATTTTGTATGGAACATATTCAACATTTCCATGAAATGATTTTGTTTCAAAAATGAATTATTTTTGGTTTAATATTTTATTATGAAAAACATTAATATTCTGCAATGTCATTTTAAGAAAGTGATGTGCCTTTATAGTAATTTTGAAAATAAAAATATCAAATTTACAGTTTCCTGAGGTTGGGGTTAGTCATAAAAACTGAAAAACATTTATCAGATATCCTTCAAAATCTAATGGAGTGAGAGTATTATAATAAACTAGTTGCATGTAACACATGAGATCCAACTGTCGATAGCGATAGTACGTATAATTGAAGAATAAGTACCAAACTATAAACTCATAAATACAAATTATTTAATATTTTAAGATATTTGGTTTTCTATATAACACATGTACCTAGGTATGTATGTCAAGATAGGATAGTATGGAGGTCAGTCCTTTTTTCCTACCCATGTATGTATGTATGTTTGGAGATTAGTATCAAACTATTAAGTCTCCTTAGATATTGTGTGTAGGTAGGCTACTACCATACAAATTGTATGAAGCAATGTCGTCACTAAATTCAATTTTTATAAAAATTGTTAAAAAAAATTGAGTTGTGCTAATACCTATAATGTTAATAATTTTTATAGAAAATTAAATTATCTAGTTGGGGTGTTTCGGCTTTCTTTGATATTTTTAAAAAAAATGGAAATATATGCAGTTAAACTCATGAATTATATAAATATTTTTCTTAATAAAAAATGTTTGAGAAACACGGGAATTTTTTTAAAAAAACTAATTTGAGATTTTATATTCGTCTATGTTTATACCAATTTTCAGCGTTCTAGCTTTTATGGTTTCTGAGATATATGGAAACATAAACCAAAATTTCAAAAGTTGGTAACCCCTGACTGAAAGAAAAATTCACAATTCTGAGTATAAAAGTTTTGTAGGCCTATAACTGTTTATATATTCTGAAAATTTGGGCTCTGTAAATTGAGCGGATCAAAAGTCATAAGTGACGGACGGACACACACACACACCACACACACACACAAAACTCACATAAAATGTTCTACTTCGAATTATGAGTAAATCCATGTATGGAAACATATATGCTGCGAGGCCTCTAATTGGTGTTATTAGCATGCAAAAAGTCCACTACGCCATACAATATTTACTTCGTACACGCATCTTGGCTTAATAATGTAGATTCATTCAGAGAATTGAATTCGCATGAACGAATCGACAGTTGGATAATACAAATTTGAAAATAATCGAATGAGTACTTGAGTCTATAATCGATAAAGTATATAGGCCGGCCACGCTTGACTTTAGTATGACGTCATCAAAAAACTATGCGACCCGTCGTAAGTCGTATGTTTGTACATGTAATTTGGATGTCAATACGGTGACCATCATTTTGTTTACAATGGACCCAATTTTTTTATTTAACTTTGATCATCTTTCCATTTTCACTTATTACATCATTTAAGACAATAAAGAATGTAATTATTAATTCTTACCTTACTTAACATGTCTGCGTAAGGGCAGCTATAAGGAATTGGGTCCATTCTACGCTTCCGAAGTAGTGCACTACGTAGCCTTTGGGAAGGTTTTCAATCTGATAAATTAATAATATATTTTTTCGATCTTATAATAAGAGAAGGTGAAACACAGAATTCGGTCAAGATTGTTCTATAGTAGGGCTGCTGTGTTAATGGAGGAGTCCGAGAAGCAACTGGTTCGAGTATGTTGAAGGTTTACTGTGATTTGATGTTGCAACTGAGGACTTTACACAATATAAACAATTTTTCAAAAGTAAAACAGGTCATGTTAAACACATCACGTTAGTAAATATTCAATGTCATTTAATCACTGTCCTCGATATCCGGTGTGTCATCATTCGTTTCGAGCGATTTCAAAGTGACAGGTATTACTAAAAACATATAAATATTTCATCATTATTTTGAGTTATTGAAATTCTCACAATAGGTACTTGAAAAACCGATATGATGGACAAATATTGATAGAATGAAAAGAATAGTAAGGGTAATAAATCATAATCAATTTCATTTTTATAGATGTTCAACTTATATTTTGAATGTATTTCATATATTTTTCTTTTGACTGCATCTTTTGTAAAATTGTCAACGTCGACATATTAATTTTTATAACTCTACCTTTTTTTGGTGTTTCTAATAGAGGTGTATCGCTACTCATTCTCTTTTTTATCATGGACACATTATATTCGGTGATACCACATGCTTCTGCAGTTCTCTAAAGAGTATAATTTTATTCAATAACTGTACATATATTTTAATATTTGCACATTATTTTACGTACCTTACATGGTTTCGTAATCATTACAATAAGAATATTATAGAAATTTTGACAAAATATTTAATAAATAATAAAATATCAATGACAAATAAATGGTTGTGGTGTGTATGAAACAAATTTCATACATTCTATTTGTTAAAATAATGTTTTTGTTGTTTAAAAATACGTACTAGGACAAATTGTCACCCTATAGACGAAGATTTGAAATATTTCTTTAAAACGTCATTCACATTCACAAACGTCACGTGGTATCTTCGAAATAAGTGTATGATTTATAAAAGACGTACGTTTCAACATTTTATATGGGAGTTTGGTTTTTTCACTGCGACTTACTTTCATCTTCCGTCTTTGTTTTTTTATATACAGAGAATAAGAAATAGATACATTAAAAGCAGAAGTATAAATAAACATTTAATAATAAAAACAATAATGAAAAAAAAAAAAAAATAATAATAATATGTTTATTTTATAATAAACATTTCGTGCATAATACATAGTACCTACCTACACAGCACACACATACTCAGATACATTGTGATGAAAATTTCAAAATACGATTTCAGCATGACACAATTTGATAATCTGCAAAAAAAAAAACTTAAAAATTGCGATTTCTCAACTCCTCACTCTATCCCCATTGGGAGTGAGTAGTAAAAAAGAAATACAGAAGACACCGCATCTTATGCTATGCAATCTGAAAGATAAATCAAAGTGCAATCTAAAGAAACTGTTTCGTGCGACGATGAAACGGATAAGAATCAGCAATGAGATCGTCGACCTCCGATACATGATAATTTATTTATTTATGTATTTATTTTATTTATTTTCTTTGGGAAGCTACAGCTCATTTACAGTTTAATGATACAATATTATTTTTACAGTGTTAGAGCCAAAAAAGCATTCCATCAACATTATTTATAGTATATACAAATAACAGTTTACAAGCCAAAAACATTCATACACACACCTTCATACACACCCTCACACACACACACACACACACACACACACACACACACACACACACACCCTCACACACACACACCCTCATACACACCAACACACACATACCCTCATACACACCAACACACACACATACATACATACATATACACACATATACACAACAACTAGGAAAGGGAAAGGAGAGAAGAGAGACTAGGAGGACAGGATAGAGGGATATTGGATGCGCATCACCTTCAGAACATCATGTCTAAATCTATAATGTTAAAATAAGAAGAAATTAGCTTTGATTATTAGGCCATTGAATTATAATATAATTATTATAAGCAGCGGATAAACCTAATACCCATGACTAAAGAAAACGAGGCTTAAAATAATATAAGATGAGGTTCATCAAAATATATCTGATACTCTGAAAAAAATATTATTACAATCGAACTTAAAGTTAAAATCTTATTATGATTAAATTATTATTATTAACCTCTGATACCAGTTTCAAAGGTACAAAAAAGAACCATATGAAAGAAATATTTATTTTTGAATTATAACTTAGCTATAAACCACTTGTTTTTTGAGTCACTTCGCGACATGTTTCGGAAGCGCTGTCCTTCCATCGACCGGCGTGTCTTTATAGCTAATTTATAATTCAAAAATGGTTTATATCAACTACCACAAAATATCCGCCGAATCATTAAATGATATGAAATCTTTATTTTTTTAATAATCTTTTTTCTACGATTTAGAAAAATATTATATCAATAATCGCTGGTATCGACGAAACAAATCGTGCATTTTAGTTGTCAACGTTATGGTTTTATGAAAAAGATAGTAATTAAATAAAGTAATTAAAATTCAATAGAGAATAATCAACAACATACTTACCAATTAATCAAAGAAGAAACGGTGAAAATCGGACATTTACAAGGCAAACAACTAGTAATCGGCTGATTTACGATTTTTTTGTGAACAATAATAACTATATACCGAAGTATGAATTGCGAACTAAAAATTATCTTAGTTATTTTCCAATTCCTCTTAATATTCATTTTCCGACAGGATCTTAGATGCACACATCAAGAAGGCTTTTGATGTCAATATATGTCATCATCATCACCAATTGCGCTACAGCTCAACATGATCGAGCCTCGACCTCCTCAAAAAGTTGCCGCTATTCCACCCGGTCCATCGTCCGTAGGTACCTTGCAATTGGTTTCTAGGTGCCTTAATTTTAATTTTAAAAAATCGTGACATCTAAAAAACAATTTAAACGTCAGTCTAAGCCCATAGAAAGCTATCTATCTCTTTTCTTCAAACACAACAATGGAAAATTCTATGTCATAGACCTTAAGTTTGGCGTAGTATTTAGTATTTACGGTCGTATTACAAGAGTTATTTGAGAGAAATGTAAGAAAAAGGTAAGGTCCCGTACTGCGAGAATACTGCTTACGAGACCTCAACTTTTTCATACATTATTCTTAAATAACTCCTGTAATACGAACCTAATATGTTAGTGATGTCTCTGCAACGCAATTACTAACTTACCATTGAGGTTAGGAGTTAGTTACCTAGGACTGTGCATTCGGTTCTTAGTCTATTTAAGTTTTTATGCCCTCTTTCAACTCCAATATTTATTTTTTCGTATCACATTTATTTTAATAATGTGTTTGTTACGTGTGTATTCTCACTTCTCACGACTAACTTTAACGAAGTTATGATATGCATCCAGTCACGCAAAAATCACTTTAACACAAGTAATTAAAATATAATGTAAATCATTGCATATAAATATATCAATATTTCGGCGAGTTGTGTATAGGTAAAAATATTGCATTTACATAATATCCCAAATTATAACATTTTTAAATAAGTATTTTTGAAATGAATTAACCCTTTGTGAACATAATATATTTTTGTACACCAATGTCTGTATAAATAGCATTTTATGTTTGTAAAAAGTATGTGACTTTAAATATCAATGGAAAAAAATATTCGTGCTCATAGCAATTTGATAACTTTACGACGCATGTAACATTTATTTATATAGTGCGAACTAAATAAATTGAATATTCACTCACCATAAAGTCACATTGCAATGACACACCAAGTGTTGATACCTAGTTTGTATGTGATATTTTGTAACACAAGGGCGACTCAAAGGATATGTGTGGGTTGTGGCCAACACTAAACTATCCACTTCATTAATTAGTAAACACATCATATCGATATTTTGTACATTGGTTAATATTGTAGGAAATAACTAAAGAGTGTAATGATATATGTAACTATACAAATCAAATGCTTACAAATAATGAAAAGGCATAAACATTATTTCTGGTGTACATACATACATACATACATACCATCACGCCATGTCCCTTACGGGGTAGGCAGAGAGAACCGAACGCCACTTACTTCTATCTTGACATACATTCATCGCCTCGACAACATTCATACATCGTCTTATACAAACGATAATAAATTTGGCTTCATAAACCCTAACAATTATAGATGTGTGAATTTGCATCGAATCAAAAACACGTTTTTTTTTTCATAAATATCGATGAAAAGAGTATGCCTCACAATAACGAATTCGATGTATATATTTTGGAATCATTCGTTGCAGTTCAAATCATTTATGTTTCAAATTATTTGATTTTTGAAAATGCTTGAGGAGTAAAAATCAGTGGTTTAATTAATTAATTGTTGTACAAATTACATACATATATTATATAAAAAAAAAATAAGACATAAGGAGACAATGTAATATAAAGATAAAGATTTATTTAGATGGGTAGTGTCAGAGTGGTTAACTTACGGTGTCGGTAATCCAGAAGTCACAAGTTCGAATCCTGCCACGACCGATTTCATTAGCACTATGCTTAGTTTAGGGGGTGAATGAGGATATATTTTTTCTTGTTATATGAATATATTCATTCTTTTTACAAAAAAGAGGATATTGAAAATAAATTTCCTGTGGTGGTTTGGGCATATTGAAATAATGAACGAAGGAGGAAGATATAAAATTTTTTTTTCTTACTGTGGATCTTTTTATAAATTTTTTGATTGTTTTATGTTTATATAAATATGTATTATAAATATAATAAAAAATAAATATATATATATGATCTGTGGAACGATTAATATCGTAAGTCTCCAATAGGTGACAACTAGTTATTGGGTGCGTGTTAAATTAATATTTAACATAGTACCTGTTATTTACCCGAGAAGCAATATAAATAATAAAATAGGGGATAACTAACTATACATGTGCGGGTGTGCTTTATACCTATTATTAAATGCCCACACACTAGTACCTATATCCTCACATAAAATGCAATATTCAGGATATAGCTGCAATATGTATAGCCTCATGATTCTCGAATACTCCCGACGATTAACGAAGATGAACGAACCATACCCCCAAAAGGATAAGTGGTGAACCTCATTGCATTGAGTGGAAGCACTATTCTAAGCCGGTGCCTCCCAGCAACTTTGATAGCTGTTATAGAAATTTATAATAAAAATTATGTAATTGTAATCCGAGTTAAAAAATGTATCATCATCGGTATCTTCCCTCGAATCTCGCCAAACGAGCATGTCAAAGGTTTCCCGCGCCGTTTCGAGGACCTGACAAAAAGTAAGATAATGCTTATGATAGGTATTTTTACATTTTCGAATTAGTAAGTAAAAGCAGTCGAGCGTTCAACTCCCTAAGACCAGTGTCTGTGTTCTGGAACAGTGATTCAGAACTGGTTTTGGAAACAAGACAGTGAATCAAAATATAATACATCTTAAATTTAAAAAATAAAAAATACGAAAAGATATTGCATTTATTTGGATAAAAGTATGAATTGCCTCGGTTGTCGTTATGTTCTTAAAAGGTTCGTACACGCTGTGTTTTGACCGGATGTATAAAACGTATAGAAACAGTAGCCGTGGGCTATCTTATAATAAAATACATAAGTATTATAATAATCAAATTACTTTAGTCAACTTTAAGGAACCGGAAAATCTAGACTATTATTAACTGTCACGGGATATGACAAATTTAAAGAGGGATGCAATACTTCTATGACAAAAATTTTATCCTATTATCTATTTTGATATTTTATTTTAGACACCGCAATATTTCATAATATCTATTGTAGGTACTTAAGTTTTTGTCTAATTTTTGATTTTTTGTTTCTTTTCAAATTACTTTCTCATTTTATTGAAATAAGTTAAACGGTATGAAATCTTCGTTATCCTCACTTTCTATATTTGTATGTATGTATTAATCATGTACCTGTTTATTTTGAATAATATGTTAATGGCATTTATGCCGTATATTGAAATATATTATTAAAAAATAATTAAAAATTTGTAAATAATTATTTAATAATTGTACAAATATAAAATAAATAAAATATTAGGTAAATAGATAAATAGATACATCAATAAATGAATAAAAAGAAGAATAAATTAAAGATAAAAAAATAAAAGTAAAATAAATAAATACGTAAACAGATAAAAAATAATAATCAAATAAATAAATAAATACGTAAATAAAAAAAAATAATTAAATAAATAAATTTAAAAAATTAACAAATAAAATGAATGCTCAAAATCCCTTGGACAGATCTGGTTACGAACTCAGAAGTCTTAAGTCGAGCCAGAACAACCAGGAAACTCTTGTCCACAGTAAAGGTCCGCAAGATCACATATCTGGGTCACATAATGAGGGGGGAGAAGTATCACTTGCTCCAACTAATACTGAAGGGCAAGATAGAAGGTCGCCGAGGGACTGGAAGGAGACAGATGTCCTGGCTGCGCAACATTAGGGAATGGACCGGCTTCAGGACCGTGGAACAGATATTCCGGGCTGCACAGGACAGAGAGGGATTTGCCAGAGTGATAGCCGACGTCGGGGGTTCCTGACATGGCACCGGAAGAAGAAGAAGAACAAATAAAAATATATTTTAATAAAATAAAAAACAAAATTAAAATAAGTAAATAAATATGAAGTTAACTATAGTAAAATTATATAAATTAATTTATAAATATAAATAAATAACGAAATAAAAAAAAATACCTACATAGAAAAATAAATAAATAAAATATAAATAAATAAATTAATAAATAGATAAAATAATAGATTACAGATTTCTACAATTCATTCATAATGAAAGATTTTCATTATTATTACTAGGTATTAAATATTATAGGTACTTTGAACTTTTATAATTTTTTTTGTACAAATTGTATTTAGTAACTACATCGTTTCATACAATTTGTTTGGCGTAACGCAATATCTACATAGGAATATTTTATCCTGACATACCTACCTGCACGTTTTGGACAGGAAATTAAAGTATTTTGTTTGTTTAGATATTTACGTATTTTTACACTATACACATATCTACCTGCTATCGACATCCACAATAGGATCTCGTGTGTTACATGCAACTAGTGTTATAAAATTAAATCATTGATATTTTTTTCTATTTTATAAGAACAATCATTAAAATATATGATCATAACTTGGAGAGGTGTTTTCTTTAGTTCAAATATATTTTATTTTAATTACATAGATACATACATAGTCTATATTTATAAAAATGAATGTCTGTTTGAATGTTAGTTTCTCCTTTATGCTATCCTCTATCTTTCATCTGATTGCGAAGAAATGTTGGTACTTTGTTCAACGCATACCCGGAGAGTTTTCCAAGATTTTTTTTATTTGTTTATTTGACATTTCATACATGAATCACTTTTTGTTGGTATTAATCAAATGAACCGATGGAGTCTTCCAAAAGATGAATCCCGTTTAGCTTTACCTATAGTTTCTATGATTCAGATTATTTATTTATTTTCCTTTTTTTGTGGATATGTAAAAAGTCATAAAAAGTCATAGCAGGCGAAAGATACTTTGAGTGGTATTGTAATGCATGTCGGGTACCTACGTGATCATAAGTCTGCACATACATCATTAAAGTCATATCTTAATATTTATAGTTAGTTAAATGCGAATAATGTATAGTAAATAATAATGTATATGTAATAACAACTCTTTATAAAACAATCGCACCTTTCAATATTTTTTTGAACTAATTAAAAATATAATTAAGACGTATTACTGGAAAAATATAAACATCATATATTTTTGCAGTAGGTACCTAATTAAATAATTTCTATATAAATATAGTCATTATTTTCCTAATTACTTATATGTATGTTATGTATGTATATATTTTCTTTTTTTTTACTCCTCACTAATCCAAGGGGATATAGTGGGGAGTTATGATTTCGCAATTTTTAAGGGTATTTTTTTTTTTGCAGATTATCAACTAGTATCATGCTGAGATTGTATTCTGAAAGTTTCATCACAATGTATCTGTGTGTGTGTGCTATGTGCTATGTACGGCGTGTTCATTTTACTTTATCGATTATAGACTAAAGTACTCATTCGATTCTATTCAAATTTTGCAAATATGTATATCTAATACTCGATTAGATCCCATTAGATTTTGAACGATATATGAATAGTGCTTCTCAATTTTTTTAACTGTCAAATATTTCAAAGTGACCCCAAGCTCAGGAAACTTAAAATTTGAAATTTTTATTTTCAAATTGGTAAAAAGGCACATCACTTTCATAAAATGGCATTGAAGAGTTATCAAGTTTTCATAATAAAATATTTAAATAAAAAATAATTTAACAAACTCATTTCATCAAAATGTTGGAAATTTTCCATACAAAATTTGAATACTTTATAGAATGACTTGTTAGTGAGGAGTTTAGCGTTGGCCACAACCCACTCGTTTGTTGATGTATTTGCACATTAGTTTTTACTAGCTACATACCTACCTACTATACATAGAATAGTGGAAAGTTACATTTTAGCGTATTTTTACATCGATATCTCAGAGGGTATCATGTTGAGTACATAAATTGAGTTACATCACTATTTTTTGTATGTTTGGCGCATTACGTATGACCTTTTACAACCGTCACCCATTCTGCTAAGGGCAAAAGCAACCCCTAGCAAGTTCTCAAAGAACACTAGTATCCAGTCGAAATTCTTAGACGGTCGACATTTCTCGCCAACGAACACAACCATAATTTTTAATATTGAGCTATGGAAAAATAATGAGAATAAAAAAAACGAGTATACCAACATACTCTCATATCCACATTTCTAATCCTTTTATCGTTATTGAATCCCATATCGGTTAAGAGAAATAACATGTTAATGAAAAAAACATGGTAATGATATATTTTCAACGATTTCGTTTTGAAATGTTGATACATTTGAAAATTTAAGAATGACGTGGTTAATATAAGTTAATATTTCGTACGGAATATTTCATTGTTGAATATACCGTACAAAATATATCCGTTTATATAAATATATCCGCTTCGTTAACCTCACGCATATTGAATTAAACCTTCTTTAGGTTTATGATCCACTATTATAAACAAAAGGTTACAATTGTAGATAGTTAATTATTTTTTCAGGTTAGCCCCGATAGTAATATTTACTCCCATTTGAAGCTGATTAGACAAAATAATATAATTCGCATATATTTAAGTTGATTTACGATTTACTGAACGTAACATCCAGAGCAAGACTATGGAACACAAGTGATCTTTATATTACGACGTCTTAATCAATGCAAATTTAATAAAAGACGAAAGCTGTAATACCTGTCTAATAAGTCTTAATTGGCACACTTCCCTACCCTCTTTCATATCCCACAACCTCTATCTCCCTCCTTTCTATATTTCTTGGATTTTACATTTAATAATGTTACATTTAAAAATATCTAAATGTTTTTTTTTTGTTATATATTGTAAACCAATATAACTGGTTTACAATATAAAATTATATGTCGGCCTTCTTGGCTGAGTTGGTTGGGTATCTGACTGCTGATCCAAAAGTCCTGGGTTCGATTCCCGGTGGAGACACAGTTTTAATTATGTTTTCAGTCTGGATATGTGAGAAGATTAATATCGTAAGTCTCCGGAATGTGGCAACTTGTTATTGGGTGCGTGTTAAATTAATATTTGACATAGTACCTGTTAGTTGCCCGAAAAGCAATATAAAATAAGTAAATAAATATAAAATTGTCCAAATTATGGCAACATATTTTAACGTCTAACCATATTGCATGCATACATTATATTATAAATTGAATTAACCAAATTTATATCAAAAAATGAGTCTTTTGCGTAATAGATTTTCTTAAAAAAAATAATGTTTGATACAGAAGATATCTACCAGAGATGACCAATAGTTAGGTACCTACATTATTAAAATAAAAAAAACTACTTGTCGTGAATTGTTTTTTTATTACTCTCCATTACTTTTAGAACGAATGCGGCGAACGGGAAAAAACTTGTCTTTGTAAGATCTTTAATAATAAATAAATTCATAAAAAGCTTTCTCCTTTCCTTTAAAGAACTAGTCGGTTGTGGCCAATGCTAAACTCCTCACCAACAAGTAACTCCATAAAGTATTAAAATTTTGTATGGAAATTTTTCAGCATTTTCATGAAATGAGTATGTTCAATTATTTTTTTATTTATATATTTTATTGTGAAAACTTGATAATTCTTCAATGCCATTTTATGAAAGTGCTGTGTCTTTTTGCCAATTTAAAAATAAAAATTTCTAATTTTAAGTTTCCCGAGCTTGAAATCATAACTCCCCACTATATCCCCTTGGGTTAGTGAGGAGTAACAAAGGAGACACCAAGAAATGCGAGAATTATAGGAGCATCAAGCTTATGTCCCACATTATGAAGATATAGGAATGAACGAATTTTAAACACGAAAATTAGGAATCTGGTGGAAATACAAGACACTCAGTGTGGTTTTGTGTTGGGAAAGTCTACTGTGGATGCAATTCATACTGTTAGAATCATGCTCGAGAGACACCGCGATGCCAAAAAAGACCTGCACATGGCATTCATCGATCCCCAAAAGGCTTTTGACAGGGTTCTTAGAAGCTTGATATGGGTGGCACTTACAGCCCATAGTGTATATACCAGAAAAGTATGTGATTGTTATAGAAAATATGTATGAAAGCGTAAAACGCATGTGAGGTGCACCTCAGGAACTTCACCAGAATTTCCTATAAAGGTAAGGACAACTGTTCATTGAAGCCAATAACCTTCAAAAGGCCCCACTATATGTAGATTACATAGAACCAATATGTGAAAAACATGATAACCTGCAAAATATTCTGGAAAGGTCGAGAAGGATCCTGGAAGTCAGTGACTTAAGACTGAGCAGAAATATAGAAAGTATTTGTACCTACCGTTTAAATATGCAAATGCTGCCACTCCCATAATGCAAATGGATAGAGAGACATTAAAAATAATAATAATAATAATAAATTTGGATTATTTTTATAGCGCCGTTCTTGTGATAACCTCACCTCAAGGGCGCTTTGAATATATTAGGGGTTTTTGTAAGACTCGCGGAAGAAGTGAGTTTTTAGGTGTTTCCTGAATAGTGCTAAGTTGTCGATTTGCCTCAGTTCAGGTGGTAGTTTATTCCACGAGGCTGGTCCAGCCACAGCAAAAGCACGATCACCGAAGGATGAAGTGTTGACTCTATGTATTTCAGTCAACTTGCCAATCACGGATGTGGTGGCTGACCGAAGTGTTTGTTGTCGCTCGTTTACGGTGAGAGGGATGCAGAAGTCTGAAAGATACGTGGGAGCCATGCCATGGATCGCTTTGAAAGTCAACAAACATAATTTGTACTTGATTCTTTCTGGCACTTTAAGCCAGTGAAGATTTCGTAGATGGTGGGATATGTGTGAGAATTTCGCGGCTCCGGTGATTAGCCTAGCAGCAGCGTTGAAGACGGATTGAAGTTTGTTTAGCTCCAGCTTTGGAAGGTTTGCGTAGATACCATTGCAGTAGTCCAGGTGGGAAATAACGAATGCGTTTACTAGAGATTTCGTTGCTTCCGTAGGTATATTTCGTCTGATAGATTTTATTCGTCGTAAGTGGTAGAAAGCAGAGGATGTGCTGTTTATTTGTTTTTTGAGACTTAGACGAGTCAATATGTACTCCCAGAAGTTTAACGGCGGACTTAGGAATAATGTCGGTGTCTGCGACAGAGACAGAGGTGTTGTCTATGTAATGCTGCCGGCGGTGTGTGGCCGTCCAGAGAAATTCGGTCTTAGTTTATTTGAAGACTTCCACCGCTCTATCTCTTCGATGCACAGACAAATTTTGTCTTTTAGAAGGCATGACTCACTCGGAGTTGAATAAAAGTACAGCTGCCAGTCATCGGCGCAGCAGTGTGCAAGTAGATTATGCGATTTATCTATGTTAAAAATGTCCTTTGTGTAAAGTGTGAACAGTAACGAACAGTAACATTACCCATAGTGATTTCTTAAAATGTCTTGGGCCACTCATCCATCAAAATCGAGGATGTGCATTGTGCAGCAGATGTAAACCACAGAATTAGTGTGGGATAGATGAGGATTAAATCAATGTCGGGAGGCCTATGCGGCCCAAAAATGTATCAGATAATTGTCAGACCGGCACTCCACTGTGACTTCGAATGCTGGACAATGAATAACTCCTACTCTAGGCAACTGGAAACTGTTGAAATTCGTATGCTAAAATGGCCAGCTCACGCATTCGTGGAAGCCTAGATGTTACTGATAGGTATACATTGTGAGATAGGGGAAAGACAGTTGAGATAATACGGACACATTGAACGCAGACCGCTAGATCACATGGTAAACCAAGTAATATCTATGGATCTTTCTCGAGTTACAACCAGAGGAAGTCCAAAGAATTTCTGGATCGTGCAAAGATGAAACCAACTACAAAGACGTGGCCTATGTGACACAATGCAGGAAAGAAGACTTCTATGGAATAGTGGAGAGACATGATTCCACAATAAATATTAAGTGTACATTTTTACATTAATTTCTCATTAGGTATCATGTAGATTAAACACTGAGTTTTGTCTGATGTTTTTGTGTGTATGGCGTACGCCGTATCCTTTTTGTGTCCTTTCTACAGCCCAAACTATATGAGTCCGATCAAAAAATATATTTTTTTCTCTTCACAACTTTGTGCATGTTATAGTACCTATTCATCTACATACCATCACGCCATATTCCTCATGAAGTAGGCAGAGATGACCGAATCACATTCTTCTTTCTATTGACATGTACCTATTCATTAACTCATCAATGTCATGCATCGTATCATATGTGCTTCTAACACGCATCTATCAAAACTATCATAAGACTGTCACCTTTGAATTTTCTTTTAATATCTGGAACATAATAGATTTGTTCTTCAAAAATAAACGTTAGGCATTATCAACATATTCAGAAGAAAAAACAGATGTACATAGGTACATATATGGGTCGATGTATGGGTATATGAGTCGATGGCAGAGCGGATAGCGCGCTGGGCTAGTAGGTAATCCAGTTGTCGCGAATTCGAATCCTGCCTCGACCGATTTCATTCACCTATAGTACATGCATTAATGCTTAGTTTAGGGTATGTAGAAAGATGTATATGTACTTGTTTAAAAAGGAAATAACATTTTTATTTAAAAAAAAATCTACTTTTTAATGTAGTGGAATGTTGGCCCACACGTTTTATTTGTGTATTCGTGTGATTGAATAAATAAGTAAACAAACAATGATAAAAATAAATAATTATCAATTTGGATACGAACAACGAACGTGTTAGTAACAGCACCACGCCGGTCTTAATCAAGCAATTTACAACGTGAAATAACTCAACGCGAGTTGGAGTGCAATCAAGAGCGTTTTTCTCGTTTTCGTGCCGTTGGTAAATAAATAATATTAAAACTTGAAGGTAGAGGTATATCACGTGATAAGATCTTCCTCCTTTCGGATATCCGTATCATCAGTTCGCACAGGTACCGTCACGGATAAAGAAACTGATTTCCGGTAACCGTTACCTGTTTCTGGCGTAAAATATTACATTTGAAAATCCTTTCGATAACTTTGAACAAAACTTGATTCAGTATACATTGTATAGGTCGTAAATGTCTACCAATACAAATATGTTTTAGGACTGCGGTTGGTCGACTCATTAGTCAAAAGTGTTCAATATCAACAGTTGATATTTACAACGGCTGAAATTTATTTTGAGAGACTTTTTTTTTTCATTCACATCTTCAGGGCAAAGCTCACAATGTGCGAGTGTACAATACTGCATGAAATATAAAAACAGCACGAAACAAGCATGTATTCCCCCACACCGGTCTTTTTTCATCCTAAAATACATAAAGGCATTTAGGATTGGTGGTGACTCTCATTGCTGAACTATGTGAGATATTATTTTGCCTGTTTTATCTTTGATTACTCTGCTCTTGGAAAATTGTATGTTTCTGTGTGTGCGTGTATATGTGTATGTGAGGGTATGTGTCGGTATGTATGTGTGTGTATGAGAGGGTGTGTATGTGTGTGTGTGTGTGTGTGTGTGTGTGTGTGTATGTGTGTGTGTGTGTGTGTGTGTGCGCGCGCGCGTGTGTGAGGGTGTGTGTGTGTTTGTATATATGTGAGGGAGTTTGTGTGAGCCGCAAAACCCGAACAATTATCCATATCATGGATATAATTATCATATGAAATTATCATATGATATAATTATCATGACTATTCATAGAATGTGCGATACATATAATAACAGATTTCAAGAGTTTGACATCTTCCACCTCAGCTCCACAATATTCAAATACTCTAGGTACACAAAAGAAGATCAATAACCGCTTATTATAGGAAACCTTGACGGCATTAATTCTCTTTTTTCTTTTTTCCTTTTAGTTCAATATTATGTTTTAAATCATTGTTAACTTGAAATGTTGCTCTTACCTACATACCAACCTATGATCATATTTTTTTTGATTTTTTGCAAACTTGTATTATTTTATATCAATCATAACGACAAAATGTAATAGGCCTTAATACTTGATGTTACTATTATATTGTACTATGTCTTAACGCTGTTTTTTGTCCAACTTTAACATAAATAAATGAATAAATGAATATGAATTTCTATAATGTCTTAAGATATGGGTAATCCATGATATGGGTAATCGTGAGGGTTTTGATTCCACCGTATGACGGGACTTTCCCTCTGGTCAAACGGTGAAATAAAAACCCTCATAATTATCCATATCATGGATATAATTTTTAAATTTAGTTCTCGAAAATTTTAACTCGATATGATAATCCATGATATGGGTAATCATGAGGGTTTTGATTTCACCGTTTGACCGGACCTGTCCCCCATGCTTGATTCAGACGGCAACGATATTATCTAATGTTATGTAACTGCACAAACGGTCAGTCGAGTTTCACACACCTTGGTATGGCATTCAATAATATTATCATTGCTTTGGTCGATTCCTCGTACACTTGATATAACTATAAACAACTTTGGGTAAATGAGGAACAAGCCTGGGGCACCCTTTTTGTACACCACATATTATGAAAAGTAATACATCATTCATTACATACGGTCAAGGTTAACGAAATAGCACCAAACATAATTTAGCAGGTAGGAACTTATTCATAATACCTATATTACTGTCGTATTAAAGGTACAGTGCATTCTCATTACAAGTCTTGGTCGACTTTCATGATGAGCAAATGTAAGATTTTGGTCCTGGTATTCCAATTTTTACAAACAATAGTATTTATTTTTTAATATTGTAAGTAATAATAATTCGCTTATGGAAGGAGGATGCTCTGAGAAGGATCTGTGGCAAGCAAATGAGAATGCTATTATGGCTACAAATCACTGGAGGGACACAATATAGGTTGATGATTTTGGACACGGAAAGAAAGTAAGAAATGAAAATCGCTAATTTCATAATTAAACTAGATATATATCTATTTGAATAAGTAGGTTCTTATATACAAAGTGTGTATATTTTTTAATTGCTATAGTTATTTTAACATCTTCCATTTAAATTGGAGATATTTGCATAATTACAGCTATTTATAATATTTTTTGAACGGTAAACAGTAAAAATAGTATTTATTTATTTTTCTTTTTGTACATAATATAAACAAATACCTGTATTGTACACTTGTAATTTGTAACTTCCTCTACAACAAAAGAATAAAAGCAAAAATAAAAAAAAAATAGCAAAAAAAGATAGGGTAAGGACAAGGAGAGGAAATCGAGATCTGTGGGGCATGTCTGGTTGACCGTCGAAATCAAAACCCTCCTTGTTTACCCATATCAAGGATAAAATTCAGGAATGATTTCGGCACTCGTGAAGCACTGACAACAATAAATGTATTGTTACAAAAATGTGATGATCAAAGAAAAGATATATACCTATGCTTGTTTTATTGATTATATGAAAAGGCTTTTGACAAAGTAAAACACACAGATTTAATTGAAATGTTGTTAATATGTGGTAGAGACGAGAAAGACGTGAGAATAATAAAGAACCTGTACTGGGACCAAAGGGCTATTATTAAACTTGATAATGGAAACACTTCCCAGGGTATTCCCATTCAACGAGGAGTCCGACAGGGGTGTGTTCTCTCACCTACTCTGTTTAATTTGTATTCTGACAAGGTCTTTAAGGAAGCGATGACTGATACAGATCTCGGTGTGAAGGTCAATGGTGTGGTCATCAATAATATCAGATATGCAGATGACACCGTATTAATTGCAGACAATATACAAGACCTTCAACAACTACTTAATAAAATCAATTCTATCGGAGAGCATTATGGACTTAACATTAAATATAATAAAAAATACAAAATGATTATTTTTAGCCGTGATAGCCACCCAAATATAATTCTTCAACTTAAGGGTGTTAGTATCGAAAGGGTAAAACAATTTAAGTACTTGGGTAGTATAATAACTGAGAATCTAGACCCTGACACTGAAGTAAAATGCAGAATAGAAGCGGCCCGATCGGCATTTTACAAAATGAAAAATCTTCTCCTCGACGACAATATTAACTTAAAACTGAGACAAAGAATGGTCAAGTGTTGTGTGGTCAGTTCTGCTTTATGGGGTGGAGGCGTGGACTCTCAAAGTGAATATTATAAACCGCCTTGAAGCATTTGAAATGTGGATCCACCGCAGAATGCTTAGAATATCGTGGACTGACATGGTCAGTAACACTGATGTAATACGTTGAGCCAACACCAAAAGAGAATTATTCACCAATGTTAAGCTCCGTAAAGTGTTGTATTTCGGCCATATTCTGAGAGGTGAAAAGTATGCCATCCTTCAGCTCGTCATGATGGGGAAGATTGAGGGTCGTAGAGAGGTCGGAAGAAGGTCGTCGGCCTTCGTATTTGTCGGCCTTCTTGGCTCAGTTGGTTGGGTATCTGACTGCTGATCCAAAAGTCCCGGGTTCGATTCCCGGTGGAGACACAGTTTTTAATTGTGTTTTCAGTCTGGATCTGTGAGACGATTAATATCGTAAGTCTCCAGAATGTGGAAACTTGTTATTGGGTGCGTGTTAAATTAATATTTGACATAGTACCTGTTTGTTGCCCGAGAAGCAACTAAATAAATAAATAAAAAAAATTTCAAGACAGAAAGACACTATCATTAAAATATTTATCTTGGTCTCAGTCTTACACCACTGGTAGTGCATTCTTGATATTGATCTTGTATTTTAATCTGAACTCAAGACTGATTATGCACATCACTATGCATAAATGATCGTTTATGACGAGATTGGCTTTTTTTCAGTTGGTAATAAAATAGTAATAGTTAGGTAGGTACCTACATTGAGTAATACCTAGGTATATATAAATCAGTTTTTGTCAAAAAATGTTCAATAATTGTAAATTTACAATTAAACATGTCTTCATTTAATAATCACGCATTCACATAAAAGCACATCTATCATATTAAGTAGATATCATCAAGAGCTATAGAAAAATATTGGAAAACCACAGATGTGATGCGATCCGGTCGATGTCTGCAAAACGGGAGTTCAGAAAATTGACAGCACAATGAAATTTCATGCGCTGGTTGATTGTTTTTTGCTTAAACACGTTCACAAAATGCTCGCTCTGTAGGGCACAGCCGGTGGGCGTGGCGGGGAGAGGGGCGGAGTCAAATTCAGAGGTCCATAATCAGTGGAGATGAAATGCGCCCAAAAACTGGTTTATTTATACCAATTATGCATTTAGTAAATTTTGACTGCGCCAAAATATGCATGTCCACTGTCTTACGCATTTTTCAACACACGATAATAGGTTAAATGATCCAACTGTCGATTTTTTTAGAATTATTTACTTCTATTAAAACATCGGCATAGTTTCAAGCCAAGATCTGTGAGATTTTGTATGACAGGTCTACATTTTTCATGGTATTTTCAACTTTGATTACATGAAAATTCTTCGAAACACAATTGTTCGAATGCGCAATTGTGCGAATAACAATTTTTCGAAAAACAGTTATCAGAATGACAATTGTCCGAAAGCAAATTATTCGAACTAAAATTCGTTAGAATACTAATTGACCGAATTTAATATATTTTTATGTCATTACGTTGCCTTTTTTTAAATATTTGTTGCCAGTAAAATATATTCGATGTCTGTAGACTATTATTTATTACTTTTTCTAAATATTATTGTTGGGTACTCTCAATGTCATGGATTTTGAGATTATGATGAAACTTTTTGCCTTCCATGAGGCTGCATACATCAAAGGTGATGTGGGGAATAAAATAGAAAATTGAGGGTGACACTTTAAAATTGTGCGTCGCCATGTTGTTTATTCCATAGATTTTTGTTATAATATAATATGAAGATGTAGTACTCCGCGCAAAAAGTGAGTCATGGAAAATCGCGCGTTTTGGTTGGCAATATATTTCAGTTTTCCTTACATTTCAACACATCCTATCCTAGATAATTGTTCTCTAAATCTTAATAAACATAGTGCTTATAAAAAGATTCATACAAAATTTGCTAACTACGACATCTAGTATATTATAATAAAAATCTATAGTTTATTCCTCTCACAATGCTACCAACATGACGTCATTAAATTTCGAACAATTGTAATTTCTGATAATTGTGTGTTCGTAAAATTGTTTTTTCGAAAAAATGTGATTCGAATAATTGTCATTCGTAAAATTGAGCATTCGAATAATTGTTTTTCGAATAATTTTCCTGTCACCGTTCACCCCCCTCCCCCTTATAACTTGTGATTCGTTTGATGCACAAAGGCCAAAATTAAAAAAATATTGAAAAATTTAGATCTTAAAACTTTTCTACTTAGTATTTTAAATAATTGCTGTCCGATTTATTGGCTACCAACATTTATTTTTTTTTATTTCCACATCTCAAAAATCATAAAAAGTAGGACGCTGAAATTATCAATAATAGGTGGAGACAAATACAATATCTCTATTTTTTTTTTATAAAAAAGGTACCAGGATTTCTAAACGTTGTTTAACTAAGAAATACATTTTTTAAACAAATTAATGTGTAACTGCATATATGTAGTTCGAAAGTATTTAAAAATATATTGATAAACGGCAAATTACCCCAGCTTAATAAATAAAATTTCTATAAAAAACATGACCATTATAAAAATTTTCATAACAATTTTTGTAAAAAATGAACTTAGTGACGACATTTTTTCATAAAATTTCTATGGCAGAATACACTTCAAAATATCTACGGGGACTCTCAATAGTTTGATACTTTATCTTTTTACATGCACATGCACATAGCCTCAAGCTGATTACAAATTCGGGGTAGGAAAAAAGGACTGACCTTCATACTAATTTGTGAGCCACGAAACTTCATGATAATATGTACAATTTTAAAAATACATTTTTTTTTTTGATAAACTTTTTAACATCACAATAGAGACGAAGTTGGAGTATTATAGAATAACCAGGGACTCGATATACATGTTTTAATTTTACTGTTTACTACTAACTGCTCTTCCTTCCATGACTCTACACCCCAAATCTTAGCCTCCTTTAACTGTTGTCTGCAACTTTGTCTGTCTCGTCTCATCTTCGGCCCGCGTTTTCCCACTGATGGACACAGGCCTCTACTCCCCTTCTACTCCACTCCACCCGATCCTGTGTGATCCCCATTAGGGTGGGCCGAAAAAAAGTTATTTTGATTTTTTTTAATGATCACACTCATGTAGGTGACAAAGTAAACTTAAAAAGTAAAAGATAAAGAAACGATGTATTATCAGTCGCTGGCTCTTGGTCTTGTACTTTTTGATGTCTTTTATATTGCTTCTCGGGCAACTAACAGGTACTATGTCAAATAATAATTAAACACGTACCCAATAACAAGTTGCCACATTCTAGAGACTTAAGATATTAATCGTCTCACAGATCCAGACTAAAAACACAATTAAAAACTGTGTCTTCACCGGGAATCGAACCCGGACCCTTGGATCAGCAGTCAGATACCTAACCAACTGAGTCACGAAGGCTGACATGTCACGAAATAATTGCACAATTTAATTTAAATAGGTCGAGAGTGCCCAAGAAAAGGATGACACGACCATGTGAACGATATTCTGAAAAACGGAAACGTAAGAAGCGTGAACAACAGACGAACATGTATTATACGATGTATGAATGTTGATGACGCGATGAATGTGTGTCAAGATAGAAAAATGTGACGTTTGTTTCTCTCTGCCTATCCCGTCAGGGACATGGCATGATCATCATCATCATTATCAGCCATTATTCGTCCAGTGTTGGACATAGGCCTCCCCTTTCAGCCTCCATGCTTCCCTATCCCTCGCCACGCTGTGCCATTGACCTCCTGCCACTCGTTTGATGTCGTCAGACCATCTTGTGTGCGGTCTGCCCGGGTTTCTGCGTCCAGTTCTCGGTCGCCACTCCAGGGTGCGTTTGGTCCATCGATCATCTGCTGTCCTTACTACATGGCCAGCCCAATTCCATTTTAAGGAAGCTACCTTGTATGCAACATCGGTAACTTTTGTCCTTTCTCTGATCCATTCGTTGCGTTTTCGATCACGAAGGATGTTTAACATCCTCCTCTCCATTGCTCGTTGCGTTACTCGGAGTTTCTGTACAGTACGTTTTGTAAAAATAACAGTTTCAAAACCATATGTCAGTACTGGGAGGATGCACATATCAAATACTTTTTTCTTCAAGTGGTTTGCAAATCGTTTGGATCTGAGAATATACGACAGTTTACCGAATGCAGCCCATGCAAGGCCCCGCCTGCGTTCGATCTCTGCTTCCTGATTGTCTCCACCTAGCTTTACCTTATGTCCGAGGTAAATGTATGAATCTACTCTTTCAATATTCCTTCCCTCTATCATCACTGGTCGAGGTTGTTCTGCAGTGCACATAATTTTTGTTTTAGAGTAATTCATTTTTAGGCCCACATGACGCGAAAGATTATTGACATCGTTGAGCATCAATTCAAGTTCTTCTTCATTGTTTGCAAAGAGAACGATATCATCTGCAATTCTCAAGTTGGTCAAGGATTCACCGTCTATATATATTCCTCGGTTCTCCCATTTCAGCTTCTTAAAGATATCTTCAAGTGCGGCAGTGAATAGTTTGGGGAAATTGTGTCTCCTTGTCTGACTCCCCTTTTAATGGCTATCTTTCGGGTTGGTTCATGCAGATTGTAGAGGTCGCGTTGGAATATATATTTTTAAGAAGCTGCGAATATCGGTGGTCTATCCTGCAGTTATTATTTAGACATTCTATTATCGCCCATATCTCTACTGAATCAAAAGTCTTTTCGAAATCAATAAAGGCTAGGGCCAATAGCAAGTTGTATTCACTGTGCTTCTGTATAATATTTTTCAGCGTTTGCAGATGATCGTTGGTTCCATATCCTGTACGGAATCCTGCCTGTTCTCTAGGTTGGTATCTATCTAATTCAGTGGTTAAGCGGTTACAGATAATTCTTGTGAGTAGTTTATATAGATGTGAGAGGAGGCTTATTGGTCTGTAGTTTTCTAATTTTTTATCATCTCCCTTTTTATGCAATAATACAATGTTTGCGTTGTTCCACTCTGCTGGAATGTTTTCCTCTTCTAAAGATTTATTAAGCAAGATGACAATTCTATGTAACAGGTTGTCGCCTCCTAGTTTTAGAACTTTATTATTATTATTCCGTCTTCACCTGGTGCTTTACCATTCTATATCTTGTCCATTGCATGTAAAACTTCGTCATTGGTAACATCTGGGATTTCCTCTGATCCTACGTTGACAATTTAAGTTTTTGGGATGTTCGTTTCAACTTGTGGCTGTTGTGATGCATATAGCTTTTGGTAGAAATCTGCCGTTATTTCTAGTAGTTCTGATCTATCTTGTGAGACACTACCATCTTCTCTACACAGAGCAGTAATTTGTTTCTTGCCACTGTTAAGTCGTTTCTGCAAGATCTTTGTCCCTTTGTTTTCTGATATGACCTGTTCAATAATATTTTGATTATGTACAGCAATGTCTTTTCTTATTTCTCGTCTAATAGTTTTGTTCAAAATTTTGTATTCATCTGTATCGTCCAATCCACCTTTATGTAGGTTTCGTCGTTTTTCGATCAGTACCTGTGTTTTTTGTGAGATTTTATTTTGTTTCGGCACTTTTTGTATTGCAAGTTGTTTTAGTGTCCTGTTGATTACGGTATTTATATTTGTATTCATGTCATTCAATGAACCATTCATTGGAAAAGGTTCTTTCGATAGTTCTTCCTCTATAATCGTTTTATAAACAATAGGATTAGAGGCTATCGTTTGGTTCATGTTAGTTTTGTTACTTTTCAGTAGTTTTCGTCTTTCCAGTTTAGTTTTGATGAATACTTTGGCTCATACAAATCTGTGGTCACTTCCTGTATTAAATGAGTTTAATACAGAGACATCTTGTACAATATTTTTATGACTTGAGAATATAAAATCTATTTCATTCTTTGTGGATCCATCTGAGCTCTTCCATGTCCATTTGTTCTGCGGTTTTTTTCTGAAGAAGGAATTCATCGAATAAAAGTCATGTTCTTGAGCAAAGTGGTATGTATTTATGTGTGCATGGTATGTATTTATGTGTGCATGGCATGATGGTATGTATTTATGTTTGTAAAGCACGACATTCTACATCTAACACAACACATATAACTAAAACATAATTGCCTAATTTAATTAAAAAGCACGATATTTTACATCTAACACAACACACATGATTAAAAATTAATTGCTTAATACGCTATTTTACATCTAACACATCATGACTAAAATATAATTGCCAAATTTAATTTAAAAGCATGATATATACGACAATGACGTAATATACATATGTTGTCATTCCTTTTTAATCCAAATTTACCTCAGTATCCCAAAGACAAATTCATTTATCTTTCAAGCCACGTGCGTCCACTTCGATCTGCTGAACGTGCTTTATTATCTATCCCTATTCATAGTCCTGATTTTTAAAGCTCTTCATTTGAAGTACATTCAGCTAGGCTATGGAATAGCCTAAGTCCTGATATTACGTCGTCTATCTCATTAAACATCTTCAAGAAAAGGCTTAAGCAAAAATATTTATCTGACAACACCTGATTACATCTTCCTCTCCTCTTCCTTTCCTTATCCTTAAGTTTTCCTATCATAGCTATGAATTGTTCTTTTATGCTATCTTCTTTGTTTTTTTTTTACTTTTCTTCTGCTGTATTTATTTATTTTGTAATGTGATTAACTAATTGCCATAGTACACATTGTTTTGTTTACTTAACAATTACTCTGGTTGGTTGGAAGAAATTGCCATTAGGCAATAAGCCCGCCAGTGTACTAATTGTATGTACAAGAAGATTCAAATAAATAAATAAATAAATATATCACATCAATCACAATACATGTTACTAAAAAACACATAGTTCACAAAATATTTATTTAATCAAATCACTTTTTGATATCGGCGCCAAACACTACGAATTGATAATCTCCTCTGTTTTTGAAGTTGGTAAATAATGTATAATATATGCATAGTTTAAAGTAACAGTTCTGGTGAACACACTTTAATTCTTTATGTCTTTTTTGTTTTTTATTTACGAATTACTTTAATTTTGTTTTTTATTTACAAACTTTTTTGTACAAATGGCGGACTTATTGCCTGAAGACATTTTCTTCGAGTCAACCTTCTGAGAGGATGTTACATGACAATAAAGTTTTTGCATAATATATACCTAAACGTAATCAGTGCAAAATAGAAAAATAACATTACAGCAGTATAATACACATATGACTTAGATAGGTTGATTGCAGAGCGGTTAGCGCACCGCAATCAACCCAATCAGCGGTTGACTGATGCCAAATAAAGTGGTAAATACAAAGTAATTTTGTTATTATTATGATGGAGCCACAAAGTCATTTCGCATTAGATTACGTGATATCCAATTGAATGTGGAACCTGTTAGTTTCAGTGATTAAATAAAATAATTTCCTTGCTTCAATTCAATAAGGTTTCATTCTAAAAAAAATGTATAATAAACTTCACCTACGTACTACAGATTGTTGCGCACACCACGATCTCTGCGCTTATACATTTTCTCTTTCATAGTATTTCAGTTCAGCGATGATCTTTGTTAAAAGAAAAAAATCTACAGCTGCGTATCGCTTTCAAGTAAAAACTACATAATGTGATTTCTCTGTCAATATTCGCTTATTTCCGATTACAAATTTCGATCAGCAGCCATAAATCGATTCACATGGTGAAACTCTCTTGTGTCACTCCAGTGCAGATATTGACAAGGAACTTTAATAAACTGAGGAACAAATATGTTTAATATCTGAATTCCTTTAGAATATCTTTGTCATTGATTTTTTAAATTTAATTCTGGTTTTTTTAAAACGTTAATTTTATTTCTTTCAAAAAATAAAATCTAGAAAATCGGCGATTATTATATCAATTTACTTACTTCAGCAGTATACATACAAAATTTTAAACGAATAGAAGTAATTTTGAACCTATATGTACCTACATTAAATTTATTATTTGCGTTTTTTAAATCATTCTCTTTGATGTTTTGTCACTATGTTTTAAATTCAAACTCAATTGTGCAGTGTGCTTAAATAAAACTTAAACTATTGGAACCCAGCATTAAAAATAATGACTTCTATAAAATCAAATTTTCACATTATGATAATGACTAAAATTATTTTGTGTGATAAAATAGGTTATTTTTTATGATAATAATAAAGTGATAATAAGGGGTCGTACGCCAAAGACCTAATATTATTATCTAATATTGAAATTGGATCTTAAATTTCGAATGAAGAGGAAATAAAATAACAATATTTATTAATAAATAAATATATTTCGGAGAAACAGAGGATATATAATGACGTAGCATGATAGTCGTCTTTAAGACCCGAATGCACAGTCCAAGTATCTAAAGTAAGCAATAAAATTGCGTTGTAGAGACATCACTCACTAAATACTACGCCGAACATAAGGTCGATGGCGTAGAATTTCACATTATTGTGTATGTAGAAAAGATATAAATAGTTTTCTATGGTTTTATACTGACGTTTAAAATGTTTTTTTTTTGTCAAAACAACACAAACACATGCAACCAAGCCCACACTGACAGCTTTATGTCACGATTCATCTGAAATTCCAGCGAATTTTTGGCATCTCTTATAGATCGCTGAATAGTCTGTGTGGGATTTGATTTAACAAAATAACCAAATACATATGTGAGAAAGTCGCTAAAATCATCATCCATCCGGTAAAACATCTCGTATTTTAGTATTAAACCACTCGTTAGGTTCCTCGCGATCAACCTTGCTTTTTGACAGTTCGCAAATGTTGGTTTACGCCACCGCGCATACGCTATCACAGAGTACCAATCATTTTAAGGAACACAGTTTCAGAGTTAAAAGTAAACAGTACTTTGAAGTGTATGAAATTGTCCCTAGACATACATACATGGATCTCAGCTTTGCCACATGCAATAAAATATTACCTACTTGAGAGTACTAATATGTTCGAGTCAACAATTATATTATAGCGCCCTTGGAGTGATCTTTTATCACTAAACAGCACAAAAAAATATTACAGAGACTTCTTTTACCCAACTGTCGATTGGTTTAGAGAATCTATTTTTCTTTAGATCGACAAAGTTTCAAGGCAAGATCCGCGAGATTATGGCCAGGAATCATGGTTTTGCAATTTTCGTTTGAGTCAGTGGTTATCAACATTTGTTTTTTTTTTCATATATCTCAATAACCATAATACATAGAACGCAGAAAATGTTTATACATATAGACATATACAATGTCTCAAATAAATTTATATAAAATTGTTCCAGGGTTTCTCAAACTTTTATTATTAAAAAAAAAAATCTGGAATCTTAAAAACGCCGAAACCACCCAACAGATAATCTTATTTAAAAAAAAAACACTTCAAAATTTTCTAAACAATCTATGTATGTAAAAATTCAATTTAGGGAAGAATTCGTTTCATATAATATGAATGGCAGATACACAATATCTACGGCGACTCTCCATAGTTTGATACTAAATCTTCATACATACATAGCATTAACCAGTTTATATATTTGGGGTAGAAAATATGAACTGACCTCCACACTATCCTAACTTGACGTAGGTATATGTTTTGTATAGAAAACCAAATATATTTAAAATATTGAATTATTTAAATTTAAGGGTTTACAGTTTGTTTTGTATTTTTCAACTATAGGTTAAGTTGTAGCCAAATAACTTGAACTTTTGGCTGAGAAGGGGAGCGATTTTCTCGTAAACTAACGAAGCAAAAAGACACAAATTTGCGCTCTGCGCAACCGGAACCTCGTTCAAGATGTTTGGCGAATATTATACATAATATTGCTATCGATAGTTGGATCTCATGTGTTACATGCAACTAGTAATATTAGTACCTACCACATCTTTTTAATTTTATATTTTTTTAAATACGATATATTTACCTACATTTTTTTATTTTATTATTTTTGTAGGTAACCTACATATGTAGAATAAAAAATAATCAAATAAAATAAATATATTTTACTACTTTTTAATTGTAAGTAGATATGTATGTAATATTATTATTTTTTATTTTATTGAACAACTTAGTCAAAAAAACCTCCAGCTTTATTTTTATGTTTTTATCTCTATATTATGCCCAATTCTGATTCGTTTCAGAGTACGAAGACGTCTAAAATATCGGGCAACTATGGATAAAAGGATTTTATCCGCGCGGTGTGACGTAATGAGTCCCGTATAAATGCAGTCAACTTTTTGACATTTCTCATATACTAAAATTCCGCATAAAATTTTTAGTCGAATGTGAATAGGGCCTAATAATATGTATGTATGTTTATCTATTAAATTTGATATAGTTTTTATTCTCCACACTATGGAATAGGGGAGAGTCATGATTTCACAATTATTAAACGTATTTTTTTACATCAATTTCTCAAAGGGTATCATGTAGAGAGTGCACACTGTGCGTTTCGTCATTATGTGTTTGTATGTATGGCGTACGGCGTATGGCGTATGGCTTATGGCGTATGGCGTATGGCGTATGGCGTATGGCGTATGGCGTATGGCGTATGGCGTATGGCGTATGGCGTATGGCGTATGGCGTATGGCGTATGGCGTATGGCGTATGGCGTATGGCGTATGGCGTATGGCGTATGGCGTATGGCGTACGGCGTATGGCGTACGGCGTATGGCGTACGGCGTATGGCGTACAGAAAATCCTTTTTGTGTCATCTCTACAACCCAAACTATAAGTCCTATCGACTTCATATTATCATCATAATATGTGTAAAGTGCATAGACCTAGAGCTGATTAGTTTTCCATAGACAACTTTTGATTTCTTCTCTATGAATTCATCATTTACGTTGTTTTTTTTTGTGTCCTCTCTGCAGCCCAAACTATAAGTCCGATTGACTTCATATTGATATCACATGTGTTAAGTCCATAAACTTAGAGCTGATTAGTTTTCCATAGACAACGGTTCATTTTTTCTCAATGTTTCTTTATGATTACATCTATTAAAACTGAAAAAATGCTCTCACGACCTGGAAATTAGAGATATTTCAATTTGGTTTCAACTATTTATACAACACCGAGAATCTTCATAATATTGTATTCAAAGTTGGTCAATGTTAAAAGAAAAATATTCAAGGGTTTGAAAAATTATATTTTATTTAATGGATTTTTGTATGAAACTTACATGTAACCAGAGAATTTTTTTATGTTTGGCAATGTTCAGTTCTTTGATTTCGTAATGATATAAGAATATTAATAGCTTGAACTTAGAACAGATTAGCTTTTCATAGATTTCTTCATATGATATCACGTGTCAAAATTTTCAAAATGCTCTAACGCTCTTTAAAACAAAATTTATCTGCTTTAATTAAAATATTTCATACAAAATAAGCATTCTTCACCATACTGCATTAATAGTTTGTCTATCTTAATATAAAAATATTTATATTCCTGGTAGTAAAATTTAGAATGAATAAAATATTTCATACAATATAAGCATATTTTACTATATTGAGATTGCCAACAGTTCAAGAAGAAAAAATGAACGCTTAGGTACTATGGTGTGGAGAGTTTAGTGTTGGCCACAACCCACTCGTTTTATTACGACTTACGTTTAACCTTTCGTTCCGTTCTTCCGTTCCAAGACGACTTGGATCCAACACTAAAATGAAAATATTTTGTTTTCAAAAAGGCAGTAAATATTATAGGTATAGGTAGATACATACCTATTATATAAGGGGTAGATAGTTGCGTACATACCTCGACGTTTTTGGGGATTTCGAAAAATCGATAAATTCGACTGATTAAAAGTAGGTACCTATTTACCAACTTTTGGCAGGCAGGTAAGAATATAGGTAGGTACCTACCTCTCACTCTCTTGTATCCACAATTTTATGGAAATACGAATCATTAAGCAAGTTTAGTCTTTTTTTCTTTGGCTCGCCTCAAACATCTTTTTGTCTGGCCGACCCGTGTTTCTGTGAGAAAGAGACGACAGTTCAAACCACTGCCAAGAGAAATATTTTATCCCCCATTTTTCTGCTATTGTGTTGGCAAGTACCTACCTATCTATGTACTTCTATGTTCTCGGGGTTGTACGATTTACTATGTACGGTACATACATACATATATACGTATATACTTGGGTAAAAAATCTTGCCATACATGGTGATTTTTATGTGGGTATCTACGAAATAAATATGAAAATTACCTACTCAATAATGGAGTTTGTTGAGAAAGTAACTTGTATCAATATAAGGAAGGTACCGGTAGAAAACCGTCAACTTACTATAGAAGCCAGTTGGTGTAGTTATAGTTTGACTTTTACGAAAACAAATTTTCAATATATTACGTAACGCTTTTCAGATTAAAATTTAACTATAGGTAGCAATTCAATAAACAGAAATCACAAAAGTCAATGTAAGGTACATGTAAAGATCAACAAAACATTCAACACATTAATTACATTTATTTTGTGCACATACACATCCATTTCATTGACACTCATTTATGTTTTACATAATAATACCTACCAGAACCTTAAAAACAAATTCACTTATTTATCCAATCATGGACTTCGATCTGCTGAACGGACGACACTATCCATCCCTGTGCATTGTGCATAACACATATTTTTTTTCTAAAGAAGAAAAACTAAAGAATGAATCCCTCAACTCCTGATCCCGATTTCTCCTCCTTGTTCTATCCCAATGTTTTTTTTGCCTTTAATATTTATCTTAGTTTATTGTATATTTTTTTTTATTTTATCAAATGCGAAATTATTCTTTTGTGGCTCCATCATTAATTAATAACAATAAAATAACTTTGTATTAACCACTTTTTATTAGAACCAAGTCTACATGTAGTTTCTGTGAAACATGTAGACTTGGTTCTAATAAAAAATGGTTAATACAAAGTTATTTTATTGTTATTAATTATTGTATATTTTGTTTGTTTTTTCTTTAGCTTTCAATCTTTTGTTGATGTACAATTTGTCATATTTTGTATTCTGGTTGGTTAGATGCAATTGCCATTTTATTCAAAGATTTAATATTATACTGTTTCAAAGACATATTATTTTGTAATAATAAATAGGATACCCTTAATGTTTCAATGCGTATATTCAATCATAATTTTATTGTTTCGAGTTAATCGCATTTTTTCTAATTGATTATCGATATTGGGACTAGGTACTTGGCGGATTTTCTTGAAAATTGCTGGAACCGCGCTGGATCCAGCAATTTTTGATTTTTGATCAAATCTAAAGTAGTCTCATAAATATTAGATAACTTAGTTGTATTCATGTTAATAAGTATACTTAATTTATTTGAAAAAAGTACAAATGAATAAGTCATAATATCTCTCCTTAATTGTCTTTTATTTTGTCGTGTAAAATTATTATATTGAATAATGTTTTTGTACATTAAGCAAACTATTTCTCCGTGATAATGACTTTTTTTCAATATTGATAGATCTCCAAATGTTACACTTAACTTTTTTTTACAAAAAATTAAGATTTTACGTAAGATTTGTTATAATTTTGCGTGGGATCTTGTTATTTTAATATAACAACGTAGTCTGTAAAGCCTATATTTAGAAAATGAATTAATTTCAATCCCTAGTTGGGACGTCTCATAGTTGATAAAAAAAATTGTGTTAAAAAATAGTCATTGAAATTAAGCTAGCCAGTTTTATTAGGACAAATAATTAGTACCTACCTAACTAATTGCTGAAGATTGTTTTTTTTTATATAAAATCTACCTCTGCAATAAATCAACATAAAGATACCGAATTATAAAATACACTTTACAAAGATACCTAAACAAGTACATATACATCTTCCTCTACGTTCCCTAAAATAAGCATAAATACTTGTGCTATAGGTGAACAAAATCAGTCGAGGCAGGATTTGAACTCGCGACCACTGGATTACTAGACCAGCGTGCTAACCGCTCTGCCATCGACCCATCTAAGAAACGTATTTTTCTGATTCACAGCAAATTAATAGATGGGTGGTGGCAGGACGTGTATAGTCAAGAAACACTAAAATCCTCGTCTATAAAACTCTTTTACGACGTGTACTAACTTACGGCTCTAAGTTTTGGGTTCTTGCTAAAAAGGATATGGATACGTTACTGGTCTTCGAAAGAAAAATTTTGAGAAAAATTTTCGGTCCCCTCTGCGATCAAGGCACGTGGAGAATCAGGTTCAACCACGAACTACAGAGCCTATTCAAGGAAACAAATATCGTTCAAACGATAAAAATAGGGAGGCTCCGCTGGTTAGGACACGTGCATCGCATGGAAGATGACCAGACACCAAAAATAATCCTCACAATGCGTCCGGAGGGTAGAAGGGGTGTGGGAAGGCCGAAACTGCGATGGATGGATGGAGTTGATAGGGACCTTCAAATAGCCGGTGTGCGGAATTGGAGAGAAAATGCCATGGATAGGTTGCAATGGAGACGATTCCTTGAGGAGGCCAAGGCCCATCCCGGGCTGTGGAGCCACTGATGATGATGATGATGGTGGCAGGACGGTTAGCGCGCTGGGATTCGCTTACCTATAGCGCAAGCACTCATGCTTAGTTCAAGAAATGTATGAGGATGTATGGGTATGAACTTGACTTAGATTTGTTTATTTATTTTTATTTACTTCAAAATATGAGGCATTCTCTTTTCAAGTTGAGTCATTCAAAAAATACAATAAATAAAATATAAAAAAAATAAAAAATAAAAAGGATAAATATTACATAAGGCGAAACTTATAAACTATCTGTTTCCCTTTATTGTTTCATAAGCTCACCTATACGGCTTTGCCTGTCTTAGAGTGAGGTTATTGCGATATATACTCGTATATAAATTGTGTACTTATCATTCTTCTTTAAATAAATACTTATATTATTAAATTTACTCATTAATTTTTGAATTTAACGTTCATTGAATTGGAACATCGCTGGGAATGAGGAAAAACACCCTGTGCGCGCGTGGCGTGGTAGTAGGGATGCTAACAGTAGTGGGGATCGTAGGGGTGGGGCGTCGAGACGCAAATCCTCCGTCGGGACGCATCCCGGCAGTCGAGAAGCGACGTCAGTTCTCGTGACCGTCGGAATCGTCAGATACTATCGAAAAAAAAAACACCTATTTTAACACGACTTTCTCCGGATACGTATCGTTTTTACGTTCATCGTTATACCGTAAATGGAACAAACACGTGATTGCAATGGATTTACGAATAGACACGTCATATAGTAGTTTATTTAACAAAAAACAAACAAAACGAGAGTTTGACATAGTTTATTGCAAAAAAAAAATATGCATTTAAATTGAATTGTTATAATAATAAATAATATTTTTACTGTGTTTATTTAACTCCGCTTGAAATACTAAACAATATTTAATTGAATTTATATGACAGGTGCAAATTTCAAAAGGGCTTAAATTACATGGATCCTTTATCAGTTTTCGTTCGAACCCCTACGACAATTTATGGAAGTTTCAATAAATTGTCTTTTCCATAAAAGGGGAGTATATGAGGAAATGCATGAATTGAATTCACCGAAGACTGCCCAATAAATCATATAATACACACATAAATCATAATTCGATGTTTGTTACCAGGAAAAGTTTTTTAGTTTAAAAATATAAATAAAAAACGTGTTTTAAACAAATCGAATGTGATAAGTGAATAATTAAAAAAAACATTCACTGATATCATAAAAAATAAATGATTCCTTTTTAAAGAATTTTATAATTGAATCATTTTTCAAAACTGTTCAAAATTTTATGTCGATTTTTGTGTTAATTGCAATCAAATAATGAAAATATTATAAATTCGCTGTGCAGTTTAACATTTTCAACATGTGAAGGAAGTTTAGTGGTTCGAATAGTGGGTCCGTACGAGAGTGAAGATATGCTAAAAGATCGAGACGGTATTCAAGAAGGTTCGCCTGGTCCACCAGAAGCGTGTGCTGGCTGCGGTGGTCAGATACTCGATAGGTGGGTAAAAGATTTGGAAATTTTAAAAAAATACACCATATTTTTATCCCCCTGGGTTGTTTCAGACCTTTGGACTTTATTTTTGGACTGAATTTATCACAGGACACGGAAACTTTATAGGTTATACATAACAAAATAAAGTTCACTTATATAATCATCTATAATCGTTTCCTATCAGCAGAGACCTATAATTGGCTGTACGGTTGTTATCCCAATTGATAAACTATAATTGATAGCTGTTGGTCTCCCAAAGAATTGTAAAATAAAAAAATAAAATAAAATAATATGAGTTCACTTATTTTCCACTTACTTTCTCCTTTTTGCTGTCCGTGGGCCTCTTTAAGGAGTATTTTATAGTATCATAGATCAATTTTTGAAACCTTTGGAAATTCCATACATTATTTACGGAGATCCTGTTCATTTCTCTGATGCTCTACACCTAATCGGTCTGAAATCAACGTCCGTATTCGATTCAAATTCTTTGATTGTTATTTTTGTTCGATTGTAAAATGTTTATTTTTTGTATATCATCTTTTATTAATTTATAATTTACATGCCACTGCTTATACTGCAACTATTGTAATTTATAATATTTTTTTTATTTAATGTTTTGGTTTATTTTGAGTCCATATGTATATATTTTTATGTTATTTTATTATTTTTGAATTTATTGTTTTACTGTGTATTTTTTTTGACATGTACATACCTAATTGTTTTTTTCTCGTTTTATATATTTTTATCATTAATATTTGTTTTTATGTATGTATATAAACGGCAATTTATGCCGTTTATAAATAAATAAATAAGGCTTCATAAGCTACGTTTCACGCTATAGGTACACATATTTATCGCTCGCTTTACATTTTGTGAAGGGGCCAATAATAGTTCTCAAATTCAGTGCGGGTGACGGAGTAGCGTATTGATTATGCAAAAATACACAACGATATTGTTATAGATATAGCGCCTTATGTCAGAGGATTCTCACTCATTTATTTGATCCCAAAGATCTTGATTACTTCCCCGATGCCTTAAATGGCTACAGTCCGAGAGTCTGAATCTCGATTTACACTCGTCGATTGTTCTTTTACACCATGGTGCCGAGATTGTTTGTTTGCCGATGATCATCTTGAACGAGTTTCCGGTTGCGCAGTGCGCAATTTTGTGTCTTTTTACGTGCAAATCGCCCCCCTTCTCGGCTAAAAGATCAAGATGTTTGGCTACAACTCTAGCTGTGCAAGTATTTAGTCAAAATTTTGTCCATGTATATTGTATGTGGACGTGTTGGTAAATTGTAGGTTGATATAAGGACATGAGTGAGATCCGTCATTTCAAGACATGAGTAAGATCCCCTCGCACTCTTCTCTGCCCCGGTCCATTGACCACTTTATTACTAATTTGTAATGTACATAATTTTGAATATATAAATATGTTATTTTGTTATTCTGAAATTTCAAAGCTGTTGCATTCAATTAATTTAATAAAAAAATTGATATTTAAAAATAATCATAATTTATGGACTAAGTAAAGGGTATATTTAGTCCATAAATTATAATAATTTCCCGATTAATGAATCTAATATTTTATATCTATTAAAATCTGTTGATGTGTAATTTGATATGCAAATTTTGGTCTCATTATTTATAGAAGTAATCTCATAATCTTTTTAGATGTTTTCTTATGTATTATATCGCATAATATGTTAAATGTGCATGAAGTATGTATGTTTTTATGCTCTCCTTATATTTTGTAACAAAAAATGTTATTTGAATATATGTCATAGTGATATTTTAATAAGTTTTTATTCGTCTTGTTATATATCTTCCGGAGATAACAGTCTTCAAAGTGTTGAAAATTACAGTTTTCACACGTCAATAGATACAGTGTAACATGCCGCGGCCGTTGATCATTCCATAAATATATTTCAATCATGAACGATTTCTTTAAACGTTATTTGAATTCTATTCCATTTAGACCAGTGATTCCCAAAGTGATCCAGGTGTACCCCCATGGGTCCACGGGAGACTCGACGGGGGTTCACAAGTTGTATGTGGGGGTCTACGAAAATTTATCCGGTTTCGAAATTATAGAAAAAAAAATTTGGCTTGACTTTAACTATCAATGTAGGCCAGATAATACACTTCGGGGAAAAAAATGGTCGTATTGAGACTTTAAATGAAACATTATATGAAGCACTAAGATTCTTATTTCAGATTTTTAGGCAAAAAAAAAATAGGTGATACGGTTCTCATGCAATACTAACATATCTTTTTCTTCTTATACAGCCATTTCTGTACACTGTTGAACGTAGACCTCCCCCATATCTCTCCATATATCTCTGTCTTGCGCCTTCTGCATCCAATCACCAACCATTCTTTTTATATCATCAGACCATCGCGTGGGGGGATTCCCCCTGCTTCTTTTATCTTCGCGAGGTCTCCATTATTACCCTTTTTGTCCAACTCTAGTCTTGAAGTCTAGTGACGTGTCCCGCAAAAGACCACTTGAGCCTAGCCATTCTTTCGGCGACGTCTGTTATTCCTGAACTTCTACATACGTATCTCCTCATTTTTTATTCGGTCCGATAGTTTAATATGTAGCATGGCTCTTTCATGTTTTCTTTGTGATATGCGAAGTTTCCTCATGGTCGACTTGGTGAGTGTAAGCGTTTCTGCTCCGTACGTTAGTACTGGCAGTGTGGGCAGTACACATTGGTCGTACATTTTGCTTTTAAGGCTTTGCAGAATGTTGCTGTCGAAGAACTTCTTATCGCGAGAAAAATAATATTGCAAATTTTTGCTTTTAATTTTGGTTCACATGCTTAAAATATTTTTTTTCAGTATGGCCAGTTTATTAAGTATTAATTTCCTTTTTTTAAAAATTCTCTTAATTTTTTTTTATATTTACCAACTGCTCCGAAAATAGGATTGGAACTCAGTAGCGACGCGAATTTCCATCGTTAGATCTAATCTTCACATTTTTTGATAAGTTTTGGGAATATGGTAGAAATGTAGTAGCAGAAGTCCACCGAAAGCGATAAAGTTTTGAATGTGGTCTACGAGAAAAAAAAATTGAAAATCTCTAATTAAGACTAAGAGCCAGCGACGTCGTAATACAAACGATAATTTTATTTTCTGTAAATACTTCTTTTTTCTGATGATATAAAGATTTTCCTTCTCACCAACTCAATTAGTTGTTGTGTGAGCCTACAGGGGGATCTTGATCGATTATCCCAATACTGCCATGAAAATAAACTCTTCCTAAATATATCCAAGTGTCGCAAAATCACTTTTACTCGTAATCGTAATAAAATACTGCGTGATTCAAAAGGGAAATAACCTTATGGATCATTGAATCAAATCCACCACAATAACATTTTTGTCATTTCTTATGACTTGCTGTTTGTTTACTGTATGTGTGTGTGTGTGTGCGTGTGTGTGTGTGTGTGCTGTGTGTGTATGTTATATGGTTCAGTATATTACGTGAGTATGGAGAGTGCCTGTGCATGTATGTTAGGAAGTGTATGATCAATTGTGCTGAATCCACATTAAAATAATGTTTTTTAACTTACAAAACCAAAGACTGCATCCAATATAACACAGGGATTATCCCTAGCATATTGGAGAGCAAAATCGCTAATTGACAGCAAAGCGCAAGAGAGTGTCAATGGTTTGGATGTGTATGTGTACCTTTCCATTGTCTCTGTCTGAAATATGTATAGCATTTAATCTTTTTTTATATACCTTTATTATTGTTGTCAAACCTCTGTATGTAAAATGCCATGATTATTATAAATAAAAATAAAAATATAATATATCAGGATTATTCTTATCGAATAATAACTGTGTACGTGATCTTGGAGCTCTTTTGGACTCAAAACATACTTTTGAGGCTCATATTGATAGCATAGTTATTAAGGCAACAAAGAGCCTTGGTTTTGTTCTGAGAACATGTAAATTTTTCACGAACTTTAGGACGTTCTTAATCCTTTACAATAGCTTTGTTCCTCCACATTTAGAGTATTGTTCTCAGATTTGAAACACACACTACAATATTAATTGATTTGAGAGAGTCCAAAAACGATTTCTCAAATTCTTAAATTTCAAATCATATAACGCATATAGTTCATATCATGAAATCGAGAAAAAATTTCAAATTACCAAAATCGTATACAGGAGAGCAGTCGCGGATCAGATGTTTTTAAATTACTAACTCAAAAGTTGACTATCCAGATATATTGAATTAAATTAATTTCTGTGCACCGCACCGTTGCGAAATGCAGATCGACCAACTTGTTCTACGTTCCTCGAAGCAACACCAATTCGAATCAACGATTTTATCAAAAGGGCATGTCATTTCTATAATGTCAATCTCTCGGGTAGTATCCCGCATTCTGATGTATTCACCGCTTATCATGATTTCTACAAGAGTTCTTTATATAAATTTGTGTACTTACATATTTTGATTTTTGTTTTTATCTAGCAGATTATTTATTTATTTATAGATTCACGGCTCAAATGCCTTTACAAAATCAAATATTACATGACACAGCATAAACCAAAGAAATAAAATTTATATACATCTAGACATATCAACGATAGCAGAGTATATATAAAGAAAAATAAAAACAAATAAGAAAGGTAAATTAAACACGAAAGTTACTTTTAATTATGTAATTTTTCACAGGAGTAACAAATTAAGTTGTAATGTAGGTACTAAGGTACATACTTCTCTTATTATTTAATATACATCAACTGTGGACAAAATTAACTGGCCAGTCTTTTTTCATTTCATTGTGTATTTTTTATGTTTATTATATAAGACTATTTGTCCCTTAATTAAATAAATAAATAAATAAAATAATACTACAGCAGATAACAACGATTGGATAATATGAACCCTGAGTATCGGTAGCTTCAAACTGTTGTAAATTGCTATTTTCACGTCAGTTATATAGGTTATAGTATGAAGCGTGTTTTTTTATTTATTGTGAAAGACTATTAGAAATCACGTCTTCCATTCACAGAGACATTGGTTGTAGAATACCCCCCCTCCCCCCCACCCACCCCATAAACCTACAGAGGCTAACGATTTATTAAACTTTAAAGATGTCTGTTGGGGGATTCCACCAACCAAGTGTCTGTAAATGGAAGACGTGATTTCTAATAGTCTTCCATGTTGAATATAAAAAAAATCACGCTTTATACTGTAATGCTTCATACTAAATTTATTTTTTAACTGACGTGTTAAAACAGAATTTTTCAACACGTTGATGTCTGTTATCTCCAAAGCCACCACTACTTAGAATTCATATTAGTGGCAAATCGTTGTTACTTGTTGTGGTATCATTTTACCAAAAAAAAACGCATTTATAGTATGACATAAATCTGAAATCGCTGGATCTTGGTCTATTAACACGAATTGCCTGATGATCTATTACAAGTATTGCCTGATGGTCTTTTATAAGTATTGCCTGGAGGTCTATTACAAGTAATATGCCTTATGGTCTATTATAAGTATTGCCTGGTAGTCTATTACAAGTATTGCCTGATGCTCTATTAGAAGTATTACAGAATTGAGCTACCAGCGCCCTTGGAATGATTTTAAATCATTAAACGGCGCTATATAAATTACTTATTATTATTATTATTATTAAGTATTGCCTGATGGTCTTTTACAAATATTGCCTGGTAGTCTATTACTATTATTATTAGGAAGTGTAATATTAATAATAATACACTTCCTTGCACCCTACGCAAGTAGCGAGTTTATTGCCGTATGGCAATTTCTTCCAACTAACCAGTGTTTCCAGCCCAGAGAAGCAATATTTGCTTGAGAAATTGAACCGAATCGAACGGCTTACCAACTGTGGCTTGCCAAAATATTTCCTGATGGTCTATTAAAAGTATTTCCTGATAGTCTTTTACAACTGCTACCTACTTCTGGAAGAGCTTTGTACTAGGAACATCATCTGTTGAGGAAACGTCGAGAGAGAGTTTATGTACTATGGTTTCCAGCAAACTTGAGAGGGCGTTTGCACATATACTAACTAATTAGAAAAAAAACATATTATTTTCCAAAAACTTTATCTTTTCACCTTTTGGGGGTCTCCCAGGCGTCCTTCTACTCTCTTCTGGTTTTTCATGTAGGGCAGGGTACAGTAGTCTTTGGGAGTTCCTTCTTTCCACATGGTCTCTCCAATGCCATCTGATACCATCCTGAATATCACACATGTCTCTGATTGTACTATTCCTTATTCTCTCACTCTACGTAGAATCCAGTTTATTATTTTTCTGTGGGTTTGCATCTCCGTAATTTTTAAAAGTGCTTTAGTACGAACTGTGTAAGCTCTTTTTCGATACCATACGTCCTTATATGTCTGAAACAGGTTTTATATACCTATTCGAATTTTACTCTACTTGTACGCGTAAAACATAAGTAAATACAAATTATATCTCAAGCGACTCCAACACAAAAGCACAAGAAAACCACCCTTATACTCAAATGCATAAGACATAACTCAACAAATCATCATTCGATGTGTAAGTAAAAACGTGGTATTTCCATCTATAGTATGCATGCACTTCCAGCACTTCATCTCAAGGTGTCAAGTACCTGGGATTTTTTTCTTGATAGGAATGTTCAATGTCCTTGTTTCCATTCCATAAATTTAAAACTGTTGTAGAAAACTTATAGACTTGTTTTTGTTCTCATTTCAGAATCTCCTACTATTCCATAGTAAATGTCAATTCCTCATCCTCGTTTTTTTTATTGTACTGTATAAGTAACTATATAAACTTAATATTGACCACATAATTATCAAAAACGATTTTTCACTACTCAGGGTTTTCACTACTCTTATTTTATGACTGTAACATTTTATCAATTGCGCTTGTAATTATAAATACTTACCAATCGAAGGATCTTGTTTACTGTAAAACGCAATTTTTGTTGTTTTTTTGTAGTGAGATTTATTAAACGCTTTATTTTTAAAAAAACGATCCAGTATTTTTACATTTGAATATTCTTCAATGCCTTAAATTTTTCAATGCATGTCAAAGAAATTATTATGATATAACTTCAGAGTGATGAAATTACTTATTTTTCTTAGGAAACCTTTAAAGTGACAAAAATCAGCATCCCAGAATTAGGAAGCTCCAAGTGTTGATTTTACCTACCTACCAAAATACAATTTAAAAATTACTTATCATTTATACCGTTACCAGTAGGTATCTAAGAGTAGATATAATATACCTAGTCATTATGTAGTCATCACAAAAATGAACTCCGAAATTGTCCAAATTATAGGCACCTTCTTAGTATTTTAGTAACAAATTTTACAATTTCCCTATTTTTGTTTTCCAGGTACTATTTGTTAGCAGCCGATAGAAGATGGCACGCACATTGCCTGAGATGTTGCGAATGCCGCCTGCCATTAGATACGGAGCTAACGTGTTTCGCAAGGGACAGGAACATTTACTGCAAGGACGACTATTACAGGTACAACTCTCGCCATCTGTCAACAATTTGCGACACTAAAATATACCCACCCTAGATTTGAACCATTTTGTACACAGTGCGATCTAAAGGCGTCGCTTTTTGTTTTTTTTACTATTTTTGATCTGAATATAAAAAAAAATTATATTATGATTGCAGCGTTTTGACTTGTATTATTGCTTAGCGTATGTATTTTTAAAAATGATTACTTACTATAAAATATGTATTTTTATCGTCTGATAGCAATAAAATTATCTTCCTTTTGTAGGTTTCTCTAAATTTTTGGCTGTCATAATGTCACAAGAATAATTAATAACTATGGTCAAACCAATACAAGTATTGTTAAATCATGAAATTCTTCTTATTTTTGAACAGCTTCTACCTATTAAAGGGTACGTTAAGAATTTTATAGTTTGGAGAAATTGACGTCGTGAATACATATTTTTTTTTAATTGAAAAACAAACCATGTTTACTTACTGCCTCGAAAGTTTCGTAATATTACAGACCAGTGCAATGAGAATTCGTAGGACTTTTTTCTTAAATTCGATTTAATAGCAGTGACGTGCGCTTCTTATGTATATGACCAAAAGCCCTATTTGGTATTGAAGTTCCCAGAAAATAAAATGTGATTGACATACCGAACGATATATAAATATTTTATACCTTTAATTACATTAAAATTTCATTTTGAAATTGATTCCACGAAAGAAACTAGAAATACGAATTTAATAATAATTTTTGGTCGAAGGATATTTTTTAAGAATTATTATGTAATATAAACATTATTTTTTGTATACTTACTTTGCAAGAAACGTATTTAGGACTCTCAGAAGTAAGCAAAGTAAATTGAAGAATAAAAGAACACAGCAAACATGTTTTCTGTAACGCGACGTCCTACGTAGGCGATTCAAAGCGAACGCGAAAATAATATACAGTCAGTAACTATTGAAGTGTCCTACGTTACCGACCGCGAGTAGGGTACGGTGTGACGTGGCGCGATGCGAAGCGAACGCGATCAATTGGTTTGATATTTTCGCGCGAATTGGAAGCGGTGCCATAGTTTTTTTTTTGTTAAGTATAATGTCTGAAGCGTGATTCGCGCGCACGTAGGACAGAGCCGCCGCGTCGCATCGCTTTGAATTCGCATGTATCCGCTTCGGATCGCTTCGCAATTGCGTTCGCGTTGAATCGCCTACGTAGGATGTCGCGTTACATGGGAGAAACAAAATGGGTTGATTATATTATTACCAAAGTATTCAAGAACAATATTGCATCTATAATCTGTAGTTTCTTGCTGGAGGAGGCCTTCACCCAAGAGGGTACCATTTCATGAAAGAAAAAAATATAAACTTTATCCAACTGTCGATTTGTTCAGGAGAACTTTGTTCTCTTAACATATCGACAATGTATCAAGCCAGAATACGCGAGAATTGTATGGAGAGGTCTACTTTTTTCACGGCTTTTCCAACTTTGAAGAATATATAAACAGTTACAGGCCTACAAAACTTTTATACTCGGAATTTTGAATTTTTGTTTCAGTCAGGGGTTATCAACTTTTGAATTTTTATTTTATTTTTCCCTATATCTCAGAAACCATAAAAGCTAGAACGCTATAAATTGGTATAAACATAGACAAATACAAAATCTCAAATTATTTTTTTCAAAAAAATTCCAGGGTTTCTCAAACATTTTTTATTAAGAAAAGTATTTTTTTTATGATAAATTTATGAGTTTAACTGCCTATATTTCCATTTATTTTTAAAATATCGAAAAAAGCCGAAACACCCCAACTAGATAATTTAATTTTATATAAAAAATATTAACATTGTAGCAGTACATCTCAAATTTTTTTTAACAATTTTTATAAAAATTGAATTTAGTGACGACATCGCTTCATACAATTTGTATGGTAGTCACCTACCTATACACAATATCAAAGAAGACTTAATAGTTTGATACTTCATCTCTAAACATACAATATACATATACCATCATGCTGTTTTCATATTCCGGGTAGGAAAAAAAGACTGACCTCCATACTATCCTATCTTGACTACCTAGGTACATGTGTTGTATAGAAAACTAAATATCATAAAATAATAAATAATTTGTATTTATGGGTTTGGTACTTATTCTTCAACTATACATACTATCGCTGTCGACAGTTGGATCTCATGTGTTACATGCAACTAGTATAAATAAAATAAGTTCAAATACCTCACTATAATTTAACTTACTTAAAAATAAATAAAATTCTTATATAAGCTTTAAAAATAATTGTAATAGAAATGGAATTATAAAAAAGCTCCATAACTCGTACAATTATTTCATTTTATAATGCTTTTCGGGCAATTAACAGGTACTATATTGTGTCAATATAAATTTAACACGCACCCAATAACAATAGATCCAAACTCAAAACATAATTAAAAATTGTATCTTCAGTGGGAATCGAACCCAGGAACTTTTGCTTAAGAGTCAGGTACCTAAAAAACTGAGCTACGGAGGCTGCAAAAACATGCAAAATATGAAATTTCATACCTTTTTCAAATTAATGAGTCCCCTAAATTTAATTTAATTTACATCACACTGTAAAATAGCGGAAAATAAAAATGGTTTATTTTAGCGTAGGTATATAAAGTAGGTACCTATGTACATAATAATGGCAGAGTTTAAATATAGCAAATAAGTACTTATAATAATATCAAGTCAGTTCATAAAAATATTTCCTAACCTTGCGAACGACCAAAGATTCAGACAGCTAAAAATGCAAATAACCTCTGACTCTTGAAAGGGTCACGCTTCTCACGAATTTGCCGAGAATAGAAAGATGTATTTTTGTACTTACCTGTTATTAAAGCGTCATCATTATTTATCTGTCGTCATGTGACAAACAACCTTAACTAAAATGCTACTAGTTATGAATCTCTCATCAAGCACTTGTCGTTAGCCGTGCATTTGTGCTGGCACCACCGCCACGCCCCCTTTCATAATTATTATACATACTATACACAGACGTACACTAGAGAATGAATTTTCACTGTAAGTATGTACCTGTCCTCACTAGGTAAATAAAGCTACATTGATTGAAGTACTGGGAACGAGCGACCCGAGTTGAATATAATGTTGAATATAACTCTGGGTTTTTCTCTAGCTTAAGGCCGCAGATGCACTGAGATTTTTTTAGCGAATTGTACCCTACTTCTCGTACCTACTGAAGTAGAAGCAGTGGGGTTTGTTCTGCCATAATAATTGTACGACTTGACAGTATGAATAGTACCTGTTTTATAAAAATTAAGATACAAATATTAAAATCCAAAACAGTCCAAGTGTTAACATCTCTCTATCTCTCCTCCTTAATTTTTTCCCACATTGTGGTGGGGGTAAAAATTAAGGAGGAGAGATAGAGATAAAAGTTACATGTCCACATACCCTCCGCCACCAAACTCTTCAAGTACCAAAATCGTCTTTTGGGACGCTCTTTTGATCTTTTGCCGGGAACTCGATAATTCAGTACCTACAATGTTACGTACGTTTTTGGCCGGTTTTCTTTGAATATGTCCGAACTACCTAAGCCTACTTTCCATCAGCTTATCAGAGACATCGCGATTCTATCTTTCCTTGTGATGCCGCACATCCACCTAAACATCTTCATCTCGGCTGTTTGAACTGACTGAACTTACCTTCATGTGACTTCCCAGGTCTCATTTCCATTTATCACCACCGATCTGATCATTGTTTTGTAGACATGGTCTTTCATCATCACTAGTATCACAGATAACACCAGTCACTTCTCTCCATCTCAGTCAACTAAATTTTGATTTCCAGGCCTCCTGAATCATGTATCAGACACTTGTATTTATTACATCTCTTGACTTGCTGCCCATCGATTATAATCGGCTCAGAATATGTGAGAGGAACAACGCAAATCATAAACCATGTTTTATTCACAATCAACACTACGCCTCCATTCTGTAATTGGTGCTTCCACGCTAGAAGGACTTGCCTTAAGGAGTCTTTGTCTTTAGTGCAGATTTCTATATCGTCCACGTATAAGAAAGTGCATAGGGACCGCGCTTGAGCTTCCACCGTTAGCGCATCCAGCACAAGACAAAATAATAATGGGCTAAGTACGGATCCTTGGTGTACTCCCTTTGTGACTGCGATTGGTCTGGTGGTTCCTGCTGGGGTTCTAATTTTAGCCTTCACGTATGCGTACATATCAGTTATCACAGTGATATACCTCTCAGGTATATTTACTTTCTGAAGGCTCCACCATGTCGTATATCTCGGCACTTTATGGAATGCCTTTTCCATCTCCAAGAATGCAATGTATTAAGGGCTTTTATTTTCCCGATATTCTTCGGCTATCGTATTAAGGGATAATATTGGGTCGGTTGTGAAAATGCCAGGTCTGAATCCATCGTGAATTTTCGATCGAGAACATTTCGACCTAAGTCGACTATCGATCACTCTTTCATATAACTCCATAGTATGGCACATTCATTTTATTCCACGATAGTTATAACATTCATACTTACTACCTTTTCCCTTATATAGTAGGATTATCGTGCTCAGTTTCAAGTCCTCCGGCATTTTGGAGAATCCAACATCCTGTTTAAAATTTTTTTGAGCAGCTCAACAGCTTTTTCTCCCAGACTCTCCCACGCCTCGATTTAAAATACCATTGTGATCGATAGCTTTTTTATTTGCCATCTATTGGATTGTTTTTCATATTTGAAAATATTTTTGTTCAATTATAGATTAACATCTAACAAATTAAACGGATAACGAATTTCAAAACGCCAATACAAATAATCACATTTGAGAGTGTCTGAGCGTCCTTAAGTATGTACCCTCTCATAATCTTTTGAATGGAATACGTTCGAATTTTCACCGTATTTAAATGATGATTTAAACTCGGTGAACCTGTAGGTATCATAATTAGAGAGACAAGGAGTAATATTGTGACACTTCATATAAAAAAATACAAAATATACAATATTCCTACCTATATTATACAATATAAATAGTTACATTCGCGGGATAAAAAATTATATCGGATAGAGAAGGGTGGAAAAAGTTGAAGGAAGCCTACAGTAGAGCAGTGTAGCAGTGTATCCAGCAATGTAGTGATGGCTGAGGAGAAAATAAGATGCCTACATTAACCTTATCTAACTAATACTAAGGAACTACAGTTTTATATTTCACATACTTCTATAAAATATAGGTACAATCTGAAGGACCCCAGATTACCTCGAGAAGCTTGTCGTAAAGGGGGGCGTGAATGATTATTCTAGATAGGATCTAGAGGTCGCTCACCGACTCGATGGAACGACCTTGTCAAGTCCGCTACAGGTTCTTCAATCACTGAAACCCTTCGATCTGCCCATGACCATCCTACATGGAGGCGGACCATACGGCAAGTGATTGAATGATGATGATAGCGGGTAGTGATGAGGCCAAGGAGGAGGCAGGAATGAATATTTTAATCTTCCATATCTCCTATATTTTTGTATATTGTATAAACTTATTTTTTCATACAAATTAAAAACTAACAATTCTCATTTTAGCAAGTGTAATGGCTCAAAGTTCTGCCTCAAATTTTATTGGACACATTTTCTTCTACTTCTACAGAAAAAAAACTATCAAAACTCATAGACGGAATACAGCTTGGAGACAGACTGCCATCTTAACTACTGCGTCAGATGAGGGATCTAGGAGGGTCAGCTCTTCGCAATAATATTAAGGTTGCATTCGTAGCGGACGACGCGACGCGCAGAACCTCTATACTATGGCAACGGTGACTGATAGAGTCATCGAAGTACATGGCACTGGGCAAACCGCAGCTTCAACGAGCGCATCATACGATCAACGACCATCCTTGGAGTCACAGACAATGATTGTAATAAAAATCAAACTGACTGAGCAAGTGTCCAGCCTTACTGCAAGCAGTAAGGCAGTTTCCGGAGGTTTGTGTTTCTTCCATAAGAAGTTCGGCTCCGAAGCATGCTGGAAATGCAGACATCCATGTACTAACAAGGCCTCAGAAAACGAGGAACGTCTGGAACAATAGCAGCGTCTGTCAGACACTCAACTTGCACAAGGCTGCACATACATGAATTCACATGACTTCCTAGTACAAATTGCATGACAACAAGATCTACTTTCGATGGATGTACCTATTTCACCGCAAGGCTATTTCCTTCAACTCCTGAACGAAGGCCTCCTTCGGCCTGTCCTGTGCAGTTTGCATCCAGGACATACCTCCATATCGTTTTTTATCATCTCTTCACCTCTGCTATGGTCGCCTTACACCTCTCTTTATCGTACGAAGTCTCCAAGACAGCACACTCTTTATCCACTTATCGTCCGAACTTCTGGCTACGTGTCTCGCCCATTTCCATTTCAGAGGCAATACATGGTGGATTATGTCACTTTTGATCTTTCTCTGACCGTTTCATTAATTTTATCTTTTATTGACAGACCCGGTATGGTTCTTTCCATAGCTCCTTTAGTGACTCGCAGTTTCTCGGCACTTAATATAGAAAGAGTTATTGTTTCTAGGGCATATGTAGCAACCGGCAGCACACACGCTTCGTACACTTTCTTTTTCAGATTTATGGGAGTTATCCGGTTTTTCAAGATATATCACATTTTTCTTAAGGCAGCCCAACTTAATCCAACTCTTCTTTTTTGAGTTTAGCAGTCTGGTTTTCTTGATCCAGTCGTATGCTGTGCCCCAGGTATATTCTTGAACTTTTTCTATGTTGCTGCCCTCAACCCTAATCTAGAAGTCTTTTCGAATTTTCTTATACAAGTGTAATTTTAAATTCTATCATACATACATAGATGCAGTACCTTATCACCAGAAAATGCCCATGAATTACCTGATTCATTCCAGATTTTTTTTTATTTGTAATATATAAAACACTAAAAGGGGTTTTATTAGTTACAATATATTTTTACGTGAAAAAAGGTCACAAATAAAACACTTTATATTTATGAACGTCATAACTAGTTTACCAGTGTCAATATTCACCTTAAATTAATGTGGGCAAGTTTAATATACATTATACATACAAACAATGGTTAGGTACGAAATGAAAACTAAATATCCTCTAAAGCTTCGAATGTTCATTGAACACTAAAAATCAAATTTACACATAGGTACAAGAAACATCGTCAATATGATATGTGGTGTAAATTATAAAAACAGGCGTTTCGTAATTTATATTCACACCGAACAAAAGATGAGTAAAATTATCAAATTGGTGTGAAATTTACAGGTGAAATTGACACCGAATGCCGAACGCCAGTAGATGTTGACGAAACTAGGATATGTAAGCGCCTGAATAACTTTGATTGATTTAATGTATTTTTAAGAATTTTTCTCTACTTTTACGTATTTTAATTCATTTTACTTAACTTTGAAACGTGTTTAAAGTTGTTTTTATATTGATAAAAAAACAACCTTCAAATCAATATTTTATACAGCTACATATTTGTTGACTTTGTAAATCGAATAGTTCTTTACATGTAAAATATTTGTGGGTGTGATCTCTTTGGATAAAGTTTTTCAGTAACAACATGACTTCTTATGAAAAATTTTTTTTTTTATGAATCATACGTATAAGTCTATTTAAAGTGAAATGTTTTTCAAATAAGTTAAGTACATGAAAAATTTATAAAATGAGCACGAAGATTTCTCAGGACAAAATCAAAGTAAACACACACAAAAAATAAAATTGCAAGATTTTTAGTTTCGCGTCCGAGACACAAATTCAATGCACGGTCATGTCTCATAACGATACATTATTTATTTTTTTATTTATTGGTAAGTACACGTTTATCGATCATAACAAAGCAACCGTGCACATAAAAATCCCACAAGACACAGTCTGTCTGTGGGTATACCAATTACCAATAAAAATACAGACATAATTTGTAATGTTTTTTTTTACATGGCTAGGTAGAGGACAACAGCTGGAGGGATTTGGGTCCACTATAATCTTCCAAAGAAGCGCACTACGTAGCGTTGGGGAGGGTTTGCAATCTGCCCAGGAAAATATTAATTCGGGTTTTAAAAAGACCCGGGATGTAAGAACGTGGAAACGCAGAATTAGGACGATCGTTCCACAACCGGGCTGCTATGTTATACAAAGGATTTCGATGAGCGACTGGTTCGTGTAAATTTAAGGTTTGTTTGTCCGGATGAAGGAGCGGTTACGTATCCCATACTAGTTGGCATAAAAATACTCAACGTGGTTGGAAACTAAAATATTTTATTTTATTTAATTATTTTTATTTTTTATTTTTATTTTTTATTTTTTCAAATTGATGCTTACAATGTACAAAGAATAGTATATGTATATGTATAAAAATATTAAATATAACAATTATCATCTCCATACATCAATTATTAGCTTACAATACTATCATAATTTATTACAAAATACAGTCATATATTCAAGATACAAAATCATATATGTGTGTGTGTGTGTGTGTGTGTGTGTGTGTGTGTGTGTGTGTGTGTGTGTGTGTAAGTGTATATGTGTATGTGCATGCGTGTTATGCGTAAGTGATAATCTTATGAAATTCCTGTTTTTTAATTTTTGAGCGATTTTATGTTTTGTATCACTGAATAGGTCTATGTCAAGGGACTTCTCATATTTTATGTATGTGTTTATAATTATGTTTATAGTTGAGTTTTTCGCGGCATTAGTTTTGTATAATTTAGGTCGGAAGAGAGTCATATTAGTTAAAATGTACCACAAAGAATTAGCAGCAAAGTATGAAGATACCTACTGTGTACGGGTGTTAAAATTGAGTAAAACAAGCGAATCTTTTGTGAATGGGTCGAAGAGGCACCAGAGATGCAAGTTCTTTTGAGCATCTCCCGTAATATTATCTAAAAAATAAACTTAGAATATCAACCTTGCTTCTGTGGTCTAGTGATTGCAATCCATTAATCAATGATGGGTCGTCACTCCAAAGGTGACTACCATATTCAATAATTGGACATATTTGCGCTTTGTAGAGATGCGATTTATTTTGTTAATAACATTAGATAATAATATATTAAAAAAACACATTGCAAAGTGCTATGACAAGACTTAAGTAAATAAATAAAGAAAACAACTTATAGATCAATAAGTATATATGTACAAAACAGCAGACCGACAGCGGTCCTACGAAAAAATTTTCCCGCAGTCGACAGCAACAATGATCTGTATGTAGCAGTCAATCTACATATCTTTATAAATATAATTCTTCTGTACGTGTGTATGTCACTGATCTCATCCTAAACGGCTGAACCGATTTTGATGAATTTTTTTCGTGTGTGTTTGTGTCCTGGAATGGTTTAGATTCACACAATGGAATTTTAAACATTAATATAATAAAAGGAAAATAAATATATATATATATATATATATATATATATATATATATATATATATATATATATATATATATATATATATATATATATATATATATATATATATATATATATATATATATATATATATATATATATATATATATATATATATATATATATATATATATATATATATATATATATATATATATATATATATATATATATATATATATATATATATATATATATATATATATATATATATATATATATATATATATATATATATATATATATATATATATATATATATATATATATATATATATATATATATATATATATATATATATATATATATATATATATATATATATATATATATATATATATATATATATATATATATATATATATGTATATTTATATATATATATATATATATATATATATATATATATATATATATATATATATATATATATATATATATATATATATATATATATATATATATATATATATATATATATATATGTCTCATATGCTGATGACATGAAGGTTTATTTAAAAATTCGTTCAATTGTATCAATATATATATATATATATATATATATATATATATATATATATATATATATATATATATATATATATATATATATATATATATATATATATATATATATATATATATATATATATATATATATATATATATATATATATATATATATATATATATATATATATATATATATATATATATATATATATATATATATATATATATATATATATATATATATATATATATATATATATATATATATATATATATATATATATATATATATATATATATATATATATATATATATATATATATATATATATATATATATATATATATATATATATATATATATATATATATATATATATGTCTCATATGCTGATGACATGAAGGTTTATTTAAAAATTCGTTCAATTGCAGACTGCCATAAACTTCAGAGTGACCTGGATAGATTATCACAATATTGCAAACAAAACAAACGACTTGAATATCTCAAAATGTAACAAAATTTCATTCACTCGTGCTAAAAACATTATTAAATATAATTATATGCTTCACAATAACACGCTAGAAGAAGTGGATCATATAAGAGATTTGGGGATTACGTTAGACTCAAAATTAATGTTCGACAAACATTTGGATATAATAGTTAATAAAGCTTATATACCTTTGGGGTATATTATCCGCCTGTGTAAACCATTTAAAAATGTTAGTTCACTTCATAGGTTATACACCACGTTCATACGTCCACATTTAGAATACTGCACTCCAATATGGTCTCCTTACTACCTAAAACATATAAATAGAATTGAAAAAGTACAAAAGAAGTATTTGAAACATATCAACTTTCGTTTACGCATATATTTTCCTTTATATTCCGAATTAGTTCAATTTCATAAATTTGACACACTAGTTAATCGACGAATTATGGCTGATAAATCTCTCTTATATAAGGTAATAAACAATTTTTTTGACTCTTCTGAACTAATATGCTTTATACCACTCAGAGTTTCTGGAAGAACTACCAGACGGCCCGAATTGTTTCACGTTTCTCTTTGTAGAACGAACTATCGGAAGTTTTCAACTATCCCCCGAATTTATCGACAATATAATGAAAGTTTTAATGATATAGACATATTTTTTCCTTTCTTATAATCAATTCCGGGAGAGGGTTAGGTGCGAGTGCGGACGGATATCATAATGACGAAAGGTGTTGTGACATACCATAGTTTCTCTACCTCTCACATTCCTCCTCTTTTCTATTTCTATTCCTACAGTTCCTCCCCATCTCCATCATTATCCTTGTTGTCATGTATATATTTTTTTAGTTTTTAATATATAATATTAATATTTTTTCAGAATCAACTGTAAATACGTACTTTATGGACAGTTTTTTTGGCCTTGATTTATTACTCATTGTTTTATATTCATATTAGTTAATAATGATGTTTTTGTCCCAAATAAACCAAATAAATAAATAAATAAAAAAATAAGATTTTTTTATAACTATAAATTACACTAGGTGGCGCTAATGTCGATTTGGCAATATTTAGTTTTTTCCTTCTGACAACACTATGTCATTTGCGTCGTAGTTCGGATATTTTTGACATTTTCTTTTCTCTCTGTTTCGGTATTATTTCAATTATATACACATGTATGGAATTTTAATTTCTGTTCACTGTTTCGTTATTATTCATATTTCAATTCGTTCGTTTCCGTGTCCAGACCATATATGTTGTACTGCAATTATATACGAAATGACAATCAATCTAACCTCAAAGTGTTTAGCGGCTCAGCGAATAATAACATCCATATGTTACATATATTTTTTGTTTCACAAATAGTTCGGGCAGGACAACGTCTGTCGGGTCCGCTAGTATTACATAAGTTTAAAAACTTCCAATTAAAATAAAAAAAACATCATTGTTCTTTTCCAAATATTTTTGACAAAAAAGTTTTGACATCTATTACATCATGTAGTTGAATTTATCACAAATCACGATGATTTAATTTGAGAAACCATCAAAATATTTTAAGAGTGGCTCCGAAATGACAAACATTTGTTATGGGGTGCGTATTTAAATTAAAAAGTGTGGTTTGTCATAGTATTCTATTGTAAATCATGTTTGATATTTTTATTCACAACATCAAAAACTTGCTGAGTTTGAAAAACGTGTTTTTATTTGCGTAATATTTATTTAAACAATAGACATACTTTTTTTTTTTTAATTTTGACAATGCTGACGGTGTTGAATACGTAGAATTCCATAATAATGGGTATTTTAAATCAAACAAATGATTTTGTCTACATATATATTTTTTCCTGAATCCAGGACGACCGTTTCAGCTTATTAGGCCCTTATCAACTGGTAAACATAGAAACTCTGCTTTTTCTTATATACTAAAATTCAATTGTTTTGAACAATTCATAATTGCAAAAATGTACCGAATTTTAGTATATAAGAAAAAGCAGAGTTTCTATGTTTACCAGTTGATAAGGGCCTAATAAGCTGAAACGGTCGTCCTGGATTCAGGAAAAAATATATATGTAGACAAAATCATTTGTGTGATTTAAAATACCCATTATAAACATACTTATTTCTGGAAGGGTTGTTTTTTATGTGACCATATTGTCTTATCTATTATTTCTTTATAATATCTAAGATTGGCTTCGTGTTTGCCAGGATGTTTTGCGTGAAGCGTTGCGCTCGGTGTCAAGCCGGTATTGCAGCCAACGAGCTGGTTATGAGAGCAAGGGACCTGGTGTACCATCTCGGTTGCTTCACTTGTGCATCGTGCGGTGTCCCTCTAACCAAGGGAGACACGTTTGGGCTGAGAGACGGATTAGTCTATTGTCGGCCACACTACGAACTCATATTCAGCGAGGCTTACTGCGAAGAGGAACTGGCGGCAATGTTTAGGTAATTTCACACTTGTTTCTATTTACTTTTGACTATGTAGTATAAATAAATAAATTTTGAGTTAAATTTAAAATATTTTAATACGAGACGTGAAAAAACAACATTAACGATTGAATGTTTTTAAATTGTCAATACAATATATGTTTTTTTTTTATTTTATTTTTAAATGAATATTTCCTTGATAAACAAGTGCATAAACATCTTCCTACATTCCCTAAATTAAGCATAAATGCTTGTGCTATAGGTGAACGAAATCGGTCGAGGTATGATTCCAACTCGCGACCACTGGATTACTAGCCCAGCGCGCTAACCGTTCGCGCTGATGTAGGTACATGTACTTGTTTAACAAGGACATATTCATTTTTTTATAAAAAAAATGTGAAATGAAATGAAATGAAATGAAATTATTTATTTCCATTTTTTTTACACACATATATATAACAATAACAAAAAAATTACTATATTTTAAAAATACTTATCATAAACATAGTATATACGGTATGTACAATTGTTCCTATTTGGAAATTTACTGCCTCACTAGACAAGTCTGTTCTGAGGCAGTACTGTTTCGATTTGCCCTGTGGTTACATGTTTTAAAATACAAAATAATTAACAGAGATAATTAAACATAAACAAGAAAGAAAAAGAAAAGAAATATAATCAGAAAATTTACCGTGAACTCTCATTTATTTTAGCCCATATAATTGTAGTGGAAATGATGGATGGAACCAAGCTGTGGTAGATATTTTCAGGTTATGAAGGCACAGAGCAGTATTAGGTAGTTTTGAATCTAATACCTACATGTTTCTAGAAACACAATCAATTTCGTTCAATTTGAAAATTGCTTGTATTAAAGATAAAAAATTTGATTTGTTTAACTGTCCTCACTATATGTAAAATGTCGGACAACCCTAGTGTGATCGATAATTACATACATATATATTTGTACCTACTGTTTATAAATTGAAAAGTCAGAGTTTAAATGCTGATGTGAATTATAAATTTGTTTTAGTTCACAATGTTGTATTTTCGGTCGTCGTGGCTCCATTAGTCGACATCTTTAGCCAACGGTTCCAAATTCGATTCCCGATAGAGGCACCGTTTTTACTGTATTTTCAGTCTGAGTATTTGTGACGACTAACATCATTAGATTTCAAAGTGTGGCATCTTGTTATGGGGTGTGTTTTAAATAAACATTTGACACAATACATACATACCTGTTTGTGTTGTAGCCTGAGGAGCAATACAAAAGATGAAATCAAATAAATATCTTATTCTCGTAAGTTTCCCGCGAATAATAACCATTTACTATAAACATTTAACATTACGCGTATATGGATGTTTCAGTGAAAGTAGTAATAATCCGTCGTTGACAATAATCTCTGAAAACTAAAAAGGGCATAGATAGGTATGTATGTAGTTTCCTTTTTTCCACTTTCCACTTTCAATTGAAAGTTATTGGTCATTAAAATTTCAATCACATTTTAATGACCAATAACTTTCAATTTTCAATGTTCCCATAATATTTTTATGAAACAACTCAATAATATAGAAATCACAATTATAAAAAAAAGTATATTTATTTATTTTCATTCATTAGGCTTTCCAACAAACTATAATAATATAATAAGTATCAATGGGTTCAATTCTGAAAACGAACAAAAATTTAATGAAAACTGAAAATTTTTAAAAAATTTTACCATAACATATTTCTCTCAGAAACTTAATTTCCACTACTTCAATTGTCACGTTATGTGCTACATATTATATTATATCAAGCAGGCATTGGTGATAATGTTGTATAATAAAATATTTTTAAAAGTTTTTTCCAGTCGGGAGTCTATGCTATTTTTTTTGACAAATTTTTAACATCCCAATAGAGACGAAGTTGTAATATTATAGAAGAAATAGGAACTCAAGGCACCTACAGGACTTACGACCTGTTATCGGCTATTTTACGTGATCACTTTATGCGCTTGCGCATCGTCCACCAATTATGTGCTCTTATTGAGTTCCCTTATCAATGGAATATTGAAAGTACCTACTATGTATTTTATTACTTTTTAATAAATTTTCGCTTGTCTAAGCCTAGGGTACATTATTTCATATTGCTTCTCGGGTAACTAGCAAGTACCATGTCAAGTATTAATTTTATATGCACCCAATAACAAGTTGCCACATTCTGGAAACTTACGATATTAATCGTCTCACAGATCCAGAATGAAAACACAATTAAAAACTGTGTCTTCACCGAGAATCGAACCCGGGACCCTTGGATCAGCAGTCAGATACCTAACCAACTGAGCCACGAAGGCCGATTTAGTAGAACTGTTAAAAAATATCAAAAATAGGGTGGACCATTGTAAATAATTATTGATTTTCTGATAGTGAATGTTTTGAATTTGCTAAGGTAATCTATTCTTTTCTTAAAGCAGAGCTAGTGGATCTCCGAATCAATATTTTTCTGTGGGTCCAGTGCAAAAAGGAAGACCTAGAAAAAGAAAGACCCAAACTGCATCACCAGACGCTCTTCAAGTGCAGGCAATGAGAATGTCTAGCAATTCATTAGGTAAATATCAATTTTATTTTATTTTATTTTAATTCCGGGAAATTTGCAGTATAATAATTTTTTTTGTATACATACTTAGATGCATTAGTGTAAGACTAAAACCAATAATAAATTTCCACATTATAACAATAAATTTTGACTGCTGTGCTTACATACTTAAAGCTACATATGAAAAACATTTATATCTGAATGATAGTGCATGAGTGTATGTATGTGTGTACGTATGAGTATAAAGGTGTGTATACGTGTGTGAGGGTGTGAGGGTGTACGTATGATATAAGTGAAAGAGATTATGTATAGGTACCTGCAAGCTCACATAGTTTACTCCATTCAATCTTGATACTTCAAATTGGCATAATATGTAAAGAAATTAGTAAAGAAATGTTTTTAGTTAAATAAAACAATTGGAAGATGTACAATTAATACCCAGTGACAAATACTAGTCAAGTGTTGACAGTAATAATATCAATTCAGATCAAAACATACCTACATAAAACCATTTGTTTTCATACATTTTTTAGCTTCATCTATTTTTTTTCTATTGAAAAGTTAAATAAGTATATCTTGTGATAATTGGTTACTTGAGACATTAAATTACCTTAATTTTTGGCATTTACAGCTTACTTGAAAAATAAAATTATTATTGGTGAAACAATATTTATGATAGCTATTTATTTTTTGCGAATGCATGAATTATAAATGCAGAGTGCTTACCAATTAACCATCTACAAAGCGATTGTACATATTATTTTGTGAAAATGTGTTTATCGTAGTGTAAATATATTGAGTTTGTTAATATGATTTGATTTAACCTTGTATAAAACTATAAAGTTTATTAATATTGAAGATCATCATATAATTATATTGACTAAGAATACAGTAGGGCATGTTCTTTGTCAAATTATCAGCAAAGACTACAATAAACAGAATGATCACAACAATGAGGAATTCGGGAGACGCATAAATATATGGGATTAACGTTTATAAATTGTTTGACAAATTATATGTAGGTAGGTACCTAAGCACAATTTTTTCGCGGTGATTTGTAGGTAATTGTTTTACTATAATGTGTTTATTTCTTACACATTTATATTTCTGTGTAGAAAAAGCACATCATTAACATGTTTGACTGTTTTATCAGCCATTTTTGCTGGTAGATATACAGACAGATTGGGGTGTGCTCTGTTCTTCCCCTATAACCACCCGTTCTGTCTATGGGGACTTATGACAGCCTCTTTCAAAACTCTTAAAGAACTCATGATGAACACACATAAGATGAGCCCAGATGCACTTTATTTATAACAAAAAGTCTTGAAATCTCTGAATGTTCTTTGTGGCTACAAGGTCCGCATATTATACAATTTGTATAATGGATCCAAAGGAATTTGGGGTTTGCCCTCCGTGAACTGCCTTAGGCTTCTATCCTTATTTAATACATTATGGTTCACACTGCTTGCTGGTGTTAAATACCTATTCTCAGTTAGTTATAGTATAAATAACTAATCAATGTCGTGTCGTCAAAATAAAAAAGTTAATTGATAAACTGTCACGTTTGGATGTGGTTGACGCATAATCGTGAGATCGATCAATATTTTTCATACCTTGATAAATTGCAACCATTTTATTTATAGTAAATTTGAGTCGAGTTCCTTAATCTTAACCATTTATTATATACTCTACAGAGACAGTGCTCACTTTATTTACGTGTGTTTAACTGCTAAACAAATCCGACTACTTATTTAAATCTTTGTGACTTACACTAAAAATCAAGTAAACAATAAAATCACTACTCTGTTTACACAAATAAGTATATTTTATACTGTAAAACAATAATAAAGCCCCTCTACGTGTTACAGGAACAAAGTTTCCTTCTTCAGAAGTATTCAAAGTATACTCCATTCTTGTGGTATACTTAGATTAAAAGTATTTATTGGCATAAACTAAGTTGTGTTTTTATTTATTTAATTATTAAACATGTTGTAGGAGCAAATAGATCGTATGAATGGGTTTAAAAATCGGGAGTAGAATTTAGGCAATATTTCGAAGGGAATGTATAAAATAATAATGGAGGTAACAGTATGTATTTTACTCCAACCGCGAGGATACCAATAGGTACACGAATGTATTTATATTTGTAAAAATTACTATTGAATTTCTAGCGCAGGACATAAAACACAATATACATACTACATATTAATTTGACGTAGTTTAAACTATGTAGAAAACTTAGAGGAAAAAGTTATATCCGTATGTGAAGGGCGCTGTGCAATATCTTGATGGTAACTGTGCATACGTATTGTTTGTGGGTAGCTTCTTTCCTTACAACACCATTTCAACTAGGACGGTAGGCATTATTTATTCTATAGTATCGTATAAAGGAGAGGACTCAAATGGATATCCCAAATTATTAGAAACTTAGATGTGCTCAAACCTTAGTAAAATTGCTAAATTTATGTTATAATTGCCTATTCAAAATGCCAATTATGCCATAACTTTTTTCAATGTTTGAAACTGTCACATCGTGATTTAACTCCATAATCACATAGAATTATGATGAAAAAAATAATATATCCATTTTTCGTGTATTAGTTATGCATCCATACAATCATGTACCTACCTATATTTTACGGGGTAGGTTGATAGAATGGCGATGATCACACTGGTAAAAATATCAATGTCTATATCTGGTACCGAGTCAGGATGCAGTCTAGTACTTCGTAACAATTCTGTACCCACAATGATCTCAGACCAGGGTAACGCACTGGCCTGTCTATTATTTAATAGCGCTTGAAAAAACTATAAGGGACGCCAGAGTAGAAACATCCGGAACGAACTTAAGAAAGTCATGTCAAATAAAACATACGCAGACGACATAGACATTTTGGCCAGAACACTTCGTGATGTGAAGTCTGGTTTCGCTGACCTAGAAGAGGCAGCAAAAAATGTAGGACGGGAGATAAATTCCTCTAAAACGAAATATATGCTGGCAACTAGAAGTGCCCAACCACACCGTCCCCAGGAATATCGGTAAGAGCAGGTACCCACAATATTGAGTGTGTGGACACATTTACTAAGGTTCGGTCATAACGAGTGGTAATGAAACTAGTGTTGAGATCAAGAAAAGACTTACCAGAGCTAACAAGTGATACTTTGGACTACAGAGACACTTTTAGATCACGTTACTATCATACGGCTCTGAGTGTTAGGTTCTTGCAAAAATATTTGGTCTCTCACAAGTCCGAAAGAAAGGAGAGGTATGGGAAGGCCGAAAATACGATGAATGGACGGAGTCGAGAGGGACATTCAGATAGCCAGTGTTCGGAATTGGAGAGAGAAAGCCATGGATAGGGTGCAATGGAGACGATTTATTGAAAATGTCAAGGCCCATTCCGGACTGTGGAGCCACTGATGATGAGGCTGATAGAATAGAACCCCACACTTTTCTGTATTGAAAAAAGGTTTGAGCTATTCACACATGAATACCTACTGCTCACAATTTATTTCTGTAGGTATTATTATTATTCTGGCTCATTGGACTTATCTTTCAAAAATAAAATAAATGCTTGACACATTTTTAACTTTATATCCGCCACTCCGTGAAATATCTTCATATCAGTTGATAAGGGCATAGTCAGCCGAAACGGTCGCCATATAAAACGGAAAATACATGTGTGGAACATCAATCAATTTGTTTGATTGAAATAACGTCATATAATAGTATTTTTATGTTTATTGTCCTTGTCTTATTGCAAATTATTTGTAGCGATCTGCATTAATTTATTTTGCTTACATACATTCGTCAGTTTGGCAATTCTGTAAAGAACATAATTATATTAATGTGTATTATATTTATGCATTTTGAACGTCTTATGTTATTTATTTCGTAACAAAATAATAATATAACATTTTCGTATTTTTTATTTGTTGCCTTCTTATTCCTCGTGTTTAATTGAACCAATGTTTTTTTCGTATTTTCTGAAATCTATATAAAATCATTTTATAACATGATTGATAGGTATCCATGCAAAGTTTTTATTTGATACTTCCTACATCCATTTCTCCGATTGGCAGCACTTACAATGGCGGCGTATCACAATATTTGAGTAAACTAAAAACAGGTAGGCGTGGACGCCTCAGGGGTATTATTCAAATGAGAAATCTGCCCAATACCTTCTTAAATGTCTTACTATTATCTTCAGCTTTTGCAACATTCCCGGCCTATCCGAGTGGTCTCGACTTTATTATTACGCTAATTACTTTTGACTGCTGAAATGAATATATTAATTTTGAACGTTTGTATACACGCCACCCCATCATTGTGATCTTAACAGACAAGGAAGGTTGCTTCCAACATCTACATTCACGCGACACACAATCTTCTAATTTCGGACCGAATAATTTAATCAAAATCCTGCTTCCTGTACTCACTGGGATTTCTTTCGCTATCCAATTAAATATATATTCAATTTGATACTATTAAATGGGAGTAATATGATGTTTAACATAATAATCTTTTGAAAACATTCAGAATAAGTCAAATAATTTATATTCCATTCCTCTGTGATCAACTTCGGTACAATTTTTATTCTTTCATATTCTCCAATACTATATACAGGCTCAAACATCTTCTCTAATAGTTGGTAAGTTTTAAACGCATTTTGTAAAGTTCTTATGTATTATTTAAAGAAAAATATCAACCCTATTTAACAATGCGCGAAAGGATATTGAATATCCTAGGTACCTACTTTAGACAGATAAAATAATATAAAATAAATTAACAGGATTCTATAGACAAATAAACACATGTTTTCAGTCTGGATCTGTGAAACGGTTAATATTGTATGTCTCCAGAATGTGGCAACTTGTTATTGGGTGCGTGTTAAAATTAATATTTGATACAGCACCCGTTAGTCGCCCGAGAAGTAATATAATACATAATAAAATTATTAAAAATGGATAATTTTTCAATGCAATTGTATGGAAGTGATGTGCCAGTGCCATATAAGCAATTTGAAAATAAAAAATGCAAAATTTGAAAAGAATTGAATAAGTACTTTAGTCTATAATCGATTAAGTAGAATTAACACGCCATACATAGTACATAGCAGAGGTAACAGCACACACACATACAAATACAATCTCAGCATGATACTAGTTGATAATTTGTAAAAGAAAAAACCTTAAAAATTGCGAATTGGGGTAGTGAGTAGTAAAAAAGTATAATATTACATAGTATGAGAAAGTATATAATGTATTTGTAGATACTTTTTACAAAATTTTACACAATATTATTGTTAAAATTCATTTTTAAAATAATAAAAATATAATTTAGCATAGTTGAGAGTAAAAATCGTTATGTCAAATATGGGAAACGCGCAAATACTTACAAATAATAAATCCGTATTTGAATAAAATGCACCCTTTCATTATCTGAGCGATATATGTAGGTATAACCTATCCATTGTTTGCATTGTTTACATGTTTATCATTCATCGACAGACATAAAACAATGACAATCAAAAGCAATGCGCACGTACACAGTTGTCAAATAATATTTGTAAATAACTTACATACCTAAGTATCGTTTTACAATTAAAAATCATTTGTATTGAATGATTGTTTGAACAATAATAGAACGAAAACTACATACAACAAAGTACCTACAATTTTAACGAACGGTGTTTCACTTACACAAAAAAAATACAATGTATGAAATGATTATATTTGTTTGCCTACTGATATTTTCACTAATTGAAAAAACATTATTTTATAAGTGGTATGATGTCTACTTGAAGTATTTTTGATTTTTATTTTTTTGTCGCTCTTTCTTGTATATATGTGTGGACGTGTGTGTGTGCATGTGTGTAAAAATATTTTATTTATTTATTTACCTTTTATCACACCATATTTATAATGACAACAATAAGTAGATTACTGCTGCCCAACTAGGAAATCATGCTGTTCTAGGGCTAGCAGTTTACAATTTTTATTGACAATTATATGCAATTATGAACCAGGTGATTGTTCCTATTCCACACTAAATAATATATGTACCTACACAATCCATAACTTTCTGCAATCGCAATCATAACCTCAACAAACATAAGGGCTCACACAAAACAGATTTACCAGATCCCAATGTCCACCATAATACCTGTCATAAATCCAATCTCTTTATTTCAGAGCCATAGAAAGAATCTTCTCGATTTTTATTTCAGAGCCATAGAAAGAGAAAGAGACCATGTTGGTGTAACTAATATGAATCACATGGTTCCCAAATCAAATCAAATATTTTATGTGTTACTCAAAGAGCATCGCAAACACAATACGGCATAGTTACAAATGTTGTTAATAATTTTAATTTTTAATTATTTAAGTAGTTATTGTTGAATACTAAGTATTTGTGTTAGTGCTGTCCTACCATAATTTATGATGTATTTTTTAATATTCATTTTGAATATTCATAATAATACTACTAATACTCTTTTAATAATACTCTTTAATGATACTCTTTTTGTCTATTATGTAAAAAAACTCATTTGTTTTTTTTTTATCATTGGTTGTGTATATAATCTATATTGTGTAGAGGATTTTTCTTCTTTAGTTGAATGTAAATTTTATGTGTAAAAGATGGTTTGTGTAGCATTGCACCCACGACCCACCCGTTCACAGACTGGAATAAAAAAAATATTATTAGACGGCACCAAGAAAAATGTTTCAATATTAAACCATTTTTTTTAATACATTAAATTTTTTCAACGGAATCTTGGTTTTTAAATAGTTATTTTCTCGTTGTACTTTTGGATTTCATTTGTTACACAACAAACCACTGAATTAATCACATTTTTTTTGGGAAAAAATAGTTATGTACGTATATACCTATTTCTTTTTTCGTGAATAAATACGATAAAGCTGCGCTTTTATTTTAAAGAATTTGGTTTTGGCTACGATCAACTAGTTTTTTTTTAAGAAATGTTTTTAAATTATTAAATACTTGTTATATTTAAATTATCAAATCATTTATGGTATATTGAACTCTTCTTTATTACTTACAAGTAAATTGTTTTAGCTAGGTACTTGATGCTAGCATTTGATGTGATTTGAGATGCAAGTTTTTCTTGTATACTTTTATGAAAATTCTATCTTCGCGTCTCGTCTTTTAAAAAGGATACTCGACCAGATAAAATGAAGTGCTCTTCGCAATCTGTTTTTACACAACAAAGCCAAGTACGTGACAAATCAATAATAGGGTTGCATCTTCACCATCTTACCCCTCACTTATTTCTTATCTTGCATTGAGGGGAGTAAAAATTGAAGCGGATTGTTTTATAAGCCACTAGAGTTAATAAAATACAACAAAATCGAAATTATAAAAGCTTTGCAAAACATGCACCATATTTCGTATGTATGTAATTTTAAAAAATGGAATCACTTTCCATCGCTACATTGAATTTCATAAACACTTCCCTTACATTTAACATTTTATTTTTGTCTCCTTATCAAATTCTTGCCCCCTCCACTCCTCTCCCCTCCGTCTTTTTATTGATTTTGTTTTATATGTTTCTATAAATACATGTATACGTATATTTTATTCACATCATTTGGTACGTGTAATAAAAACAATTTACCTCATATTCAATGAATATGGTTGGTTGGAAGATATTGCCATATGGCAACAAGCCCGCCATTGTGCACTCATTATGTTATGTGTGTAAAATACTAATAATAAATAAAAGAATTAAAAAAAAATCGTCTCCTTATCATATCCTTGTCACCTTCAATCTGCTGTTTGTTTTTAGTTTCTATTGTTTTATTCAGATAAATTTATACATATCATCATACACACAATTTACCTCACCAAATGGATATAGTTGGTTGGAAGATATTGCCATATAAAATAAGACCGCAAATTGTTTAAAATAAAATACTTAAATAAAAGAATTCAATAGTCTTAATCTATCCGTATATGTATCTTTATCATTATCCAACATAATAATAATAAAGCATTGACAGAAAACGATAACTACAAATTATATTGGAATAGAGACATAATCACAGACAGAACCAACCTTCATAACCGACCAGACATTACATTAATCGACAGAATATATAAGCACACATCTGTAATAGAAATATCAATACCAAATACTTACAGCAAATCTACAAGAGAAACATTTAGAATAAATAGATAAATACATACCGTTTGCAGAACTGATAAAATCACAATGGAAACAAGAAAAAGTAAAAATACTCCCAATCATATTATCGTCTACAGGCATCATATCAAAAACACTCAAAAAAAATATAGACATACTAAAGTTATCCACATGCGTCATCAACAACATACAAAAACTACAATAATCAACACATGCACAATAGTCAGAAAATTTCTACAGGTACCACTTTAAACAACTACACACAACCACACAGACACACAAACACATAGGCCCGAGATATCAGTTGGCCCTTAAATCGTTGGATTTAGTAATCCAAGTTAAAAGTTTAGGGAAGATTAAATTTCATTCGCGTATTTCAGTGCAAAATGAAACGTCAGTTACGTAATCTTCAACTATAGATATATTTTACGTTTTCTATGGTTATTGTCTATAACGCATCTGTCAAATTCAAGTCAAATTGTAATAACCTTAAATGATACGTGACGCGAAGCTGTGACTAAATATTATTTTATTGTTATAACAACACATTATTTTATTTGTTTCATTACACAGCATGTTACTTTTTCAATTTTTTATACAGATCGATGTTTTTTTTAATTAAAATCAAACATTGTAGTGAAAAAATGTGATTGAAGAATATGTACTACGTACGTAGTACTTCAATGCAAAATGTATGTACATTTTACAGATAGATATGGAACTAAGTGATCATGGTAAAATAGTGTCTTATGTAGAAAATTTAAGAATACACATTATATATAGAAACAGGATGGATCAATTTAAAAAGTGGGATGAAAAAACATCGCAAAAATAAAGTTGCGTGCCTGACGTTTCATTATGGCTGACAGTTTTTCGTTTGTTGTCAGGCAATACAATATAATTATGTAAAAAAGAAAATAAATATTAAATACATGAACCACTTCTATATCGTCTTTTATTTTAACATCAAAAATAAATCATGATTATAATTATTATGCATAGTTATTTGTAGTATAAAATGAAATAAAACATTAAAGCGTGCGGCGATTAGTACGCCACCTGGCGAAAAAGACTAGAAACAATACTTAACTCAAGATTAAGACACGCAATCCGCCAGAAATGTTGAGTTAAATATTTGTGGTTTAGTGACGTATTTAAGGGAAGATTTGGTACTGAAATACGCAATATTTTTGTTAAACTTGAGTTAAACTCCTAAGGGCCGACTGAAATACTGGGCCATAGCCTCACAACTTGAGTAGGTACGCTTCGTTGTGAAGGAAATTACCGAATCATAACCGAGATCAACATGTTTGAAATAATATTAATAATAATAATAAATATTTTATTCCAGTCTGTGAGCAGGGGGGTGCAATGCTACACAAACCATATTTTTACATACAAAATATACATTTAATGTTACAGAAAAAGAAAAATATTTGACAGAATATATATTATATACAAAAAAAAATATCAAATGAGTTTATTTGAAATATAAAAAAAAACACTGTCCAACACTTCTGTCCATCTTTGTGACAGTCTCGGACATTGGTGCCCCTGTACAGCCTTTATGATCGAGTGATATATTCATGTATGTACATAATAATGTAGAACAGTAGGTAACGCAGACGTACACAAGAAAGCTGCATTATTTTTATTTATGATTTACTGGGGAAAGTTCGTCACTAATCTTATTAAAGACCTAAAGAGCTTTTATTTGACCACTTTATACGCTTCCACAACGTCTTACCAATCATGTGTTTCATTAAGAGGCTATAGTAGGCTACACATTATATTTTGAAAATAATTTCCCTAATACCCTCAAAGGATACGTCGTTGAAATAAGAAACAGTTTGTATGTACATCTTTAATCTATTGCATGATTTTTTAGAATTTTGAATTTGTTTAATACTTTTCTTGTAAAATTAGTTTTAGTAAAACCCTTTTTTATTTTTTTATTGTAAGTAACTATAAAACTGCAAGGCCTATGAAGTATATTTTTACTTTATTCGATAGAGAATATGAAAATCTACCGGCTGAATTTTTTATTATTATAATATTACAATAACTCTTCTTGCTATTTAAAAAAAACCTCTAAACTTCACCATTTTTGCACGATAAAATGTTGTATATCACATATCAGGTGATATACAATATTTTCTCGTGTTTCATACATTAGAAGCTTATTTAGTGTGCATTTTTGCGTACATCCGTATATCCAGGGTATACTAGGGCCTTAAGTTCCTATATTAAGAGTATTTTATAAAAAAACAGGTAGGTACATTAGTAAAATAATAAAAATTAATAAATACATTTTTCTGGTTCTCTCTTTCATAGTTTTGCATTGCGATGTGTTTTTTTTATAAATAATTTATTACTTAAATGTGTATTTGTCTGCAGCACTCTTTTTGGGTATTTTTTTATATATTCCAAACTTTCAAAAACAAATTTCTTTGAATATCAAAAAGTTTGCACTTATGTATGGATATTTATTCTGTATATTCATCTAATAAAAAAAGATAGCTAGATCTAAAAGGACCAATAGTTATCATAAAACAACTTGAGCCAGTCACGTGGGTGCGCAGATTGCAAATAATTTGTGAATTATTGCTTGGTTGGTATATGTGCAAACCGCCCCCCTCCATGGCGAAAAGGTACAAAAAGTTTGCTGGTATCCATACTCATTCACGTAATAAAAACATTTAATTTACATAATAAAAAAAATATTTTTCCCTTCACCACAGTGTTAGCACTCGTGTGTAAAAGAGACATTTATAAGCAAAGAAACAAATATTTGTATTTTCAGTTTTATTAACTAAACAAAATCAAGGGAATACAATTTACCATAAGTCAATATTATATTAGTCTTTTTTTATTTAATATTTAAATTCAGTTGCCAGTCTCAAATCTGTTTTGAGTTGGCTAAACCACACCACTCCATTGTACGTACCTATAGTAGTGTTGTGCAAAACAGGGTACACAATTGACCCACTATATTTTGTCTATTACTCTCTACACGTACAAAACTTGTATGTGTTAACAGGGTAGGTACACAATTGACCCACTATATTTTGTCTATTACTCTCTACACGTACAAAACTTGTATGTGTTAACAGGGTAGGTACACAATTGACCCACTATATTTTGTCTATTACTCTCTACACGTACAAAACTTGTATGTGTTAACAGGGTAGGTACACAATTGATCCACTATATTTTGTCTATTACTCTCTACACGTAAAAAACTTGTATGTGTTAACAGGGTAGGTACACAATTGACCCACTATATTTTGTCTATTACTCTCTACACGTACAAAACTTGTATGTGTTAAGAGGGTAGGTACACAATTGATCCACTATATTTTGTCTATTACTCTCTACACGTACAAAACTTGTATGTGTTAACAGGGTAGGTACACAATTGATCCACTATATTTTGTCTATTACTCTCTACACGTACAAAACTTGTATGTGTTAACAGGGTAGGTACACAATTGATCCACTATATTTTGTCTATTACTCTCTACACGTACAAAACTTGTATGTGTTAACAGGGTAGGTACACAATTGATCCACTATATTTTGTCTATTACTCTCTACACGTACAAATCTTGTATGTGTTAACAGGGTAGGTACACAATTGATCCACTATATTTTGTCTATTACTCTCTACACGTACAAAACTTGTATGTGTTAACAGGGTAGGTACACAATTGACCCACTATATTTTGTCTATTACTCTCTACACGTACAAAACTTGTATGTGTTAACAGGGTAGGTACACAATTGATCCACTATATTTTGTTTATTACTCTCTACACGTACAAAACTTGTATGTGTTAAAAGGGTAGGTACACAATTGACCCACTATATTTTGTCTATTACTCTCTACACGTACAAAACTTGTATGTGTTAACAGGGTAGGTACACAATTGACCCACTATATTTTGTCTATTACTCTCTACACGTACAAAACTTGTATGTGTTAACAGGGTAGGTACACAATTGATCCACTATATTTTGTCTATTACTCTCTACACGTACAAAACTTGTATGTGTTAACAGGGTAGGTACACAATTGACCCACTATATTTTGTCTATTACTCTCTACACGTACAAAACTTGTATGTGTTAACAGGGTAGGTACACAATTGACCCACTATATTTTGTCTATTACTCTCTACACGTACAAAACTTGTATGTGTTAACAGGGTAGGTACACAATTGATCCACTATATTTTGTCTATTACTCTCTACACGTACAAAACTTGTATGTGTTAACAGGGTAGGTACACAATTGACCCACTATATTTTGTCTATTACTCTCTACACGTACAAAACTTGTATGTGTTAAGAGGGTAGGTACACAATTGATCCACTATATTTTGTCTATTACTCTCTACACGTACAAATCTTGTATGTGTTAACAGGGTAGGTACACAATTGATCCACTATATTTTGTCTATTACTCTCTACACGTACAAAACTTGTATGTGTTAACAGGGTAGGTACACAATTGACCCACTATATTTTGTCTATTACTCTCTACACGTACAAAACTTGTATGTGTTAACAGGGTAGGTACACAATTGATCCACTATATTTTGTCTTTTACTCTCTACACTTACAAAACTTGTATGTGTTAACAGGGTAGGTACACAATTGATCCACTATATTTTGTCTATTACTCTCTACACGTACAAAACTTGTATGTGTTAACAGGGTAGGTACACAATTGATCCACTATATTTTGTCTATTACTCTCTACACGTACAAAACGTGTATGTGTTAACAGGGTAGGTACACAATTGACCCACTATATTTTGTCTATTACTCTCTACACGTACAAAACTTGTATGTGTTAACAGGGTAGGTACACAATTGATCCACTATATTTTGTCTATTACTCTCTACACGTACAAAACTTGTATGTGTTAACAGGGTAGGTACACAATTGATCCACTATATTTTATCTATTACTCTCTACACGTACAAAACTTGTATGTGTTAACATGGTAGGTACACAATTGACCCACTATATTTTGTCTATTACTCTCTACACGTACAAAACTTGTATGTGTTAACAGGGTAGGTACACAATTGATCCACTATATTTTGTCTATTACTCTCTACACGTACAAAACTTGTATGTGTTAACAGGGTAGGTACACAATTGACCCACTATATTTCACTATTACTCTCTACACGTACAAAACTTGTATGTGTTAACAGGGTAGGTACACAATTGATCCACTATATTTTGTCTATTACTCTCTACACGTACAAAACTTGTTTGTGTTAACAGGGTAGGTACACAATTGATCCACTATATTTTGTCTATTACTCTCTACACGTACAAAACTTGTATGTGTTAACAGGGTAGGTACACAATTGATCCACTATATTTTGTCTATTACTCTCTACACGTACAAAACTTGTATGTGTTAACAGGGTAGGTACACAATTGATCCACTATATTTTGTCTATTACTCTCTACACGTACAAAACTTGTATGTGTTAACAGGGTAGGTACACAATTGACCCACTATATTTTGTCTATTACTCTCTACACGTACAAAACTTGTATGTGTTAACAGGGTAGATACACAATTGATCCACTATATTTTGTCTATTACTCTCTACACGTACAAAACTTGTATGTGTTAACAGGGTAGGTACACAATTGATCCACTATATTTTGTCTATTACTCTCTACACGTACAAAACTTGTATGTGTTAACAGGGTAGGTACACAATTGACCCACTATATTTTGTCTATTACTCTCTACACGTACAAAACTTGTATGTGTTAACAGGGTAGGTACACAATTGATCCACTATATTTTGTCTATTACTCTCTACACGTACAAAACTTGTATGTGTTAACAGGGTAGGTACACAATTGATCCACTATATTTTGTCTATTACTCTCTACACGTACAAAACTTGTATGTGTTAACAGGGTAGGTACACAATTGATCCACTATATTTTGTCTATTACTCTCTACACGTACAAAACTTGTATGTGTTAACAGGGTAGGTACACAATTGATCCACTATATTTTGTCTTATACTCTCTACATGTACAAAAGCATGGCGTGAATTTCCTATGTCTTTGTGTATTTGAAATAGCACATATTTTATAGCAATTGCGAAATAACGATAGTTTATAAATCGTATATGCTATTAATAATCTCAATGCATGTATATTAAAAATTAAATCGCATCAGTGAATATAGATAATAATTATTGATAGTCATATTTTTCTCCGTCAATATGCATTATTGGTTTATTAAATGAATGTAATTGTATGTAAATATTTTTAAATATGTTAAGTTATCAATTAATTACTCTACTTGTTTTGTAGAGATTCTTCAACCGTCCGAGATGAACTCTTCAATGGAATCATTGTCGTATGAATCTTCAGTCGCGTCACCGGGAAGCTCGTCTGGGCGTCACTCGCAAAGAACAAAGCGAATGAGGACAAGTTTCAAGCATCATCAACTTCGAACTATGAAATCGTACTTCGCCATCAACCAAAACCCTGACGCCAAAGATCTCAAACAACTCGCACAAAAAACTGGGTTATCAAAAAGAGTATTACAGGTATATATAATAAAAAAATATTAATCAATATCAAATTCTGGTAGGTACTAATATTTTATTTTATTTATATTTTTTTTGGAAGACTAACAGCTATACATCATTCTTACATTTAATATAATAATTTAACAACCAGAAGTCCCCGCTGATACCTTCGGTTGCAAGATAAAAAATATAACACCATGATGTAATATATTTATGTAGCAGATAATGTTTCATCTTGCTGCAATCGAGGTAAACATAATATTAAATAAGAGAATAAAAAGAGTTAGGTAATGATAGAAAATATCATACATAAATTTAAAATTGCAATAGATTTTTTTTGGTTAATGTTAAAAAATAAAGTACATAGTATTAAAAGAAATTAATGCTACACTTAAATACATCAAATTCAGGTGAATTATTGAATTATTCATAGTGTTAGAAACACGCCAAAGAAAAGAATTTTGTCGATAATTAGTTTATGCTTGCTTTAACGAAAATATGGGATTTTGGCGTCGCGATTGTGTAGGAACCCTAAGATTAATTTTGCTTGGTAGATCTGGGCAGCAAGTCTGGTGAACCGGCGGAATCAAAACCACCCATGTTTATCCATATCATGGATATAATTATCATTTGGAGTTTTATAACATCTTAAGATATTATAGAACTCCATAAGATAATTATATCCATGGTATGGATAAACTTGGATGTTGGATGGAGATAAATTTTAATACGAGTAAATTCTAGACACTTGTGGTTGATTTCACCAAAGGTTCTAAGACTACTACCAAAAACTTCACTCTTCTATACAAGATTTAAAACAACCCCAACGCTCCAAATATCTACGTAATCAATTTCACTTTCTCTCAGAGCACAGCTTGCCTCTTCGTTCAAATACTGAAAGAACGCTCAGTATCCCAGTACACAATACTTTCTTTTCCACCACATTTTTATCCTTACAAGCAGTCCGACTTTGGAATCACATCCCATCGTACTTCGAGTTTCATTAACACTTCCCACATTCAAAAGAAATCTGAAACGTCATTTCCTTACACATAACTCTTAAATTTGTCTCCTTATCCTATCCTTGTCACCTCCTCTGCTCTCCCCTTCTTCTTTTTACTATTTTATTGTTGTTTGATATTTATGTTTATATAATTTTATTCAGATAAACAAAATTGGTACGTATCACAATTTACCTCACCAAATGGATATGGTTGGTTAGAAGATATTGCCATATGGCAATAAGCGCGCCATTGTGCACTTATTATGTAATTAATGCTAAAAGATTAAAAAAAAACCTAACAGTTTTCAGGTTGGTACTATTAAGCCGATATTTTATTTAAGCCATTTACATAGGAACTTCTCAAGACACTTTGGAAGCCAATTACCGCCACCCAAGCGGCATGTTAAGAAAAAATTTCATCGCTCTTCAGCTAGTTACAAATGCAATCTGTCAACAATTGGAATCGAAATGAATCATAAATTCAAAACGTTGAAAACATGTAACAATAATATTAATTGTTTATCATTTTTTGTACTATGTGCAGCGCCCCAGTATGAGAATTGGCCTCTTCAAGCAACCGTCGCCACTACACCCTATTTGCTAAACCTTTCATTTCCTAGACAGTATCCTGGTTTTCGTAGTTTCTGGCAGCCAAAATAACACATATTTGCCGATGTTGTTCATGTTTTTATTTCGCTGCGAATATCTTTGGTAACAGAGAAATGCTAGTCGAAATTTGCAAACCTTTCAAACCCCGGTCACTACAGTTTTCTATACGTAGATTGCCATCAAATCTACATCATTTGACATGTGAAATATGACACATGATACGTATAACAACCATCTAAATAAGTAATATATCACATCAGGTTCTTATCGTTTCAGGTTTGGTTCCAAAACGCCCGTGCCAAGTGGAGACGCAACATGATGCGTCAAGATTCTGGAAGTGGTACAGCGGGTCAAGGTGGTGTTCAGAACGGCACTGGAGGAGCTCCTTCACAACATCACCACTCGCATCTATCCACTCCTACATTTGCCGACATCTATATGCAGCCAGACGAAACACAGCACGATTACTGCTAAGCGAAATTTTGTCATCATACAGGATTCACTTAGAATCACCAAACATCTTTAAAAATCACGTGGGTGCGCATGAGGCAAATTTTGGGTTTTCCCTTTGTTGGTTGATCCCATGTGTCGTCCAATTGTCCCCCTCTAGGCCGAAAAAAAATCAAATGTTTAATGATAAATATACTTGAACGTGCGAGATAACTTACTCAGGTACCTACTTGGTTAGGGTTGCCAGATGTTATACTAAAGGAGGACATGTCCTCCTTTTCTGTAAATTGTCCTTCTGTCCTCCCTTACCTAATGTATGTTCTCGTTTTGCGTTGATTCTTACCAAATATAGTTTAAAAAACACACGTATTATAAAGATTCTTATATTTATTTAACAAAAATTCAAGAATTTCCTTCAAAATTGGTATTACGGGGAAATATGATGCTTAAAATAAAGTTAAATTATAAAAAATCTTGTTTAATTGTTGATAGTTTAAGCAGTGACTAAATTATATTGTGTAACAAAGAAAAATTAAAGTTCAATCAGAACTTTGATTTTAAGTATTATATGGACTCTTCTTCTCTCGTGTCAGCAGCAACCAAACACTTTTGAAAAAATACTTGACAACGTCAACCGTTGCGCCGCCACAGCGTAGCAGGTTCTCATATTATAATCAGGTAGCAGGGTAAGCAGGGCCGTCTTGCAGGTGGCCGGTGTTCTGCGGCACGCCGCATTAATAAGGAATGCATTGAAATTAAAAAAAAAATTAGACGACAAAAATTCCTCTATCGGTTTTTCTGCTGATAAGTACATATAATGGATGAATGGTGTTTTTTATTTGGGATTGCCCTCCTTTTTGAAAAAATCCTCCTTTTTAGTGTTATTATTTGTCCTACTTCTTCAAATTTCCATTTGGCAGCCCTGTACTTTCACTCCTCCATATCGAAACTGAAAAATGTTGGAATATTACCTTATACGTATGTGTATTTATGACTAATTTGTCATTCACTCTGTATTGTAGATAATTATGACAAGTATATTACTACATACATATCGTTTACAATTATTGTACTCTGTTATTTTAAATATTCTTTGGTCTTTTCAGTCCAAGGTAAATTAAAACAGAAACAAAATTAAATTAAATATAATAATAAAGAATATTTTTCTCATTCAGTTTTGATTCATCATAATTGAAACGAAAAAAAAATTAACACAGAAGCAAAATAAAATAATACTTTTTTTGCAATCAGTTATGATTCATCGTAATTGAAAAGAACGAAAAATTTAAACAGAAGCAAAATTAAATAAAATAATAAAGAATATTTTTCGCATTCAGTTTTGATTCATCATAATTGAAACGAACAAAAAATATTTGTTCTGTACATATCAGAGTGTGTCGTATTGATTTGTTAAGATATCATTATTGTATCATTAGTATATTGATGTGATATTTATATTCAAAATAATTTTAAAACATATGAATTGTCGACCTAGTCAGTAAACGTATAATTGGATAATGTAAATAAATAAATAAGTGTATACAATCCTAGTTAATACAATGTACCTTAATATTTCGATAGAAACTGCACTATCCCAGCTTTCTAATTCAAAAATATTGTTTTTGCATATTTCAACGGATAATTTTCAGTACCTTTTGGTACCTATCTATATGTTATATATATTCCTGAATAACAGAACACAACCTAACACAAAAAGATATTTATCATATTTTATTTTCACTTAACAATTAGGATAAATGGGTGTTATTACACTTACAAACGATTTCTGTGTTAATAACTATTTAAAAAAATTCCTTGAAAATTGAGTAATATTTTCTTTTTGAAGAATTAATGTCCTTGTAATAAGTACCTACATATATAACATTCCCTTAAAAAAGCATAAAATGCTGTGTTATAGAGCTAACCGCTCTGCCACCTCCCATTTATTCTTCTATAAATTTTTATTTGAAAAATTTATTTCATCAATTAGTATTTAATATCACAATCCCTCAATAGCATTCCTACTTTAAGCATAAAATATTTTAAGGCAGGTAATTATTTTCGCGTAGAATATGTATTGACTAGTGCATTAAATTATTTTAAATTTGGCGTTTTATAAAGTTTCTTCGATCTATGTTAACTTTGTATCATTTACTTACAACGAAGTTTCTCTTATGATTTCAAATACGGCGTATGTTTGACTACAAATATGGCGTAAACTTCAGATTAAGTTTACAAATCAAAATTCTGTGATTAATTCGTATTATAAATTTTAATAATTATATATTTATGTAATACTTATATTATGCATATGTGGTATTGTATAAGTAATTGGGTTTTTATTCAAAATACAGGTCAAATCTCTGAATAACGAATACCAAAGTAACGAAATTTTCAGTATAACGTATATGTAATTTGTCAGCATCAGTGATCTCACTAATCGATCCTTGATCACTATGCTCACCAAGACAAGGAAGTCCCCGATAAACTTTCATACAAAATATACTGAACCAAAATACACTGTAGCGAAGATGATCTCAGAATAACGATTTTTTTTCTAGAATGATGTTTCAATTTTATGCCAACTAAGTGTGTTTTTGACACTAGGTGGTGCAATATCTATAAGATATATACACATGGTTTCCATGTGCTATTTTTTGTTCTTATCACTACGCATCTTTACCGATCTTTATTGTTTCTAAAACTTATTTTTTTAAAACATTTTATACTGCGTGAAAACGGACAAAAACTAGTATTCATTATAGCGAATTGTCAGTATAACGATAAAAAAATTGTGGACTTCGTTATACTAAGATTTAACCTATATCGTACAGATTATGTAGATAATATACAATCATGTTAACTTGTTTTTTATTACCTCAGAGACTAAACTAAGATTCTCGTGTAAATAGATTAATCTGTTGCTATTCTCAATATTTATTTAAATGTGTAATTTTGACTTAGATAATTTGTTAGTATACCAACCATTTTGGTATACCTAGGTACTAACATGTCTTCTTCATGACAAAGACACGCCATGTCCCTAGTGGTATAGATAAAACTTAATAGGTATATTGTACGTAATACATTTAGAATACCACATGTAGTATACTAAAGTATTATTTTTTAAATAAAATACATATGTTTGTGTAGTACATTACTAAATATCTACAGTTAAATAATTTTAAATTTAAATAAGGATATTAAATTGATACTATTAATAAAACTGTTTGATTAACTGGTCCTTAATTTCAATAGATGCTTACAGATTCCAAATGTTCCTCCCACATCGCCAAAATATGATTGATATCTGGGTCTGGATAAAATAATGTGAAAACAATAATTGAGTTCTTGTGGAAACGAAATAGTTTTAGTGGATACTTAGTTATTGCAGACGAAAATAAACAATTTATAAGCAAATATATTCAATAGGTTGCATGCCTAGTATCATATACTTTGAATCCAATCAATATTGTTAGTAAATTCCCTTCATAATGGATTAAATTTATCAGGTATTGAGGACAAAATGTTTAGGTACAATCTCATATTCTGCAATGTTACATGTCACAAAACTACAATATGAACATCTTAATTCTTCGTAAAATGGCTTATTTATATTGAAATAATTACCTTCTTACTCTTACATGAAAATGACCCAGCTCTTAGCGGAGGTTGAAGACCATCACACCAAAATCATCCCGATCCTGCGCCAACCTAATTAGTGACGCCGTATCCGGAATTCAGAACCTCTGCCTGAGATTTTTAAGCGACGGTTTTCTTTTACGCCCCATACTAGTCGTCCCTCTATCTTTCCCTCCACTACATATGTTATTGAGGGCATATTTATCACCACGGAATATGTGCCCAAATTATGCTTGTTGCGTCTATTGACAGCTGTCAGCAACTCTCTCTTTCTCAATCATATTTAAAAGTCTTTTATTGGAGACTCTATCGACCCATGAGATGCGTATAAACCTATAGCCATTTTTGCATTTTGTAGAAGCTGGATCTCGCCGTCTCAATCTCATTATTTCGGAATCTGAACTACACTCATCATTCAACCAGCTTCCCAAGTATTTAAAACAGGACTCCTGTTCTAATACATATTAATAGAGAGGCTTATATTGTTGGAGTGTTGACCTACTTTTTTATATAAAATTACCACGTTACAACCGCACGTGAAATTACATTTAAATATAGGTTCATAATGATGATTTTTAGCCGTGATAGCAACCCAAATATCAACCTTCAACTTAAGGGTGTTAGTATCGAAAGGGTAAAACAATTTAAGTAGTGTAATTACTGAGAATTTAGACCCAGACACTGAAGTAAAATGCAGAATAGAAGCGGCGCAATCGGCATTTTACAAAATGAACAATCTTCTCCTCGACGACAATATTAACTTAAAGCTGAGACAAAGAATGGTCAAGTGTTATGTGTGGTCAGTTCTGCTTTATGGGGTGGAGGCGTGGACTCTCAAAGTTGATATTATAAACCGCCTTGAAGCATTTGAAATGTGGATCCACCGCAGAATGTTTAGAATATCGTGGACTGACATGGTCAGTACAGTAACACTGAAGTACTACATAAAGTCAACACCAAAAGAGAATTATTCACCAATTTTAAGCTCCGTAAAGTGTTGTACTTCGGCCATATTCTGAGAGGTGAATAGTATGCCATCCTTCAGCTCGTCATGAAGGGGAAGATTGAGGGTCGTAGAGGGGTCGGAAGAAAACAGCTTTCCTGGCTGCGAAACATCCGCGAATGGACCGGTATAAGAACTGTGGAGGAGCTGTTTCGCACTGCACAGGACAGGAAGGCTTTCTCTATGGCGGTCGTCAACGTCGGGGAGACCTGATATGACACAAGGAGAAGAAGATATGTTCATACCATCACGACATATTCCACAATGTAATATAGACGTTAGGGTTGGGAGACTCAGATGGCTTGGACACGTGGAGAGGATGAGTGAGCAACTGCCCGCCAGAAGAGTGCTTCACCATAGACCAGAGGGTGTGAGGCGTAGGGGGAGACCCAAGTTGAGGATGGATGGACTGCGGCCAGGGGGACCTGGACTCTTTGGGCGTGGTCAATTGGAGACAAGGAGCCGTTGACAGATCAGAATGGCGAAGACTTCTTTTGGAAGCCAGGTCCCACCTTGGGATGTGGAGCTGATGATGATGATGATGTAGGATAACATGCATGTATCCCCGCACAATAAACTCGTCTTACCTAAAAATGGCGCCATTCAGAATGGGAATTCATTGCAGAACTTTGTGAGTTTTTACTAGGTAACTACCCATATTTTCAATTACCTGGGTCTTAAGGGACAACCGAAAACAATGTTAAAATAGTGGAGACACTATTCTACGCCAGTGCCTATAGCAGCTAATCAGATAAAAAGTGTTTTTAATACAACTATAAATTAGTGTTAAGAACTTTAGTTTGCAGGTAAATCTAATACCAACTTATACTTAAGGCCACACAGGCACTGAGAATTTTTAACGTATTTCTATCCCACTTCTCGTACTAAAGTAGAAGCTGTGGGGTTCGTCCCGCTACAGGTGTATTTTACAGTACAGGTGTATGACTTGACCAGCGCAGAATAGGAACGACATAAGCGAAAATATGAATTATACTTTTTTTTTAAATCAAGACTCAAATTAGTCAAATTTAACCATATGTAACTAAATAAATTAAACACTTGTTTTTTCTTTCTACATTTATTTTTTCCTCTCCAGGACGACCGTTTCGTCTGGTGAAGGCCTTTACAACTGGTTGAAAAGGCCTGAACGGTGCTTGAAAACCAGTTGAAAAGGCCTTCACCAGGCGAAACGGTCCTCCTGGAGAGGAAAAAATAAATGTAGAAAGAAAAAAAACAACTGTTTGATTTATTTAAAAATGGAATTCTTCATAGTCAACGCTGTCAGTGTACATAAATGAAATTAAAAGTGCAAATATATAACTAAATTATAATTTTATATCTAACAAATTAAATAATTCTGCAAATTTCAGAGGTACATTCGGAATATTTTTTTACGAGAACATTTTCAAATATTATGATTCTGAAACTGTCATGCTGTAGACAATACTATAATTTATCCCTGTCTTTAGTTTAAAGACGATAATGTCGGTATTGGCTGAGTAAATGAGAAAATACCAATGCAACTAATCACGTTTGAGTGCCTGTGCGGCCTTAATATTTGTATGCAGTGGTATATAGATAGATGCCGTCAAACTTCTTGCGGCTTTTCGCCGTGGAGGGGGGACGGTTTGCGCATATACCAATCAAGTTCAGTTCAGACAAATAATAATCGCCCTCTCTTGACAATTTTATGTACTCACTGAAACCTGTTTTTAAACTAACTAATACTATCGAAGACGCAAACCGTAATGTTTTTAGCTTGTCAACATGTTGTCTGAAGATTTGTATCTTAATTTTATGAATACAACATAAATGGCAGTAGCAATATAATTTATGCTTTAAAAATTAAACAGTTGTTTTTTTTCTTTCTATATGTATTTTATTCTTCTCCAAGAAGACCGTTTTGCCTACAGAGGAATAAAATAAATGTAGAAAGAAAAAACAAGTATTTAATTTTCAAAAATAGAATTCGACATAGTCAACGCTGTCAGTGTAAATAAAATTAAAAGTGCTAATTTATGATTTTTCGAAATACTGCCAATCGTCATAAGTACAGATGTTGACAATAAAATTCCAGATGTCATTTTGAATACGATAGAACGAGATAGGCTTACTTCGAATCTCTCCATAGAATATATTAGATATTTAAAAAAACTATCGCATTGTTTTCCAATAATGACTATTGAATTCCTCACTATTGTAATGTATTTATAATGTTCAATATACCTCATTAATATAATATTTCATTAAAATAATTTGGATAATGTATATAGCGCCGTTTTCGTGAATATCTCACCTCAAGAGTGCTGAAAATTATATTTAGAATGTTTTATCAGTTTCTAAGTTAAAAAAAACGATATAATAATAAAATGAGGACATAATAATAATAATCATAAATTTGGATGATTTTTTATAGCGCCGTTTTTGTGATAATCTCACCTCAAGGACATAAGGTGAAAATGCAAGATGAAGAAGAGTATTATAAGTAAAATGAAAGGGAATTCCTTGAGGTGGTTTGGACATATTGAAAGAATGAATGATGAACGACTTACCAAAAAAATAAACATGCGTGTGAGAGATGGAGTGAATAGCAGGAGCCGTCCCAGAAAGGGATGGCATGACCATGTGAATGATATTTTGAAAGAAAGAAATATAAGAAAATTGAATAATTGACAAGCATGTATCAACAAAGGAAGCAAGGAATTTGTGCAAAATAGAGGAGTATGGCTCTCGGTACTCTCTGCTTACCCCGTAAGGGATATGGCGTGATGGTATGTATGTATGTAAGTTACAAGAAACAGATAATTTTTGTGTGACATAAAATTTACTTTGTAAATATAAATCAACGCCTAAAACACGAATTAACTATACGAAGTTATTTATGTATAATTATTGTATGAATATTATTTTCACAGTTTGGAAATAATTTTTAGTATTGGTAGTAGAGACAGAATAAACGTCCTCTATGTATATTTTTATGAACTCATTCGAACCTGTTGTTGATAAACCAAATAAAACTATCCAAGACACAAACCATAATGCTTTTAGCTTTTAACCATCCTGTTAGAAGATATCTTATAAATTTTATGAATGCAATACAGATGGCTGGAATAATTTAAAGATGGCTACGACTATTTACCAAAGATATTAATGTCAAAGATATTAATGTATATACCTAGATGGAGTACTTGTCGGAAAATGTGTGTCGAAATTCGCGGGAGTTTTTGCGCGCTGGTAGGCAGGGCCTCCAAGCCCCAAACAAATAATTCTCACCAGGTACATATGGATATATAGAGATAGATATATATCTATGTCTCTCCTTTCCAATTTTAGTTCCCCACGTAAATTGTTGGTGGCGTCGAACCTATAAGAGGTGGCGCCGAATCTGGTGGTGGCGCGCGCTACCACCGTGCAACTAATAGTAAAAAATATTTTCGCCTGTTTTTTTATGTTATTATTATTTTCTGAAGTATGGTATGTAAAAACATATTTTTAAGTTTCGTATTAATTTTTAAATAAATTAATCAATATTTATATATTTTTTTAATACAAAAAAAACATCAAATTAATAAGTTACATTACAATTTTACTAATGCACTATGGGAACAGATTTAATCATATGGCAATGTTTCAACATTTTCAAAGTAGCGTCTAGTCCCAGCTCTTATTTTCTGCATTATTAGGATAGGTTTGTTTGTTTATAATAATAAGTGAGCGAGTTGCTTTATTAATGGAATTATATATTATTATAAATTAAATTTACATTTTTTATTTAATTTTTCGCATTTAATATAAAATTCCACAGCTCATTTGACTCCATAATACGAGATCTCAACCAATCAGAGAGCCAACCGGAAACCGGAAACAAAATGTTGATTGTACTACGCTAGACATTTTCAACGGCATAAAAAATCGCCATATTTGTTCGATTTTTGTGTCGTGTTTGTCATTCGTTGCCGTTGTCGAAGTTCTAAATGTTTTATAAAATGGAAAACAAGAAAAAGTCCCATCGCTACTGTAGTGTCGGTTCGTATAAATCGACGGATTTAATCCAGAAACAATTCTGTTTCGCGATCGATGGATTTCGTTGTGCGGAAATGATATACTGCGTCACGTTGAAACAATGACATTTTTGTTGTTTTTCTCCAAGGAATTTTATCAATAACAGCATTTCCGTAAGTACATTATGTTTTCTATCAAACAGTGCAAGTATATTGGTCTTGAATGCGTCATTTTTTAAGGTTAATGTATTAAAAAAAATTGCGTTGGATGTATATCATTTTGGTCAATACAAAGTAATTTTTGTTTTCTATTAAACACTACAAGTATATCGCTCTTGACTGGGTCATTTTTTAAGCTAAACAAGTTGCGTTGTTATGTTTTATTTTGGTGATTTGTGTTTTTGCGTTGATATTTATTTTGTACTTTTACAGATCATACGAGTTGCATGATTGCAAAACACATAAAAAACAACGCATCGGTTTCCATTGAAGCATAAACACGTGTTTGAGGAATGGAAAATAGAATCCTTTAACCCAAAATTCCTTGGATTAGATGACAAAGAAATCTACAATAAGTTTGAAGTTTGAGACGCAAATCTCTCAGCAGGATTACCAGGTAAAATTGCTACCTTTTATTGTGTTATTTAGATTGTGGCATCACCAATGTCAAATACCTCTTTCTGAATACGATTTAAAGAAAGTTGCATTATAATTAATATATCTGATATAAATAGTTTTTAGTGATTTTATTTATTGTTTGATATATTTTGGTTTGGATACATATATAAATCATGTTGCTATATGAAATACGCATTTTCATGGAAACTACGAAATACTATGAAAATATTGTATATAGATGTATTGATGTGTGTGAAATATTCCACCTCGGTACAGACAAAGCCTAGTGAGGTGGATTTATAATACATAGGCCCGAGATATCAGTTGGCCCTTAAATCGTTGGATTTAGTAATCCAAGTTAAAAGTTTAGGGAAGATTAAATTTCATTCGCGTATTTCAGTGCAAAATGAAACTTCAGTTACGTAATCTTCAACTATAGATATATTTTACGTTTTCTATGGTTATTGTCTATAACGCATCTGTCAAATTCAAGTCAAATTGTAATAACCTTAAATGATACGTGACGCGAAGCTGTGACTAATATTATTTTATTGTTATAACAACACATTATTTTATTTGTTTCATTACACAGCATGTTACTTTTTCAATTTATTATACAGATCGATGTTTTTTTTAATTAAAATCAAACATTGTAGTGAAAAAATGTGATTGAAGAATATGTACTACGTACGTAGTACTTCAATGCAAAATGTATGTATATTTTACAGATAGATATGGAACTAAGTGATAATGGTAAAATAGTGTCTTATGTAGAAAATTTAAGAATACACATTATATATAGAAACAGGATGGATCAATTTAAAAAGTGGGATGAAAAAACATCGCAAAAATAAAGTTGCGTGCCTGACGTTTCATTATGGCTGACAATTTATTTCGTTTGTTGTCAGGCAATACAATATAATTATGTAAAAAAGAAAATAAATATTAAATACATGAACCACTTCTATATCAAGTCTTTTATTTTAACATCAAAAATAAATCATGATTATAATTATTATGCATAGTTATTTGTAGTATAAAATGAAATAAAACATTAAAGCGTGCGGCGATTAGTACGCCACCTGGCGAAAAAGACTAGAAACAATACTTAACTCAAGATTAAGACACGCAATCCGCCAGAAACGTTGAGTTAAATATTTGTGGTTTAGTGACGTATTTGAGGGAAGATTTGGTACTGAAATACGCAATATTTTTGTTAAACTTGAGTTAAACTCCTAAGGGCCGACTGAAATACTGGGCCATACATACCATCACGGCATGTCCCTCACGGGGTAGGCAGAGAGAACCGAACGCCACATTTTTCTATCTTGACACACATTCATCGCCTCAACATTCATACATCGTCTTATACATGTTCGTCTGTTCACGCTTTTTACATTTCCATCTTTCAGAATATCGTTTACATAGTCGTGCCATCCTTGGGCGCCCCCGACCTCTTATTCCGTTCCTGTCAACTTTGTATATTTTCTTTGTCAGGAGTTCTTCCCATGTGGCCAAACCATCAATGTGTTAAATTTCATTCTGTTAATTGCATCTTTCTTGATCTTACATTCTCTCCTTGTATCTTCATTCCGAACTCTGTCATACATCGTTCTGTTACAAATTCTTCTAAGCGATCTCATTTCAACTACATTTATTCTGCTTTCGTGCGACTTCTGCCATGTCCAGGTCTCACTTGCATATGTCAGGGTTGGCACTACGATTGCGTTATGAATGGCAACTTTAGCATCTCTTGATATGTTGTGATCATTCATAACTGGTCTAAGTGCTCCATTCACTCTGTTTCCTGCCATAACTCTTCTTTTTATATCCTTATCAGGCCGTCCATTCCGTTGGAACATACTACCCAGATAGACATACTCGTCGACTTGTTCAAGCCATTCACTCTACTTTTATTCGACACACTGTTCTGCTTTCACTCTTTTCAAAGACCGTTACCTTTGATTTGCTGTCATTCATTCTTAGTCCGTTTTCTATGCATCCTTCATATACCATACTTACAAGATACTGTAACTCTTCCATACTTACAGTACTTTGTCGTCTGCATACATGGGATCACGTACTATTACAGTACTCCGTTTGAGACCCTTACTTTCATACTTAAGGGCTCTTATGCAGAAATCAATGTAGAGATTAATCAATGTAGCCAAGGGGACATTGATTGGGATTGAGGGACATGATATTGTAATTTTTATTAATAAATAAATACAAATACAAAATATATATTTTTTTTTAATTTGCAGGATTCAATAAGGAACCGACCAGGGAAAATGCTTTTTTCTACCCTCAAAAAACCACAGGAACATTTTTAAACATTTTAAGTGAGTACCTACTTATATCCTTTTACATAATCATTCCCTTATAGGTTTTGGAATCTCATGACACGACACGCTACCCGTGAGGTCCTGGTATTTAGAATATGACTAGTTTTCTTTACTGTATATTTTTCTTTTATCCTACACAAGAAATTTTATCTTCCACGATATTTCAACTCTAACAAGCGTAGGGGTCCATCAAGCTGATCACTTGAAGTCCTTTTTGGATCAAAAAGGACATAGTCGTAATGAATGTGTACCTAATATACATTTGAATAACTAGAATAGGTTTCATTCAATACAAATATCTATATAGACAGAGTAGTACCTATATAAGTAAGTAACTAAGGAGAAAATATTTTTATTTTTCAGATTGTACAGCCACTTCTACATCTGGTGGTAAATTTGCAGAAACATCTTTCGCTACATGTAAATTTTAGAGCCAGAACCTTTGTGTTTTACGAACCCAATAGGTATGTTTACAATTATTTACATAATATTTATTTATTCGGGACAATATTGATTTAACATGGCTTATTAAACTCTTGGAAAAATACTATATGAATCTGGGCCCCTTGAGCTACGTTACAAATAATAACATTTCGGTCATGAGAAATGCCTGTTTGTTGATTTGTTTTTGTAAGGAATTTTATATTGTTTAATGTCACGGTGTAATATAGATGGGTGGTGGTAATGCGGTTAGCACTCTGGTTTAGTAATCCAGTGGTCGCGAGTTCAAATCCTTTCACAACCGATTTCGTTCACCTATAGCACAAACAAAAATAAAATAACTTTCCACAACGTTGAATATGGAACTATAAACTAATTAAATTTAATACTCAAATCAACAATGATATCAATATACTTATTATGAAGTATGAATGCTGCGAACAAAGATTTAATAACTATGTAGTATCGTAATGTGTCTAATATTTTTGGAAAAAAACAAAATAACTATGTAAAACCGAAATGTCAAATATTTGGCATGGTATAATTGTAAACTGCTAGCCCTAGAACTGGGATACCTAGTTGGGCAGCAGTAATCTTCATAATAGTCTTTGTGACAAAGGGGTTAAAAATTAAATAAATAAAATAAAATATGCACACATGCACATTTACGCACGCACTCATGGATACAGATTTGGCAAGCTACTAATGACTATCACAAGATTTATTTTTCGAAGAGAGCATCAATCAACAACAAAATCTGCAACTTCTACACTTCATTTCAAGCATCATTGAACTATCTTGGTACATTGAGGACATCTAAGTTAGATCAAATTCATACTTCAATTCAGAGTTACTCAGTTGTCTTCTTGTATTTATTGTATCTCCTACAATGTATTTTAGGAAACATACTTTTCTTATAATGAGGAGTGATTTTTAATCTGTGATCCCTTTTATAATTTTATATTGTAAATTTGTATTAATTGTATCTCCTACAATGTATTTTAGGATACCTACTTTTATTATAATGACGTCATTTTTAATCTGTGATCCCTTTTGTATATTTATATTGTCCTCCTAAATATTTTTTTGTAACACAAACTTAATTTTTTTTTATCAATTACAGATGTATCGGGATGTGGAGGATTGCTTCGTGGTATCGTCATGACAGACTGGAGGGGGACCTATGTAGCGGAACATTCCTACGATGTCGAATATGCTGCTATAACGAATATACTGCAACATCTCTTATATTAATAGTGTGTACAATGTACAAATGTTTCATTATTTTTGATTATTATATGCAACTAGATATATCATTGGTAGCATATTATTTAATACTTTGAATCATTTAGTTAATTTTAATTTTATTGACTGCCCCACAGAGCTAACGTAGATTATGATATTTATAAATTTATCGTACATTTGCTGTCGTATCAATATGTTAAAATTTGTAATAACTTAATAATAGACGAGGAAGATCTTAATGAAAGGAGCGATTCTTTACAGAAGGAATGCTAAAGTACTTTAAATTGTATTAACGAATATACTGCAACACCTCTTATATTAATAGTGTGTACAATGTATAAATGATTCATTATTTTTGATTATTATATGCAACTAGATTTAACATTGTTAGCATATTATTTCAACATTTGAATCATTATTTTAATTTCATTGCCTGCCCCATAGAACTAACGTAGAATATGATATTTATAAATTTATCGTACATTTGCTGTTGTATCAATATGTTCTTCTTCTTTCGTGTCAGCAACGCATTGTTGCGTTGCTGTGGTGGAAGGATTGGCCAGAGAATTTCTGTTACCAGGGGGCACCGCGTGGAGGTTCCTTCCGATCAATATGTTAAAATTTGTAATAACTTAATAATAGACGAGGACGATCTTAATGAAAGGAGCGATTCTTTACAGAAGGAATGCTAAAGTACTTTAAATTGTATTAACGAATATACTGCAACACCTCTTATATTAATAGTGTGTACAATGTATAAATGTTTCATTATTTTTGATTATTATATGCAACTAGATATATCATTGGTAGCATATTATTTAATACTTTGAATCATTTAGTTAATTTTATTGACTGCCCCACAGAGCTAACGTAGAATATGATATTTATAAATGCATCGTACATTTGCTGTTGTATCAATATGTTAAAATTTGTAATAACTTAATAATAGACAAGGAAGATCTTAATGAAAGGAGCGATTCTTTACAGAAGGAATGCTAAAGTACTTTAAATTGTATTAACGAATATACTGCAACACCTCTTATATTAATAGTGTGTACAATGTATAAATGATACATTATTTTTGATTATTATATGCAACTAGATATATCATTGGTGGCATATTATTTAATACTTTGAATCATTTAGTTAATTTTAATTTTATTGACTGCCCCACAAAGCTTACGTAGAATATGATATTTATAAATGCATCGTACATTTGCTGTTGTATCAATATGTTAAAATTTGTAATAACTTAATAATAGACAAGGAATATCTTAATGAAAGGAGCGATTCTTTACAGAAGGAATGCTAAAGTACTTTAAATTGTATTAACGAATATACTGCAACACCTCTTATATTAATAGTGTGTACAATGTATAAATTATTCATTATTTTTGATTATTATATGCAACTAGATTTAACATTGTTAGCATATTATTTCAACATTTGAATCATTATTTTAATTTTATTGCCTGCCCCACAGAACTAACGTAGAATATGATATTTATAAATTTATCGTACATTTGCTGTTGTATCAACCCTCCCAACGCTACGTAGTGCGCTTCTTCGGAAGAGTAAAATGAACCCAATTACTAATAGCTGGTGTCCCCTACGTAGACATGTTAAAAAAAAATAAAATATGTTTAATTGATTGGCTTGATTTTAATATCATTAATTATTGATAGGGTCTTAAATTAAAGATTTTTCGAAAAATGGTCAACGTCTAGAAATTACTCTCTTAGTCATGAGTCAGTAACTTTGAGACATAGTTGAAATCATACTCCACGTAGAGTAGATAGTTTCAGATTCAAGTAAACATCCTCTGACGTATAATCTACATAATTGCAATGTTTTTTTTTATCCGATTTTTAGTGAATTGTATTATATTATGTATGGAAGGCTTGGCCATATTCAGCTACCTTCCTTTATTTTTTAATGGATATTGTAGATAAGTAAAGATGCTGTTATTTGAATAAAGCAAATCATTTTTGATTATCCTTCAATCGACCGAACGGTAGCGACTGACGGAACGGAAGCGATTCAATAATTAATGATATTGAAATCTAGCCAATCAATTATACATATTTTCTTTTTTTGCATTTTCACTTACACAAGTTATTATAGTATTCTTATTTTTGTGTATTTTGTAATATGTATATTGTTTTTATTACCAATAAAAAATTAAAAATTAACAATGTTTTTTTTTAACCTAAATTTTATGTGTTTTCATTACTCCTTTGTGTATTGTTCCTCATAATGCTTGAATAACATAAAAAATATATGAGGAACAATATATTCAAGCAATATGAGGAACAATACTCAAAGGAGTAATGAAATACCTACAACAAATAAATAAATAAAATATTTGAATATCCCGCCCGCACGATTGGCCACGCCTCCTCGATCTTTCTACCTATTGCAATAGATGGCGACACTCGTATCGTTTTCATCATTTCATGCGACGCGGCCAATCAATGTACGATAGCTTGTTTTCTATAGTTAGTGTGTTCTATGCTGGTAGGCAGAAGACTGATTTTTGTACGTTTTTCGGTACATTTTGCTCCTCGTGTTTTGGGAAAAATTCATCGTTATACCTCATTTTATTAATTTTAATGGATGTATTTATTATACCAAGGACTTATTTAGTGTTTTGCGTTAATTAGAATCGCGATTTGTTTTTTATTTTAAGTTTGGTGTGATTTTTATTTTTTTTAACATTTATTGGTTATATTGAGTTATTTCTAAGTTAAAAACAGTTTTTTATGATATTTTTAGTGTTAACACTAGTGGTTAAGTTTATTTACACAGTAATTGTGATAGTTAAAAGGACCGGTAGAGGAGAAATTTATTTCTCACGCAAATCACTGGTTAGTTGGAAGAAATTACCATTTGGCGATAAACTCGCCACTTAAATAGGGTGTAAGTAAGTGTTTAAATAAATAAAGAAACGAGTGGGTTGTGGCCAACACTAAACTCTCCACACCACAAATATTGACAATGAAATATTTTATTCATTCTAAATTTTACTACCAGGAATATAAATTTTCTAACGATAGTATATTTTCATGTTAAGATAGACAAACTATTAATGCCGTATAGTGAAGAATGCTTATGTTGTATGAAATATTTTAAAAAAAGCAGATAAATTTTGATTTAAAGAACGCGAGAGCATTTTCAAAATTTTGACACGTGATATCATATGAAGATTTTTTTGTTATTTATGGAAAGCTAATCAGTTCTATGTTCAAGCTCTTTACATTATAACATGAAATCAAATTACTGAACGTTTCCATACATAGAAATTTATCTAATTTCATTTTTATTCATACTAAATGTTACTATCAGGAATATAAATTTTCTTCCGATAGTATATTTTTATGTTAAGATAGACAAACTATTAATGCAGTATAGTGAAGAATGCTTATGTTGTATGAAATATTTTTAAAAAAGCACATAAATTTTGTTTTAAAGAACGCAAGAGTATTTTCCAAATTTTGACAGGTGATATCATATGAAGAATTTTTTTGTTATTTATGGAAAGCTAATCAGTTCTATGTTCAAGCTCTTTACATTATAACATGAAATCAAATTACTGAACTTTTCCATACATAGAAATTTATCTAATTACATTTTTATTCATACTAAATGTTACTACCAGGAATATAAATTTTCTTCCGATAGTATATTTTTATGTTAAGATAGACAAACTATTAATGCAGTATAGGGAAGAATGCTTATGTTGTATGAAATATTTTAAAAAAAGCAGATAAATTTTGTTCTAAAGAACGCGAGAGCATTTTCCAAATTTGGAGAGGTGATATCATATGAAGAATTTTTTTGTTATTTATGGAAAGCTAATCAGTTCTATGTTCAAGCTCTTTACATTATAACATGAAATCAAATTACTGAACTTTTCCATACATAGAAATTTATCTAATTACATTTTTATTCATACTAAATGTTACTATCAGGAATGTAAATTTTCTTCCGATAGTATATTTTTATGTTAAGATAAACAAACTATTAATGCAGTATAGTGAAGAATGCTTATGTTGTATGAAATATTTTAAAAAAAGCAGATAAATTTTGTTCTAAAGAACGCGAGAGCATTTTCCAAATTTTGACAGGTGATATCATATGAAGATTTTTTTTGTTATTTATGGAAAGCTAATCAGTTCTATGTTCAAGCTCTTTACATTATAACATGAAATCAAATTACTGAACTTTTCCATACATAGAAATTTATCTAATTACATTTTTATTCATACTAAATGTTACTATCAGGAACGTAAATTTTCTTCCGATAGTATATTTTTATGTTAAGATAAACAAACTATTAATGCAGTATAGTGAAGAATGCTTATGTTGTATGAAATATTTTAAAAAAAGCAGATAAATTTTGTTCTAAAGAACGCGAGAGCATTTTCCAAATTTTGACAGGTGATATCATATGAAGATTTTTTTTGTTATTTATGGAAAGCTAATCAGTTCTATGTTCAAGCTCTTTACATTATAACAAGAAATCAAATTACTGAACTTTTCCATACATAGAAATTTATCTAATTACATTTTTATTCATACTAAATGTTACTATCAGGAATGTAAATTTTCTTCCGATAGTATATTTTTATGTTAAGATAAACAAACTATTAATGCAGTATAGTGAAGAATGCTTATGTTGTATGAAATATTTTAAAAAAAGCAGATAAATTTTGTTCTAAAGAACGCGAGAGCATTTTCCAAATTTTGACAGGTGATATCATATGAAGATTTTTTTTGTTATTTATGGAAAGCTAATCAGTTCTATGTTCAAGCTCTTTACATTATAACATGAAATCAAATTACAGAACTTTTCCATACATAGAAATTTATCTAATTACATTTTTATTCATACTAAATGTTACTATCAGGAATGTAAATTTTCTTCCGATAGTATATTTTTATGTTAAGATAAACAAACTATTAATGCAGTATAGTGAAGAATGCTTATGTTGTATGAAATATTTTAAAAAAAGCAGATAAATTTTGTTCTAAAGAACGCGAGAGCATTTTCCAAATTTTGACAGGTGATATCATATGAAGATTTTTTTTGTTGTTTATGGAAAGCTAATCAGTTCTATGTTCAAGCTTTTTACATTATAACATGAAATCAAATTACTGAACTTTTCCATACATAGAAATTTATCTAATTACATTTTTATTCATACTAAATGTTACTATCAAGAATGTAAATTTTCTTCCGATAGTATATTTTTATGTTAAGATAAACAAACTATTAATGCAGTATAGTGAAGAATGCTTATGTTGTATGAAATATTTTAAAAAAAGCAGATAAATTTTGTTCTAAAGAACGCGAGAGCATTTTCCAAATTTTGACAGGTGATATCATATGAAGATTTTTTTTTTTATTTATGGAAAGCTAATCAGTTCTATGTTCAAGCTCTTTACATTATAACATGATATCAAATTACTGAACTTTTCCATACATAGAAATTTATCTAATTACATTTTTATTCATACTAAATGTTACTATCAGGAATATAAATTTTCTTCCGATAGTATATTTTTATGTTAAGATAGACAAACTATTAATGCAGTATAGGGAAAAATGCTTATGTTGTATGAAATATTTTAAAAAAAGCAGATAAATTTTGTTCTAAAGAACGCGAGAGCATTTTCCAAATTTTGACAGGTGATATCATATGAAGATTTTTTTTGTTATTTATGGAAAGCTAATCAGTTCTATGTTCAAGCTCTTTACATTATAACATGAAATCAAATTACTGAACTTTTCCATACATAGAAATTTATCTAATTACATTTTTATTCATACTAAATGTTACTATCAGGAATGTAAATTTTCTTCCGATAGTATATTTTTATGTTAAGATAAACAAACTATTAATGCAGTATAGTGAAGAATGCTTATGTTGTATGAAATATTTTAAAAAAAGCAGATAAATTTTGTTCTAAAGAACGCGAGAGCATTTTCCAAATTTTGACAGGTGATATCATATGAAGATTTTTTTTGTTATTTATGGAAAGCTAATCAGTTCTATGTTCAAGCTCTTTACATTATAACATGAAATCAAATTACTGAACTTTTCCATACATAGAAATTTATCTAATTACATTTTTATTCATACTAAATGTTACTATCAGGAATGTAAATTTTCTTCCGATAGTATATTTTTATGTTAAGATAAACAAACTATTAATGCAGTATAGTGAAGAATGCTTATGTTGTATGAAATATTTTAAAAAAAGCAGATAAATTTTGTTCTAAAGAACGCGAGAGCATTTTCCAAATTTTGACAGGTGATATCATATGAAGATTTTTTTTGTTATTTATGGAAAGCTAATCAGTTCTATGTTCAAGCTCTTTACATTATAACATGAAATCAAATTACTGAACTTTTCCATACATAGAAATTTATCTAATTACATTTTTATTCATACTAAATGTTACTATCAGGAATGTAAATTTTCTTCCGATAGTATATTTTTATGTTAAGATAAACAAACTATTAATGCAGTATAGTGAAGAATGCTTATGTTGTATGAAATATTTTAAAAAAAGCAGATAAATTTTGTTCTAAAGAACGCGAGAGCATTTTCCAAATTTTGACAGGTGATATCATATGAAGATTTTTTTTGTTGTTTATGGAAAGCTAATCAGTTCTATGTTCAAGCTTTTTACATTATAACATGAAATCAAATTACTGAACTTTTCCATACATAGAAATTTATCTAATTACATTTTTATTCATACTAAATGTTACTATCAAGAATGTAAATTTTCTTCCGATAGTATATTTTTATGTTAAGATAAACAAACTATTAATGCAGTATAGTGAAGAATGCTTATGTTGTATGAAATATTTTAAAAAAAGCAGATAAATTTTGTTCTAAAGAACGCGAGAGCATTTTCCAAATTTTGACAGGTGATATCATATGAAGATTTTTTTTGTTATTTATGGAAAGCTAATCAGTTCTATGTTCAAGCTCTTTACATTATAACATGATATCAAATTACTGAACTTTTCCATACATAGAAATTTATCTAATTACATTTTTATTCATACTAAATGTTACTATCAGGAATATAAATTTTCTTCCGATAGTATATTTTTATGTTAAGATAGACAAACTATTAATGCAGTATAGGGAAAAATGCTTATGTTGTATGAAATATTTTAAAAAAAGCAGATAAATTTTGTTCTAAAGAACGCGAGAGCATTTTCCAAATTTTGACAGGTGATATCATATGAAGATTTTTTTTGTTATTTATGGAAAGCTAATCAGTTCTATGTTCAAGCTCTTTACATTATAACATGAAATCAAATTACTGAACTTTTCCATACATAGAAATTTATCTAATTACATTTTTATTCATACTAAATGTTACTATCAGGAATGTAAATTTTCTTCCGATAGTATATTTTTATGTTAAGATAAACAAACTATTAATGCAGTATAGTGAAGAATGCTTATGTTGTATGAAATATTTTAAAAAAAGCAGATAAATTTTGTTCTAAAGAACGCGAGAGCATTTTCCAAATTTTGACAGGTGATATCATATGAAGATTTTTTTTGTTGTTTATGGAAAGCTAATCAGTTCTATGTTCAAGCTTTTTACATTATAACATGAAATCAAATTACTGAACTTTTCCATACATAGAAATTTATCTAATTACATTTTTATTCATACTAAATGTTACTATCAAGAATGTAAATTTTCTTCCGATAGTATATTTTTATGTTAAGATAAACAAACTATTAATGCAGTATAGTGAAGAATGCTTATGTTGTATGAAATATTTTAAAAAAAGCAGATAAATTTTGTTCTAAAGAACGCGAGAGCATTTTCCAAATTTTGACAGGTGATATCATATGAAGATTTTTTTTGTTATTTATGGAAAGCTAATCAGTTCTATGTTCAAGCTCTTTACATTATAACATGATATCAAATTACTGAACTTTTCCATACATAGAAATTTATCTAATTACATTTTTATTCATACTAAATGTTACTATCAGGAATATAAATTTTCTTCCGATAGTATATTTTTATGTTAAGATAGACAAACTATTAATGCAGTATAGGGAAAAATGCTTATGTTGTATGAAATATTTTAAAAAAAGCAGATAAATTTTGTTCTAAAGAACGCGAGAGCATTTTCCAAATTTTGACAGGTGATATCATATGAAGATTTTTTTTGTTATTTATGGAAAGCTAATCAGTTCTATGTTCAAGCTCTTTACATTATAACATGAAATCAAATTACTGAACTTTTCCATACATAGAAATTTATCTAATTACATTTTTATTCATACTAAATGTTACTATCAGGAATGTAAATTTTCTTCCGATAGTATATTTTTATGTTAAGATAAACAAACTATTAATGCAGTATAGTGAAGAATGCTTATGTTGTATGAAATATTTTAAAAAAAGCAGATAAATTTTGTTCTAAAGAACGCGAGAGCATTTTCCAAATTTTGACAGGTGATATCATATGAAGATTTTTTTTGTTATTTATGGAAAGCTAATCAGTTCTATGTTCAAGCTCTTTACATTATAACATGAAATCAAATTACTGAACTTTTCCATACATAGAAATTTATCTAATTACATTTTTATTCATACTAAATGTTACTATCAGGAATGTAAATTTTCTTCCGATAGTATATTTTTATGTTAAGATAAACAAACTATTAATGCAGTATAGTGAAGAATGCTTATGTTGTATGAAATATTTTAAAAAAAGCAGATAAATTTTGTTCTAAAGAACGCGAGAGCATTTTCCAAATTTTGACAGGTGATATCATATGAAGATTTTTTTTGTTATTTATGGAAAGCTAATCAGTTCTATGTTCAAGCTCTTTACATTATAACATGAAATCAAATTACTGAACTTTTCCATACATAGAAATTTATCTAATTACATTTTTATTCATACTAAATGTTACTATCAGGAACGTAAATTTTCTTCCGATAGTATATTTTTATGTTAAGATAAACAAACTATTAATGCAGTATAGTGAAGAATGCTTATGTTGTATGAAATATTTTAAAAAAAGCAGATAAATTTTGTTCTAAAGAACGCGAGAGCATTTTCCAAATTTTGACAGGTGATATCATATGAAGATTTTTTTTGTTATTTATGGAAAGCTAATCAGTTCTATGTTCAAGCTCTTTACATTATAACATGAAATCAAATTACTGAACTTTTCCATACATAGAAATTTATCTAATTACATTTTTATTCATACTAAATGTTACTATCAGGAATGTAAATTTTCTTCCGATAGTATATTTTTATGTTAAGATAAACAAACTATTAATGCAGTATAGTGAAGAATGCTTATGTTGTATGAAATATTTTAAAAAAAGCAGATAAATTTTGTTCTAAAGAACGCGAGAGCATTTTCCAAATTTTGACAGGTGATATCATATGAAGATTTTTTTTGTTGTTTATGGAAAGCTAATCAGTTCTATGTTCAAGCTTTTTACATTATAACATGAAATCAAATTACTGAACTTTTCCATACATAGAAATTTATCTAATTACATTTTTATTCATACTAAATGTTACTATCAAGAATGTAAATTTTCTTCCGATAGTATATTTTTATGTTAAGATAAACAAACTATTAATGCAGTATAGTGAAGAATGCTTATGTTGTATGAAATATTTTAAAAAAAGCAGATAAATTTTGTTCTAAAGAACGCGAGAGCATTTTCCAAATTTTGACAGGTGATATCATATGAAGATTTTTTTTGTTATTTATGGAAAGCTAATCAGTTCTATGTTCAAGCTCTTTACATTATAACATGATATCAAATTACTGAACTTTTCCATACATAGAAATTTATCTAATTACATTTTTATTCATACTAAATATTACTATCAGGAATATAAATTTTCTTCCGATAGTATATTTTTATGTTAAGATAGACAAACTATTAATGCAGTATAGGGAAAAATGCTTATGTTGTATGAAATATTTTAAAAAAAGCAGATAAATTTTGTTCTAAAGAACGCGAGAGCATTTTCCAAATTTTGACAGGTGATATCATATGAAGATTTTTTTTGTTATTTATGGAAAGCTAATCAGTTCTATGTTCAAGCTCTTTACATTATAACATGAAATCAAATTACTGAACTTTTCCATACATAGAAATTTATCTAATTACATTTTTATTCATACTAAATGTTACTATCAGGAATGTAAATTTTCTTCCGATAGTATATTTTTATGTTAAGATAAACAAACTATTAATGCAGTATAGTGAAGAATGCTTATGTTGTATGAAATATTTTAAAAAAAGCAGATAAATTTTGTTCTAAAGAACGCGAGAGCATTTTCCAAATTTTGACAGGTGATATCATATGAAGATTTTTTTTGTTATTTATGGAAAGCTAATCAGTTCTATGTTCAAGCTCTTTACATTATAACATGAAATCAAATTACTGAACTTTTCCATACATAGAAATTTATCTAATTACATTTTTATTCATACTAAATGTTACTATCAGGAACGTAAATTTTCTTCCGATAGTATATTTTTATGTTAAGATAAACAAACTATTAATGCAGTATAGTGAAGAATGCTTATGTTGTATGAAATATTTTAAAAAAAGCAGATAAATTTTGTTCTAAAGAACGCGAGAGCATTTTCCAAATTTTGACAGGTGATATCATATGAAGATTTTTTTTGTTATTTATGGAAAGCTAATCAGTTCTATGTTCAAGCTCTTTACATTATAACAAGAAATCAAATTACTGAACTTTTCCATACATAGAAATTTATCTAATTACATTTTTATTCATACTAAATGTTACTATCAGGAATGTAAATTTTCTTCCGATAGTATATTTTTATGTTAAGATAAACAAACTATTAATGCAGTATAGTGAAGAATGCTTATGTTGTATGAAATATTTTAAAAAAAGCAGATAAATTTTGTTCTAAAGAACGCGAGAGCATTTTCCAAATTTTGACAGGTGATATCATATGAAGATTTTTTTTGTTATTTATGGAAAGCTAATCAGTTCTATGTTCAAGCTCTTTACATTATAACATGAAATCAAATTACAGAACTTTTCCATACATAGAAATTTATCTAATTACATTTTTATTCATACTAAATGTTACTATCAGGAATGTAAATTTTCTTCCGATAGTATATTTTTATGTTAAGATAAACAAACTATTAATGCAGTATAGTGAAGAATGCTTATGTTGTATGAAATATTTTAAAAAAAGCAGATAAATTTTGTTCTAAAGAACGCGAGAGCATTTTCCAAATTTTGACAGGTGATATCATATGAAGATTTTTTTTGTTGTTTATGGAAAGCTAATCAGTTCTATGTTCAAGCTTTTTACATTATAACATGAAATCAAATTACTGAACTTTTCCATACATAGAAATTTATCTAATTACATTTTTATTCATACTAAATGTTACTATCAAGAATGTAAATTTTCTTCCGATAGTATATTTTTATGTTAAGATAAACAAACTATTAATGCAGTATAGTGAAGAATGCTTATGTTGTATGAAATATTTTAAAAAAAGCAGATAAATTTTGTTCTAAAGAACGCGAGAGCATTTTCCAAATTTTGACAGGTGATATCATATGAAGATTTTTTTTGTTATTTATGGAAAGCTAATCAGTTCTATGTTCAAGCTCTTTACATTATAACATGATATCAAATTACTGAACTTTTCCATACATAGAAATTTATCTAATTACATTTTTATTCATACTAAATGTTACTATCAGGAATATAAATTTTCTTCCGATAGTATATTTTTATGTTAAGATAGACAAACTATTAATGCAGTATAGGGAAAAATGCTTATGTTGTATGAAATATTTTAAAAAAAGCAGATAAATTTTGTTCTAAAGAACGCGAGAGCATTTTCCAAATTTTGACAGGTGATATCATATGAAGATTTTTTTTGTTATTTATGGAAAGCTAATCAGTTCTATGTTCAAGCTCTTTACATTATAACATGAAATCAAATTACTGAACTTTTCCATACATAGAAATTTATCTAATTACATTTTTATTCATACTAAATGTTACTATCAGGAATGTAAATTTTCTTCCGATAGTATATTTTTATGTTAAGATAAACAAACTATTAATGCAGTATAGTGAAGAATGCTTATGTTGTATGAAATATTTTAAAAAAAGCAGATAAATTTTGTTCTAAAGAACGCGAGAGCATTTTCCAAATTTTGACAGGTGATATCATATGAAGATTTTTTTTGTTATTTATGGAAAGCTAATCAGTTCTATGTTCAAGCTCTTTACATTATAACATGAAATCAAATTACTGAACTTTTCCATACATAGAAATTTATCTAATTACATTTTTATTCATACTAAATGTTACTATCAGGAATGTAAATTTTCTTCCGATAGTATATTTTTATGTTAAGATAAACAAACTATTAATGCAGTATAGTGAAGAATGCTTATGTTGTATGAAATATTTTAAAAAAAGCAGATAAATTTTGTTCTAAAGAACGCGAGAGCATTTTCCAAATTTTGACAGGTGATATCATATGAAGATTTTTTTTGTTATTTATGGAAAGCTAATCAGTTCTATGTTCAAGCTCTTTACATTATAACATGAAATCAAATTACTGAACTTTTCCATACATAGAAATTTATCTAATTACATTTTTATTCATACTAAATGTTACTATCAGGAACGTAAATTTTCTTCCGATAGTATATTTTTATGTTAAGATAAACAAACTATTAATGCAGTATAGTGAAGAATGCTTATGTTGTATGAAATATTTTAAAAAAAGCAGATAAATTTTGTTCTAAAGAACGCGAGAGCATTTTCCAAATTTTGACAGGTGATATCATATGAAGATTTTTTTTGTTATTTATGGAAAGCTAATCAGTTCTATGTTCAAGCTCTTTACATTATAACATGAAATCAAATTACTGAACTTTTCCATACATAGAAATTTTTCTAATTACATTTTTATTCATACTAAATGTTACTATCAGGAATGTAAATTTTCTTCCGATAGTATATTTTTATGTTAAGATAAACAAACTATTAATGCAGTATAGTGAAGAATGCTTATGTTGTATGAAATATTTTAAAAAAAGCAGATAAATTTTGTTCTAAAGAACGCGAGAGCATTTTCCAAATTTTGACAGGTGATATCATATGAAGATTTTTTTTGTTATTTATGGAAAGCTAATCAGTTCTATGTTCAAGCTCTTTACATTATAACATGAAATCAAATTACTGAACTTTTCCATACATAGAAATTTATCTAATTACATTTTTATTCATACTAAATGTTACTATCAGGAACGTAAATTTTCTTCCGATAGTATATTTTTATGTTAAGATAAACAAACTATTAATGCAGTATAGTGAAGAATGCTTATGTTGTATGAAATATTTTAAAAAAAGCAGATAAATTTTGTTCTAAAGAACGCAAGAGCATTTTCCAAATTTTGACAGGTGATATCATATGAAGATTTTTTTTGTTATTTATGGAAAGCTAATCAGTTCTATGTTCAAGCTCTTTACATTATAACAAGAAATCAAATTACTGAACTTTTCCATACATAGAAATTTATCTAATTACATTTTTATTCATACTAAATGTTACTATCAGGAATGCAAATTTTCTTCCGATAGTATATTTTTATGTTAAGATAAACAAACTATTAATGCAGTATAGTGAAGAATGCTTATGTTGTATGAAATATTTTAAAAAAAGCAGATAAATTTTGTTCTAAAGAACGCGAGAGCATTTTCCAAATTTTGACAGGTGATATCATATGAAGATTTTTTTTGTTATTTATGGAAAGCTAATCAGTTCTATGTTCAAGCTCTTTACATTATAACATGAAATCAAATTACAGAACTTTTCCATACATAGAAATTTATCTAATTACATTTTTATTCATACTAAATGTTACTATCAGGAATGTAAATTTTCTTCCGATAGTATATTTTTATGTTAAGATAAACAAACTATTAATGCAGTATAGTGAAGAATGCTTATGTTGTATGAAATATTTTAAAAAAAGCAGATAAATTTTGTTCTAAAGAACGCGAGAGCATTTTCCAAATTTTGACAGGTGATATCATATGAAGATTTTTTTTGTTGTTTATGGAAAGCTAATCAGTTCTATGTTCAAGCTTTTTACATTATAACATGAAATCAAATTACTGAACTTTTCCATACATAGAAATTTATCTAATTACATTTTTATTCATACTAAATGTTACTATCAAGAATGTAAATTTTCTTCCGATAGTATATTTTTATGTTAAGATAAACAAACTATTAATGCAGTATAGTGAAGAATGCTTATGTTGTATGAAATATTTTAAAAAAAGCAGATAAATTTTGTTCTAAAGAACGCGAGAGCATTTTCCAAATTTTGACAGGTGATATCATATGAAGATTTTTTTTGTTATTTATGGAAAGCTAATCAGTTCTATGTTCAAGCTCTTTACATTATAACATGATATCAAATTACTGAACTTTTCCATACATAGAAATTTATCTAATTACATTTTTATTCATACTAAATGTTACTATCAGGAATATAAATTTTCTTCCGATAGTATATTTTTATGTTAAGATAGACAAACTATTAATGCAGTATAGGGAAAAATGCTTATGTTGTATGAAATATTTTAAAAAAAGCAGATAAATTTTGTTCTAAAGAACGCGAGAGCATTTTCCAAATATTGACAGGTGATATCATATGAAGATTTTTTTTGTTATTTATGGAAAGCTAATCAGTTCTATGTTCAAGCTCTTTACATTATAACATGAAATCAAATTACTGAACTTTTCCATACATAGAAATTTATCTAATTACATTTTTATTCATACTAAATGTTACTATCAGGAATGTAAATTTTCTTCCGATAGTATATTTTTATGTTAAGATAAACAAACTATTAATGCAGTATAGTGAAGAATGCTTATGTTGTATGAAATATTTTAAAAAAAGCAGATAAATTTTGTTCTAAAGAACGCGAGAGCATTTTCCAAATTTTGACAGGTGATATCATATGAAGATTTTTTTTGTTATTTATGGAAAGCTAATCAGTTCTATGTTCAAGCTCTTTACATTATAACATGAAATCAAATTACTGAACTTTTCCATACATAGAAATTTATCTAATTACATTTTTATTCATACTAAATGTTACTATCAGGAATGTAAATTTTCTTCCGATAGTATATTTTTATGTTAAGATAAACAAACTATTAATGCAGTATAGTGAAGAATGCTTATGTTGTATGAAATATTTTAAAAAAAGCAGATAAATTTTGTTCTAAAGAACGCGAGAGCATTTTCCAAATTTTGACAGGTGATATCATATGAAGATTTTTTTTGTTATTTATGGAAAGCTAATCAGTTCTATGTTCAAGCTCTTTACATTATAACATGAAATCAAATTACTGAACTTTTCCATACATAGAAATTTATCTAATTACATTTTTATTCATACTAAATGTTACTAACAGGAATATAAATTTTCTTCCGATAGTATATTTTTATGTTAAGATAGACAAACTATTAATGCAGTATAGTGAAGACTGCTTATGTTGTATGAAATATTTTAAAAAAAGCAGATAAATTTTGTTTCAAAGAGCGTTAGAGCATTTTGACAATGTTGACACGTGATATCATATGAAGAAATTTTATGATATCTATGAAAAGCTAATCAGTTCTAAGTTCAAGCTATTAATATTCTTATATCAATATGAAATCAATGAACTGAACATTGCCAAATATAAAAAAATTCTCTTGTTACATATAAGTTTCATACAAATATCCATTAAATAAAATATAATTTTTGAAACCGTTGAATATTTTTCTTTTAACATTGACCAACTTTGAATACAATTTTATGAAGATTCTTGGTGTTGTATAAATAGTTGAAACCAAATTAAAATATCTCTAATTTCCAGGTCGTGAGAGCATTTTTTCAGTTTTAATAGATGAAATCATAAAGAAACATTGGGAAAAAATGAACCGTTGTCTATGGAAAACTAATCAGCTCTAAGTTTATGGACTTAACACATGTGATATCAATATGAAGTCAATCGGACTTATAGTTTGGGCTGCAGAGAGGACACAAAAAAAAAACAACGTAAATGATGAATTCATAGAGAAGAAATCAAAAGTTGTCTATGGAAAACTAATCAGCTCTAGGTCTTTGCACTTTACACATATGATGTTAATATGAAGTCGATCAGACTTATAGTTTGGGCTGTAGAGAGGACACAAAAAAGATAAATGCTACGGCGTACGGCGTACGGCGTACGGCGTACGGCGTACGGCGTACGGCGTACAGCGTATACGCCATACACACAAACACATCACGACGAAACTCATAGTGTGCATTCTCTACATGATACCCATTGAGAAATTGATGTAAAAAAAATACGCTTAAATTTTGCGAAATCATGACTCTCCCCTATTCCATAGTGTGGAGAGTAAAAATATGAAATTTTATTCCTAGGGTTTTATTTCAGTACTTCGAGTTGGTAGATGAACCAAGCTACCAACAATATATGAACCACCACACAAACAGGTAAAAAAGATAAAAATAAAACCAATGTTGGTATTTTTTACATTACAATACACACTAGTTACTTCCTTAATTGCTTTCTATTATTTTTTTTAACTATTAACTCTTTTTTCGTTTAATAAATACGAAAATATCATGTCATACTCAACAATCTTCATACAAACCGCGTTTTTCTTGCCTATCAACTGTTCGAAGGAGACAACATTTTTTTGCCTCACTTCACCGCTATGAATAGTTGACAAGTACTCCATCTAGGTATATACATTAATATCTTTGCTATTTACACGACTCAACCATAGACGAAAACCAAAAATAACCACGGAAAACGCAGATAAATCAAGTTATAAAAAATATTTACCTTTGTTATAATAATTGTTAGAGATACTTGTTTAGATTACTTGTTAAGATCTCGATGAAAAAATGATTTATAAAATTAAGTAAATATAATAAGATGCCAATATTATTTATTTTTTCTTCAAGTTGATTTCCATGATGCATTTTTATGACCATTGAAAAAATGACAAAGGTAAATATTTTTGTATTTTGATTAATCTGCGCTTTCTATGATTATAAATGACCTAAAAACATAGAAGACGCTTTTCCCGCCAATTCCGGTCGTAAAAATAGTGGCACCGTTTAAAGATTGTCAACGATAAATCAAAATATTACAAATGAAAAATTTACTGTATGATGTGATGAAATACTTTTCAATTTAAAATCAGCATAGTAAGACACATTTTACACATCATTTTACACACCTCATTACACATTTTCACCCACTACACTTTCACATCCTAGTATGTTATTTATTATATGAATTGATTTGCCACAAGTAATTGACACTAGGTAGGGATAGTTTAAGAATTATATATTAAGCCTACTCATTGTAATTTTTTACTTAATGTTGTTTGTGTGCAGTTTAATTATGTAAATAAAAAAAATAAAAAAAAAATACATCAAACCACCAGTAGACGATATAATAAAGTATAAATAAATCACTTAGATGACTGAGAACATTATTTTTAAGTAAAATTAATGTCAATGCCATACAATTCAATCAATGAATTTGAAACCGAAAATATAGGTATCTGTAGGTAGTTAGATACCTATATATATTTTTATTTCACAAAAGACTTTTCGGAGATGTTAAGAATGAAGAGAAAATGGAGTAGGTACCTACTTAATCCAATTATGTGAGATAAATAAATGTCAATAGATGGGCGCAATACTAATATGCCCACAAATGAAGACGACTTGCAGCACAGACGACATAAAATCAGTTAGACGATATCCGTCGGCGGCAAGGTCTAAGGTCCGGACCCGTAAAGTAAGTACCTAAGTAAGTATGGTCCAATTTGGCCCAATGGAGAGTGGTGTCTCAGATTCAACCAGGAGTTCTATGATCTTTAGAAAGATCCCATATTCTCCATCAGAAAAAAAAATGATATGGATAATCACGAGGGTTCTGATTTCGCCGGTCGGATCAGACTTGTCCCCCTGAACTGTCGTGGAGCTGCTCAAAACCGACAACATGGAGGCTAACTCTTATACAGGAGGCCATGACCCGACCTGAGTTATAGATCCACAGATGACGATGAATAGAAAATATCGACATAATAATGAAACACTGAAGACACAGAAAAATATTGATATCAAATAGATGGATAATAGGGAGATACGATCTCGCCCAAATTATTCACCCTGGCATTATAAGACGTTTTCCGAGAATTAGACTGGACCAACTATGGGATCAACATATACGGAGAAAAACTGAAGAAAGATTCAATGCAATTATGGAGATGCAAGTATGGACAATTTCAAACACTAAAAAAAATATATATATTACAATATATTATATTATATACTTACTTTATTACATTTATTTTATTTTTGTACAGTTAAGTAAATATTTTCCATTTCAAATAAAATAAGGCATTGAAAAAAAGTAAAAGTAACGCCTTCAATAAATAGACTGTTCCCAATAGGTATTGATATTGAGGATGGATGGAATTGAATGTCGCCGAATGAAATATCGTTCAAGATTTATTTGATAAATATATTATGTTGGTAATTTGTTTTTTACGTGTTTTTATTTACAATATTGCATTGCGAAAGATATATGATGACATCTTTCTATTACATCTAGCAAGTTCCAATAATATAATTAATTAAATTTAAGGGAGATGAATGTAGGTACATATTTTATTTTATTTTATTTTATTTTATTTAGAGGACAACATACAGCATAAAATAAATTATTTAAAACAAAGATGATTTGATTAATAATAAAGCCAATTACAGGTTGTCGCTGAAATTATTGTAGTAGGTAGGTATATTAAGATACATTAGGAATGAATAAAATAAATAATATTGAATTATTATTTACTTATGCCTGGATTACATGTAACAATTATAGTTTCCGACAAATAACTTGAGAAATCACGTAGGCTACTTATAGAGCGCAAATTTGTTATTTTTTGGTCGATCCGTATAGGTATAGGTATGTGAAAACTGAAAACCACCTCTCTCCACGGCAAAATTCTAAAGTTATCTGCCGGAAACTACTAATGCCTATAAATATCTTTATCTTTTTTCTCTGTACCTACTACATACGCAGCTCATTTTCAATTGAAATAAATCACTTATAGAAGATACTTTAAAGTGCAATATTTTGTATCGTTAATACTATCATTTTTTCCACAAAAAATTACAGTATTTCTTTGATTTGGTGTGGCAGTAAATTACTAACTATTGATTTTTTAAAAATAAAATATTGATATCGAACAGTATGAATCTTCCGTACATAAAATTGTATGAAGTCATTGTTGTTATATTTACATTCATTCAACAGAGCTGGCTGCGCAAAATAACAAATTAAATTTATAATAAATCCTGCAAACTATGAAACTATAGGAATATGATAAATATCTGACCGAAAGATATCAACCTCTGGCCTCTCATGGACTCCCGCTTCGATCTAGAGAAGAGAGAACCCTCGCCATCCCATCACATGCCACGGCTTTCTATTCATCATCATTTACTGTCCATGCTGCCCGGTTATGGAACAACTTGGCCCTTGACATTAGAACTGCACCAACGTTAGGAACCTTCAAAACCAGATTAAAACGCGCGCACTTACTTTCCATTTCTTAACCAACATACTTCCCATTTATTTCCCTATTCTTGTAGTTAGTCATATCTCCTCTCCTTTTTTTCCCTTCCCTCCCATAGTGTTGTAACAGGTTTTATCTATGATTTGTTTGATTTTCACTGATGTACATATTTTTATTCTTCTTACTTTCTTGTGTTTAAATGTAATATGTTTATGGTTTTATATATATTTTCTTTTTTGTACATGTACCATTTTGTCTCATAACTGTCACAGATGGTTGTCTGGAAGAAATTGCCATTAGGCAATAAGTCCGCCAGTTGTACTAGCTATTAAGTAATGTACAATTAAATGTTTAAATAAATAAATAAAATAATTTTCTCTTATGATTATTAAATACCTACATAGCTATAGATGATCTTAAATTGTTTTACATAAAAATATGTTTTTTACATAAAAGAACAATAGGTTACTCAATTATTATTAGTAGGTACCATTACGCACTTTCTCAAAATGATTCGCAATCAAATGCGTAAATTGTAATATATTTAAAAGATCAAAATAAAATGCAACAAACGCATTTATGAATTGGGTATAGTTCACTTTTACTGATACTAAGCAAATCAAAAAATTAGGTTTGAGGAGGTCGTTATACTACCTATCAAACGATTTTCTTGACGAGTTAGCCTATTGGTTCACATTTGCCTTCCCGAGTAGATAGTCATTCAATAATTAACAAATGCACTTTTGGTGTTCGGTATCATAGTACCAATAACACATTAATTTATTGAATACCTACTAGTTCGTTCATTTTTCCGATGCATTAATAGTTATAATGCTATAGGTACGGGGCGGAGAGGAATCCAACCAATAAGACATTATACAAAATAATGTTTATTACAAAGGTTTACAATTGTATACTTATTAATGATTTGACAGAATGTGTGAAGGAAGCATGTGGTATTGCCGATCTTTGTCGCCTAGGTATTGAATAGATAAAAAATAAAAAAAATTAAATATTGTGTTTTCTTTTTCCCTTGTTTTCTGTATATGGATATTCGAATATTTTCTTGTTTGTTATTTCTTATAAGTCATACTATGTGAATATGTTTTTTTTCAAAATTATTTATATTCTTTGGTTTATACCTACGTACTTTTTCTTTCACCTATATTTATTTTTTATTTTATTTGATTATTAAAAATCCTTTTTTTTTTCAACTATAATATCAGAATAGGTACAATATAACTTTATACAGTAATAAATAAAATGTATAATAGGTTATACTATAATTAAGTTAATAGTTAAAGTTTAAGTCATAAGTCTGTGTAAACACATATTTTTATTTTTATTTATGGATTAGGCTACTCTACTAATAGGCTATGCCTGTCCCAGAGTAGCGTTATATAAATCAGTTCTATTATTTTTATTCGTCATATAAAATATAAATACATACCTACATCATTACAATCGAATTTATATAAATCAGTTCTATTATTTTTATTCGTCATATAAAATATAAATACATACATCATTACAATGGACCCAGCAGTTCTTGGGTTATAAATGGTGTAACTGAAGAAACTGAACCGACTTTGTTTTATTTATAAGTATAGTTTTTTCATTAATACCTATAAAGAATGTTAATTTCTAGTGCGGTACTGCACAAGTCGTCAGGTTCGCCGATAAAGGCATTATACAAGTAATATGCAGTCATTTCCCACCTCGGATTCTGCTCAACAGACGAGGCCGATAGCGACCCGCGAGCATTTCGTAGTTCTTAGTTTGACCGAACTCGGCCCAACGCGCGGTTCGCCAAGTATCGAAAAGTTAACGTCCTCTCCGTGTTCGATGTCCACACCTAGACGGCCCACGCCTTGTAAATCACCCAACCAACCACCTGATTGCCGCCGAAGAACAAGGCCAAAACACATGGTGACATCATCTCTTATGTTTATTATATCGCTGCGTAATAATAATCAATACCGCTTGCCGTCAAGCATTGCTGTATGGTCTTGTTGTTTTCATTTTAACTTACTTGTTATTTATTTGCCAGCACCATTTCAAACGTTTCTTAAATCATAACGAGAACACTTCACCCGACCGTTTAACTTCATAGAAGTATGTATTTAATCGTTTATGTTTACTTCAAATATGATAAGATATTATGATTGTGCAAGTGTAGATTAATATTATTTCAGTGATATTCCGGTAGGTACATTCAATAAATCAGCGATATATGATTAAAATTTGACGTCCATCAAAAACAACAATTCAAATTGAATCAGTAGTCAACTAAATTACTGCGATGTAATATTTTTTTTATTGAGTGCCAAGAATAATTATTAAAACGACTGTATTTACCCCTACAAGGAAAATATATACGTAAAAACAAAATCAAATTGGTTTGATAATTAATAAATAGGTACCTAGTAAAATGAAGTTCTACGTCTTAAATGTCATCAGTAGGTATTGACAATTTAAAAACATTAGACTGTATTTTCATTTAAATATTTGAAAAAGGCTTTTGATCAAGTTTAACAAAACAACATTATAAGAAAACTTAACTCAAACACAAACCTACTTTCATATTATGTTTTTTTTAGGATAAATCATTTTGTTAGTTGGTATTGAACGTAGGTAACTCATGATGATAATCAAAATTATTCTGTTGTGATATGTTTATGTGAAATTTGACATTCTTTGTATGCACTTTCACAATGTGCATGAAGTCTATACGATACGAAGCTTCGGTGAGAATTCATTATTTTCAATAATTGATAATATAAACTTACCGATTGTACAATAAATGAAATGAAATGATTTATTTTTACATTACTATGATGGACATATTCATTATTTTTGTATTCACACAACATATGCCCGTTGACCTTGTGCTTAGAAAATGCATAGTTTCTATCCTAAAGTAGGTTAAAGAGTTGCCTATGTATAAAAGAGTGTGTATCTATTTACTTTTTGTGGCGTGACGTTTATTAAGTGTTAACCAGAATTTGAAATACCTATAACGTATGTATCTACTGATCTACCTACTCAGTTATAAATAGATAGGGGCTTACTTACTATTTGCTATTTGTGTTTAAGCTGATACTTACCCAGTTTTTTGAATGGCCGAAACTGACTTACATAGCATTGCATTAAACTCGTATTTCAAATAGTAAGAAAGGCCCATAAAGTTTAAATATTTGAAATGATATTTAGCAAATAAAACGCATTCAACAGAATGAATAAACACGTTTGGTCTTACTTACTATTTGCAATTTGTGTTTAGCTGATACTTACTCAGTTTTTTGTATGGCCGAAACTGACAGCATTGGATTAAACTCGTATTTTAAATAGTAAGTAAGGCCCGTTAAGTTGATTCAACCACACACACACAAACACAACAGTTTGATAAAATTGGAATGGGATGAAAGTGTCAAAAAAGATGTAGGTAGTGGGAATATTTGAATAAAAATATTAAAGATAGGAATCATTTAGAGAAAATTACGAATGCATAACATGAATACTATTTTTAAATGATAGCCAGTATTTGAATCGAATTTGTGTATGCAACCTTAATATTAACCAAAAACGATATTTAAGTTTCATTCATAGTGTTAAAATAAATTATTTTCATTAACATAAGTTTTGATATAAACATTACAGATTATATAGGGTGGAATGATACCAATTTATAGTTATTTTTGATATTAACTGTGATACGTAAAAACCAATCATTTTGACTATGAATGTTATTTTATATTGTTCATATAAAAGTCGTGTGTACATAATAATGATATCATAACAAACTTTTTTTTTAAAACCTGCTTATTACGAAATCATGTTTACATAGTACAGTTGGTATTTTTTATGCGAATTTTTAACATTCTTCGAATTTTGTGGATGATATATGTAAACATAAATACCTACGTCTATTGCAAAACCAATTTGATCTCCGTTGTCTAAAACGTTTGCATACCTACTGATTATATCATCGAGAGTTAAAAATGTATAAAAAAAACTTATACTAATTTTATTGTTAAAAAATTGAATTATGATAATATTGCGAATTGTTGCTGTTCCGATTTTCGATGACATATTTTGATATTGAAATGGTTAAGAAAAAAGTTTCTAACTGGTATATTTTGTGTTTGCTATTTATGTATGATATTATTTTCATGCTAAAAAAACTCTTATTTATTGTGTTTGCTATTTATGTAAGATATTATTTTCATTATTAAGGGTTGTATTACGGGAGTTATTTAAGAATAATGTATGATAAATTTGAGGTCCAGAAAGCAGTATTCTCGCAGTTCGAGACCTTACCTTTTTCTTACATTTTTCTACATACATTATATATTTGGTAGAATTCCATTTTTCATCCAATTAAAAATATAACACTGTGTTTTTGATTCTACATACAATATATTATTTTAATGTTGATAGCTAAGTACATATTTCGCCTTGTTAGGGCATCAATTTAAACTGTAATTAATTTAAGTCTGTTGAAAAAGTGTTTTTCATTCTGTGCGTATTATGAAACTTAATAAAAGTGTTTTATATGTGTATGTAAATTCAAATCTATGTAATATCGTTCTTCAAAATTGTTGTCGCTCAATACAGGTATGATATCGCTCGTATTGGGTATGACTATACTACGGTATGTCTTATGTATGTAGATACTATTAAGTGTATTAATATAATGTAGAACAGAACTATGGGTCATTGTAATAACAACTTTGCAAGTACAGGTATAATAATTTATAGGCATCTATGTTGATCACATTGACTTTTTAGCGTTTTGGTCGCATACTTTTCATAATTGGATAGGTCATGCCAGTGAGGATCATTTGGGGCCACAATAATGTTTCTATTCGAAACGAATAGAAACAATAATCTCTCTCACCATAGCTTATCAGAATAATCACGCCACGCATATTCATATTGAATTTATAAAAATCTATGACCAAAATGACATTCGGCACTAATAAGATAAAAGTTTTCGTCTATTTCTCGTAATCACTTAAGCAAATACCTCAATCCTACTTATTATACTAACCTTAATTTTTTTTACAACTCTTTAATTCTTATGATCTTCTTAATATTTATGATACATACATACATACCATCACTCCATATCCCTTACGGGGTAGGCAGAGAGAACCGAGCGCCATACTCCTCTATTTTTGAACACATTCCTAGCTTCCTTTACATCCATGCATCGTCTCATACATACTCGTTGATTTTTCAAGCTTCTTATATTTCCTTCTTTCAAAATATCATTCACATGGTCATGTCATCCCTTTCTGGGGCGGCCCCTGCTATTCACTCTATCTCTTATAGATACCCATGTATTTTTTTTGGTCACAGAAAAAACAAGTCCGTTTTACTCTCTCAATTCAAGAGTTTTAACTTTCTCAAACAATTCAAGAGAATATTGTCTTGAATTAAGAATATTTATTTGAATTAAGAAAATCATTTTTCGTCAATTTAATAAATATTTTTCTCAAATTATTTTGTTGCTTCAAGAGATTTTTTTTATTCCAAGTACCTAATATAATTATCTTGGATTAAGAAAAAACACAAAACATTGATTGAAGAACTAGATTTATTCATTCGAGAAAATATTTTCTCAAATCGAGAGTATCTGTAAAGTAAGTTTGTACTAATGGAGTCAATATTTTATTAATGACACAATATTTTTAGGCGTTGTAGTAAGAAAATTATTGAATTCTAGTTATGTATATCAAATTCAATTTTATTTTTTCTAAACTGAATGTCTCATCAATTACCTCAAGTATGAAGGACGCATGTAAGTCATATCAGTACACCTGGACATTGATATATTACCTCGTCTCTATGGTTTTGAAATATCAAATCGCGTCAGGAATTGATTTGTTGACAGAAATTAAAACGAACATTTTGACCAGGGGGTGGGGAAGTCTGGTCAATAGACGGAATCAAAACCATCCATGTTTTCCCATATCACGGATATAATTATTTTATGGAGGTCTATACCATCTTAAGATATTATAGAACTCCATAAGATAATTATATCTATGATATGGGTACATATAGATGGTTTTGATTCCGCCGATCGAACAGACTTGCCCCCCTGATTGATTTATTTTATGTGGGCTACATCACATTCGAAAATAAACGTATAAAAATTTACACTCAACCGATGATGATGACTCAAACGTCATATTATTTACCACATCCACCACTACTCATACGAAACTGACAGATTACACTTCAATGGTAGGTAAGTGCAATGCCCCCTTGTTTTCAAACGTAAAAAAATATACCGCTAACCTCAACATTACATAAAATAATTGTTTACTTTTAAATTTATATACGATCATATTTCTCATTACCGTAATCTTCTTCATTGGCCCAAGACACGAAAACGACGTAATAGGTAAGTATACATATCTTATCATTACTATACAATGTCCCTTTTAATCCAAATTTACCTCAGTATCTCAAAGATATATTCACTTATCTTTCAAGCCACGGGCGTCCACTTACTTTACTATCTATCCCCATTCATATTTCTGATTTTTTTAGCTCTTCATTTGAAGTTAATTCAGATAGACATGGAATAGTCTAAGTCCTGATATTACGTCGTCTATTATCTCACTAAACATCTTCAAGAAAACGCTAAAGCAAAACTATTTATCTGAGAACAACTGAGTACATCCGCTTCTCCTCTTCCTTTCCGTATCCTTTAGTTTTCCTTGTTAGTTTTAATTTGTTAGCATTCAAAAAGCGTCTGAAGTCACACTTTCTATCCACATAAACACAAATTCACGTCTTTTTCCCTTTATCCCTCTTCCTTTCTCCTCTCCTATCCTCCATCCAATAAACATCTATCTGATGTTTATTTTTATTCTTATTTTTGTTCTTATTTATGCATATATTATTTTTTGTTTTTTATATTTATGTTGTATTTTTAATTTATGATTTATTTATTTATTTATTATTTTTTTCTATTCTTCTATTTGTATTTCTAACTGATAGTGATATTCTTAACCTGTAACTGATTGTATTTACTATGGTGGTTAACTGGTAGAGATTGCCTGCGGGCAATAAGTCCGCCACGTTGTTTAACTCAATAAAAGTATTTTATTATTATAATTGTTCTTATGTGATATCTTGTTTGTTTTTATTTTTACTTTTCTTCTGCTATCTTTATTTATTTTGTAATGTGATTAACTTATTGCCATAGTACACACTGTTTTGTTCTGATTTACTCTGGTTGGTTGGAAAAAATTGCCATTAGGCAATAAGCCCGCCAGTGTACTAGTTATATGTAGGTACAGGAAGATTCAAATTAATAAATAAAATAAATTTAAATACCTATCAACTTGTTCACACACCACCGTTTACAAATAGAAATAAATATAAGCAGATAGGTATTCACTACTTTGACACAAGAGTCGACTGGTTTAGTAGTATTGTCTTTCTTCATTTCCGTTCCTCAATGCTGAGGGTCGTGATCTATGGGGCCGCCAATGGACAGAACGAGTCGCCTCCAGTACTCTCTACCCTCCGCAGCTCGTACCGCCGAATAAAGGTCATTCCCGGTCATCTCCTTAATTTGTTCACACCATCGCGTAGGAGATCTGCCTCTACTTCTTTTACCAGGCTATCTCCTTAATTTGTTCACACCATCGCGTAGGAGATCTGCCTCTACTTCTTTTACCAGGCTATCTCCTTAATTTGTTCACACCATCGCGTAGGAGATCTGCCTCTACTTCTTTTACCAGGCTATCTCCTTAATTTGTTCACACCATCGCGTAGGAGATCTGCCTCTACTTCTTTTACCAGGCTATCTCCTTAATTTGTTCACACCATCGCGTAGGAGATCTGCCTCTACTTCTTTTACCAGGCTATCTCCTTAATTTGTTCACACCATCGCGTAGGAGATCTGCCTCTACTTCTTTTACCTGGTTATCTCCTGGCGATGTGACCAAAGAAGCTCAATACTGTAGACAATCTTTCTTTTAATTTGAGCTCTTTAAGGACCGAGACATTCGTTCTTCTTGTAGTCCACGGAATCCTCAGCATGCGACGCCAACACCACATTTCAAATGCGTCAATCCTTGTACGATCACGGGACTTCAAAGTCCAGATTTCGGCTCCATATATAGTATAGCCTATTGCAATAATTATTAACAGGTAAGTATGTTTAGTATATCGGCCGATATAACTCCATAATATCAATAATCGAAGAAGTTTTTATTTAATTGTAAAATTATAAATGATGTGTATAGTTTAAAGTAAACCACTTTTTGATTCTACATGAATTTTATTACGTGCGATAGGCCTATTTCGCCTTGTTAGGGCAATTACTAGCTTGTAAATGCCCCAACAAGCTAGTAAATGCCCTAACAAGGCGAGATAGGCCTATCGCACGTAATAAAATTCAAGTAGAATCAAAAAGTGGTTTACTTTTGATTATATATGTACATACATCATCCATAGTACATGTATTAATTGATTGAAAAATTAAATACCATAATCATGTCCCATATATTTCGACGAAATAAATTAAATATAAAAGAGCATAAAAAAGTTTTTAATTCGTTTTAATTTCATTTTTCTTCAAATAATTTATTAATATGCAGGTACTTTAAATATGCCGTAGAATAGTCGAGTCATTTCCGATACATATATTATGAGCAACTCCCGGTTCACGCTAACATATTATTTGAATTATTACCAATTTCCATATCAGTGTGTTCTGTTCACTTACATATTACTAACGAAATTTTCGTCTGTCATTCATTTAGAAGTTCAGACCATATCAACGTGTCTACTTTCATTTTATGAACGAAGTATTTCTTTATTTTGCGATCTTTTTCAACTCTTCAATTGAATCGATCTACTGTTACAATCGTCATGTCCCACATTCCATAGCGATCTCATTTCCTGCCATTATGGTTCAAAGTTAAAATCTTTGTTTTTTATTATAAATATTATTATATTCGGATTATTTTACTTATTGAAATGAAACATCTGTTTCGTTTTAAAAATAGTGATGACGCCAACCACCAGTGACGTATTGTGTTTATAACATCACTTACATTATACTTTCATTTAATCTTGACCAAACTACGTTCATGTGAGACCAGAATAATGTCAATGTGTCATCGACTTTTTCGAAATTTTCATAATATTGATGCTGCAAGCTCACTCAGATCCGAGCAAAAATATTATATTGCATCATCATCATGTTGTATGTAGGTATTTATTTATCTCTCAAAAGATACGAAAAGTTCTTAGGCGTGTAGTGTTGATATAGTTAGACATATACCATCTGCCTCCGGTTAGACATGTAGTTAGACATATATATTATTATACCTACCTACTAATAGTCAAACATAGTATAACATGTCTAACCGTATAATATGTACTTAGACATACCTATATTAATATCATCTGTAAACTTTCAACACTATAGTTGCATCTAGCAAATAGTCACAATTATTACTTTAATTGAATTCGTGAGATGCACATATCCAAGGAAAGGTTGGACATGATAATTTAAAGAGTGGGTTGTTTCCAACGTTTAACTCCTCACTAACAAGTCATTCTATAAAGTATTCAAATTTTATATGGAAAATATTCATTATTTTCATGTTAAATTATTTTATTTTTTGCCGACCGCCGTGGCACAGTTGGTAAGCCGTTCGGTTTCTGTGCGGGCGTCCTGGGTTCGATTCCCAGCAGAGGAAAATTTATTTAAATTTATTTCTCACGCAAATATTGCTTCTCTGGGCTGGAAACACTGGTTAGTTGGAAAAAAATTGCCATACGGCAATAAACTCGCCACTTGCGCAGGGTGCAAGGAAGTGTTCATTAATAGATAAGTATTAAATTATTTTTTATTTAAATATTTTATTATGAAAACTTTTTCAATGCCATTTTATGAAAGTATTGTGCCTTTTACCAATTTGAAAATAAAAAAATCAAATTTTAAGTTTCCCGAACTTGGGGACACTTTGAAATATTTGATAGCTTTAATAATTGAGAAGCACTATTCATATATCGTTCTATATCTTATGGGGCGAGTATTAGATATACAACTTTGAAAATTTTGAAAATAATCGAACGAGTAGAATCGAACTTTAGTCAATAATCGATAAAGTAAAATAAACACGCCGTACATAGCACAGAGCACATTGTACACAGCACACACACAGATACATTGTGATGAAACTTTCAGAATACAATCTCAGCATGATACTAGTTGATAATCTGCAATAAAAAAATAGCCTAAAAATTGCGAAATCATGTAGCATATCCCCTTGGGTTAGTGAGGAGTAACAAACGATGCGTATGCAAGAATGTTCGCAAGGACAGTACTGTGTAGTACTAAGTTAGTAGTAAATGACGTGGTTTGTATACATTTTAATCAGATTTGATAACATAAATATGTAACTAATTGGTAAGAAAAATTATGCTAAAATACTTTTATTGTTGTAATGAATAATAATTTGGATATTTTTTTAGTTTTAAGCCTATATTATTTAGTAATCAGTTCAACTTGTTAGGAAATATTCACAACAAAATACTCTATATCGAATGAATATTATCGGGTTGAGCGCCAAAAAATAACAAAAAAGTAAAATATAAAAAATAATCAATATTATTGATCAGAAACTTAACTATGTATGTAAATTAATTCAAACTTGAATGTATTACCTGAATGATTTGAACTCATATACCTATTATACTGGATGATTTAACACGCTCTTTACCATACAAATCAGAGTTTAGATAATTGATTATCCAAAGATACCTACATACGAACGCGTGCTCAATGATTTATTTCTTGATTACTTAGTATATTTGCAACTTTATAAGTCAATACACCAACTTGTAACATTACGATAATTGGTATAGATTCAAAATACATATTTTCAAAATCCACCAACATTAGGTACTTGTTATAAAAAAAAGGCTCCACGAAAATTAATTTCCTATTAGAGGGCTTCCCTATTCGACCCCTATCAACGGATGAACATAGATAAATAATACTATTTAAATTTTATAGAAGTTTTTTAATTTATTATTTGGATTAAGTAATTAGGTACATCGTTTACATACGAATGCTTGCACTCAGGTAAATGGTAATATATCTTTTTTGTGTAACTTTTATACGTTCTTTTGATTGTTTGAAATGTCCAGAACGAGTAGACTATGAGGTATGCCTGATGTATTTTAGGCTCTGAACGACTTGGTTCCATACTAAATTCAAGAACTGTGTCAATAGAATGTTCCATCAGTAAGACAGCTTACATTGAGATAATCTGGATCACAGAATACCAACTCTTTAAAAAAATTGGACAGAGCCAATAAGGCGTTTTACTATGACAGCGGTTTCAGTGTGAACGGACCTTTAAAATGGAATAAATTGCCTCTTGACATACGTGGAGCTCAGAGCATGGACACCTTCGGTAGACTTCTTGAGACTGCCTTGTTTCGTAGAACCAACAAATAAGCTACAGAGCCCTTGGAGTGATCTTGTATCACTAAACGGCGCTTTATAAATTATTCATTATAATTATTACTGTTCTTCCCCCACCACCACCCGTTCTGCTTATGGGGACTAATAACGGCCCCTTGCAAAACTCTGAAAGAACACAAAGAACATATGAAGAGTCCGGAGAACTCTAAAACCTTGCAGACACTGCACTTAATGTGCCAAAGAGAGCTAATCATGTTGAAACTACTGGCTCACTGCTCAGTGATAGTGAAGATAATAGTGCACCGAATTTAAGACAGAAAGTCTTGAAAGCCCTAAAATTGCTCTTCGTGGCTACAAGGTCCGCATGTCCAATGGGTCCAAAGAAATTCCCTCGGACATCGTCGTAGAGTTCTCGTCGGAAAGTTGACACGGAGAAGTTAGTGCATTCCCATAGGATATGCTCAGAAGTCTGTTCAGGGTTATCACAAAGCTGACATGAGGACGAATCGGATAAGTGAAAACGAAAGAGATAGCTTTTGAAACTGCCGTGTCCAGTAAGGAATTGCGTGGTCCAATAATCGGGAACAATCCACGAGGATAAAATTCGAGTCCTCACATCGGGAAGAAATAAAAATGTAAGTCTGCCCACGGAAGAAGAGGACCAGCGACGTTGCCAAGCATCTAAAAGAGAACTCCGGGCCAAGTTCTCGATCTCTCCACGAACTGTGGGCAAATTAACAGGTGGGAGAGAAGCACCACCCAAAATTGAGCTTCGGCCTCTATACAGGTTGTGAATAGAAGCTCGTCGCTGTGTTTCCAGATCAAGGGGAGCCATACCTGTGAGAATAGAAAGTGTGTCAGTAGCGCAGGTTCTGTAAGCCTTTGCTAAAGCTATTAGTGCGAAGCGCTGTCCAGAAAGCAGCAGACGTCTAATGTATTGGGTTTCACAACGATGAGCCCAACAAGGAGCGGCATAACACATAATACTCAGAAAGGTAGCGTTGTAAAACAGTCTTGCTACTGGAAATTTAAGGCCCCAACTAGCTCGAGCAAGACGTGAAATCTTTTGAAAGGCTATTTTTGCACTGTCGGATACTATTATCAGTTCTTGTTCATTAACAATTTCGGTTGAAATAATTTGATTAATAAATTATACATTCATTCATACCATCACGGTTTGTCCCCCAAAGGTGGGGTAGCGAGCGACAGGTGTGCATTACTTTATAAAAGGAAGCACAACACGTGCGTGTATACCCACACACCAGTCTCGTCTCACCTAAAAAGGCACTACATTCAGAATGGGTGGTGAACCTCATTGCTGACATATGTGAGATTTTATTGTTGGCTCTTGTATTTTCGATTACTCGAAAACAATAATAGAAAAGAGTGGAAGCACTACTCTCACCCGGTGCCTCACAGCTTGATATATACTTTGATTGTTTTTTTGTTGTTTTTGGCATTTCACCCAAAAAGAATGTTGCAGTCGTTACTAATCAGAAACATTAGATTACACATATTTAGTCACAAAAAAAACCCAAATATAAATTATAATCATATTCTTTACAATAGATTTGAATATAAAGGTGACGATATAGGCTCCAAGGTGCTTTTTGGATGCTCACTACGCCGTACTCTTAAAAGTTACGTCTTCAACAAAAATATATATTATTCTCTCATTATTTGTCTATACATTGATACACTTTCTTTCGTTTTGTGTATTTTTTTCGTAATATTATTTTCTCAGATTTTTTATCCATAACTCAAAACTTATAAGGCTCAGAAACATTAATGTTTTTTCAAATGATAAGTACCTACCTATTTTATGTATAAATCTAAACATTGACTCGATACGTATTCATACAATGTTCTCACTTTTTTGTAAAATCAAATTAACCATAGTAGGTATTTTATGTAACGCTCCATTCAAATACACTAACTTGGGCGCACACGATTGTAATCTTTAAGGACGTACATTCTCATACAATAGTTATTAAAGTTTGCATTTGACCTGCCTACGTTGCCTTACCCTGCCCCTTAAACCATGAACCAGAAGATAAACTGTGGAAATGGTGTATTGGACATTCTCAAACCTAAAATAAATGTCTAGCGCGTCCCTAATTGGACCTCCAAACAGAACGTGATCCAGCGTTTCTTTGATTGTTGAATTTGAATATAAGAAACATTCTACTTTTCACCTAATTGTATCAATAAGTATCAGATAGGCACCAACTTACTTCCAAATCCTGGGCCATATGTAGATTTTGAATTTTGGTGAGTCACATTTTTTTCTTTGTAATTTAAAAACCGATTGTGAGACGATGCATTTAAAAGATTTCGAAATGTGACAACTTGTTGATTCGAAGCAGCGAAGCAAGCCTCCCTTACTGGCATTCATCCCCCTCATTTTATGATTCCCTTACAAGACAATTATAAAATAAATCATTTCGAAATGGACCATTGATAGGAAAATTACCAATACTATGAAAGGTTCATCATATAAATCCATCCCAATTTCTATTTCTCCCAAACCATGGTTGCACGACAAGGGCATGGCCAAACGAGACGTGTCAAATATATGTCGCATCAGACTAGGACACTGCCTTATTAACAATCACCTCTACAAGATACATGTAAGGGATAGCTCTTCGTGTGCTTGTGGAGAGGAAGTCGAGACCCTGGACCTTGTGTTTTTGAATGCCCAATCCACACTGAATACGATTTGTACTATATATTTAATACTACATTACCAATCAATATTTCACATCTTCTATCATTAGATTCCTTACATATTTATTTACACATAGCAAAATTTCTTCGTCTTAATGGATTCAATCTATAATAATTTAATAACATTTTTAATACTAGCATAAATCATCCTAATGATTGGGTGGAATGCCATATAAGCTAATAAAAATAAAACTTATTGATGCATGCGCCTTTAATTTATATTTGACATATTATATAATTTTTTTTTTTGATTGAAAAACAATCATGATTCCATAAAATAACTCCAAAGATATGTAGTAATTGTGTTAATGATGAAATATTTTATTATTCTATGAAATCTGTCATCTTTGTTGAAAGACGAACAAGAACTACAATCTCTTTAAAAAATAATTGGTATTTAAAAGTGTGTCTAAATTCTAGATTATTCATGGAAATATGTATATGTATTTATACATGTTCTTAGATTACAGATAATTATTTCTTTGCATAATCGGACACTTTGTTTTGTATGCTTTTAATAAAAACATAAACTTTGAAGGCAATGTACATACAATGTAATCAAACTGTCTTATCGCTTGTTCATGTTTATTGTTTATATTGCACATGTGAAGGATTTACTTAATTATGATAGTTTTGCTACAGCGATTGTGTAAACCTTTTTAAGTATAAATCAATAAATCCATATTAAAACATCATTTAATGATTCGGCGAATATCTTGTGATAGATATTAAACATTTTTGAATTACATTATTTGTTACATACCACTGTTTTTTTATGACTTACTTCGCGACATGTTTCGGAAAGCGCTGTCCTTCCATCGACCGGCGAGTCGAGAAACATGTATCGAAGTGAAATAATAAAATACAAAAATGGTTCATATACAAAATATGGTCCATATTTGAACCATTTATTAGTTGCAAATAATAAAACACAAAAATTGTTCATATTCGAACCATTCGACTAGTCGCAAATAATATAATACAAAAATGATTCATATTTGAACTATTCGACAAGTCGCAAATAATATAACACAAAAATAGACCTATATCATTGCCTCTCACACCGTTACATGATTTTGTTTGTGTTTCCTACAATGGTTTGTGGTGTAAAACTTCGGTGCATAGGTACTACTTTAACAATATTATTACCTACATAGCATTAAACTCTGTATACCGTATATTATACTGACTATAGTGAAAACAATACTGTCTGGTCAGTCAGTATTAGCTCGTTTTGGTTGCGGATGCGGATGGCTAAATAGTTAATATACCTTCTCTTCTTAACTCTATTTTTTATATTTTAAAATACCTGTGTTAAAAAAAATATTTTTGCAATTGTTAAATAATTTACGTACTTAGTTTAAACTACTTAAAAGAACCTTTAAAAGGTTTATAACCTGTTAATATAATTATACCTATTGTAAATTCATAATGTTGCTATATACTATGTAACTGTTGGTTCTATAAAATCTTTCTTTCTTTCTTTCTTTACCCTTAGCGATTTTGTCCCGTTTCTATCGGGGTACGCTTTGACCATGATCCTGGAATTGGCGAGTCTGGTTATTACATTGAAGCGACTGCCATCTGACCTTCGTAACCCATAGAAAGGGGAACCAGACAAATTGGATCATGGGTACACATAGTTAGTGATATAAATCCGCACATAGATTTTTTAAAAATCCAGAAGTGCGTGCCCCGCCCGGATTCGAACTGTCGACCTCACACATGTGAGGCGACGACCTTACCGCTGGACTATCAATAAAATAAAATAAAATGGTTCATATTGGAACCATTCGATTAGTCGCAAATAATAAAATACAAAAATAGTTCATATTTGAACAATTTGTAAATATATTTATTTTGAACAAAATTTTAAATGTCAATAGAGACGAAGTTGGAATTAGGAATATTATATGAAAACTAAAAAACCAAGGCACCTAAACGGCTTACGACCTGTCACCGGCTGGTTTGCGTGATCTCTTTATGCGCTTGCGCAACGTTCACAAATTATGCCTTCTTATTGAGATCTTTATCAATCTATTTTTTTAAAACAGTCGATGACAGGTCGTAAGACTAGTAGCTGCCTTGAATTCCCTGTTCTTCTGTAATATTTCAACTTCGTCTCTATTGAAATGTTAAAAATTTTGCCATAAAATATTCATCATTGACTCCCGACAAGGAAAAATATCGCGTACCCTCAACTATAAAAATATTCGATATGTTTGCTTTGTATTAATATTATTTGAATTTAATGAAATTGCTAAATCTTTTTATGTGCGTTATTATGATTAAGATCACAGGAAAAATGGTCGATGGACACAGACCTAAATTGTAATTTATTTATTTATTTGAAATAATAATATGCATTAATTTCTGAAGTATGCGTCTCAAAGTAAAGTTGAATGGATCTATAAACATTTAAATTACTTGGTTTCCACAATATAATTAACTCTACATACAGCTCTTTGAAAATGGGATAAACAAGATTTATTTTACTCACTTTACCTACTCGATTTAATCTTGCAGAAATATGCGATATAATATTATGTCAGCATAACGATCTTTTAAAGTTTTTTTACAATTGCGATTCAAGGAATTTTTATATAAAAATACTATTAACAAAACATATTTTATTATTTTCCAGATTCCATCTTAATGGAGTGTTATGCCTGATAGCGTTTAATGACGAAATTGCCTGAAGGATTCTGATTTAAATAAGGTAAATAAGGAATATTTTATTTTATGTATAGTATAACCTACATATATGTATTTAAACAATATTTTATATTTATTTATAATGACCTCATTAACAAATATAGACAATGATTGAAATTTTTCCTGAGGATGACGTCAAAAAGAAATTAAATTTATTCACACATGAGAATGACGGAAATCTTTTAATTGCATTTGATGTATAATTGTCAATATAAAGAAAATAACGAAGTGATTAGTAAAATATTAACTTATTTGTAATAAATCAACTTATTTATATTTAATCAATTTATTTGTAATAGATCAAAGTATTTGTAATAAATCAAATTATTTGTAATAAATCAATATATTTGTAAAAAATCAACTTATTTATTACAAATTGGAATTGATGAGGTTTGCCAGATGTTCCATGTTGTGAGTACCTACTCCTAATTTGAAACTAGTGATTCCTAATTTGAAAAGTTTTTGATCTTTAAATGAAAAATACATTTAAGATAAAAAAAAACTTTTGTTATTGTTATTCAATAAGAAAGAGAATATCAAAAAATATGCATACTTAAGGGGGGGACTGCTGCCAACGTACCTATTTTTCAATTTGATATACCATAATTATTTCTTATCAAATCGTTTTGAAAAAAATAATTTAGATAGTTTGGGTATTAATAAAGAAAAATATATCTTTACTTTTTGATAATGTCATGTATAAATTCTTGTAGAAAAATAATGGCATACCCCGAGTTTCAACGTTTATCTTATATTTTTAATAAAATATAAGGCGTGGTTCAACATATATTTTTTTTTAATTAAAGAAGACAAAAACATCTAGAAATATATGATGTGACGTTGCATTAATGCTTCAGGTTTATTAAATAAACTTAAAAAACATTTATTTTCCATTCAGCGCCATTGCGAAATAAACGTTTTTTTGGTTTATTAACTTAACCAGATGCATTAAAGCAACGTTACATCGTATTTTTCCAGATATTTAGATTTTCTTTAATTTATAAAAAATATATAATGCTCTATACCTTATAGTTTATTAAAAATATAAGAAAAATCTTAAAAATCGGAATATGCTTATTACTTTCCTACAAGAATATATATACAGAACATAATTAAAAAGTTAAGGTATATTTTTCTTTATTTATATCCAATGTAACTAGGTTATTTTTTTCAAAACGATTCGTTTTGTATTAATGATGCAAATTCAAATTGAAAAAATAGGTACGTTGGCAGCAGTCACCCTGTTAAATAATAGGATCGAAATCTTTCGTACTATTAGTTTTATAATTATACTTATAGTTGCCCGTGAAATATTCACGCAAGTGAGACAAAACAAACATTCATATAAACAAAGAAAAAACTTTTTTAGTAACCTGAATTTATTTTAGTTACCTGAATTTAATTTTTTTTTTATAAATTTTTATTTATTTTTTATTAATTATTATTTATTAAAACTATTTACTAACCGGGCCATCTTCAATTTCAACAACCTGCTCAATGACATTGACTTCTTTCATACTCAATCTCTACTCTCGTTCAAAACTGCGATAAACATTACTCAAGATTCCACACTCTAGTACCTACCTATATATTATGTACATACATATATGTATGTATCACCCTAAAGGTCGCAAGTATACCTTTTTCGTTAAACCTTAAGAACGTTAGAATCCCATGTTATGATCCTATAATATAAGCTTCTTTGTACTGTTCATTTATGTTTTTCTCATTTGTTAAAAATTAATGTAAAACAATCACTTGATATTATGATGTCCTGTTATCATGTACCGTAGTCTGTCCCATAATGTGTTATTATTTTCTACTTTACTGTTGGATATCCAAAATAATATATTTATATTAATTCGTGGCAGTATAGCATGAAATATTTTATTTATTATGGAAAGAATCCTCTGTGAATTTCTCGTATCTTCTCTCTTTTCACTCCTTTTGCCGATTAAAAGTATGCGCAGTGTATGGACACATCTCTGGTTAAATATTTACAAGTTATAAGAAAATGATTCTGTTTAACAAATACACATAACTATAATATTAACCACACAATAAATGCCTTCACGTGAAATCAATATCCGTCAATTCGTGTATCGTGAAGTTTCCATTAACATTGTATTAAATTAATATATCAATCAAATTTGCACAAGTTATACAAATATTCGCACTTGATCTGCTTCTGTTTGTGTAATGTTACTAATAATGTAGGTATATAGCGATTTGGAAAATAGAAATCTTAAAATACGTACTAAGATTCATACTGTATACATAGACATGTAATTTTTGTAAGGTAAATTTAGTAGGTACATATTATGTAGATTATGTTAAACTGTTTATCTTATGTAGGTATCATCAATTGAATTCTCTAGTTGCAACCTCTGAAAATTTTCACCATGTAAAATTAAATTCACTAGTTGCAACCTGTGAAATATTCTTCTTCTTCTTCTTTGCCCTTTTCCCGTCTTAGTCGGGGTCAACTCTCCTGGTACGTAATCGCCAGGACACTCTGTCCTGGGTCGTTAAGGTATCGATGCTGTCCCCCTGAAGTTCCTGAACCTGTGAAATATTCACAGAATTAAAATTAAATTCAATAGTTGCAATTTGTGAAACATTCACAGAAGTAAAATTAATTTCTCTGGTTGCAACCTGTAAAGTACTGGAGTCAAACAAATTTTTAAATTTATAAAAAAGTAAATATTATTTTGTTTCATGTTTTTGACGACACCTCTCGTCATACAAATATGATATGTTAACTATTGTTAAACTGCAATATATATTTTTTAAATAATTTATTCTCTACAGTGATCGAAGTTTACCCGTCTCGCCCTATCTCTCGCTCTTCTTGTCAAGATCTTACCTACGATATATTTTCTATGTAATAATGTTGCTTTTCAATCATTGGTGCAAAAGCTCATCGCGAGCCCTGGCCTCCTCCAAACTTTTTCGGCATTTAGACCGGTCCATCGCCAAATCATAAATCGTAGTTATTGATAAGGCCTCAATATATTCTTTGAAACAAACAGTTTACATGTTCTTTACACAAAAGCATTCCCGGCATAGGTAGTTAGATCTTATTCTTTTACTTAATTCCATTTTTATCAATTAGGTATTTCGTCAAAATTGTAAACACTAACATGTTCGCAAATAAACTACATATCAAACCGTAATACGTGTTTGATTTTGTTATATTCATAACTTTTAAATTTTAACATATAATTAGATTTTTAATTGTATGTATATCACTTTAATTTTTATACGAGAAACTGACTATTATATATTATAATATACAAAGTTGTTTTTTTTTATTTACGCAGATATTTTTCTATTTATTTCAGTCTCCAGAAATATTTTATTAACATTCTACACAATGGGCGTATTTCTTAGCAGACCAAAAAAGGAAGAGGGAGGGAAAAAGTTTTATCAGGTTTGTATATGAAAATATACCATTACCTACTTATATTTATTGTTATTTTAAAATTTTGATGTTCTTTTTGAAGTTATAAAATTTATGTGTTGTTTTAATATATGTATAATGGCAGGTATTAGTTTATTAAAATATTGTATACCCAGGTATTTATAGTATGTTGGGCGTGCATCTTGTTACATTTCGGGATCATCATATATTTCCTATGAGATGCCGTCTCTGTGTACTGACCAGATTTTCAGCCCGTTTCCCAAAGGTATCTTTATGTACATATTTGTTGTAAGGAAAAAAACCATTGCAATATTTCTTTACATATTATACCTACTAATTTAAAACAACATCATCATCCGTGGCTTTACAATCCAGATCGGGTCTAGGCCTCCTGTTCAGTTCGTCTTCATTCGCTGTCACTGGCTCCACGCCGGTTCTGGAACCTATGCTATAAGCATCCTTCGCAAACCCTTCCAACAACCGAAGCATCGGTCTACCAGCTATCTTTCTTCCCCCTGGTGCTCCATTCAAAATCGCCTTTGGGATGTCTCCATTGCCCATTCTTTGTACATGTCCGGCCCATCATAATCTCCCAATTATTATCTCTGCAGATATTTGTAAATATCTTAAAGCTCCTGGTTGAATCTGATTCGCCACTCTATTAATACGACGACTTTTTGAAAGTTTGTACACATTTATAGTTGTGTTTTTCATCTGAATTCGTGAAACAATAATTAAGGCCCTTGTATACCCTGGGTAACGGATGTTCGCAAAATGCACACTAAATTACGTTCTTATGTATGAAACACGAATAAATATTGCATATCACCTGATTTGTGACATTTTTTAGTACAAAAAAGGTAAAATTTAGAGTTTTTTTAATAGCAAGAATAGCAAGAATTAATAGTTATTAGAATATTATAATAATAAAAAACTCAGCCGGTAGATTTTCATATTCTCTTTCGATTGATGAAAAAATCTACTTCATAGGCCTTGTATTTTTTTTAGTTACTTACATACAGTAAAAAAATGAAAAATGGTTTTACTAAAACTAATTTTACAAGAAAAGTATTAAACAAATTATTAAAAAATCAAAAAATCATGCAATAGAATTAAGATGTAGGTACCTACATACAAACTGTTCCTTATTTCAAAGACATATATTTTGGGGAATTATTTTCAAAATATACTATAATAGCCTACTATAGCCTTTTAACATCACACGACTTCAAAGTGTGCCAACTTCTTATTAGGTGTATGTAAAACTAATACTTTTAGGAGGTAAGCACTCGCCTATTCATTAGATATATGTATAATCACAGTAAATCACGGCCGGGTTATATTGTTTCAACAAAAGCATCGGTGATAGTTTAGTTAAAATACTTTGAATTCAATAAATTATTCAAAATTGAGTCATTTGACAACATTAGATTTGAATGGAACAACCAAAAGTATTGAACAGTTTTATGAAATTAAATTATTCAAACTATACTTTGATTTCATAAAATTGTTCAAAACTTTTGGTTGGTTCATTGAATTCTGATGCCGTTGTACCATTTAATTTTGAAAATATTTATGAAATCCAAGTATTTTAAATATACTATTACCTACTGATGCTTTTGTTGAAACAATCCAGCTAAGTGATTTACAGTTTATTATTTTCAAAAAGTATAGATTTAAAATATACCTACCAACTAAATAATGAAGCAATCATAGATTTGGGAATACAAATAATAGTTACAAATGCACATTATTAATTAGGTATTTTGATACTTTGGAGGTTTTTGCAAAAGTGTCTTATTTATAAAGATTTTAAAAATTTTTGATGTTGTGGTTCATGTCTTATTATTTTTTGACTAAGCTGTCATCAATTGAAGTATAAATGTTTTGTATATTATTTTTATTTTTCAGTTCTGGTCAGGAAACAGCGAGCCGAAATCTCCTAGTAAACGAACGTAAGTACATTTTTTGTTACGTATCGAATAAAATTATATAAGTATTCATTCATTCATACCATCACGGCATATCCCACAATGTGGGGTAACCAGCGAAAGGTGTGCGGGTGTGCAGTATAAAAGGGAGAACAACACATCTATGTATACCCACACACCAGTCTCGTTTCACCAAAAAAGGCACTACATTCAGAATGGGTGGTGAACCTCATTGCTGAACTATGTGAGATGTTATTGTTGCCTGTTGTATTTTCGATTACCCGGCTCTTACGGGACACTCGAAAACAATGATTTAAAAGAATGGAAGCACTATTATAAGCCGCTGCCTCACGCGTTTTAAACGGTAGCATAACGAGTATCTTACAAAAAGTGCACATGTTATGATAAAGTGTACTGATTACGTATACGTTAAGTTGTTTACACACATTATCATACAGAAAAATACGTATATTTATGGAATTATCTTGAATAATTTATTGTTTATGTTCATTATCTCTCTAGACTCGAGAAACATAAACACAATATATAGTAATTTGTAAATAAATAATATTGACACAAATAAAACAAGCCACCGACCACAGGTGAATGGAAAGAATGTAAGATGAAGAAAGATGTAGTTAACAGAATGAAAGTTAACACATTGAGATGGTTTGGCCACTTGGAGAGAATGAATGAAGAACGCCTGACGAAGAAAATATACAAAGCTGACAGGAATGGAATAAGAGGTCGGGGGCGCCCAAGAAAAGGATGGCACGACCATGTAAACGATATTCTGAAAGATGGAAATTATATAATTAGGTAGGTATAATTGCATTAATATTCATTTATCAAAGATCTTTGAAAAGATTCCAAAATTAAAATAAATATAAGATAACAAATATCTTGATCAACAAAAATCACCACATTCAAAGATACACACATACATACCATCACGCCATATCCCTCGCGGGGTAGACACAGAGAACCGAATGCCACTTATTTCTATCTTGACACCCATTCATCGCCTCGTCGACATTCATACATCGTCTTATACATGTTCGTCTGTTGTTCATGCTTCTGACATTTCCGTCTTTCAAAATACCGTTTACATGGATGTGCCATCCCTTCTTTGGGCGGCCACGACTTCTCATTCCTTTCCTGTCCGCAATGTATATTTTCTTCGTCAGGCGTTCCTCATTCATTCTCTCCATTTGACCAAACCATCTCAATTTGTTCACTTTCATTCTATTAATGACATCTTTCTTTGTCTTACATTATTTCCTTATTTCTTAGATATCTTGACATTCGTACACAAAGAGACTACATCAGTTGTTCTGACTCATTGAAGCACTACAAAATGACTTCACTTGAAAGCCGTAGAATTATAGCACATATTATTTTTTTATTCAAAATTGCTAACTCAACGGTTGACTGCCCTGATCTGCTACAACGCTTGACTCTGAGAGTGCCAACAAGACCGACTAGACTGACTGACTTACCTACTTTACCTCCCCATTTGCAACACTAATGCCAGACAGAACTCCTTCACAATGAAGAATAAATAATTAAGCATTCTACAATAATCTTAACTTTCCACACTGATGAATTGGGTGCATCGCATACAAGTTCACGCACATACACACACACACCCTCACACATCACACCTTCACACACACACACATGGTAGCATATATTGTAGTTTCAACTTTTATCTTATTAAATATTCTTCTTTTTTTTCTTACACTACTAAATTAATTAATAAGGTAATAATGTATACATTTAATTGATGCTGGGCGTGACTTTTTTTAATATTGTATATCACCAGTTTACTTGTCCAGTTATTATTTGTGTACTTTAAATAAAATAAAATTATGTTCTCATTTCTGACCCTGTCATACATCGTCCTAATACAGATTCTTCTTAGCGATCTCATTTCAACTGCATTTATTCTGCTTTTTTGCGACTTCTGCAATGTCCACGTTTCACTTGCATTCGTCAAGGTTGGCAGTAAGATAGCATTATGAATGGCAGCTTTAGCTTCCTTTGTTATGTTGCGATCATTCATTACTGGTCTAAGTGCTCCATTCGTTCTGTTTCCTGCCATAACTCTTCTTTCGATCTCATAGGTGGATACAATGTTATCAAATAGGTATTTTGTCCTTTTTTGTAATGCTCGGCAAAAAACGAAGGATTATACTTATACCTAATACCTACCTACCTTATTATATTATAATATTACCTATACCTACAATGTTTTGAATTCTTTATTGATTATTCCACCGACCATCGTGGAACAGTTGGTATGGCGTATGATTTCTATGCGGGCGTCCTGGGTTCGATCCTCAGCAATGGAGAAATGTATTTAAACCCGTTTCTCACACAAATACTGCTTCTCTGGGCTGGAAACACAAATGCTTTTTCTTGAAATGAGTAATTTATTATTAGGTAATATCCAATCAGTACAAATTGATAAGCAACTGTTCTAGCAAAGTTATTTATTTATATTGTTTTATTAAGAAATACAACAGCTATTACAATGATAAGTAGGTACCTATATTATACAATAGTTTATGTTATTCTATATCCATCTCCGTCATTATCATTTTCCTTGTTGCTTTTGTCATATATATTTTTTAACACATATATTTTTTTTAGTTTTTAGTATATAATATTAATCTTTTTTTAGAATCAAATGTAAATACGTACTTTGTGGACAGTTTTTTTGGCCTTAATTTATTACTCATTGTTTTATGTTCATATTAGTTTATAATGCTGTTATTGTCCCAAATAAACCAAATTAAAATAAAATAAAATAAATAAAATATTATTCTGTATAGTAAGAAGGTATATATAATTCTAATAATCGACAAAATAAATACACATAGAAATTATAAAAAAAATAATCATGTAAGTAATATAAGTAAGAAATATCAATCTCACAAACATAAATCAATTTATTATATTTATACCATAATAACACACATACCTAAATATATAGGTAATCCAACATTACCAGAATTACGTTTGATTCGAGATTTTTTTTTTACAGAATGGGTGACACTGATTTGAATGCATATTTATGTACATAATGCATAGCAAAATACTCAAAATATATTGACCGTTTCATTTGATATTTCCTTCTTTTCTTTACGTTGGTAATATTTCTCAGTGTTGTCAGATGTAAGAATCTACACATCGCCAGATGTGACAACATATAGGTTATATCACGCTAAGTTGAATAAATTAATTCTGCAGTATTCGTTACAAAAAAAGAAATAATTAAAATTGTGTTTGACATATCACCAAAAACAATAATATGAGATTTATTTAGAAATGTAAAGTCTTAAATTTACAGAGTAGCGCAGTATTAAAATTTTTACAACTCCGTATAATATTCACCAGACTATGCAAGCTCACCCACACAATAAATAACACGATTGGATTTATTATCACTTGATAAAAATAAAAAATGATAATCATACAATGTATGTATATTTTTTTAATAATATGAAATTAATATATCAAATCTTTTTTCAGCCTGAAATTGACCAAAAGCCAAGATTTGATTGAAAAATCGCCTTCTCAAAACTCTGATTGGACCGAGGTTCCATTGGCAGTACCTGAAGTTGATCTCATACAAAATGACAAAAATGTAACGGAAAGACCAGTACCTCCCCCAAGAAGGCATCGTGGTAAATCACCAACATTCAAAGTCGTCATTGAGAAAATGGAAGCCGTTCAATCTACACCGAGTCAGAATGTACATAGCGTATCACCCGATGCTCGTGTAGCAGTGGAAGAACCAATTATTATTCCCAAAAAGGAACCCGTCCATATTTGCGATGGAACACATCATCACGTCATGAATATTGCTAATGGAAAAGTTATTCATGATACACATATAACTCCAAAATCTCATACTCATCAAAACCACGAACGACATGCACATAAAACCGAAAAAGAAAAACATACCAGACCAAAAAATCTGTCTACTGTTTCGTTGCCCAACTACGAGGAACTTTCAGTGAAACCTTCAAACAAAAAGAAGTTATTAAATAAAAGCTCATCGAATAAAAAGGTGACCAGACATATATCGGTGGTTTCATTGCCGACTGATAATAAATATACCCTTTCAGCGGAGACGGCAGCTCGATTAGAAAATTACATTATGAGGTGTAAAAGTTTTGGGTCTCTACCACCAAGAAAACTTTTAGAAAAATTACAAAGTCAAATGTCTTATAGTAGTGATAGTGACGACTCTTGGGAGGGAGTGGATGATTGGGATATGGAAATTATTGAACATAGTGGGGTTCGACATTCACCTGTAATTCCAAAATCTCGATTAGTTGCTCCCCAAAATAGTAATTCTATGATGGTTGTAAACGAAAATCGTCTACCTACAACTATTGAAGAGGTTGAAGAAGTTTCAAAGAAAAATGTTCCAATTCCTGTACCACAAGGAATTATTACACTCAAAAAAACTGGTGGGAGAAGAGAAAGTATTGATGACTTTTTCGATAGTAAAGCAGAAAACCCTTTATCCAAAGTTGTTAAAATCACAACGGAAAACTACCTTGGTAGAAGAGGATCAGACAGTTTCTTTGGTTATGACAAAATAAACCTACCAATTAAAAATAGTAAAAATGACTCTTTAAGTACTGAAAAATTCTATTCAAATGCATTACTTCAAAGTGAATCTCAAAACACTCAAACTGCGGCATTGATTCAAAGAAGAAAGTCTGCGGGGGCGGCGTTACATAGGATCGACTCGAAAGATTCGACCGAAGATGACGACGATGACATTGCACCAAAACCAGAAACAAATCCATCTGACACAGACGATTTATTGGCTTCCTTTAAGGATTTCTATAGTTCTAAATCGGAAGAAAAAAATACACTTAATAATGATCATAAAATAGAAAAAAAACATAGGATTGACAATAGTGATCAACATGTTGTGTCCGAAATCACTGAAAATATAAAACCATTAGAACAACAGCTACAAAAGAAATCAGATAAAGAATACATTAAAGCATCTGGCGAAATAGAGCACTCCTGTCTTTTAAATTTCTTACAAAAAAATGGTACGGGAGCAATGAACGATAAAACTGCCTCAACTGAATAGCAGAATAAAATACATAACATATTACATATTTTACTGTGTTACTAGTTGAGATTGACGTAAATGATAATATTTATTTTGATGGTTTGTTTCAATAATGCTGACAAAAGTCATGCAATATTTTTTTCCATAAATAGGTAGGTATAATATATAGAATATTCCCTGCTTTTTAATTTGTAGATAACGTAAATATTATGAAAATTTAAGTATATTTATATATATTGTCGAAACAAAAAATTATACAAGAATGAAGGAACTAATACTAAAATAAAAATGTCGTTATACAATAATGATGTAAAGAATTTTACATACATATATGTATGATTTTGATGATCATTTTGGTGTAAATAAAATCATTTGTTTAAAATTTTTATTTTTTTTATTTTCAAGTGTGATGTGGTGATGTCTTAGAACCTATAAATGTGGGTTCAATTCCGAAAACGAATTAAAATTTGAATTGACGTTATTAAAAACCTAAATATGTTCACCAGAACTGACGCACTAAACTATATACATTGTATAATAAACTAGTTATTTGCTTTTGACAATTTAATCTTATTTAACTTCCTTTATTTAATAAAATTTTCAGAATAGTTAAAAAATACATAAAATCAATAAACTTGAAATTTCGTTAAAAATTTTAGTGCGTTTTCAGAATTGGACCCAATGTTTATAATCATCGATAACAGATAGCGTCATAAGAAAGTAATTGCACTGTAATTCTTATTGAATAAATTCATTCATAGGAATGTATGCAGGTTCTTTAGAAATAATCTTTTTTCTTTATGTGGCATTCTGATGCAAATAACTAAATTAATAATTAAATAAATTCATAAAACATACATACCTACAAGCACCCTGGCTAAATTTCTTTCAGAATCTGATTTCTTATGTTACACCATGTTTGGTAAGACAAAACAATAAAAAATACATAATAATGCACCAATATAAAGGAAGTTTTTTTTTATATAAAAGAACCTAAATACATTTTCACTAGTTGCATGCAACACATGAGTTGTAACTGTCGATGGCGATAGTATGTAGGTATAGTTAAAAAATACGTAAAAAACTATAAATCCTTAAATCATACTTAGCCTTAAACCATATTATGTATAGATGAAAAATATGTACCAAACTATAAACCCTTAAATCCAAATGAATGAATATTTTTAAATATTTTATTATAAGTACATACAAAACACGTAGGCATATCAGGATAGGAGAGTGTGGAGGTCAGCCCTTTTTTCTTACCCCGAATAAGTTTACAGCTTGATGTTAGGCATGTATGTATGAATATTAAGTATCGAACAATAAGAGTCCCCGTTGATATTGTGTATTCTGCCATATAAAATTGTATGATCCTGTTCATAAGGATCTAAGACGAAACGGTCGACCTGATCTAAAGAAAAGATACTTGTGTATATTAAATATGTAATCATAATCAATTTTATTTGATTTAGTTCGAATGATCTCATTTGGTCTTTATTTTTTTTATCATTAAAATATCTGCAGTTCCATAATTTTACTGAATTCTATCTAGGATGACATCCAATTGATGGTTGCGGAGATGGTTGCAAGAGTTGGTCGTGCAACTCAATACATTTATGTAGGTACAGGTCTAAACATACATTTAGTTCAAAAACTTACCGGTAGATGTCAATATAACATTTACTTTCATATCCCTGGCAAGTAAACAAGGCTATAGGTAGAGCATAATATTTGTAAAAATATATAAAACAATGTTGTAAGTAAACTTACCTAAATATTAAAAAAATATATATATATCAAATTTCTTCGTACCAACATACTTCACATATCCAATACCTATGCTTCTGATAAATGTTTGTATTTTTTCTTTATAGTTAAGTATGTGTACATTGTACCAGTGATATGTAATGAATTCATTACATATCACTGACATTGTACATACATAATACACAATAAATTTTTTTTTGTTCAAAAATATCTATTACTTACCTATCTGTTTCCCAAAGATTTGCGCATGTCTCCGCCCACTAGGCGTACTAATCCCCGCTTTACAACCATTTCTATGAAACCTTCAAGCAAACGCGTAAATAATTGGGGTTAAAAAAAAAACAAGTCAATTTTGTGAAATGTTTTATTTTTAAACAATAATGTTCCGGTTTTGCATGATATTTGCGATAGTATTTTTATTTTATTATTATTCCTCTTAGTGAGACCAAACTGTTTTACAACTTAGATTCATGATTGCAAATACAACAAAATAAGAATGTCGGGTTATCAGGTAGATTCTTATCGCAATCCAAGATGGCGGCGTATTATAGAAAATTCAATGACACACAGATGGCGCTGGTATGCAATAATTTAAACTTGACCAATATAAGCTCAAATTAGATACTAATATAATGATATTACGACATTTTATTGAAATATCTAATTAATAATTCATACATAACCATTTTTTTAATTAAATTCGATGCATCAATGATAATTGAGGACAATTCAAAATAATAATTTACTTGACCTTGTGCAACATAACACCGCTCGACGTGACCTACATTGATGATCTCGTGAAAGTATTGTGTAATATATTTCATAATTTTCTAAGCAAAACTTAATGAGTACCTTAACGCATTCACATCTTGTGGAATTTCGCGTAATTATATCAAATTTGTTTCAGTTCACAATACTTTTCGGTACAGTAATAAATAATATATTTCCAAAACTGCGTAATAAGTCTTCGGAACATTCGTGTAATTTAACAAATTAATTATTCCGTTTGATATATATTTTTTAATTCGTATGATTTAATGTATTTTTCATAATATTTTGTTATTGGTTTTCAATAATATCCATACAGCTATTTTCAATGTCAAACATGAATACGGACACTTTATTGATTCGGGACTCATGTCTGAATCTAGAGTGTTAAGTGAAGTGGCCTACAGACCTACATTACGAAAGTTTGACTTATACCTAGTGAAATAATAAAATATCGACAGTTGTTAGGTAAATAATTAATGTTGACGACTTTTTGTACTCTTTAGAGTACAAAAATCGCTAAAACATTGCTTCTGTGGTGGACATTGTGTCAAAATGCATGAAGAAGTTACAGCAATGAGCGGTACAAGCTCTGTTGCCGCATCTACAAGTCAGGGTAAAGCAGGTGTAGTGTCGGGCTTGGCCTTATCCTCGGATGCCATCGTGCCCGAAATACTAGACAATTCAGAGTTACAATTACAATATGAAGATGGTTCAACTGGTATGTTCATATGTTTTATTCTTTTAGCTAATTCTTTGCGTCAAAATGCTTGTAATGCATGACGACTCGTGCCAAATAAGAACGATAACGAAAATAATAACCGCGTTTGTATGTATGTATGTACCTATGTGTACCTACACACTACACATGGTTGGCGGCAAGCATATGATTCGATATTGAAAAAATAATCTCGTCGAACAACACGACTACCGACTTTAACAACATTTTTATTTAACAAAATGAAAACATTACCTCTCATATATATTTATAAATTGTTTAGATTTTAGTCTTGCACGTCTTTAGTGGTCCATGAAATCAAAAGTTGTTTTACGTCGAACATTGTATAACCTGTCTTAGTATATTTAAGTAACGGCCAAATATGTATGGACATATTATTAAGTAATATTATTTGCATGTGTAACATGGCACTTCTTCGTTATCAAATGATACATTTTATGTTATTATGTATGTAGGTACATATTATAATAAATAATATTAAATTGATAACAAATTGCCAGTCGTCATTATTTATTTTGTTATGAAATCCAGATTATTTTGTAAACAAAGATACTGCACAGGCAATCGAAACTCGTGTATCTAATATAGTAGGTATATAATATATTTATTAATCATTAAGAGTTTTTAAATGGTTGCTATAACATATTAGTAATATATGTGATCATATTATGATATTGATTACAAAAATGATGATACTGCTTTTTGAGTTCTAACTTGATGTAAATTATTATTATCACATCGATTTTTGTGTCATATTTAATGGATATCTTAAATAAGACAAGGTGTACCTAATGTTAATGGTTGAAAAATTGAAGATACAGTCAGGGACATTCTAGATTGGCTGAGAGATGTGATTACTTTACACACTGACACGTTTACCATTATAGCTGGGTTGCTGTATTGCTTATAATCCCAAGTAGGTACATATTTTTGTTATGTGTAAAGTTATACATTTATTTTTGTATTTAAAAATATTCATTACCTTTTTGATATCCATAACAAAAGTTAATTTCAAATTAATTATATTTATTAGGTATATTTTATTAAATGAGATTTCTCAACAGCCTTAAATATTGTCAGTTTGTTTTCATATATGTATTATGTCTTGAATGTTTTATTTTAAACTAGCTTTTATGTCCCGCCGTTGGCCAAGAATGTAAAATTGTGAAGGAAAAAGCAATCGTTTTTATAATATTGTCACCCAATTATTTTGCAAAATCGGACTATGAAAAGTGGTTTGAAATATGATTGAATTTGATTGTAAAATGTTCAAGTGATGGCCACAACCCATTATTTTTTATATATTGCTATAAAGTGTGAATGAAGTATAATATACAATTTCTTCACTATTCGAAATGGTTTTAAATATGACTGTTTATCAACATTGTAAAGAGATTGGTTTGGCCACAACCCCCATTTTTAAATATTATCATCGAAAACAAATTGTAATATGTACTTACCTATTGAATATTTAGTAATTTTGGATGTTGGGATGTGGTTAAAATTTGATTAAACAAATGTACTGAAAAGATCCAGTGTTGGTCACATCCCATTCGTTTTATATTTTTTCATCAAGTGTGCATTATATTTTTGCACAATTAGACTGATGAACTTAAAATTGACACAAAAGTCTACATTAACGAAGAAGAAGAAGACTTAAACTATGGCAAATAATTTGAATATAAACGTCGTGAAGAATTCAGTAATGGCCACAGCTCCCTTTCTTTAAATATTGTCAACGAAATCAAATATATTATGTAGGTGTTAAAAATTATTTAAAATAGGATGATATAAATGGTTTAAATTTGATTAAACAAAAGTATTGAAAAGATTCTAGTGCAGGTTACATCTTCACATCCCACATCCCATTCGTTTTTACATATGTATTTTCATCAAGTGTGCATATCGTTAATAATATTTCTGCTCAATAGACTATTAGACTTAAAACGAACCCAAAAGTCTAAATAAAAAAGAGAAGAATAAGTATAAGACTATAAGAAATAGTTTGTTTAAAAAATCCCAATGGTCTACATAAAATAAGAAAAAATACATAAAAAAAAGAATTAGACTATTGGAAATAGATTGTATAAAAACTGAGCAAAAGGTCTTCATAAAAGAAGAAGAAGATTAATCTATAGGAAATAGTTTGTATTAAAACTGTCCTAAAAGGTCTACATAAAATTAAGAAGAAAAATAATTAGACTCCAGGAGCCGTCGCTTCAGACCCTTCAGTACCTCCCGTCCCGTCAGGCCCTTCAGTACATCCCGTCCCTTCAATCCCTCATCACGTCCCTTCCCATCAGGCCCTTCAGTACCTCCCGTCCCTTCAGGCCCTTTAATACCTCCCGTCCCTTCAGGCCCTTTAGTGCCTCCCTTCCCTTCAATTACATCCCGTCCCTTCATTCGGGTAAGAAAAGTTTAAATCCAGAAACCATCCTGGAAGAACCGCGAAGAGATGTAAGCACCGTCTTCTTTTCCCAGGATACTCCACCTTTATAGGTAAAATGACCAAATACACGATGAAGAAGAAGAAGAAAAAATTTTAAATCCAGAAACCGTCCTGGAAGACCTGCGAAGAGATGGAGGGACAGTCGGACCTTCTTTTCCCAGGATATTCCGCTTTCATTGGTAAAATGACCAAATACACGAAGAAGAAGAAGAATAAGAAAAAAGTTTAAATCCAGAAACCACCTCGGGCACACGCTCGACAATTCGCCAAAGTTTCATTGTAATCGGACATACGGTTTAGGAGCACATCGCTTGCATACATTCATACATTCATAAATAAATAAATAAAATAATTTTCCGATAGGAAATCAGTATATTGTTGATTTGTAAGTAAATAATAATAGGTAGGTACCTACCTACAATGTTCTAAATAAATTCGATTCATAACAATTTTTATTTGAATATCAGAATCTTTCCGTTACCATAGTAACCATTCCAATACGTAAAAAATATCAAATGGTTTGAGACATTTTTTGAATATGTAGGTACCTACATACATTGGTTTGTTCGATGCCATAAAAATGAAAATTGTCAGAAAAATCAAATATTATTTACAAATTATGCAATTTTATTATGCCTATATCTTTACTAATAATAAACACATTTTTACAATATATGTCTTAAAACTTGCTGTAATGTCTTGTGTTTCATTTTATTATTTCATAATTACATTTAATTCAAAGGTTTATTATTTTCAAGAACATATTCATTCGGTAGGAAAATGAAATATTGTATGAAAAGATATTAAAATGGCGGCGTTCATGTACAAAACGCTTACATTAAAAATAAGTTAAACATTATAATTATACAAAATATTCACCATGTTTTTCACTCAAACGCTAAGTTATACTTGAAAATATATTTTTTTCGTGTAAATACGTACTTCTAACTTTTAAACTAACAGATATTTGCGTGCAAAATGTATACTTTTTTGACAGATACGACTTGGAAAATTTTGTATGAAAAAAATAATTATTGAAATATTTTTAAAATTCAGCATTTTTATCGCATTATTTTTAGCGTGACACTGCATCAGGTATACAGGTACACGTTCGCACATAAATTAGATTTTTAGATGCTCTTGGTTTTTCAGAAGGCGTGAGACAAACACACACACACACACATACACACACACAAACACTAACATTTTGATTGCTTTATTACTTTAGATAAAGTGATCATTGGAATGGTTCTGCGTTTATTTTTTATAATTATTAGGTACGTTTAATTTTTAGTATTATTAATTTATGAGTTTTCATTTTTTTGTTTATCCACCTCAATCCTTTTTTTAATAATAATAATAATAATGAACACTCCTTTGCACCCTGCGCAATGTTGACGCTATTTATGTTGTAAAACTTTATTTTCCGAGGTTTTCATCATTACTTGATAAGGGCCTAGTCAGCTGAAACGGTCGTTCTGTCAAAGGGATGAAATATATGTGGAAAAACAATAAATTTCTTGATTTAAAATACCTCATGAAGAATAAAATCTTGTTATATGTAGGTATTTATATAAATACCTACATATAAGAATTCATGTGCTACGTTGCAGTGGTTTTTTTTTTCTTTTGAAAGGTGACGATGTGTTGAATAAAAAAATTGATTTGATTCTATATTGTTGTTTTACTTGGATTGCTGTATCTAAACATGAATGAAAAAAGCTTTTGGTGGACTCCGAAATATAGGCTTAATGAAGACAGGCGATACGATAATACTAAACAATCGTTAGATAAATTATACATACATACATACATACCATCACGCCATATCCCTGCTTGGGGTAGGCAGAGAGGACCTAACGCCATACACCTCTATCTTGACATATGTACATGTTTTGCCTCATTTACATCCATACAATTCCAAAGTTCTTTGTCGTAACAGATGCGAGGAAGTACAAAAACGAACTCATATACGTGACAGCGTATTTTAACAATTCCTTCGAAAATATCCTCACAATTACCTACTTTGTATCTCTATAGTAACAGTGTCTTAAACTCTGAAGTCAAAAATGTCTTCACGAGTAATTGGCAAAAGATCAAAGTGCGCGTCATTTGTATTGATTCCTCGAATCGTCCTGTTGATTTTCTTCTTTACTGCGCCATTGCGTCTACTTAAATTCTAAAAACAGATTCAATACTGATATTATTTAACATTTATACCTAATATAACCTTACTGAAGTTTAAAGATCTTCTTTCCAAATATGATCAGCTATAGGTACCGACTAAAGAATAAATTTTTACATGGTTATAATCCTTTCCATCTATGGAAAGGTCATCGAAAAGGTTGAAACTCGGTAACGAAAATCAATAGGCAGAAATTGAAAGAAGAAAGGGTCTAGCGTGGGCTGCCTTTGGTAAACTCTCCTATATCCTCAAGTCTCCGAAATATGTCAATCGTCTTAAAAAGAAAGTCTTCGACGCTTGCGTTCTCCCGGTACTGACGTATGGCTGTGAAACACTTGTGTTGACAAGTAGAATGCTGCATAATCTCGCAGTAACACAGAGAGCCATGGAAAGGAGAATGCTGGGTATTTCGTTAAGAGACAGAAAAACTAACTTGTGGATAAGAACCACTGACTCCAGATGGACTAAAAAAGGGCTTGAATGGCGACCTAGAACGGGCAAGAGAAGTGTTGGAAGGCCTCTAACCAGGTGGTCTGACGATATCAGAAGAGTAGCTGGAGGCGGATGGATGCGGTCTGCCCAGGATAGGAAGCTGTGGAGGTCTCAGGGGGAGGCCTATGTCCATTACTGGACTAAAGAGGGCTGACGAAGAGAGAAGAGATGGTTACAATCCTAGGATTGCATTGCACCAAGCACCCCATCTCTCCACATATCTCTGTTGTCCTCCAGCTTCTTCATATTTTGGTAGCTTCTACAGCGCACATCTCACAAGTGATCATATTTATGTACGTGGTTTCAATCTGTTCTAAAAAAAATATTTCAACATGACTACTACCTGATATTAGGATTAGAGTCCATTATACTCCTTCGAAAGAGAACATTGTACAAGTCGTAAAAGTACGTACATAGACTGCTGTGGTTGAGACATTTCAGCCGGATGAATGATGTTCGTATCGCCGAAAGGATTCTCAACACTAATCCAGAGTTCTGAAGAAGTAGAGGCCGGCCCAAGTAATGATGGCTGGATGACCAAGTAATGACGCAGAGGACGACATAGGGGCGATCAGAATTGCAAACAGGAGGAGAGCAGCGGAGGACAGGGAGAAGGATTCTGGAGGAGGCTAGGGCCCACACAGGCCTGTAGCGCCAATGAACGATGATACTCTTTCGAAGAAGCGCAGTACATAGCGCTGGCGAGGGTTTGCAATATGTTTAGGAAAATATGAATTCGGATCTTAAAAAGACCCTGGTTATAAGAAGTTAGAAACATAATTCGGAAGATCGTTCCATATTTGTATTTTTATTTGCGTTGTTTATCCTGAACGGTATTAATTTTGTGTCCTACAATTCCTCCTTCATTTTGTCATTGTTCTTAAAAAGTATATTGATTACAAGGAGTAAAATTAAATTGGGTATTTATAATTTTTGCATTTCTTACATATAATCAGTGCAAAAAAATCGTTTGCTTATTCGGTTCTTCGTTTGCACACCATCTTCCGTAATATGAATTGTCATTTTAGATGTGGCTAGAAAAATAATATTTATTGAAAAAATTATGCAACTGTACTTATGTCAAAGGTTATCTATCTGAAAGTGAACCATGTACCTATGTATACCTGAAATTTACATTATTGGGAATTGAGAATAGTGATGAGCAAATGCGAGTAAAAGAGTTTAACAGGGAATGAATTCAATAAATCAAAAACCAGAAATAATCATTTCAATAAGTATGGGGTTTCAGATAATGGAACAATACTTCGATCATTCATGTCTTAAATACACCAAGGGTCAACTTCAGACCTTAATTGGTTAAGTAAACAATGAAGTGAATACTCTGAAATGGAAATAACTATTCAAAAAAGTATGCAAAAATAGTTGAGCAAAGCTAATGTCCTATAGTGTGAACAAAGCTAATGTCCTATAACACTGGCCCCATAGATTGGTATCGATTGACGATGAGTATCCCGGCAAGGAATTGTTGAACCTGGTACGGAGAACAACCGACGCTGTTAGTTGACAAGATTATCTGATCCAAAACGTTGACTCGAAGTGGTCAAGTTAGCTGTCGTTTCAGTGTTATCCAACATTTTCCAGAAGAAGGAAGCATGCATCGAGGATATAACGACGTTGGTAAATCACCGATGCTTGTTCTTTACTTCGCACTCCTCGTGGAAGCATATAAAATCATGAAAATAGCGATAACTTGAGGTTGAACAACGTTGTGATGCAGTATTCAGTAATAAAAACTTCAATTAGGTACTCAATCGTGGCGTAGTCCAAATTCACATAATGCAAGTGGGGATGGTTTCACAATTAATTGGTAAATAAGCTTAGTGACGAACAACGATGAAATGTAGTATTTACTTATAGCAATCTCGAGTATTCAATGTTTTGCGTTGGCCAAATTCACAAAATGTAAGTGTGGATCCTTTCATTACTAATTGAGATTCAAATTATGTGTACTTATTATTATATGTACGCAATCCATAGTATAAATACGTTGTTTATTGTTTGGCACACACAGCGAAGTTTCAAACAGTATAGGGACATTCCGGCCCGCTCAAAGGGTTGAATATTTACTCGTATTAAAATGTATGTTTTCAAAACTTGGTATTGTATACATTTACTATATAGGTATATAACCGTGGATACCATCAAAATCACTAGAGAAATGAATCAGCTCCAGTTACATATACCACACCTCAACAGCTGCGAAGCAGATACGAGAAAATTTTCAATAAGGCGATCGGGACGGTTGTTTTTTTTTTTGCACTTTTTTACGTATAAACTACTAAGCGATTGTATTCTGATTCATCGAGTATTGAAACACTCTTCATGTTAAACACTACTCGAAACATGAGAAGTAGGTATATGCTTTGTATTGGGATCTCAATTATATACCCGAAATTCGCAGTGCTTTTTACAACATAACACTTATTCTAATTAAACACTACGCCGAGTTTAAACATAAAATAATATCACAAAATACCCGCAGATTACTCAGATAAACTAAATATATTTTAAGCAAGCACGCTGACCACGCCATTGTTGGCATTTGAAGAGACTGATGCTTGGGGTTCACAGAAAATGAATGCAGCAGTACCGGATATGCCAAAATTATGTCAGACAAAGTTTGAAATGTATAACTAGAGAAACGTCAAACAACTGACAGTTGTCCTTTTGTACCTCGGTCACACCGTGAAACTGGGAAGAGATAATTTAGGAGCTGAACTAGAAAGAAGAAGAGGCCTAGTATGGGCTGCGTTCAACAAATTATCAAATGGTCTGAAATCTACAAATATCCCAATAAAATAACTTTTTTACAGAATAAAGTTTTTGACGCGTGCGTACTCCCTGTGTTTACTTACGGCATTGAACATCCGTATTGACTAATAAAATGATAGAAAAGCTAAGGGTGACACAAAGAGCGATGGAAAAAAGAAATTTAAATATCTCGCTACGGGCCCGCAAAACTAATGAAAGGATTAGGAAGAACACAGGAGTAGCGGATGTGGCCAAAAGAATAGCGGAGATAAAGTGGAGTTGAGGGGGGTCATATATCTCGGATGTCGGACGGACGATGGACAAAAGTTGTGATGGACTGGAGGCCAAGAACAGGAAGCAGAAGCGTGGAAAGGTCCCAGATCAGATGGTCCTATGACATCAAAAAAGTGGCAGGTCCAGAATGGCGAAGAATGACACAGGATAGACACTAGTGGAAGTCTAAGCTGGAGCCCTTTGTCCAATACTGGACTCAAGGAGAGGCTGAGTAAGTAAGTAAGATGTCGAATTATGTCTCCTTTACACACGAGTGCTTGCACTCTAGTAAAGGGAAATATAAATTGTTATTACAGGTCGGTGCCCCCTTCAATTCTTACCTATGGAAGAGCAGGGCAGACACCTTAATGCCTCGCTCGGCGGTGACTCATCAAACGTGGCGATGAGTAAGTCTGTATCATCGGGCGATGGAAATCGAAGCACTGAAAGTACTGTCCGGTGGTGTACCTGAAATTCGCCAACATGAGTACTAAGGGGTGGAGGAGCCCCCCGTGATGATTGGTCGGCACGACCCACTCGGCGGTACCCGAGTTGATGACGAGACAGGTGCTGCTAACGCTGCGCCTGGTGTGGAAATCGAAGAACTGAAAGTACTACGGGCGTGGCGAAGGCTCCCTGTGGCCGTCTGTTGTTCGTGGAGCTGCTGGGAGGGTAACCCCTGCTATGATTCACGGGCCTTCACGAGTGTGGTTGGACTCTTAGTGGCAGTGGTATGAAATATGCATGGTGGTAGTTCTTGTTTCGTCCGACGAGCAGCCGCTCCGGGGATGAACAGAACACTTTAGTTCTATAACGTTCCCTATAGAGTGGGGTAGGTGACTGCGACTTTCCTAATGTGCATCTTTTCTATATAGTTTGTTTTATATTTTGTATATGTTATTGTGAACTTAATAAAAAAAAATGTATATGGAACATTGCAATAGTCTAGAGGTGTGGATTTTCTAGTTATAAGGTTCATTATTAGTCAAAAAACGAAGCCCGAACAGAGCTTTATTTAAAAACATATAGAATTCAACCAATTATTAACGGGTAATCAATAATTCAAACTGACGTTCAACATTAATTTACTCTCCATACAATTATCATAAACTAGGTCTGAAAATTTTGGTTGTCAGAGATCGGGAATTATACTCTATGAATGGTTATGCATTTTGATATTAAAAGGAGTATCCGAAGGGGACAGGAAAAGGACAGACTAGAGAGTGATTTTTAGAGATTCTGTGACAAGGCAAAGTCTCTTCATTATGGTGGTCTATTGGATACAAATTTTACAATATACAAGACCAAATGCCAACATTCAGGAGTAGTGTTCATACAATTATACGTAGTGTTGAAACTTAAATTTTTCACTACATCATTTTTACTTATTTTCGTCACACAAGATGGCATTTTACTTCGAACACTTAGAGCAACTTGCGTGCAACTAAAGTGGTGTAAGAATTGAGTGAGGCATGTGCCTTACTTGTTACATCTATTATTTTTTATGTATAATTGATATAATGCACCTACTCTATCGAATAAGGAACAAGAGGTTGGGGTCTTAAAAAATAATTTATGCGTCCATAATAATAATAATTATCTCATAATAATAATAATTGTCTCGACACGCCGGTCGATGGAAGGACAGCTCTTCCTAAACATATAGCGAAGTGACTCACAAAAATAATAAGTGGTTTATAGCTAATTTATAATTCAAATATGGTTAATATTAACTACCATAAAATATCCACCGAATCATTAAATTATATAATTATATTCGTTCATTATGCATAAATATGTTTAACATAATGTAGCGGACTTATTGCCCGCAGGCAATTTCCACCAGTCAACCACCGTGTATGAGATGATGAATGAAGGTTGGGGTAAAATACGAAAAGATGTATCTTGCGATCGTGGAGAGGTCCAAGATGATAAGAATCTTGTCTCTTGTCTGCCGAAACATGGTACAGGGATGTATAACGAGGAAGTGGAAGTGGTTGTGGCAAAAGACGTGGCAATTGCTGCTGCATCGTATTGCACTGAAAAAAATAATTGTGACGACCGAACTGGCTACCTGCGTTTTTAGCCAAAATTTTGTTATCAGTAATAAAAATTAATCTATTTATGACTGTACTGTTTAGCTCAGGGTACAAAATATTTATACCAAAAATTTTATTGAACTTTGTCGATAGATATTTTCTATGAGATCATTATTAAGACTATAAAATAATAATTAATATGTTTTTCTATTAGGTACAAAATAGACATACAAAATCCGGAACTGGAACAAAAAATTAAAAAAAAAATACTCGAACAAATTTACAGAAATAAATTATAGACTTATAAATCTATGTACCTACATATGTATCTTAATAAAATCTAGAAACGATGTATAAGTCTATGGTCCAAGATTCTAAATATTTAGCCCAATTACACAGGGATTTTGAGTATTGGCAGAATCACGAATCGCTAATAATAATTTTGCGGCACGTTATATTGCTTCATATTATATGCTGATATTATGTGTTTACATATTTAAAACTAGGTTAAATCTATTTATATACAATAATAATCTACATTGGACTAAACGTTTCATTTTCATTCCTAAAATAAAGTCGTTTAAACCAGGAGGAGGGATCGGTTAGTTCCGAAACCCGTCGCAATTTCAATTTCAAGAATTTAGGTTACCTATACAAAGTGTTAAATATATTTTTTTTTATTTGTTATAGTACATAGTATTTTTTAATGTGTTTTGTAACGCTGAAAATATTATATATACATACCATCACACCTTGTCCCTCACGGGGTAGGCAGAGAGAAACGAACGCTACTTATTTCTATCTTGATACATTCATCGCCTTGTCAACATTCATACATCGTCTTATAAATCCTCATCGTCTAAAATACCATTCCTGACCGCAATGTATATTTTCTTCAAGCATTCCTCATTCATTCTCCGAAACTATTAATATTGAACAAATCAGAGTTTGCCACAATTTCATACAAAATATTATTCTTTTAGCATTGATCCTTTCAAAAATTTATTAATACTGAAAATGTGTTATTTTCCACATCATAAATATACCTACTTATGATGTGGAAAATAACACAACTTTTTTTTTAAAGAATGAATATGTCCTTTAAACAAGTACATACACATCCTCATACATTCCCTAAATTAAGCATAAATGCTTGTCCTATAGGTGAACGAAATCGGTTGTGGCAGGATTCGAACTCGCGACCACCTTTAGGGACCTAATTTAGGGAATGTATAAGGCAATATATGTATAGTTATCGGAAAAAAAACGAGCCAGTTATGTGGGTGCGCAGAGCGCAAATTTGTGTGATTTTGCTTTGTTGGTAGGATATGTATAAACCGCCCCCCTCCACGGCGAAAAGGCTCACGAAATTTGACGGAAAATATAATTACTTGATAATAGGACATAAAAAAAAATATTGTTTATGTTTTTTTGACATTGTGTTCGCCGACTTACTTACTAATTAAATAAAATAGAAAATACAGCAATGAAGATCGACTTCTGACGAGAATAATCTCATTTCACAAGACGTTGTTGTACTTACCTGAAACAAGCAAAAAAATACAAATATTAAAATGATAAAAATTACAACAAATTTAATTAGGTAAACGAAGATGCAAGTGGCGAGTTGACAATATACTCCGACTAACCAGCCCAGAGAAGATAGATTTGCTGATAAATAATTTAAAAAAAAATTCTCCTCTGCTGGGGATCGAACCCAGACGCCAGCACATAAGCCAATCAGCTTACCAACTATGCGGCGAACACAATGGGTAAATTGTTAATTATTAAAGACATCAAAATAAAATGCAACAAACACAATTATCCATCTTCAATAAATTGGGAATACTTTACCCTGGGGAGCAAGTCTGGTTCGACCGGCGAAATCAAAACCCTAGTGATTACCCATGTCATGGATATAATTATCGTATGGAGTTCTATGACATTTAAAGATAATATAGAACTCCATATAATAATTATATCCATGATATGGGTAATCGTGAGGGTTTTGATTTCGCCGGTTGAACGAGACTTGCCCCTCTGAAGGGGTCTCTGTATTGCCTACATAATATTAAACCTATCGACTGCTGAGTATTATCAAGTTCTTATTATTCATTTGGTTTAATTTAATTGTAAATAAAAACGAGTGGGTTGTGGCCAATGCTTTCACTACCAAGTCACTACAAATTATTCGACTTTGGTATGGAATTTTTCAGCATTTTCACGAAAAAGATTAACAAGTAACACACAGCACAAACACAGTGCGGTTTTGTGATCTCGAAGAACAATTTTAACGCCTTCAAGAAGTTGGTGTCTTACTATAGGTTGATTCACATTAAGTTTATATTTTTTTAAAGAGATTTTAGTCACACCTTTAATGATTTACTTTTGAAAAGATTTGAAGTCGATGACAGTCCACGAGTGTGAATCTTCCATTCACATTCTTCGATTGTTCTTTTTGCACTATGGTGTCGAGATTGCTAATCTAGAAGGCCTCATGAGCTACTTTTCGTGCTATACATTTTTTGTCGCTCATTTGTTAACGTTCTGTGAAGGGGCCGTTAATAGTCCCCATATACAGAGGGGCTGGTGGTGGAAGTAGAGTATTCCTTTTTTAACTTATCTAAAAAACGTGTGTTATGTAAAAAACACTTATGTAAAAAATGTGTCTCCTGAGAAGGGTCCTGGACATACAGAATATGTCCAAGAACCTGATCCTCTCCAAATTATTGTAAATGGTAAGGCATCGGTGCAGTGGCTTTTGATTCATTTTGTATTGTTTCATAATACAAAAGTGGAGACTTTGTAGATTGTTTTGCTTTGTCCAGTACACAGAGTTCTATTTTCGACGTCGAATATTTCCAAGAGGTTCTCGATTCATTATTATAAGTTGTATACAGGATGTCCCAGAAGTCGACGTCAATGTTGTATACAGGGTGTCCCAGAAGTCGACGCCAAGCCGGAATCGGGTGATAGGACTAATCATAATAGTAAATATTTAGACCTGTATTATAACATTTTTTTTAATCGAGAAAATGTACACCCTGCGATGGTTTTTTAACTCCTGTCGCTACAAATATCACTTTTTTTTATTTTCTTTATCTTTTGTAATCCTGAATAGTGCTTCTGTAATCTGTTGCCTTAAATTCTAAACCAACTGCTCCAGCTTAAAAGAAAATGTCTCTTTTTGTCGAAATAAGTATTCAAAAAATTCATACTACCGAAGTACTGAAAAAAATGTACTACGCCAATATGGCAAGTAATTTTAAGTTGAAGCATACATATATATGGATTCTAAATTATGGAAAAAAATGTTCAAGAAACCCAGCTTCGAACAATTTCTTTTTATGATAAATATTTTATCTCAATAGAGACGAAGTTGGAATATTTAGGGAGAACCGGGAAATCAAGGTAGATGTAAAAATATTCGAATTTAGTTTTATTTTTTGAATTGATTTTTAATTGTATTGTAACTTTATTAAGATTCTGGTTTAAGTGAGACGGAGAGAATCATTTAATTTGTGTGTATAATATGTACCTATATGAATGTACCCAGTTAATATATGTTATAGATATATGAGCAGATAAGTGGGTGGGTAGTTGTGTAGTTACATATTATATATTCTTTGTTTGGTCTGGGTGTGCGCCAAGCTGGTTGCACCCGACTGCATTGCGTTTTATTTTAGACGGGAAATGTCAAATTGCACTGCCAGATCATTTCGCCAAATTTAATATTATACACAACACACATACAAACAAACATACCGCGTACCGCCCGTTAGAATGAATGCATTTCGTTCGTCATTGTGGAATGTTCAACGCTTGCCTCAGGGCCGCCTCTCGTGTCCAACTATAGGGGCCATGGTCTAGGACACAATATCCACTGTCAACCATAATACTCGTATACACCCGTTCTTTGATTTTTCATCTTTTATACTACACATTGTGTCATTAATTTTTCATCTTTTGATTTACAAATTTTGTCAATAATTTTTCATCTTTTAAACTACATATTGTGTCATTAATTTTTCATCTTTTGAACTACACATTGTGTCATTAATTTTTCGTACATACTTTTCAGTTTTCAACTAAACATTGTGCCATTAATTTTTCATCTTTTGAACTACACGTTGTGCCATTAATATTTATATTTTGAACTACAAATTTTGTCATTGGATTTTTTTATCTTTTGAACTACACATTGTGTCATTCATTTATCATCTTTTGAACTACAGTGGTGTTTTTTTTTCACTTATCAACATTTCCTTTCAATTGACCATATACTTTTCAGTTTTCAACTAAACATTGTGCCATTAATTTTTCATCTTTTGAACTACACGTTGTGCTATTAATATTTATATTTTGAACTACAAATTTTGTCATTGGATTTTTTTATCTTTTGAACTACACAGTGTGTCATTCATTTATCATCTTTTGAACTACAGTGGTGTTTTTTTTTCACTTATCAACATTTCCTTTCAATTGACCATATACTTTTCAGTTTTCAACTAAACATTGTGCCATTAATTTTTCATCTTTTGAACTACACGTTGTGCCATTAATATTTATATTTTGAACTACAAATTTTGTCATTGGATTTTTTTATCTTTTGAACTACACATTGTGTCATTCATTTATCATCTTTTGAACTACAGTGGTGTTTTTTTTTCACTTATCAACATTTCCTTTCAATTGACCATATACTTTTCAGTTTTCAACTTAACATTGTGCCATTAATTTTTCATCTTTTGAACTACACGTTGTGCCATTAATATTTATATTTTGAACTACAAATTTTGTCATTGGATTTTTTTATCTTTTGAACTACACATTGTGTCATTCATTTATCATCTTTTGAACTACAGTGGTGTTTTTTTTTCACTTATCAACATTTCCTTTCAATTGACCATATGTCATAGAATTGATTTAAATAAGTGCGATTTATACTGAAAAATATATATTAAAACCAGTATTTAATGTAGGTAGGTATTGTACTTCTTTTCCGGCAACTAACACGTAGTATGTATGTCAAATACTATTAAATTACAAACAAATTCATTTACACATTTAAATCCTTGCTGTTTTTGGATTGCTAAACACAATGAGGGAATGTGAGACCAAATTATAATTTACCTTTCTAAAATACCGATTATAACCTGAGACTTCGTTGTTTAACATAATGCATTATCATAAAACAATTTATTGTGATTGATGCAATGACGTATTATATATCATTGGATTGATGTACGATGACTACCTATTTACACGGCGAATAATAAATATAAATTACATATATTGCTTGATTTCTATAAATATCAACATTTATTTTAAAGTTGGGTTTTGACTATAAGTAGATATCTGAATCCTTATGGCAAATAATTTTTCACCATTTTACGTCCAGTTATCGTTATTTATTCAACCACAAGGAAAATAAATATTTAAACGAAGGGTAATTTTTTTGATGAATAAATGTGACCCAGTGCCACCCATATGATTTATTTTATTTTTTAAGAGGCTATAGTAAACTATATAGTATATTTTGAAAATCTTTTCCCCAGTACCCTCAAAAGATACGTCTTTTAAATAAAGAACAGTTTGTATATACATATTTATTCTATTGCATGAGTTTTTTGAAATTTTAATTTGTTTAATACTTTTCTTGTAAAATTAGTTTTAAGAAAACCCATTTTTATTTTTTTATTGGAAGTAACTAAAAAGCTACAAAGCCTGTGAAGTAGATTATTACTTCAATCGAAAAAGAATATGTACCTTAATATACAGGCTGAGTTTTTTACTATTTTAAGGGGCGACTGCTGCCAACGTACCTATTTTTTCAATTTGAAATTGCATCTTTACTACAAAACGAATCATTTTGAAAAAAATAACCTAGTTAGTTTGGATATTAATAAAGAAAAATATACCTTAACTTTTTAATTATGTTCTATATATATTCTTGTAGGTAAATAATAAGCATACCCCGATTTTAGACATTTATCTTAAATTTCTAAAAAACTATAAGGTATAGAGGAATATATTTTTTTAAAAATTAAAGAAGAACAAAATATCTTGAAAAATATGATGTGACGTTGCATTAATGCATCAGGTTAAGTAAATAAACCAAAAAAACTTTTATTTCGTAATGGCGCTGAATGGAAAATAAAGGTTTTTTAGGTTTATTTACTAAACCTGAAGTATTACTGCAACGTCACATAATATTTTTCTAGATATTTTTGTCTTCTTTAATTTAAAATAAAATATATTGAACTACGCCTTATAGTTTATTAAAAATATAAGATAAACGTTGAAAATCGAGGTATGCCATTATTTTTCTACAAGAATTTATACAGAAAATTACTAAAAAGTTAAAGTATATTTTTCTTTATTAATACCCAAACTATCTAAATTATTTTTTTTCAAAACGATTTGATTAGAAATAACGATGGTATATCAAATTGAAAAATAGGCACGTTGGCAGCAGTCCCCCCCTTAATTAATAACTATTCTACCTATTAAAAAAAACTCTAAATTTTACCTTTTCTACACGAAAAAATATTGCATATCACAGATTAGGTGATATACAATATTTTTCGTGTTTCATACATTAGAAGGTAATTTTGTGTGCATATTTGTGTAGGTACATACGTATGCCCAGGGTATATGTACAAGTGTCTTGAAAACTATTAAAAATTATTCGTCTTTGTTCACAAAAAATGATTATTTACTTTTATACTTAAATACAGATGTACAACTTTATTTTTATCTCGAAAGTTTTCATGAATCCTTATGATTTAATTGTTACCCCAAAAATTATAGAGCTTTAGGTATATGATAATGCTATAAGGTCGAATAACTGCTAATTATGTGCGAAAATATTAAATAAGTGATCAAAGGACAAATAAAACATAATCATACTAGGTATACCTATTCCAGGGCAGAAGTGCATCGGGCCTTCTTACCTTATTAGGGCGACCGTATTGGCACAATTAAATACTATTTATATGTACATATATTGAATATTTACCTACCAAATTCACATACCTAAATATTTTATACCTTAATTTTTAAAATAATTTAGACATCTCTGTAATTGGTTTAAATGTATGCATAGTTACAATAATAATGATGTAAATATGTACTTTGCTAAATACCACTTATTGTGCATAGTTTTTATTAATAAGAATAAGTATACAAATAAATTACAGAAAAACGTAACATCGTTCATTGATGGCTACAAAGTTTCTTATTTTAAATTGTTTAAAAAAATAAGGTTTTAATGTAACGACGCTGTACGGTTTTCAGTGTGGAATAACCCATGCAGATAATGATAATATGTTGGTGCAAAAACAGACTGCATACAAGACTAGAGACGAGTTGGGATTTGTACGGTCAATTTACATATTTGCATTTTCATCGATCTATGTACTTATATGCAAATTGTGACAACACACATGGGGGATAAATGAGCAGGAATAAGGCACTTACCTTATCCTGATGGTAATTCGATGATCATTACAGACAATTGAAGGAATGTTGTCACAGTCTAAGGCAGGAATGTTTTTATGTCGCAGATGTAGGTACCTATAAAGTGTAATTTACGCTATTTATTGATGCTACCCACGTTAAAAATGTCAACCATATTTTTAGCATTTTATTCCGTTGTCTTTGTACGAAATATAATAAAATAAATATGCGCTTTTCTTTGTGATACAACATCTTTCATAAGAAATTGAATAAAACTGATCTATAAATTAAAAAGTAGATTTTCCATTTATATTTGAGGGAAGAAATTATGAAAATCGCATACCTATTTGAATATTTTATTCACATGTTCATATAGGTACTTTACCTGCATTTTAATTTACAAACAGATATTTTAAACCAATGATATTGTCAAGGTCCAAATTATTTCTTCAGCTCATTTTCAAATCTGACAGGGTATACAATATTACTTTTTGTCAATAATAATTAAAAATGAGTAATTATTATGTGCCTTTTTAGCAATTTGAAAATAAAATATCAATTTTTAAATTTTCTGAACTTGAGGTCACATTGAAATATTTGACAGTTAAAAGATTGAAAAGCAATGATCAGATATCCTTCATAATGCATTGGAGTCAAAGCGAGTATTAGATATACAAATTTGCAAAATTTGAAGACAATCGAATGAGTACTTTAGTCTATAATCGATATAGCACATATCACATAGTACATATCACATAGTTCACAGCACACACACACACACACACACACACACACACACATATACATTTTGATGAAAGTTTCAGAATACAATCTCAGTATGATACTTGTTGATAATCTGCTATAAAAAAATTAACCTTTAAAATTGCGAATTCATAACTCTCCACAATATCCCCTTGGGTTAGTGAGGAGTAAAAACAACATCAATTTTTAGCAAATTATCGGATTTTCGTTCATCGTCGTAGATATTGATTAGCACATATTTTTCAAGAATATTTTTATATAACGAATAACGAATATATAACGAATATTTTTTTTCGAAAACTCTTGAAAATTCTTTTTTGCTTTTACATTCAGTTGATTAATAAATAAATTGTATGTACGTAATAACTGCATTCTTAAAAACTCCGATGCCGTATAAAATATTAAACTTTTTTTCAATGTTTTTTTTTCAATGTCGGCCTTCGTGGCTCAGTTGGTTGGGTATCTGACTGCTGATCCAAGGGTCCCGGGTTCGATTCCCGGTGGAGACACAGTTTTTAATTGTGTGTTCAGTCTGGATCTGTGAGACGATTAATATCATAAGTCTCCAGAATGTGGCAACTTGTTATTGGGTGCGTGTTAAATTAATATTTGACATAGTACCTGTTAGTTGCCCGAGAAGTAATAAATAATAATAATACTATTCACTGTGATATGTTAGATACTATTTATGGCTGTTCTACATGATTTATATCAAAATTGAAATGCTTATTGATTTTTCAATTATGACGGGAAAATTGCAAAGCTCTGCGCTGCGCTTTACAGAGACAGAGCAACATGATGATATGTTCGATTGTCTATAATATATTATTATCATTTTACATTGTATCAAGGAAACGAACCATAGTTTTTCGTGGTAAAGGTTTGAGAGTATCCTGCCATCTGTCGTCAGTCTGGAAAAGCCGAATGGCGGCGCCAACAAGTTGCTAGTAGCTACTTGCGATGGGAACAAGTTCAGTTCAAGTTCAGTCCAACCCACATTATAGCGCACAGAGGGGGTTAGAGATACGCCAAAGTGGACCGACGTCGCTTTAGTCGCTTTTCCTCTATTTAGGACATCTCTGTTTATACTATAAAAATGTCTACCTATAGGTACTATACATACCATCAAGCTGTGTCCCCAACAGTGTAGGTATAGAGAAACGAACGCCATATTTTTCTATTTTGGCATGCATCCTTTGCCTTATCAACATTCAATGTATATATTGCACCGGCTTGGAAACCAATGTAGTGCTGTTGATATATTGCCCGTATTCAGTAACTATTAGAACTAAATTAGGAACGTTCTAAAATTGTAGATTTTAGATTTACGGTATTATTTCAGCGTTATAAAATATAAACATGGACTAAATGGAATAATATCGTACCTATTTTGGCCGGAACGTTCTTAAAAAGCTACTGAATCAGACGTATTATGAATAATTATGAAAATTATGAAATTTTCATCATTTTCATAATTATTCAAAATACGTCTAATTCAGTAACTTTTTAAGAACGTTCCGGCCAAGGCCAATATAGGTACGTTCCTATTCCATTTAGTCCATGTTGATATTTTATAACGCTGAAATAAGACCGTAAATCAAATCTACAATTTTAGAACGTTCCTATTTTAGTTATAATCGTTACTGAATAGGGGGTACTATAGATGGTTTCAAAAGGATGCTTAGCGCAAATTATTTTTTTTTGATTTTTGGTTTGTTTATTTTATGGTTTAAATATAGAATCTGTAATAATGTTTTTTTTTCTTCTTCTTTTTGAGTGTAGTTATATAGTCTTATATTGTCCTTTCTTTTACTATGTTTTTATTTGTGTTATTGATGTATTTGCACTTATTGTTGTTTTGTTGTGCCTACATTGTTATTATTTATCTTGTCTTTTTATTGTAAATGCCCTATTAAGAGCGTACATATATAATAAATAAATTAATTTCATATATCATCTCATACACGTTCCGTCTGTTGTTCAAGTTTCATTCATTTCCCTCTTTCAGAATGTCCTTCACATGGTCTAGTAATCCTTTAAAGACTTTTTGTCAAAAATACGGTTCAGTCTTATATTCACTTTCAGCGAACAGTGAGCCATCAGTTTACTCATTATTAACTCTCTTTGGCACTTTAAGTGCAGTTTCTGCGAGGTCTTAGAGTCATCCAGACTCTTATGTTAAATCATAAACAGAACGATTGGTGGTGGAGGGATTACATGAAAATTCTTCGAAACACAATTGTTCGGATGCGCAATTGTACGAATAACAGTTTTTCGAAAATCAATTATCAGAATGACAATTGTCCGAAAGCAAATTATTCGAATTAACATTTGTTGGAATATCAATTGACCGAATTTAATATATTTTTGTGTCATTAATGTTGCCTTCTTTGACATAATTGTTGCCAGTAAAATATATTCGATGAAGACTATTATTACTTGTTGTATTATTGTTGAGTACGTTAGTACGTATGTTTGCACATTTTTAATAAATGTTTGACAGCGCGGGATAGCCTAGTTTATACACCAGTTTTTGATTTTGACACATCATGTACAGACAGTTTATCTAGTATTCACACCAATTTAGTTATTTTATTTTAATATAATAGTTACTTTTTTTAATATATAATGCACCTGGCTCACGCCAGTCGCAATTATAACTACAAACAAACCTAACCAACCTATTTTTACCTAAGTTTTGTAGGTTAGGTTTAAAAAATCGGTGTACATCCTAGGATCTCCGACAGCGCGGTGCGTCGTGATGTTGTTAATTCCATAGATTTTTATTAAACATAATATACTATGTAGATGTAGTAGGTACTCCGTGCAAAAAGTGAGTCATGAACTATCGCGCGTTTTACGTTTTGGTTGGCAACATATTTCAGTTTTCCTTACATTTCAACACAGCCTAAATAACTTTTCTCTAAATTTAAATTAAAAAAGTGTTTTTTACGACAAATAAATCCGAAAACAGTTCACATTAGTCCTTATTCTCTATGGAAAAACGATGTACTAAAAGGTCAAAAATCCCCCAGAAAAATGCCTCACTTCGATTCATACAAAATTTGCTAACTACACCATCTAGTATATTATAATAAAAATCTATGGTTTATTCCTCTCACAATAGGTACTACCAACATGACGTCATAAAAATTCGAACAATTGTAATTTCTGATAATTGTGTGTTCGGAAAATTGTTTTTCGAAAAAATGTGATTCGAATAATTGCCATTAGTAAAATTGATTTTCGTAAAATTGAGCATTCGAATAATTGTTTTTCGAATAATTTTCCTGTCACCGATGGAGGAAGGCCTCTACCACGCATTTAATTCATGTTTTCTATATATCATATTTATTAATAATTTCCACCATTCTTACCCTGGCAATACATCATATCATTTTTACTGCATTTATCCTGGTTTTATGCGTCTTATGATATGTCAAGTCTCAATTCCATAGTTCAGGATTGGGGAATAATACCTATACCTTTATTTTACAACCTATAGTAACTATATCAGGTACAATGCTTATGGTGGGTAATACAAAATTGATTGGACGTGACCTAAATATTTAATAATAAGTTTGATTGAAAATTCCCTTTTGTTTATTTCTGATGCCTGTCGTTTATTAAGTATAATTACAGATAAAATATTTATTTAATGAACTTATCGTTACAATTTGGATTACGAGAACATAAAACTTATTGATGGTTGGGCACATGACTATAATTTGGTTATTTATAATATTTTCCCATTTATGTTTTTATGGATATTTCAGATTAGGTACTAAAACTTCTCAAAATCGTGGTACCTTGTGTAAATATAAAAATATCAAAACAAAAAATAAATCCAAGTACCTATTAACGAATACTCTCATTTAAGTGACATTTTTATGCTGTCCAAATATAAATTATATAAACGGACGATATACACATTTTTTTATGAGAGTAAAAACTTGTGATATTTTCAGTGCGGATTTGTATATTTACGATTGTTAAATGTTTGTTTTTTGTATATCTTGTTTTTATTTATAATTTACATGACACTGCTAATTTTTATTTATTTATTTTTATAATTTATTAACAAAGGTAGGTTTATTGCCATAAGGCAATTTCTTCCAACCAACCCGAGCAACGTGAAGTCCCTAAGTTAAATTGGCACAATACTTATTTAGTGAGAAATAAATTGATAAAAAAATAAAATAAAGGAGTAAGAAAAAATAATACAAAGAGAAAAAACTGAAAAGAGAGTTAAAAAAAATAATAATAAAACTAACACTGATCTTAGCAATGAGGAAAAGGAGGTTACGGAAGGATATTGAAGGAATTCAGGAACTATTTGACAAATAAATTTTTTTTAGTTTACCTTTAAATATTTGTATATATAATACTTTTTTATTTAATGTTTTGGTTGATTTTGAGTCCATATCTACATCTTTTTTTTATGTTTGCTTACGTCTATTGTTTTTTTATTTTTGAATTTACTGTTTTGGTTTATTTTGAGTCCACGAGTACTTATATCTGTTTTTATGTTTGCATACATTTTTTTTTATTTTTAATTAATTGTCTTACTGTTTTTTTGCCAAGAGTATACCAAATTGTTTTTTTTCTTCGTATTTTATATATATTTTTATCATGAATATGTGTTTTTATATATGTATGTATGTAAAAATCAATTTATGTCGTTTATAAAAACAAAAAAATCATATGATCGCAGAGTAGCCATAGCAATTCAAAACTAGTACTGCCTCAGAACAGTCTATGTCTAGCGAGGCAGTAAAATTTCCAAATGTGTGGAAAAAAAATAATAAAAATTGTAATTAGGTAAAAACTAAAAAAATAAAATTGTATTTTTGTTCCGTTGTAAAAATTTATAATGTTGGAAATATACTATTCATTCATTCATTCATTCATTCAAATAAATTCCAGTGTTTGCCTATAGACTAAGGCCCGATCTTTCAATCGTCAGATAAACTACCAGATAAAATTTATTCGACAGATAACGCCTTTATCGGTCGAATAAAATAAAAATGCGTTTTTCAATTCTCGGATAGCAGTTATTGGTTAGATAAACCTACTATCTATCCAATAAAGTAATCTGCGCGTTAGACCACTAGATAGGAACTTATCTGTCAAATAACAACTGTCAGATGAAATGCAGATGAAGCTATTTAGCGTTTTCTATGATAAGTTGTGTTTTGTGCTGATTGAAGCCCGCCGAAAGGTTATTTATCATGGATTTCTATATACTTGAGGATATCTCAATCATGGAAGAATACGAAATGATAAAGGAGTTCAATCCGGAGTACAGTTCGGAGTACAATGTTCGTCCGCGGAAAGATCATTTCAATGATTGGGATGATCAAGAGTTTTTTCGACGTTTTAGGCTGAAGAAATTTACTACTCAAGAGTTGTTATCACTCATTATTCACGAATTGCAACATACAGTTGCAACAGTAAAATTAAGTGCTCTTTCTCTTTTTTTGTCCATTTTGACAATATACAATAACAGTAAAGATCACACGAACACTGAATGCAGGTTAGGAACAGACGAACTGTCAAAATTTTAACCACATGTAAACCATGAGCACATGCGCAACTTGTCTCTTTCCCTCACGTACGATTTTGATATATGCATCTCTATTACACATAGAAATGTTAGCAGGTATAAAAATAAGGGTCAGTTAACTAACCATTAACAATCTAGCGAATAAATGTTCATTGAAAAACGCCCTTCATTTTATTTGATAGATAAACTATCGAATTAATTTATTCGACAGATAACTATCTGGTGCTTTATTTGACGATTGAAAGATCGGCCCTAAGAAATATAAAAGTCAGTATATTTCATTTGGGAATGTTAACAGTGTCATAATAAATAATTACAAAAAGCAAGACTAATACATTGAAAATAATTCACCGATTAAAATTTACTCTTGACGTTTACAATGTATCTACACTTTGGTGAAGAGTGGTGGGAGAGGAAAGTTGGAGGGAAATGGAGAGAGAGAGAATAAGGTGGAAATGAAGAGAAGAAAGATTTGGTAATGAATAATACATTAAACTTAAATCCTGTTAAACTTAAAGTTAGAAAGATAAGTGGAAGAAAATATAATATATAACATATTATGTTGAAAGACGCCGCATCTCGTGACTAAACAATATAAGGGTGTAAATCAACTGACCTACTTCCCGCAACTGTAATTATTATGAAAATCATTGACTTGCGATAAATATACATTATAAAAATAATATTTGTCCTACTATCCGGGCTTATTAATGAGAGCCTTTATTCTCATCCAACGACCAATAATTCGTGTTATAAATCCGTATTAATATTTTGACGATGTGCCCTGCACGAAACGTGTCAATCTTCGCTATAAACCGTTATAAACCAAATATTTGACTTATAAATTATTTTCTGAACTCTGTAATTTTTTGTGCCTGTATATGAATTGTAGTAAATGGCAAATTTTCTGAACCACAAACACAAGGTTTCCTTCTTTTTGGGGAGAATTTCAAATTGTGATATGTTTTCTACTTTTTACTGTCATGATTTGTTCTGTATCCTCTTTTTTATTTCAATAATAAGTTTACTTTATTTTTATTGACAAACATCTCAATAGAGACGAAGTTGAGATATTGTGGAAGAACCAGGAACTCGAGGCACCTATTTACGGGGCTTAGCACCTGTCATCAGCTGGTTTACGTGATCACGTAACCAATTATGCCTTCTTATTGAGTTCCCTTATCAATGTAATTTTTGAAAGTTCTATATATTTGAATAGTGTGTATATATTCTATATATTCACTTGAAAATAAGGAACTATACTATTGCCATCTATGAAGTAACGGAAAAGCCTTTTTGTTACGCCATCTATTGAGAAATTCGTTTATTTGTAAACAGTATACTTTTCATTATAATGCAAATTAAGTCTCTATTTTGACGTAAAAGCTGAACGAGAAAAAATATGCATGAAAGAATATAAATTGTGTAAGCGCCAAAAAGAGTTTACCTCTTTAGGTGTACTCTCGTTCACCTGTTTGGCTTTGGGCCCTCGGGATACCAAGTTACCTGATCTTGGTTACCGAGGACTGGGTTGTGCTGCCGATCAAGTTAGATAACCTGTCGGTGGTCACCCAGGATAGGCTATGCCGGTCTATATAGGCTTTAGGTATTTCAACCTGTTTGCCTATCCCCAAGCGAAGGTATTGTAATGACTGTGTAGGTACTTACCTAACACAGCACTACGTACATATAGATATTTAATATTACAGTAAAACACAGGTAATTAGATGGCAGAAATCAAAAGATAATTGGTGCAATTACTTACATGAATTTATTTGGATAAGTGACTCTAATACATTGAAAATAGTTGACTTAATAAATAATTATATTTTAAATTAGAATAATATACGATGATTACGCGGATTGAAAACTATGGGGTCGCAAGGACAGCGCGACCGCGACAACTGGAACAGGGTAGATCGAATGGCCGCTCCCGGTCTGAGGCGTCTTTATATAGGGCTGAATCGTCCGGATTCAGACACTAGCGCGCGCCATAAGAGTTAAAACTAAATTCTTCGTCTCATAATCCATCTTTTCACTTCTTCTACTTCTTACCATCTCTCCACTGCTGTATGTAGGCCTAACTTTTTTCCACCCTACTCTATCCTGAACTCTATCCCCGTACCACTTTTTTATCACGACTGTAACTATATCGTCAGCCCATCTTATCTGTCGACTCTTGTCTTCCCAAGGTCTAAATTTTATAATTCGTGGTGCCCATTTGTCAAATTTCTGTCTTGCCACGTGATCTGCCCACTGCCATTGCCATTTGAGACTAGCAATATGTTCTATAATGTCAAGATGCTTGATACGCTAATTTAATCATTCCGTATTTTGTTCCCAGCATTTGTCTTTCCATAGAACTTAGTTTGCATTTCAGTTCATGTATGGTGGCGACTGTCAGAGTCATGGTTTCCTAACCATATTTTATTACAGGGAAAACGCAGTCCTCGAATACTTAATTTTTGAGACACATGGGTATGTTACATTTGAGAACGTGGTCGAGTTTTCCAAAAGCTGTCCAACCAAAATTGATTTTTTGGATTTCCGCAATTTGGTTTTGGTTTCCCTAGGTAGATGTACTCCTTATCTTTCTACAATTATATTTTATTATAGGGCTATTCCAAGTTTCTCTTATCTTACGCTCTCTGTAACCATTATTTTCCCCACGACTGGCATATGTTTTCGATCTGTTTACAACATAAAGACGGATAATAGACTAATAATTAATTACACCAACATAGAAAACTAGTCTCTTCCTATGGCTCTGAAATAAAAATCGCGTGAGAGATTGGATTTATGACAGGTATTATGGCGGACATGAGGACCAGGTTGATCTGAGTTTGTTAAAGTAATGATTGTGAGTGCAGAAAGTTGAAATTGTGTACCTACTTAGTGTGGAACGGGAACTATCACCTGGTTTATAATTGTGAATAAAAATTGTAAACTGCTAGCCCTAGAACAGGATTTCCTAGTTGGGCAGCAGCAATCTACTTATTGTTGTCATTATAAATATGGTGTGATAAAAGGTAAATAAATAAATAAATAAAATAATAATGATTTTTCTTATTATGCTTCTTCTTTGTGTAGATCGTAGATCTGTTCTTTCTCTGAATATTAAGAATAAAAATTGTGGACATAAAAATATATTACAAATAGAAAAAGTATTAAAATTAGCTCAGGTTGTATTTGTGTACTGATTGATATATTGACTGGCTAAAAATATAAAATGTGAAAGGGATGGAGTAAAATGATAGCCTTTAACTATTCTGTAAATAGAAAATGAAATATAAGAAAGCCCTAGAAAGGAGTTACGTCACCATAATATGAATGGTACCTATTTTGAAATCAGCAAACATTTATGAACCGATGCATACATACTTGCTTCGCCAATCAAAAAAATAGGATTAGTTGAACAAACTGGACCAACACTTTATTACAACCTCACTACATATTATATGTACAATGTAGTGAGGTTGTAATATACAATGTAGTGAGGTTGTAATATACAATGTAGTGAGGTTGACACATACTTTATGGAGCGTAGGAATGGATCATTCTGTTTTCTTTCTTTATACCCATAGTATTCTTTATTTACCCAGTGTTTTCCTGTGAGCAATAAAAACATGATCACGAAGGAAGCCACGAGTGTTTGCAAAGATAAAATGGTACATAACGTTCTCTACTGAATTGAATTTAATTTTGTAAAGTAAAACGGTTGCCTTTCTCATACATAACTACGCTGTAGAATCGCTCTGTGAAGTATTATTATATGAAAGAGATCTGGGTTACATCAATACACTTGTCATTTGATTCAGATTATGATCCATGATATATAGTTCAAAAATGGAACATTCAGTTGGCACGAACCATCAGCTGATGCTATTTCAAACGTATTATAATCTCAACTGCCCAGAATGTAACATTATGTATGACTTTTGAAGACGCAGCAACAGACGATTCCGTCGGCGTCGCTGTCGGCCTAAACACGTGTCCGCTGATGCAGTCTTCGATTAGTTAAAATATACTCGGTTTAACGCTAATATATTTTATATTATATAGAGTGAGCGATTGCCAATAACAAGCTGAGTCTTTATCGAAACGAGTTTTATTGAAAAATACCTTAATTTTTTATAGTCGAGTATATATAATATTCTTTCAACATAGCACAATGTTTTCCATAATGCGCTTGGCACTGCCAAGTGGGTCAGCGGGTCACAACTATAATGATGGAGCAGTACCGGACTGGGACGGATTATTTCTATCCCTGCACAAACATCGTTCCCAACCCTATCTATCTCCATACACAATACAAATCACTCACAACTTAGTACCTACCGTATGATATGTTGCTGTGGATTTTAACTTACAATTTTAACAAATGATAATTGTCGACCTTCTTGGCTCAGTTTGATGGGCAACTGACTTGTAGACACAGTTTGTAATTGCTTTCAGTCTGAATCTATGAGACGATTAATATCGTTAGTCTCCAGAATGTGGCAACATGTTATTGGATGCGTGTTAAATAAAATTTTCGGAGTCATTCAATGAATATCTGATGTGGAAATACGATCCTTAAGGCAAACGTATGATGCAATGATCCAAGTGCAAGTACTTACTACATAAATTGTTGGTTGACTATTATCTGTTTCCCGTAAGACTGACCACGTATTTGCGCATGTCTCTGCCCACTAGGCGTAGGTACATATTTCCGCTTTATAACCATTTCTATGAAACCTTCAAGCAAAGACGTATATATGTAAATGGGATAAAAAAAACCAAGTCAAATTTGTGGTGTTTTTATTTTTAAACAATATTTTTCCATTTTGGCTTGATATTACCAATAGTATTTTTATCTTATTTAAAAGAGTATCTTCACTATTTCTTATATGACAACAATCGCACATTGCTTCTCATGAACAATTTGTGAAAAAAAAACAATTAATTTCAAGTACTTAAACATAAAAGAATGTGTAAATATAAATAATTTATTTTGATTGCTATAAAAATATTATATGGAAGTTAATAATGACAACAAATAATTAAAATAACTTGATTTCTTCTAATTTATGTAAATATTAGGTAGGTATATAAAAACAAATATTGACATATCTATTTTGAATCAAAGGCAATGGTCTTTGAAAAGAGTGAAAGTAGAACAGCGCGTAAAATAAGAGCTCGAGCATATCGAAGAATATGTACACTTGGAAAGCATATTTCAACGGATTGGACGGCTTGAAAAGAGATCGAAAGGAGAGTTATGACAGGAAGCAGAGTGAATGGAGCACTTAGACCAATTATGAATGATCGCAACATATCAAAGGATGCCAAAGTTGCCATTCATAACGCCATCGTAGTGTCAACTTTGATGTATGCAAGTGAAACATAATACATGCAGTTGAAATGAGATCGTTAAGAAGAATTTGTAATAGAACGATTTATGACAGGGTAAGAAATGAGGACATAAGGAAAGAATGTAAGATGAAAAAAGATGCCATTACTAGAATGAAACTGAACACATTGAGATGGTTTGGATCACATGGGGAGAATGAATGAGGAACGCCTGACGAAGAAAATATACAGTGCGGACAGGAATGGAATGAGAGGTCGGGGGTGCGTGAGACGTGACGTGAATTTAAGGGTTGAAATGCTTGAAATTATAATTATGTACATTTTCTAAGGTGGTCTGACCTAGCAAATAGTATGAAGTTGTAGGAATAAGTATGAGAGGCAGAGGTCGACCACGAAAGATTTGACATGTCCACATTAATAATATATTTATATACGGTAATCTAAAAATTCTGTATAACATATGTACGCTTATACATAAAAAAAATATTAAGCATAACGTAGTTCTGTTTCTCAAAAAAGCAATGTATATTTTTTAGATTGATCTGCAATATTCAGTAAGTAAATAGATAATATCGGAATTCGATTGTAAATTCGATATATTCAAAGCAATTCTAATTATCACAAATAATCTACTTTGTTCCAATCATGAGCGAGTTATTTAAACATTTGTAATAAATAAAATTGCATAAAATGTGCCATAAATATAACTCCTAAAATATTTATTGTAATAAATATTAGATATTAGAGGCTCTAAAAATCATTCAGACTCTAAGATTACAAAACTCTCTTATCCTTTCAGACTGCCTCAGCATATTAAAAAAAAATTAAAATTCTCCATTCTCTTCACCCGAAGACCAGATATGTCTGAATATAAGAAAAAGTCTCCATCAGTTACATCTAAACCATAAACAAGTAACTCTAGCCTGGATTCCAAGTCATTGCGGAATCATAGGCAATGAAAAAGCAGACTATCTTGCTAAAAAAAGCCTCTGATAATACTATTATTCCGATCAGTACTGTCAGTTTAACTGTCAAAAATTCCCAACCCGTGAACTATACTTTAAAATGAACCCACTTCCCACCAGTATTGAGATGCTCCTGTCATGCCTTAGTCCTCATACATTACGAATGATTTGTAAATTTATCAATGTCAACAGTTTAAAGATTTAGGACTGTGCAGTCGTACAGTCTTGAGTCTTTGAATTGTACATACATACATACCATCACGCCATGTCCCTCACGGGGTAGGCAGAGAGAACCGAACGCCACATTTTTCTATCTTGACACGCATTCATCGCCTCCTCAACATTCATACATCGTCTTATACATGTTCGTCTGTTGTTCACGCTTCTTACATTTCCATCTTTCAAAATATCGTTTACATGGTCGTGCCATCCTTTTCTTGGGCGCCCGCGACCTCTTATTCCGTTCCTGTCAGCTTTGTATATTTTCTTCGTCAGGCGTTCTTCGTTCATTCTCTCCAAGTGGCCAAACCATCTCAATGTGTTAACTTTCATTCTGTTAACTACATCTTTCTTTATCATACATTCTTTCCTTGTATCTTCATTCCGAACTCTATCATACATCGTTCTGTTACAAATTCTTCTAAGCGATCTCATTTCAACTGCATTTATTCTGCTTTCGTGCGACTTCTGCCATGTCCAGGTCTCACTTGCATACGTCAGGGTTGGCACTACGATTGCGTTATGAATGGTAACTTTAGCGTCTCTTGATATGTTGCGATCATTCATAACTGGTCTAAGTGCTCCATTCACTCTGTTTCCTGCCATAACTCTTCTTTCAATATCCTTATCAGGCCGTCCATTCCGTTGGAACATACTACCCAGATAGACATACTCGTCGACTTGTTCAAGCCATTCATTCTCTACTTTTATTTGACACACTGTTTTTGAATTGTACTATAAACAAAATTATGCTGTGTTTATGCCGAAGACCACCAATCTCTGGTGAACGGCAAAAAAAAATATTCCAAGCTGTCACATGAAATATAATTAGTTTTTTCGTGTAACGAGTTGACGAATTGTAAATATATCTGTATCACTAAACCCGTAATGCTCATGTATGCAATAGACGTGAATATTTATAATCATTTGCACGCCATTTCCATAACGGTGTAGGCTAGAGAGAATAGAGCGTCATATATTTCTTGACTTGTCACGCATCCATCACCTCGCCAACATTCATGCATCGTATCTTCAAGTTTTTCAATTTTGTCATTCAGAATGTTGTTCGGCCTTTTTTCTTTCGTTTTCCCCATATGACCAAATCATCACAATATGCATCTTTTCATTGTATTAATGACAAATTGTTTCTTTGGAAAGTTGTGATAAGGCAGGTAATGGAGTAAGTACAGAACCGAGTCAGTGGAAGCACAAGACCCAAAGTAGACCCCACCATCACAAGAACAAGCAGTAAATAGACCCCACCATCACAAGCACAAGCAGTTAGTAGACCCCACCATCATGTGGAACTTGCTGAGGAAATGTTGATGTCTTCATTTATATCCAATCATACATCGTCTTCTTTTTTTTTAATAAAATGAATATATCCTTCTTAAACACGTACATATACATCTTCCTACATTAAGCATTAATGCTTGTGCTATAGGTGAACGAAATCGGTCGAGGTAAGATTCAAACTCGCAACCACTGGATTACTAGCCCAGGGCGTTAATCGCTCTGCCATATTATTTATTATATAAGGCAATTTCTTCTAAACAACCAAAGTAACGCGAGGTCATAAATAGTGTAGTGGTAGGTAGGTACATTAAATTTATGACCGATTTCGTTTACCTACAGCACAAGCATTTATGCTTAAATTAGGGAATGTTAAAAAAAAATTCAAAACTCGTAACATTTTTATTTAAATTAATATGTCCTTGTTAAACAAGTACATGCATATACATCAACCTACGTTCCCTAAAATAAGCATAAATGCTTGTGCTATAGGTGATCGAAATCTGTCGAGGCAGAATTGGAACTCGCGACCACTGGATTACTAACTCAATGCGCTAACCGCTCTGCCATCAACCCATTATTTCCAGAGATATTTTTCATTTCATAGTTAGAACTATTGATAATAACTACAATACTATTAATAAAACGATCGTGAGTGATGGCTTTATTTATGACTTTATTTATATGCAGATATTAATTACAATCATCATTGGCGCTAAAGGCCTGTGTGGGCCCTGGCCTCCTCCAGAATCCTTCTCCCTGTCCTCCGCTGCTCTCCTCCAGTTTGCAATTCTGATCGCCCTTATGTCATCCTCTGTGTTATCCAGCCATCATAGCTTGGGCCTGCCTCTACTTCTTCTGCAATCTGGATTAGTGTTGAGAATCTTTTTGGGGATACGAAAATCATTCATCCGGAGGACACTGCAGTCTACGTACTTTTATGTTGGATTCGGCATATAATGTCTGTGGCTCATGATTATATCGCATTCATCAAAGTCCATTATCGTTTATTGGGCCAAAAATCTTACTCCGGATTTTTCTTTCAAATATCAAGAGGCTATTTTCGTCTATTTTTGTTCAGACCCAGACCACAGCATCATTGTTTTCCTTGTTGACAGTTTTGTCCTCATGTGCTTTATCAGACCTATTACCAGCGGCTGTGGAGAGACAGTTTTTCACCGTGTTTTAGTGTGGATTTGTAAGACGATTAATAGATTTCATAAGTGTCCAGACATTGGAATTACTTCTCTTGCATTGTATTACTTCTCGGCCAACATGTACCATGGCAAATATTGATTTAACAAGCAACCAATAACAAGTTGCCATATTACGGAGACTTATCGTCTCACAGACTAACCAGACTGAAAACACAGTTAAGAAAACTGTGTCTCCACCAGGAATCGAACCCGGAACCTCTTGCCCAGCAGTCGGATATCTATCCTACGATGCCACAGAGACCGACAATAGTTATATAGTTGTAGTAATAATAATAATATATTTATTTAACATAAGAAAAGAAAACTTACAGAAACAATACACCACAGAGACCACTCAGTATTTATATAAAAACAAACAAAAAACATGATAAACAATAAAATAATAGTAATAAAAGACATGGGTGCTCCCTGATTGGCATCATTCCATCACTTTACCTATGTCTATCTAACTAGGAATAATTCCTGTTTTAAGTAAGGACAATTTCAATGTATTTTCACTACGCTTTTACATCATGCGATAGAAATTTCAATCGATTGAATTAATAAAGAACATAAACATCAATATAAGAAACAAAAAGAAAAACATTTTTGCATTAATAAAATGTAAAATAAACATAAAAGCCTTAACAAAATATAAATACAAGAGCATAAACAAAATATAAAATAAAGCATTATGGAAAAGAATGATTGGCGATGCATGATTAGGAAAGCCGACCCGGTGTAACGGGACATGGCGAGGATAAAGAAGAAAGATTATGGAAAAGAATGACAGCAGGCAAGACAGCAGAACTAAAACATTACCTAAATAACAGTAGCGGAATTGCTTATAGAAGCCGAAATCTTGGCTTGTCTATGAATATTAAGTAAAAATAATAAAAAAAATTAAAACAAGTAAAAATCAGTATAATGTAGCTTACGGTTGTGATATCAATCTCCCTGCATGGGACACAAAGTGATGGTTTCGTTCGATGTATGATAGAGATGGACCTATGTGTTCTGAAGTCATATTGTCTGGGGTCGGTATATTCGCGTGCACTACGTTATTCAGCGTCCGCGATTCGGCTCTTTCGCGTGATGTTAAAGTTACTTCGCGATACTTATTGTATATACCTATTATGATTCGAGATACCTGAAAATCGATCGAATAGAGCTTTTAGTATCGTCAATACGAACCGCCGTGCTTGGTTACATTCTAACTGACAATTTGTTTACTTAATCACCTCACTAATTATTTATTTATTTCAAATCCACTGCATACAATAAATATATAATACTAGAGTTTTTTTGTGTTAACAGAGTGGTATCTTTTAGACTTTGAAAAAGCAAAAACGTTCGGTTATTATTATAAAAAAAATATTGTGGAAAAACTCTATTTTATTTATTTATTGATTATAATACTGGTTATACTACAAGAAACTAAAAAATATTATGTATAAAAAATATTTTAAGAGTCATTTGAATTTATCAAGAGGGCATATAAACCTAAACTCCCCAATTTGAAATGTAATTTCTCAAACATCTTAAACAGCGTGTTTCTAAAAAAACACCATAGATTTTATCAACATTTCTTTAAAAGAATATCAAATTATATCCTTTTTTACGGTTTCGTTTTTTAATTACTACATAGCTTTGTGTCGTAGAGAATTAAATTTTTAAAAACAAAGTGAATGTTCGTGATAGTTTTTTTCATTTCAAGTTAGGGGGGGCAAGTCCTGTCAAATGGCGGAATCAAAACCCTCACGATTACCCATATCATGGATATATGTAATTTTCATATGGATTTCTAAAATATCTTAAAATATCATAGAATTCCATATGGTTATTATTATATCCATGATATGGGTAATCAGAAGGGTTTTGATTTCACGGTCTGACCGGACATGCCCCCTCTGATTTTTCCTTGAAATGCAAAAACTAACAAAAATGGGGATTCTGATAATTCACTTCTCACACTTTTCTTGCTTATCTGGGTAGAAAACGCTGGTTAGTTGGAAGAAATTGCCATATGGCAATAAACTCGCCACATTCGCAGGGGGCAAGGAAATGTATATTTTTATATATATTTTTTAATTTAATTGCAGTGTTTCAGCGTTTTTCGATAAATTCATACTTTTTGGAAATATAGGCAAACAAAAAAACATTGAGAAGCCCTGGAAAATTTTTTTAAAAAATAGTTTGAAATATTATATTTTTCTATATTTATACAAATCTTCAGTGTTCGAGATTATATGGTTTTTGAGATATGTGAATATATAAAAAAAAACAAATGTTGATTACCCCTGACTGGAACAAAAATCCAAATGACAGTTGGACTACTAAGTTGTGTTATCAATATTTAAATAAATTGTATAAATAATGTGAATTACTTACTATTTTTCTTCAAATTTGTAATTAGTCCAGATTCGCGTTATTATTGACTGCAAAATTTTGTCCGGACTGGTGGGTGGTGGGGAGGGGGTTATTTGTGTTGAATATTTCAATTCAACTATAAAAGAGGTTGTGTTATTAATATTTTAATAACTTGGACTCAAATAAAGTTTCATAGCATATTATAAACTGATATACATGTGAACCATATTTTTTGTCTTTCGGAAAGTAAAATTTGAAAATTAGTTTACTATATATCATTTCACCAGAATAGCGTTATATGCCCTCTTGACATAAAACAACAAATAATTTTAAATGTACATGTTAATATAAATGAACAAATATACCTACCAAAGTATTCCCAAAATTCAATGACAGTAACCTTACACTTTGATAATGCCGAATCTCCTCGGCGGTCATTGCAATCGAATTTTGTGGAAAAAAACCTAGTTCATTAATTTTAAAATGGATTTCCACTACATCCGTACATCGTCAACATATTTTTAATATATTGTTCCGATTCATGTTTTTCTCAGTGATTTCATATTTCAACAACATTGATTCTACTTTTATACGTCTTTTGCCACGTCCAGGTTTCTACGTTACATTTATTACATACATACATATATCACGTCATGTCCCTTACGGGGTAAGCAGAGAGTACCGAGCTCCGTTCTACTCTATTATTGCACACATTACTGTTTTCCTTTACATCCATACCATGCATGCTCGTCGATTGTTTAAGCTTCTTATGTTTCCTTCTTTTAAACTATCATTCACATGGTGACATGGACACCTCATTCCTTTCTGTCTCTTACATCCATGCATAGAATAATAATATTATAGAATACTCTTTAGCCTGCAGTAAACGCGACTGCTTTATGTTGACTAATTTGGTGAACATTTTGCTACGAGCATTCAGTAATCATTTGGCCGTCTGCGTGATACGTTCTCCAAATAGGGAATTTATTAACTGCTTGCAAAATTATTTACGCAGTCATAACGAGTATGTCTACCAGCAGAGTCATACATAAGTATATTTACACGAGCCGGCCAATAAAACAGCTTCACTTTTTCAGCGAGGTATTGTATGGGAATGAGTATTCTATAGTTTTAATATTATTCTATGCATCCATGTATATTTTTTTGGTCAGTCGTTCATCGTTCATTCTTTCAATATGCCCAAAACACCTTAAGGCATTCACTTTCGTTTTACTTATATTATCCTTCTTTACATTGCGTGCGTTCTCTCCTTTTGTATCAAATTGATGGCTAACCGTACAAATATTGTATGTCCATTATTGATAGTTCACCTCAACATGATTGTTAACAATAATGGTACATTTTTTGTAATTTCATTTTTAAATTGACTATAATATATTTGAGCGTATTGCATATGGACATTCACATCGAGGAAGTTCGCGATCCACTTCCACGCCGGCGACGCTATAGAGCCCATTGGCCCTGTTCGCCACCGGACGCAGCCGCAACATCGGACAAACACAAAATATCCACTATCCATCGGGTTCAACCACTGCCCCCGAGAATCCAACCTCAAACGGCGGGGCAACCGCTCAAGATCGGCAGCCGGGGCAAGCCCCTAGCACAACCGATCGAATGGAAGGGCTTGCCCCCACACCCCTCGGTCCTCGTGTTGGCGTCCGAAAGCTTGGCGGGCTAACACGGGGGTGACATTCACAGATCAAATATAGAGTCGAGCTCTACAAAATGTATATCATAACTCAGTTTCACCAAAAAGAGTACATAAAATATTATGTCCGGTTAGACATTGATATATCGTTCTATTACATACTCTTTTTCATGCTTTAATTTTATTCAGCATTTACAATAAATATTGAATTTACAGCATTTGAATGCTATATTTATTGTAAATATTTAAATTTATTTGTACTATACGATACATAAGCCATAAATTTGAAATGTACGGATAGTATAAATAATACGTATAAACAATATTGGATTTACATGTATTATTAAAAATTAAAAAAATATTTGGGGTGATAATATTCCGATGCATTTTATATTCATTCAAAACGTTAACCCACATTCGCGTACAGTCGTAATAAATTTTCATCGTTTCGTTGAAAGAATTTTACAGTGTTGGTATTTTTGATTATACAATTCGACTGTACCTTGATAAAATATTCAGTGTCACAACTACCATGCAAGTGTTACTTTTATTCAATACATTTTTCCTAATAGTTAAGGCTTAAATTTTCCATGGTAGGTACACTATGTCCATGGACTATATAACGAGGAAATTTGAATTAAAAATTAAATGAGATTGTCACGCTACAATCATTCATTACATTTTTTAATACGCCTCTACCCAGTCCATACAATAAGAGAAATATGATCAAAAACAAGAATACATTTGAAATAAACAAACATGTTTTAAACGGAATTCTAGTGTTTAAATACTGAAATCAAAAAATGAGGATTTGTTAAATTTCTTTCGTGTGATGATATTCTTTTTAATTTATATTACTATTGGACGCCATCACAAACTCACCATCACGCCATTTTTACTCACAATTCACTCGGTCCTACGTACAATATTTAGGAAATCAAATTAGGGGACTTAATAATTTGGCTGTGGCAATTTTTTTTTTACCATTTTATTTTATTGAATACACAACTACTTAACCAAAGTTTTAATTGAATGATTTGTCTCAAGTTTAAGATCTAACGACCATGATATGCAAGTCTTGAATGTCAAGCATACTAGAGCTAAGAGTTCATTAAAGAGAAATGTTATGACCTACATCGACGTGCATCCTTTTCTTCCCTACAGGCACTTATTTCATCACATTCTTGATTCAAAATTTCATTTAGATGGTCGTGTCAACTATTTCGCATAACTTAAATTACACAGCAATCCACAAAAAAAAAATTAACGCATCAGCTCTTTAAGTATACGCAAAAAAGTTAAGTAGGTAGTTTAAAAAAAAACTGTGAAAAGAATTCCACTCGTACGAACTGTAATGAATGTTATTTGTTAACATAAGGCTTCCGAATTCTTTGCTTTTCTCGTGTTGTCGTTTATTTTATTAAGAACGATGACTATTAAAATTAAATTGGATTAAGCACCTGTATATTACGTTCCTAAGAAGTCTCAACGAGAAGAAATATTGAAATCATCTGGAAGTCTTTTTTATACCTTCTTTTCGCTGTCGACTGTTCCTACCGCTGTCGACTACCTCACTTATTAAGTTGAATAAATTCCAATTACTTACTTCAATTATTTTCTTTCTTCATCCTTGACTACTTATTTATACTCCAGGCGTTTCTAGGACTTATAACTAGCATAGTATTTGAAGTGAGTCCAAGAAATGAAAGACCCTTGTAATGTCGTTGTTTATTTGTCTATGAAATAATAATGTTAAAGTGGTAAGTCGTTCGCGTTTAATTATTATTTACAACAAAAATTTATTTCTTTGTTTCTCCAAGATAAAGTATATTCATAATCTCAATCTTTATGACTAAAACTAAACAACGTCAAATGGGTGATATTTCTTAAGATCTTTTTGCGATTTCTTATTAATGCTGTTCCTATCTATAGCTAAGATTGCTTGACATTTTTCAATATGACTCTGGAATATATGAATATCGTATATTTATCAACAAATCAAAATTCCGCACACCGGTTACTTTTTCACATATTTGCACTAAATTTTACGCAGAAGATTTTTATCTTCGAAGTCCGAGACCCACCATTGTGTCACAATAACACAATGTTTCTTATTTTGTGCAATATTCAATAAGTGCGTCCGTCAAACCCAAATTTGACTAATAGCGAATCGCAGATAATAGATAGTTAGACTCTAAAAAAATACTAAATTTCCTTTCGACAATTAAGAACTCCTCTTCCTCTCAAAGGATTCTTTTAAATGTACTCAGTATGAATATTAACATTTTCTGTGAATAAATAACAATAGAGCGCCTTTAAAATGATCTTACATCTCCGGTAGGAATGAAATAAAATACAGAGTAGGCAGGTACACTTCATATTAAATTACAATTTAATTGTAGTTGGAAGAGAGATAATTGTTTGCTATAATCTCCTACTGTCTTCTTACATTCTCTTTGGATGTCTAATTATTATTTGTTCGTAACAACTTTTTTGTCCGACTATTCTATTTTTAATCTAAGTCTTATTTTCCTTAATAATAATATCTAATATTAAATTTGGATTATTTTTATAGCGCCGTTTTTGTGATAACCTCACCTAAAGGGCGCTTTGAATATATTAGGGGTTTTGTAAGACTCGCGGAAGAAGTGAGTTTTTAGGTGTTTCCTGAATAGTGCTAAGTTGTCGATTTGCCTCAGTTCAGGTGGTAGTTTATTCCACGAGGCTGGTCCAGCCACAGCAAAAGCACGATCACCGAAGGATGAAGTGTTGACTCTATTTATTTCAGTCAACTTGCCAATCACGGGTGTGGTGGCTGACCGAAGTGTTTGTTGTCGCTCGTTTACGGTGAGAGGGATGCAGAAGTCTGAAAGATACGTGGGAGCCATGCCATGGATCGCCTTGAAAGTCAACTAACATAATTTGTACTTGATTCTCTCTGGCACTTTTAGCCAGTGAAGATTTCGTAGATGGTGGGATATGTGTGAGAATTTCGCGGCTCCGGTGATTAGCCTAGCAGCAGCGTTGAAGACGGATTGAAGTTTGTTTAGCTCCAGCTTTGGAAGGTTTGCGTAGATACCATTGCAGTAGTCCAGGCGGGAAATAACGAATGCGTTTACTAGAAATTTCGTTGCTTCCGTAGGTATATTTCGTCTGATAGATTTTATTCGTCGTAAGTGGTAGAAAGCAGAGGATGTTGTGCTGTTTATCTGTTTTTTGAGACTTAGACTGGAGTCAATATAGCCTTGTTTCAAACTTGTTCGCAAGACGCAAATCGTTGATTCTTTCTAATGGGTAGATGGTTTGTTTAACCACCGAAAGCGCTCAGGCACTAGTCATAAAATAATTATTGATTTTTTATGTTCCTAATAATATTTACCATGACGCTACCCTACTCTGAACGAAACAACATTTAACACTTCTTCTGTTATTTTCTTTGATGTTGAACTCCAGCTTACTCTCTATCGTTTTGAGGATCTCCCTGGTCGATTTTGTCCATTAGAGACGTTCCATTAAACTTTATAATCATACACTCTATGGGATATCTTGTGTATTTTGTTATTTGTGGCCTTTTCACTGAGACCCTAATTAGGGTATTTGGAGAAGACTACTCAAGTCGCTAGGATTTTTGTTTTGTATGACCCGGTCTATAACGTTTTGGTGAATATTCAAAGGTATGCATTGTGTGTATGTATGTAGATATTATGGATAGGTTAGGTCTTGCTTACATTTTGCAATGCACACAACAGCTATGTATCTACTGCAGTGTATGTATGTACACAGGTACAACATCTGGGTTTGTGGTGTGTATCTACTCCCTTCGAGCCATGATGAAGTAATGTTTTACTATAGATTTACGTTGGTACCTACCTATAATAGTAGTACTTACTATTGCTTCAAATTAGGTATGTATTGGTGTCATGCGGCCGCTGCCGTGTGTACATTTATACAACGTTTATTACCTATACACTACACTAAGAAGCTACACTACGAAACAATGCTGCTAAATATTCTTATTACAATAGGTGTAAAATAAACCATATCATATGTTTTTACTCCTCAATATCCCAAGGGGATATATAGTGGAGAGTTATTTATTTATTTACCATCAGGCCTACCTCTACTTTTCGTTCCTCTTTTATCAGACTTGTATATTTTTTTTGTCAGACGGTCATCACTCATTCTTTTATGTGGCCAAACCACCTAAGGGCATTTATTTTCATCTTACTTACGATTCAATTTTTTTAACTGTCAAATATTTCAATGTGACCCCAATCTCAAGAAAATTAAAAATTGATATTTTTATTTTCGGATTGCTAAAATGTCACATCACATTCATAAAATGGCATTAAAGTATTATCAAATTTTCATAATAAAATATTTAAATCAACAATAATTTAACAAACTCGTTTCGGGAAATGCTGAATACTTTGCGAAGTGACTTGGTAGTGAGAGTATGGCGTTGGCCACAATCCAATCGTTTTAAGTGTTTCGACGTATTTTTTTTAAATGAGTGGCTCATCAATTTATTTACCAGGAAGAATATAAACTTATATTATTTTCATAAAAAAATTTTTTGACGAACCCCACTCTTACTTACTATCTAGATCGATTTCGTTAATTTGTGTATTACCGATGACAATGCATGTATCAGCTTGATCACTTAATATTTTGATGGCTACGGGCTATATATTTTTTAAATTCATACTAATTAATTTTAATTAAATATTTTCATTGAATATCCATAGTTTTTAGCATAGCATATACCTACCTATGTATAGTTTTACTTTGTAGATAATAGATCGACTTATTGCTGGTTTCAGGATAATTTTAAATTACTTAAACTGCCTACTATTTTTTTCTTTCAAACTCCTAAAACAAGTTGCACAATGAATAGGTTGATATAAATTGAAGAAATAATTATGTATTGTAGTTCTAAACGAATTCATTCTATGTAAATTTTCTTGACCTTATTGTAATGAAAATGTCAGAAGCGGGTACCATGTCAAACATGTATTTAAAGTAACTACACGAAAAATTGCACCATTTTGGAAGTATTCACTTCATATTATCACGACGTGCCCCTCTCTGATGAAGCAAAGAAAACCGAGCGCCACAAATCTATATCCTTGCTTGCATTTTTTTACGGCGATTGTCGATTTTTTAATGATTTTAATAACAATTAAGTATTACAAATTATAACACTCAATTATTATTACTACCAATATATACTTCCTCAAAAGAATTAGGCGATCAATGCGTAAATTGTTAATTATATAATTGATCAAAAATAAAATGCAACAAACGCATTGATCAAGCTTTCAATTGGGAATAATGCACCAGATACTTGACATATCAAAGGATTCGATTCTGAGGAGGTCGCTACACTACCTATTAACCCTAATGATTCCTGATTATTAACGTATAAACACTTTTAACGATTCTTCTTGTTTTCATTAATTACCGATTTTGGCATTTTTTTTATTTTAATTTTAATTACCATGAAATTATATCAAATTCATAGTAAAAAAATAGTTCACTTTAATGTAAATATAATTATAAATATCACATCAGTAATATTTTACTAATTATTCATTATTTGTCTATTTATGTTAGGTACATAAGACAATATGTTATACCTATTATACAAACAGATATTAAAAGCATTATGCATCAGTAACAGGAGTTAATAAGGGAATTTAAAAGGGTTCTTAGCAACCCGACTCTGGGTAGGGAAACCGTCGCGGCCGGCCACCGTTACCACGGGCCCGGCACCCTCTCTGCGGGTAAGCTGCCCCGTTCAAGATGAACTTGGACTGGCGGCCGTGACTAAGTATACAATTTTAATTACAAGGTAAAAAATTTATTCCTTCTTTTTTACATAACCTAATTAAATTAAAATAACATTTTCTTACCTGGAATTTTTCTTGCGTCAATTTAACGTCTTTGAAAAAGGCCATGTATTATTTGAATGTATTAATTGAAAAATTGTACCACCAAATATGTTGACTAACCAGTGACTAAAAGAAAGTCATTATTTCTTTTATTTGTGTTTACTGTAAACAAAAACAATAAATCACATTGCAACTTCAAATGAACGTGGCAGAATAAGTATGAAATCAGAATTAAGATGACACGGATGTTCGCGTAAAATGCCCAAAAACGATGTATAATAAATGCCAGTGTATCAAATGGTATCAAATGCCAGTGTATCAAAGATGGGTCGATGGCAGAGCGGTTAGCGCGCTGGGTTAGTAATCCAGTGGTCGCGAGTTCGAATCCTGCCTCGACCGATTTCGTTCACCTATAGCATGAGCATTTATGCTTATGTACATAAGGTAACGTAGGAAGATGTATATGTACTTGTTTAACAGAGACATATTAATTTAAAAAAACATTAAAAAACTTATAAATAAATAAATAAACACTAGTTGCATGTAACACATGAGATCCAACTGTCGATAGCGATAGTATGTATAGTTGAAGAATAAGAATCAAACTATAAACCCATAAATCCAAATTATTGAATATTTTAGGATATTTTGTTTACTATACAACAAATGTACCTAGGTATGTATGTATGTCAAGATAGGATAGTATGGAGATCAGTCCTTTGATCCTACCCAGATATGAAAACAGCATGATGGTATGTATGTATGTTTGGAAATTAGTATCAAACTATTAATTCCTTAAAGGAGTTGGACAGAGTCAACAAAGCGGCTTACTATGACCGATGCTTTAGTGTGAGTGGTCCTATTAAGTGGAATTCACTGCCTCTAGATGTCCGCAATGCTCAAAGCAAGAGCACATTCACTAAAGGATTAAAAACAACTTTGTTTCAAAGAGTAACACAACATTAGACTATCAGCGCCCTTGGTATGATCTCGAATCATTAAACGGCGCTATACAAATGACTTAATATTATTATTATTCTTAGATATTGTATGTAGGCTACTGCTATACAAATTGTATGAAGCAATGTCGTCACTAAATTCAATTTTTATAAAAATTGTTATAAAAGATTGAGATGTGCTAATACAATGTAAATATTTTTTATAGAAAATTAAATTATCTAGTTGGGTTGTTTCGGCTTTTTCGATATTTAATAAAAATGGAAATATAGGCAGATAAACTCATAAATTTATCATAAAAAAAATATTTTTCTTAATAAAAAATGTTTGAGAAACCCTGGAATTTTTTTGAAAAAACCAATTTGAGATTTTGTATTTTTCTATCTTTGTACCAATTTTCAGTGTTCTAGCTTTTATGGTTTCTGAGATATATGGAAAAATAAACCAAAAATTCAAAGTAGATAACTTCTGACTGAAACAAAAATTCACCATTCTGAGTATAAAAGTTTTGTAGGCCTATAACTGTTTATTTATTATGAAATTTTGGGCTCTGTAAATTGAGAGGATCAAAAGGTATAAGGGGGGACGGACAGACACACACACACACACACACACACACACACACACACACACACCCTCACACACACACACACACACACACGCACACACACACACACACACTCGCACACACACACACACACACACACACACACACACACACACACACATGCAACTTAAAAATATTCGATTTACTCACAATAAGGCGTGCTTTATTTACATAAGAAAGTATGACCGTATTCCCTTTTTATGTCGTGGTGAATTTAAATTAAAATAATCCCGCCAAATTGCCAGCAATAAAAAATGTATTAGATTCATATCTTCACTTTTGAACGATGCAAATTAATTAGATGCAGTAAAATTTTACTCGTGACTGTTATTAAAGTACGAGTTGCTTTAATTTTCCAGGTCACACACAAAGATTTTTACCATATAATAATTATAATAATAATGATATAAAGTGTGCGTGAAAGAAGGCATTCGGTATATCGTGGTGTTGGTTAGCGAAGAGGACTACGAAGGCTCCCATTGACGTCACGAACGTAGCTCGTGTAACCCCGTTTCTTCCCGAAGCAGAAAGCGGCCCGGCCAGCCCCCATCCCCCCAGTTCCACGTGACCTACTGACCGCTTGCACTAGACCCCCTTTTTGGTATTGTTTTGCATTTGGGGATCATGTTGTTGCCCATTTATTTAAAGTAACACACTAACTATCGAGTAATGCTTGACACTCTTGTTTTCGTTCCCATTATAGGAACTGCGTGGAAAATTGTAGCCTATAAAATATTTGAAATTCAGTCACGACACTACAAAAATATGAGAACTGCGGAAATCGAATAGAACCTATGAAACTATTGATGCTATTCTTCCACCGCAACCACCCGTTCTGCTTATGGGTCTACTAACGGCTCCTTGTAAAATTCTGAGAGAATATAAAAAAATGCATTTATTACGTACATGAATTACGATGAAAATAATTAGGTCGGTGGCAGAGCGGTTTGAGCGCTAGTTTAAGTGATCAGTTGGACGCGGGTTAGAATCCTGCCAGGAACAATTTCGTTCACCAAGCACAAGGCCAGCACCAAACACAACGCAATAATTTGCCAATTTAAGGAGCTATATAAGTCATTTATAATACACATAAACGAAGTTTAGTAGCATGAATAGTTTTATAGGTTTGGCTCTTTTACCTACTAGATTTCCTCGATTATTTTAAATTTGTAGGTTCATGAGTTTTATCATTACTTTCATTATAATTACGAAGAGCGTTAAAGCAACTTAATCAACACATACTAATAATTTCCATATATTTTGTAATGGATCGTAATTGTAAAATAACCCATACATAGTTCATTTAAAAAAAAATAATAAACAATTTCCATATCGCCGTTTACTTAGAATAATAGTCCTGCTATTTCCTTAAATCAATCTGCTCTTCCACCGACCCAATTATTTTCATCATAATTCATGTATGTAATAAATGCATTATAGATATAGAGTACAATTAGTAAAAAAAATATTGTTATTTCATTAAACACTTCTTTTGCATCGTCGTTCTCCGAATCCTGGGAATTTCGGAGTATCGTACTCTGTCGTAAAATCCAAGAAAAAACAAATCTGTACCCAAAAATACGATTCTTTAACTTTTTATCACTAGATGTCTCACTCAACGGTGAGACAACGGTGCTACGATTATTGAGCTACGAATAGTTTTATTATATCTTCTACAGACTCGTTTTGATTCTACGATAGTTATGTGTTATTTCTTGAATTTTCTATTTGTGTATTCAAACGTCTTATTTAAGATAGATAATATAAACTTGTTTCGCTGTAGTGTAAAATTTGTGAAACATTTCCTCACAGTGAATATGTTAAATGCAGGTACCTATTTGAAAAGACAAATCAATATTTAAGGGCAATATAAGAGTGATCGGACAGACAAATTGGAGGAGACTTGCTGTCGACAGGGCGGGTTGGAGGCAGTTTCTTGAGGAGGCCAAGGCCCACACCGGGCTGTAGTGCTATTGCTGATGACGATGAATAAATTAATATTTAATATGAAACTGTGGAAACACTAGAAAATTTTTAATATTCCTATTCACCCAAAATTCTTTTAAATAAGATATTATTCTTATAAAAATACTCATATAATTATCAGTTTAAAAAACTACATATATAGTAGGCTAAATAATAAATATTGAATTTTTTATTGAAGATACGTCATTGAAATAAAAAACAGTTTATTTTTACATATTTATTCAATTGCGTTTGTGTAATACTTGTAAAATTAGTTTAATCCTTTTTTATTGTATCTAAAAAACTACATGGCCTATTCACAAGATTTTTAAGAAGATAGAGTAAGTGAAAATATAACTGCTGAGTTTTATACTATTTTAATTACTATTCATGGTATATAAAACAAAACTCTAAATTTTAACCTTTCTTCACAAAAAATTATTTATAATTTTTTTCGTGTTTCATGCATTAGAAGGTAATTTAGTGCACAAATTAGTGTACATCCGTATGCACCAGGTATACGAGGGCCAAAAAAAAAAAGGTTGAAAAAAATATTCATTCATTCATACCATCACGGCATATCACACAGTGTGGGGTTGCCAGCGACAGATGCGCTGGTGTGTATATTACCTTATAAAAGGAAGTACAACCCACACACATATTGCTTCGCCTACTAAAGCAATGTTTTTAGGCCTAAAACCATAATAATAAACACTAGCCTGCACCTTGCGCAAGTGGCCGAGTTTATTGCCATGTGGCAATTTATTCCAACTAACCAGTGTATCCAGCCCAGAGAAGCAATATTAGCGTGAGAAATGAATTTAAATAAATTTCGCCTCTGCTGGGGGTTCGAACCCGGGACGCCCGCACAGAAACCACACGACACATCAACTGTGCTACGCCGGCCGGCATTTATAGGTACTTTCCAAAATTTTGGGCTCTGTGCATCAAGCGACTTCATCTACATATGCTGCAAAGCCTCATAGTTGGTGTTTTTTGGCTTGTTGAAAAACCATGAAAAATGTAGACCTGGGGGGTAAGTCTGGTAAAGAAGCGGAATCAAAACCATTCATGTTTACCCATATCATGGATTTAATTATCTTATGGACTTCTATAATATCTTAAGATGTTATAGAATTCCATAAGATAATTATATCCATAATATGGGTAAACATGGATGGTTTTGATCCCGCCAACTCACTGGATTTCCGCCCCCCAGGGTGGTATCTGTCTTGCTCTCTTGGTTTTGCATTAACAGTTGTGGTCTTTATCTTGCACCCCTAAACTTGGTCTTTACATAGCCAGCCTCGGTCTGGCTAAGCTATTATTTTTCATAAAATAAAAAAAATTAAATTGGCCTATTGATAATGTAGTTAAAATACGAAAAAATGTATAATATTGGATAAATGAAATTGAGTTGACGTGATGTATGAACTAATATCTTAGTACCTTATCTGTAAGCACCATATTTAGGACACGACCTACTGACATAGTGAACCCCCACCCATCATTCATTGCGCAGTTTCAACCACACTGTATTATGTTGTGTTGTATGGCAGAGCTATGTAGAACTCGCCTATGCAGTGTTACAGCGGGGAAACATAAGCTAGTTTGGTAGTCTACCATCTATAAAGTAATGTTAATCACGCTATGCTATGAGATTATACGTTCATGTTGCCCGGCTACTTCTCTTCATATTTATAAGTTTTTTGAAAAACGTATCTTTAATCTGAAGCCTACTGATAAGTTAAAATATTTCAGGTGGTGGTTAGCGCGCTGCAATGTCAATATAAACGTAGCATCCGTTCGAATTTCAAATATGAATAATCTTTTACATACCTATTATATTATGTAGGTATATTAATACCATAGATTTTCATTATAATATACTAGATGTCGTAGTTAGCAGAGTTAGCAAATTTTGAATCGAAGGGAGGCTTATTTTCCGCTGAATTTGGTTGGCACATTGTTCTTCTATAGAGAATAACGACTAATGTGAATTGTTTTCGGATTTATTTGTCGAAAAAAACACTTTATTTTTTTTATTAATATATATTCCATTTATATTACTATAAGGATTAAAACATACCTTCTCCATTATAAAAGCAGGTTCTTAGCGTAATTTAGAAATTGACATCGAATTTGAAAATCAAGAGGAAGGCTACCGATGGGCTATTGGTATATCACTCTGGATAATCGATTAGAACCCGGGTTCAAATTCTGGCTAAGTCGATTCTTAATTAAAAACGTTAATGGTGTGTATGTATATGTATATAATATGTACCCCTTACCTTACTTACTTACTTTACTTTGCGTATGGCAATCGGCATTTTCTTCACCGCGAGGTTTGCGTCCTGCTGTCACTTCAGTCATATTTGGAAGCTCGCCGACATAAGCCAGTTCACCGCTTCCGAGTCCGCTGTATGTAGTTCCTCCAGTGATCCGGGGAATGAATAAAGAGGGCATTCTCCCACCAAGTGTGCCACCGTCTGCCTTGCAGCTACGCATTCGCAGTTGGGTGATTCCCTTTTGCCCCACTTCCAAATGAGGTAGTTGCAACACCCCTTTCCTTTAATCAAACAACTATTCCGTCAATGCAAAATGACTACTTATGTTTATTTTTGCGAACGCGAGCCGTTTTATGAACAACTGAGAGAGTTGCTAGTCAAATTCGATTGATTCCACACCCGCTAAATTCTCTATGGTGAAAAATATAGATTTTGTTGTAGGTACATACATATTATATTGTTAAACTCCATACATTCCAGTTTTACTCCTTTAGTTAAATATATATATATATATATAAATATATATATATATTTATATATATATATATATATATATATATATATATATATATATATATATATATATATATATATATATATATATATATATATATATATATATATATATATATATATATATATATATATATATATATATATATATATATATATATATATATATATATATATATATATATATATATATATATATATATATATATATATATATATATATATATATATATATATATATATATATATATATATATATATATATATATATATATATATATATATATATATATATATATATATATATATATATATATATATATATATATATATATATATATATATATATATGTTATATTTGATGTTTTCACGGGTGAAATATGTTATAATATTTTTATCTCGGTTTTCCCGTGTCAGTAGGTCTTGACTAAGACCATTTGTCTTCCGACGTTTCGCCTGAATATCACCAGGCATTTTCAAGGACTTAACGAAAAGCACGCGCGCGACACACGTCTACTCACACTGAAAGCTCACCGTCAAGTGACTCGTAGCGTACAAGATGGCCGCTTATGTCAAATATTGTTAGCGCGACGTGATTGGCTCCTTGTGACACGCCCACCTGCTGTCGTGTTCGTTGGTAATAATATTTTATCATTATTTTTGTGTTGTGATTTATTGTTAATTTTAGTTGTGACATTAATATTATTATTGTTATGTTTTGGGGTTATTTTCGCTATGGTATTATTAATATTATTATTGTATTGTTTGTCATATAAAATGTTCTTCCAGGTACTAGGCAAACGAACTCCGTCGTCCCGATTGTTCATTATATCCCTTCTCTTATATATTTCAATAGCTTCCCTGTAAATTCTGAGAGGTTCACTGTTTAAACTTGCTATTATTTTTGAACTGTCAAAATCTATTGTATGTCCTTCTGTGAGCGAGTGTTGTACAAGTGAGGATGTAAGTTTTTTGTTTCTCATGTCGACTCTGTGCTCCGCTATTCGTGCTTCAACTTTTCGATTGGTTCTTCCTACATAAGTCTTATTGCACGATCCTTATCTTCCCGACATTTTATGTATCTATATGTACACTGGCGGGCTGATTGCCAAAAGGCAATTTCTTCCAACCAACTAGAGATAATTAGATTTAACTTATTGATCATCAGTTCTTGATGTAATTTCATTTAAATTAATTAATATTTTTAATAAATAAAAAAAATAAACGTGTTAAAAATCAATTCCACTATTTATTAAGACTACAACATACAACCTGTTTCGTGCTAAGCACATTTTCAAGTAGATTTGTGCTTAGCACGAAACCGGTTGTATGTCGTAGTCTTAATAAGTAGTGGAATTGATTTGAAACACGTTTAATTTTTAATTAATTAAAAATATTAATTAACTAGAGATAATATTAAATATACAATATAGTGTGTACAATGGCAATATGGTAAACACATGACAAAAATACATACCATCACATCATGCCCCTTACGGGGTAATAAGAGAGAACCCAGCGCCATACTCCTCTATTTTTGCACATGGGCGTGGCAAAAGACACATTAAAATAGAATAAATGATGTAGAAATGAGATCACTAAGAAGAGTACCTACGTAATAGTAGGTACGATATATGATGGAGATAATGCAAGATAAAGAAGGATACTATAAGTAAAATTAAGGTGAATACTTTGAGGTGGTTTGGACATATTGAAAGAATGAACGATGAATGACTTACCAAGAAAATATACATAGGTGTAAGAGATGGAGTGAATAGTAGAGGTCGCCCCAAAAAAGGGAAGGCACGACCATGTGAATGATATTTTGAAAGAAGGAAACATAATGAGAAACTTGCGTGACAATCGAGTAACATGACATAAATAGAATGAAAATATTGATTACAGAAGATAAATTTACTTTTCTTTTTAAAAATCAAAACAAACAAAACATGCAGTATTTAAATATAGATCTAAGTAGGTACATTACTTCTTATCCAATAACAATATGGACCAGGAGTGAGTCGAAATTATTCGTTTGAAACTCTTGAGATACGCGATGATTGAAACATTCAAACTCATTTTGACTTAATGGGCTTCGAAATTATTAATTAGTTTAGTCACAATCCTCACTTCCTGCCTCCTTATCCCAGTTTATAGGGGTTCGGATCTCATATTCCTTTGTCGACATGATCTGCGATTCTGGGCTGTCTCCTGTAGGACACTTAGACCCGAATGCACAGTCCTAGGTATCTATGTAAGTACTTACTCCTAACCTCACTGTAATATTTATTATTCTTAAGTTAGCAATTGAATTGCAGAGACATCACTAACTAAATACTTAATACTACGCCAAACTTAATGTCGATGGCGTAGAATTTCACATTATTGTGAATGATGAAAAGAGATAGATAGCTTTCTATTCTTGTGTATTATGAGAAGAGATAGATAGCTTTCCATGGGCTTAGACTGACGTTTTAAATGTTTTTTGTCATAACAATACAAACGTATATAATCAAGCTCACATTGACAGCTCAATGTCAAGATTTTTCTGAAATTCCAGAGAAGTTTCGGCATTTCGTATGAATCGCTGAATACTCCGGTATTTGATTTGACAAAATTACCAAATACATATTCTACGAAGTCATCATTAATAATAATAATAATATTTATTTATTTTCCATAACAAAATATATACAGGAACTAAGGTTTTTTGAACATGCAATTAATGATTTACTGTGTATAAAATAAAATAAAAATAATATAAAATAAAATAGTTGTTGGGAAGTACCATGTTTTTTAGTTCCTCCAATAAATCTTTGTCTATCTAACTAGGAGTAATTCCTGTTTTAAGTAAGGACAATTTTTTCACAATTTTAATAACAAGTCCACTTGTAGCTACATGATTGAAATATTGAAATTAAAAAAGAAGAATTATACTCATAGTAAGTAATGAAAAAATATCCCAATTTGAAAGCAATCAATAAACAAATAAATAAGTTAACACTTCATAGCAATGAAAGAAATATATAAAGCAACCAATAACAAATCATAGGTCAACAAACAAAATCATTCACCGTAAACATCACGTATTTTAGTATTAAACCACTTGTTTACGCCGATGCGCATGCACTAAGTATTTGGATATGTCTCTGTAATGCAATTCCTATACAAAAACTTCGTAGCATCCTCCAGTTAGAAAGCCACGTGATCTCCTAACTTTTTTGAGCGATTGTGCAATGAAAACATGGTTAGTATTTAGAATTTAGTATTTAGGTCAGACTCTGCATTCGGGACTAAATCATAATGATCTTGGCACGTTGAAATTTTGTTTTTTTTCAATTTTCTCTTTATTTATCACTTGAGCAGTAATTCGTTAGTACCCAAATTCGTAATATTATTGTTTGATTATCAAGCAAGTGCTGATCCAATACAATTGTCATTCATTCTTCTCGATACATTGATTTATATTACGAAGTGGACCATATAAGAGATTTGGAGATTACGTTTGACTCAAAATTAACGTTCGACAAACATTTGGATATAATAGCTAAAAAGCTTATTAATCCTTGGGGTACATTATCCGCCTGCGTAAACCATTTAAAAATGTCAGTACACTTCATAGGCACTTCACAACGTTCATTAGTCCACATTTAGAATACTGCACTCCAATATGGTCTCCTTACTACCTAAAACATATAAATAGAATTAAAAAAGTACAAAATAAGTATTTGAAACATATCAACTTTCGTTTACGCACATACTTTCCTTTATATTCCGAATCATTTCAATTTCATAGATTTGACACACTAGTGAATCGACGAATTATGGCAATCTCTTTTATTTAAGGTAATAAACAATTTTTTGACTCTTCTGAACTAATAAGCTTTATACCAATCAGAGATCCTGGAAGAACTAGCAGACAGCCCCAATTGTTTCACGTTCCACTTGGTAGAACGAACTATCGGAACATTTCAACTATCCCTTGAATTTATATAATGAAAGATTTAGTGACATAGACATATTTTTCCTCTCTTATAATAAATTCCGAGGGAGGGTTAGGTGCGAGTGCGGACGGATATCTTAATGAAGAAAGGTGTTGTGACATACCATCAGTTGCTCTTCCTCTCACATTCCTCCCCTTTTCTATTCCTATTTCTACAGATATATTTTTTCTAATTTTTTATATATAATATTGTTATTTTTTTCAGAATCAACTGTAAATGCGTACATTGTGGACAGTTAATAAATAACTTATTGTTTTATATTCATATTCCAAATCCAAATAAATAAAAGTAATGTACCTTTATAAATTTAATTGAAATATGTTGTTTTGTTACATCAATATAAATTACGAACATCCCCTTAATGTAGTTTATTAATGATATATTAACATGCAACTGGTGTATCTATAGTTCTTTAATAAAATAGATAACAATTTAACTATGTACATAGTTAACTTTATTTCCATGCGATCTAATTACTTATTGCTGTAAAATTCTATTTAAGTAAAGAGTATTTATTTATTGATGATAGTAGTTACCAACCTTTCGTGTCAAAGAAGACTGTTCACGTACAAAAATATTAATTAGACTACCTCTAACATGTATTACACTAGAGAAGAATAATTCATACTGGTAGAGTATAGATTCCATCAACCCATTTCGCCGTGGAGGGGGCGGTTTGCACATATACCAATCAAGCAAAAACATAAATTAGCGATCTGCGCACACATGTTGCTGTGTCAAGTTGTTTTACGAAAATTATAACAATAGATATTGTTTTTTATCATATAAAAAAAACATGTTTATCAGAACCAAAAAGTCTCAAAAGTAGCGGTGTTCAACATGTATTTTAAATTTTTATTACAAATTGGCAGCAAGATCATACGTATTATTTCAGTAAAATGAAATTTATCAGGTACCATTGAAGTCGTAAGATTTAGAAAGAACAGGTTTGCTTGTGGGCGAAGACAAAAAGAGTAAAAGAAACGTAGGTACATGAGTAAAATAAAATATGGTAAGGTTATATACATAGGGTATTATTATAGAATTATTAAACAAATCTTATTGCTATTATAAACTGGAGTTAGTAATTGAGTGTAGTTATGCAGAAAAGCCAACACTTTAGTGTATATAAAATGAGTTAATGGTGTGCAACGAATAGAAAATTGTCTAATCAATGGTCTACAAAAATCAGCCAAACAACTTTTCATACAAAAAATTCCTTAAAATAGCGTTAACAAATACAGCAGGTTGCCACTTGTATCAAAATACATTCTGCAGAAAACAGACAAAAGTGTTGTGACCTAGTACACAATTGAAATCCTGCAGAAAACAGCCAGCCCACACTATCTGAGATATGGCCACATTTCATATTATCCTAGGATTAGCACTGTTTCATATATTAGGTATGTGAAAAATAGTTGCTTTTTGACAAAAATAAACAATACAATCGCAATCATTTTTCACATATACAATAGATGAAACAGTGAAAATCATTGGATGTGTTCAAATGGATATAAAAAATCACCTGGAAGGAATAATGGCTATCTCAGTAAGAGTCTTTTGAGGGTTGGCTGTTTTCTGTATAACTGTTATTATAAGTTTAAAATGTATCATCGAATTACGACTGTTTCGTGGTAAATGATATTCGAGTAGGTACTTGTTTTATGTAGGTAGGTAGTGTATCGTCTTGGTATTATGATATATGATTCATTAATCATGTATGATGTTGAGGAATCAATAGGATATAATATTAAGTATACTTACTTACTATGTTAATTATTATTGTTCTGTAGCATTTAATATAAGCTTCTCCTTTCCATGTGTTTTTAGCTACTGGCCAGGTACTGACATTTACTAACATATTTAGTAAGTAACAGCAGTAAATCCATACATGATTTACTTTTTAAACTAAATGTTCCATAGTGATTATTTATTTTCCTGTATAATATGGGAAATGATTGAATATTGTATTGTATATATTTTATTTAGATGTAAAAAAAATACAATTTCTTACATCTAGTACAAACGAAAATAAAAACAAACAATAAAAATAAACAAATCAACATCGGATGACTAAATGAACACACAAAAAAGATACGTATCTATCAATAACAATAAAACACAAAGTAAAAAAAAGGAAAACACTACCACAATAGAAGACATCAATGAACATGAAAAAAAAAATAATAACAATATAAAAGTTCAAATTTTTATTTCACGCGTATGTATCTAGGTATATAGTAAGTTATAATATCTCAAAGTTAAATGTGTGTACCTATTGTTGATCTGATATTGTACGACTGAATGGGAATTATGTCAAGGGTGTATTTTTCACAGTTGCATAGTGCAGGCAGGTATTTTGTAGGTAGTACACAGTATTAGATTAGTATGTATTTACAAACCACAGTTCTTATTAGTTATATCAATTATGTTTTCTTGCGATGACTAATCTACATATGTACAGACGTCACTCTTTATTATTTATTGTCTACGTGGAAGCTGGTTTAATTTTATTTTATGTTCCGAGTCTCGTTCGACTTTTTTTATTTATGTTGAGAATGTCCAATACCCTGTTTCCACAGTTTACCTTCTTAGGCAGAACTCTCCTCAAGTTCGTAGTTTAATATTTAAATCTATTATAAAAAATATGAAAATTATTATTTTTTTTTTTGACTTAATCTTAAAAACTTGAAACTAATGTTTCTGATTAATAACGGCTGCAACATCCTTTTTTTGGGTGAAAAGCCTTAAGAGAGAAAAAAAAATCAACGCGCAATTGATTACAATTTGCCACATTCTGGAGACTTGATTTTTTAAACGACTCCCTTTACATTGTCTTGCCTTTTAGATACATCGGCCTTCATGACTCAGTTGGTTAGGTATTTGACTGCTGATTCAAGGGTCCCGGGATCGATTCCCGGTGGAGACGCAGTTTTTGGATCTGTGTGAGATTAATATCGTAAGTATCTAGAATGTGTCAACTTGTTATTGGGTGCGTTTTAAATTAATATAACTTGACATAGTGCCTACATAGTGCCGACCGTCGTGGCACAGTTGGTAAGCCGTTTAGTTTCTGTGCCAGCGTCCTGGGTTCGATCCTCAGCAGAGGAGTTATTTATTTAAATTAATTTCTCATGCTAATATTGCTTCTCTGGGATGGAAACACTGGTTATTAGAAATTGTCACATAGCTATAAACTCGCCACTTGTGCAGGGTGCAAGGAATTGTTTATTATTATTATTACCTGTTAGTTACCCGAGAAGTTATATAGTATAGTATACCTATATATTATGTATCTATGTACTTTTAAACTCAACGTTTTAAATTCTATTTTATTGCATATCATCCATGATTTTTATGGTATTACTTAAGTGACATTTTATATAAAGTTTCAACATTATTTTTAATTACTTTGTATAAACCACATTATTTATTAAACTTATGAACCAATTAAAATTGACAATCAGTCAGCTATTAACGCTCTAGTCCTTCCAATCAAACCCACCCCAAAAAAGACCCGTCCCTAATTACCTCCCCCTGACCTCCAATCCCACAGTCTTCTTTTAAGAGTCTATAGAAGGCTTAATAGTCTTCTTCTTTTCCTTGCCTCTTCCCCGATCATCTGGAGTCTGTCCTTCTGGTACGTAATCGCCAGACTTTTCGATCTTGCGTCATCTAAATAGAATGCTAAATAGTACACAGCACGAATTTTCACGAAAAAAGTTTGTTTAATTATTTTTATTTAAAAAATTTAGTATGAAAACTTGATAACTCTTCAATGCCATCTTATGAAAGTGATGTGCTTTTTTATCAATTTGAAAATAAAAATTTCTCTTTTAATTTTCCTGAGCTTGGGGTCACTTTGAAATATTTGACAGTTAAAAAAATTGATAAGCACAATTCAGATATCCTTCAAAATCTAATGGGGTTCAAACGAGTATTATAATATAATTATATAGGTATACATATTTGTAAAATTTGAAAAGAATCGAATGAGTACTTTAGTCTATAATCTATAAAGAAAAATAAACACGCCGCCGTACATAGCACGCAGCATATAGCATAATGGGGTCTATGCGAGTATTATAACAAAATGCATAATTTAAATAGAATCTGATGAGTACATACCTACTTTTTTATTTTATTTAATAAACACGCCGTAAATATCACAGTTGACCGCCGCGTGGCACAGTTGGCAAGCCGTTTAACTTCTGTGCGGGCGTCCTGGGTTCGATCACCAGAAGAGGCGAAATTTATTTAAATTAATTATTCACGCAAATATTGCTTTAATGGGCTGGAAACACTGATTAGTTGGAAGAAATTACCATATGGCAATAAACTCACCACTTGCACGAGGTACAAGGAAGTGTTTATTATTATTATTATAATACAATCTCAGCATGATGCTTGTTGACAATCTGCAATAAATAAATAACATTAAAAAATACGAATTCATGACTCCCCACTATATCCCCTTGGGGTAATTAGGATTAAAGATAATACAGTTGTTTTTATATTTAAAAATTTGATAATTATAAACACTTCCTTGTGCAAGTCAAGAGTTTATTGCCAAATGGCAATTTCTTTGTTGTGTCATTTATTTTTATCATTACCTACCGTTAATCGTTATATTTTTAGACATTCATCTTATTATCACTATGACGAATTAGTTTCTTTATCCTTTGTTTAAGAGATGAAAATAATGAAAACATGACAAATGCTTTAATGTTAAATTGTAGAATTTTTTCAAGACATTTAAACTACAGCGCAGTAAAATTAATTTTGCTCTTTGTAATCTCGTTTCTCTTTTGTGTATAAAGAGAGAAATTGCTATCCCGTGGCTTTCGTTTTGAATTATGGTAACTTAGTATTAAAATGTAAGTTAGTAAGTTAAAATCACGTTTCCTCCACAAATATAATATTCTTGCATTCTACACAACATAAAGTAGAAACTAATTCATTGCCGATATAAAATCCATTCTGTATAACCTTCATCTTGATAACATTGATATAGTGATAGCATGGATACCGTCACATTGTGGTATCACTGGAAATGAAATATCGGACGATCTCGCGAAACAAGGTACAATATCTGGTAAGCTTCCTGAAAATTTTATTTATCCAGAGACTGATCTTCTCAACTCGATCTCTTCCTATATTAGTGTTAAATGGCAAGCACAGTGGAAAATCAGTTCAATTTCCAAGGGATCATACTACTTTAGCATTCAAAATACGATTCCTTCTCATCCCTGGTATTACTCAAAGAATCTCCCAAGAAGCCTAATATCCAATATATCTCGTCTTCGATTCGGCCATTGCAGATTTGACAGACATCTGTTCAAGATTGGACTTTCCCCCTCACCTTACTGCGAATGCGGCCTAGATGAGGAGTCTGAGAACCATGTTTTCTTTTCCTGCCCAATAAGAGATGCATTTGACATTTATCGAGCATTGGATGATGTCCGATACTTGATGAAGGAAAAATTCCAATTCCCATTATCAATGCATTACCTTCTATCTTTAGGATCAACGGAAATTTATAAACTGCTTCATAAGTTCATACAGAAAAATATAGTTATACTGTAATCCTCCACATTATCTAATTATTTTTCACACTCACTGGAGTTGTACTATTGACTGCATATACACATTGATCAACGTCTTTGGCACAAATAGTCCTGTATAGGGACTGGCTGCCTTATTAAAAAAAAAAACAGTAGAAACTAATAAACAAAAATTTTAATAATAAGATTCAAATAAGTACAAATACAAGAATTTCTATTTCCAGTTATTGGTGTAGAGCTAAACCCGTGTTCATTATCTTTTCATCGGACATATCTACTGTAATAATAATTCATTTACACTGTCTAGTATAGGTTACTGCAATAATAGTCGATCTTTGTGGCTTAGTTGGTTAGATATCTTAGTTGGCGATTCCCGGCGAAGACAAAGTTTTTAATCGTGTTTATATATATATATATATATATATATATATATATATATATATATATATATATATATATATATATATATATATATATATATATATATATATATATATATATATATATATATATATATATATATATATATATATATATATATATATATATATATATATATATATATATATATATATATATATATATATATATATATATATATATATATATATATATATATATATATATATATATATATATATATATATATATATATATATATATATATATATATATATATATATATATATATATATATATATATATATATATATATATATATATATATATATATATATATATATATATGTATATGAATTATCATTATTTTTCCGGATAATCCGCTGTGGCTTTTGGTTGTCTTGCCGACGTTTCGCCCGAATGACATCGGGCATTATCGAGGCTATTAACTCGAGCGCGTGCACGCGTGCACGAAGTCGGCAAGACAACCAAAAGCCACAGCGGATTATCCGGAAAAATAATGATAATTCATATTCCGATCCGCGAAAACATCAAAACCAACATATATATATATATATATATATATATATATATATATATATATATATATATATATATATATATATATATATATATATATATATATATATATATATATATATATATATATATATATATATATATATATATATATATATATATATATATATATATATATATATATATATATATATATATATATATATATATATATATATATATATATATATACATATATATATATATATATATATATATATATATATATATATATATATATATATATATATATATATATATATGTTATTATTAAGTATTTTGGGGATAACCCGCGTCAAATTCTGATTCCCGAGAGAATCAGTCGTCTGCCGACGTTTCGTCTGAATCTCATCAGACATTTTCAATAGGCGCCTTGTTAATAAATTTCCGTCGCGAGGGATAGTGCGCGCACGTCCGTTCGCGTCGGAAGCTTACCACCAAGTGAAAGTTTGAAAGGAAGCCGAGTCATGTGTTAGTGGAGGGGTGGGTTTCCCCAATGACGTCATTATTGCGTTTTGTTTGGCTTCTAGTGACTCGAGTACTTAACGGTATATTGTTTACAGGTGGATTATCAGTTTTCGGTTTACTAGGAATTTTACTAATGTTTTTAATGTGACTATTGTTTGAAATATCGGTAGTTGGGTTAATTTGATTACTATGGTTTTTCAAAATATTGTTTTCAAGTACACTTGTCCATGCGGTCGGGATTCGAATGCTATCGTCCCTGTTATTCATTATACTGTTGCTTCTTCTATATATTTCTATTGCTTCCCTGTAAATTCTAAATGTTTCATTGTTAATATTCGCGACTACTTTTGAATTTTCAAAGTCTATGGAGTGATTTTCGGTCAATGAGTGGTTTACTAGAGATGAAGTTAATTTCCGGTTTTTAATATCTACGCGATGTTCAGAAACGCGTGCCGAGATTCTGCGATTTGTCCTGCCTATGTAAGTTTTTGTGCAATCACCGCAAGGGATTTCGTAAATACCGTGTGACTCTAATGGTATTTTATCTTTCGGACTTTTTAAAAAGGATGAAATTTTGTTGTCTGTTCTAAAAATGGTGCGAATATTATGTTTGTAAAGTAGGTGACTGATTTTGTCAGTAGTGCCTTTTATGTAAGGTAAAAATGCAATGGCGAGTGGCTTTACTTTAGTTGGTGTATCTTTTTTATTAAAATTTTTATTCGTTTGATTTTTTATTGCATTATTTATTGTGAAATTTGAAAAACCGTTATTTCGTAGCGCGTTTTTAAGATACTCTAATTCATTTTGAATGTTTTCGGAGTCGGTTATCCTTAATGACCGTGTTACCAAGGTGTTTGCTACAGAGGCGATTTGTGCTGGATGATGGTTCGACGATGCGTGGAGATATCTGTTGGTATGTGTTGATTTTCTGTACACAGTGTGGCCGAGAGTGCCATCTTCTTTTTTGATGACGAGAACATCAAGAAAAGGAATTTCACCGTTGTTTTCGATCTCCATTGTGAATTTGATGTTATTGTGGAGATCGTTCAGAAAATCAAGAAATTTGTGAAGTTCCTCCAAACCGTGAGGCCATATAACGAAAGTATCGTCCACGTATCTAATCCATAGCTTTGGTTTTAAGCGCGCTCTATCTATAGCTTCTTTCTCTAACTTAGTCATGAAAATGTTAGCGACTGGCGGTGAAAGAGATAGACCCATTGGTGCTCCTTTTACTTGTTTGTACATGTCGTTATTATAAGTGAAAAATGTGTTATTGAGGCAATGTTCTATTAAAGTTATTATGTCATTCGGTGGGTCACTCATTTCTTTTATTGCTTGAAGAGCTTCGTCTGTGGGTATATTGGTAAACAGGGATACGACGTCAAAACTGACAAGGATGTCGCCCTTGTTTAATTTTTGATTTTTAATGATTTGTATAAAATGTTCCGAATTTTTGACAAAAGATTCCGCTGATTCTACATCTGGTTGTAAGTAGTTGGCAAGATACTTTGATAACATTTGAAGTGGCGAACCGACAGAACTGACTATGGGTCTAAGAGGAACATCCGTCTTGTGAATCTTTGGCAAACCGTATAATTTCGGAAAACGTGACGATTTTTCTCTAGGTATTAACGACTTTTTTAATTCTGGACTTAATTTGGATGACATAATTTTAGTTTTAGTCGTTTTTTCTAAGTATGTTATAGGATTATTAGGATGCAGTTTATAAGCCGGATCGTTAAGCAAATTAGTAATTTTAATGTGATAATCTTCGCTTTTCATGATGACTGTTGCGTTTCCCTTATCTGCCGGAAGAATAATTATATCTTTATTTGCGCGTAATTCTCCCACCCCTCCACTAACACATGACTCGGCTTCCTTTCAAACTTTCACTTGGTGGTAAGCTTCCGACGCGAACGGACGTGCGCGCACTATCCCTCGCGACGGAAATTTATTAACAAGGCGCCTATTGAAAATGTCTGATGAGATTCAGACGAAACGTCGGCAGACGACTGATTCTCTCGGGAATCAGAATTTGACGCGGGTTATCCCCAAAATACTTAATAATAACATATTTTGTACTCGCGAAAACCTTAGATTTAACATATATATATATATATATATATATATATATATATATATATATATATATATATATATATATATATATATATATATATATATATATATATATATATATATATATATATATATATATATATATATATATATATATATATATATATATATATATATATCTGAGGTTGACGAGTTCAGTATTTGGTAATTTTAATATACATAATAAGATGCGCATAGGTTTCAACCTACGTCAGCCGAGCTACTTAAAGAGCATGCTCTTAGAGCACATAGCTGTCGTCATCGTACCTCATCATGTAGCTTTTCAAGTGGGTAAAATATTTTGGGCATATGTGTAGTGTATACATGTAAGAGCTCATCATTCATATCATTTAGTGTTTTTGGGAGGAGATATTCCCATTTTCTTATGCCATATGCATTATTGTACACAGGTAAAATATAATTATTTCTTTAAACTGTGGAAGGTTTTTTCTACCCGATTTTAAGATGGCAATTTTTACTTTATGATATATGGCTAACAGTGTTTGAATAGACCCTTTTCATTATTCTGATACGTACTTTTTATTTTATTATTTATTATGATCGAATATTTTTATTATTGCATATGCGCAAACACTGGGTTTTTTTCCTGTCGGGAGTCAAAGATATTTTTTAACAGATTTTTAATTATCTCAATAGGAAATCAAGGCACCTACAGGGCTTACGACCTGTCATCGGCTGGTTTACGTGATCACTTTATGCGCTTGCGCAACGTTCACCAATTATGCCTTTTTAATGAGATCCCTATCAATTATCCCGGTTCTCCTACAGTAAATATTCCAACTTCGTCTCTATTGAGATTATTAAAAATCTGTTAAAAAATATTAATTATGATTTTTAAAAGTTTTAAATGTAGGTTATAGATATTTGCTTAATATGTTTTGTATGTCCTGCCCATAGAATAATAATAAAACTATAGAATACTCATTCCCATACAATACCTCGCTGAAAAAGTGAAGCCGATTTATAGGCCGGCTCGTGTCAATATATGTATGAATCTGCTGGTAGACATTGTTTGTATAGTAGGTACTACTATACTTTTGCAAGCACTTAAAAAATTCCCTATTTGGAGAATGTATCACGCAGACAGCCAAATGATTTCTGAATGCTCGTAGCAAAATGTTGACCAAATTAGTCAACATAAAACTATCGCGTTTACTGCAGGCTAAAGAGTATTTTATACTTTTATTATTCATTTATTTACCACGCGGATTTTCATAGTATACAATAAAGCTGCAAATATGAAACCAATTGGCTAATTGCCTTTCTTGAATGCCTAAATTAATAAATAAATACCCCCTGTTTCTGAGATACGCATTAAAAAAATCTCCTTGCAAAGTTTACGTATTATTTAAGTTGCAGCTGATACTGAGTAGATAATAGACACTGCAAGGTGGTCGAATCAGAAATGTATGTACATGTGATGTTGTGTTGAGTCAACTGATTGTACCGAAATTAATGAATATGAGGTGAATGCGATTCACAGATTGAGTATACAGGTGGCCCGGCCGTAATAGGGCCAAGGCCTCGCATTAACAACGCCATGTTTCAAAACTCAACTTCAATAATCATTGCACAATACTTTGGGAAATTCTTCCTTTGGAGTTAGTGTTAACATGTACCCACTTCGCGCGCTTATAACCATTTTGGTCCAAACTTCAAACAACGATTATTATGTATACATATACCTATTTATATACTAGGCACACCAATAGCTAGTTCGTATTCATGGGTCAACTAATTATGTAGCTAATACATGCGCTTGTCATTTTTATCACTCTCCACTATTTTGGAATAGTGGTGATCCGGATGATTTCACAATTATTTACCAACGTATTTTTTGCTTCAATTTCAGGTTTCATGTAGAGACTAGGAGGAACACAGTTTCTTTGAGTATCGTCTGTAAATTTTGCATTTATATGGCAGGTATTTTAGATAAATAAATTCATCTACACCACCGGTATTAAGATATGGCTGTGTAGGAAGCTTTTCACTCAACCATTTGCTGGAAGTGACGTATTTGATAAGTTTTGGAATATCTTCTATTGCTTGTACATATGCATTCCTTTTGCAATCGTATAATGTAAACCCTTTTTTTTATTTTTACTTTGCTTTCCAACAATGTATATATAATTTTAATTGTACATCACAAATCCGCTTCTATTGGTGGCTAGGCGTTAGTAAATAAATAAAAATATTGCAGGTACCAACTTTAATAAATAACAATATCTAACTTTTTCCTTCATATTGACCCTACTGCAATAATTAACAGGAACGTGTGCCTTTACACTTGAACCTACTGTGAAATAATTAATAATAACTTGTACCTTTATATTGAAAATACTGAAGTAGTTAACAATATCTGGTGCCTTAATTTTGATCCTTCTGTAATAATTAACAGCAACTTGTGCCTTTATATTTGAATGTACTCTAATAATTATCAGTAACTTTTACCTTCATATTGAAATTACTGTAGAGGTTAACAATACCATATGCCTTAACTTCGAACCTTCTGTACCTAATAATTAACAGCAACTTGTGCCATCATATTTTGAACCTACTGTAATAATTAATAATAACTTGTACTTTTATATTGAACATACTGCAAGAATAAACAATAACTTGTGTTAGGTGAATTAAGAGCAACAATATGATTTTACTCTTAATATCTATTATGACCCAGTTTTACCCAAAGTGCCATATTGTGTTGGTATCTATTATCACCATGAATAAATGTTTTCTTTGTACAACAAACAAAGATTAATGCTTTATAATGAAAATTATTGCTCTGTACCGTAATAAAGTTGCTAAAAGCACTACACTTAATTATTATTACCTATGTCTATTGACTTTTGTTAGCATTATTTACTTACATCTTTCAAATATGAAGATGGTATATAAATGCATTTTCAGAATTACGTTTGGCAGAATTTTGTTTTTTTGGCGAGATTTTGAAATAATACGGTGGCCGCGTGGTGTTCATGTTTTATCTGATTAATAAAAAATATATATGTAGTAGAGATAGACATGAAATATAATGCGGTTGATGGTCACCAATATAAAATATCTCTTATCACAAAAATCACAGTGCATTCTCTATAATATGCTAGTTAAAGAAATACCTTCATACCATCGCGCAATAGCGTAGGCAAAGAACCGAATGCCACATTTTTATATCTTGGTATCGTACGTATCCATCTTCTTATCTGCAATCATCGGTTGAGAAAATAATCTAAAAATTATGTTTAAAAATAATTATTGTGAAATCATAATTTATCATTTTTTCGCAAAAAAATGGGTAAAACACCATTTAATTTACATAGTTGGACGCACTCACTAATTTTGCGTTTTCTCATATAAAAACAATGATATATATTTACCTTCTAGTATTGTGTCAGGACACCCCAACGCTGACTATATCTAAGGGCTCGAAAGAGCTCCTCCACTGTCCTTGTCCTCATAAATTTTTGTATATCTGGTTGAGATCTGCTCACTGCCGACACCTAGTTTTTTTTTTCAAATTTGTCTTTGATGATCATAAGTAGTATTTCATAATATCATCGGTATCATTGTGGATTAGTTTGAGTAAAATGTAAAAAAAAGTATATAATATATAGATATATAGGTAGATAGGTATATGTACGCTCAGTGACACGAATTCTTAATTTGATTTCGTACTTAACAACCAAATAAAGTAAACTGTGTCATTCATTTGTTAACCGAGCTGATGCACGATCCGCATGTTATTAAAATGGTTATTTTTTTAATTTTTTTTTTATTAAGTTCACAATAACATATAGGTACAAAATATAAAACAAACAAACTACATAGAAAAAATGCACAGTAAGACGAAATATATTTCCCTTTACTAGAGTGCAAGCACTCGTGTGTAAAGGAGACAATTTAATACAGAATACACAAAATATTATACATACATACATAATTTTTTAACAGATTTTTAATTATCTCAATAGAGACGAAGTTGGAATATTTACTGTAGGAGAACCGGGAAATCAAGGCACCTACAGGGCTTACGACCTGTCATCGGCTGGTGATCGTGATCACTTTATGCGCTTGCGCAACGTTCACCAATTATGCCTTTTAATGAGATCCCTATCAATTCAATTTTGAAAGTTCTATATATTGTAATACTGAAATTCTTTTCGCTTGAAAACAAGGAATTTTTACTACAGCCATCTATGTGTGAAATTATGAACAACATTCTTATTATTTTTATTTATTTTTGTTGTAACGCCATCTATTGAGAGAATTGTTTTTTTTGTAAATAATGTGAGCAACAATTCTTATACCTGAGGTGACAAATGCATTTTTCGCATAGAAGTCACCCCTGAATTGCGCCAGACTTATAAGGTCATTTTTGTCTTATTTACCTACTTGTACCAATGTGTAAGTAATCGAATATTTTTATATTATTGCATATGCGCAAACATTTGGTTTCTTTGACTCCCGACAGGGAAAAAAATCCAATGTTTGCGCATATGCAATAATATAAAAATATTCGATTACATACATAATTATTATCTATACAAAAAGAAGTTATTATAATTTACATATCAGTCAAATAATTAGTTTAATTTATTCTTTATTTTTCTTTTAAAATCATTATGTTCAATTGCCAGTCTCAAATCTGTTTCAAGTTGGTTGAACATTTTATTTAATATTGCAAATTTAAATAAATTATACACATTGTCAAAAGACATTCTGTCTCTTTCGCATGTGGGCACACTTATGAGCCTAACAATGACAACTATTTCATTGTTTTTTTCTAATAACATGACATACAGCGTGTTTCTTTCGCTCAGTTATACATAGATCGATCGAAGAGAATTGATTATTCATGTGTTTATAGTTTTTATTGTGACGTGTTATTTATTTATAAAACTTTTTGATTGTTACATAATCAAATAAATGGCAAATAATCAAAGTGGAGGCTTCCACTTTGTGGAAATTCATTTTTAATAAATGTTTAACTAGTTGGTCAAATTCCATATTTTGTGCTAAAACATAAAATTAATAATGAAATTTAACAAAGTAGTGTGCTGGCGGGTTTATTGTCATTTAGTAATAATAGGTTTAAACAGACAATATCAACATCGCATATTATAATCTGTATCTGAAAAGAATATTATATATATAATCATTGTTTTTTTTTTGTCTTTCTTCTCATTCCTTCATATAAACACCCTATTACTTGTCTCTCTGTCTTAATACTTAATTGTTTCCAGAATTTTCCACCATTGAAAACACGTGTATCAAATACCTTCCTACTAAGTATATTTGATTTTATTGTATTATATTTCCTATAAATTATTAAAAAATAGGTTTACCCGTTGTTACTATTGCATAGTTTTTGTATGTATCTTAAATATGTGTATAGTATACATTTTATCCTATTTCTACCAACTTTTATGATTAATAATATTTGTTGATGAATACTTTCACTTTAACTGTTAGTCTAGGTAAATGTTGTGCGGCCGTTTTTTTCGACAGTTGGAAAAAAAAACACCTTTTTTTTTTCAACACTCCGTATATTGAAAATGCATTTGTGTGAGTACCTACTGTGTTCGCTCCAACTTATAATAATCAATAATTTACCAATATCATTTTTACAATAATAATAAAACGATTCAACTTTTTAACTCAATTGACCCTTTTCATTTAAATATTGATGCTTTTAAAAAACAAAGTTTCACAACCACATATGCACACACACTCACTCACACATTCATAAACATACACACAAACACACGCTATATTATACTAAGTCGGCCTTCGTGGCTCAGTAAGTTAGATATCTGACAGCTGAGCCAAAGGTCCCGGATTCGATTCCCGGTGGAGACACAGTTTTTAATTGTGATTTCAGTCTGGATCTGTGAGACGATTAATATCGTACGTCTCCAGGATGTGGCAACTTATTATTGGGTTATATAGGAGGATCTGCTAAACATTAGTCTTCGTGATCGAAAACGCAACGAATGGATCAGAGAAAGGAAAAAAGTTACCGATGTTGCATACAAGGTAGCTTCCTTAAAATGGAATTGGGCTGACCATGTAGTAAGGACAGCAGATGATCGATGGACCAAATGCACCCTGGAGTGGCGACCGAGAACTGGACGCAGAAACCCGGGCAGACCGCAAACAAGATGGTCTGATGACATAAAACGAGTGGCAGGAGATCAATGGCACAGGGTGGCGAGGGATAGGGAAGCATGGAGGTTGAAAGAGGAGGCCTATGTCCAACACTGGACGAATAATGGCTGATGATGATGATAATGATGATGATGATGATTATTGGGTGCGTGTTAAATTAAAATTTGACATAGTACCTGTTAGTTGCCCGAGAAAAAATATTCAATAAATAAATAAATTTGCTAAATATCTTTTTCGTTTTGCTTTTGCTTGTTGTCATTGCTGGAGATAGGTCACCCGTACATTTATGTTGACAATTAATGAATCATTGCACGGTCGTAAATGCACTGCCGTTGTACCAATTGACGCTCTATTATTTTTTATGGAATTAGGTACCTACCATGTTTTGAGTTCCATGGTAGGTACCTACCATGTTAACTAAGAATAATTCATGTTTTAAGGCAGACAATTTAAAATAAATTAAAAAGATTATTCAGTTTTTTTTTTTCAAAAAAATAACTGCCATGTATGATAAAACTAAACGGTATACACTTAGAATGGTATCGTCTTGTAATATTCAATTGTTATTGCATCGGCTCGGATTATTTTTAAGCTATTAGTCCAGTTGCCTCACTTGATGTTACGAAATGTGGGTACCTACTCAAAATTTTATCATCAACATTCGGTGGAACAGCGCGGGCAAATTGCATCGATGACTAAATAATGCTATATTTTGAAATATACGCATTCTAATATACATACATACATACACGTACATAGTATACAAAGCCTTCCTATCATTATCGGACATATTGGGATACGGGAAATAAGGAACGCAAAGGATCTGTTTATTTATTTGGATCAGTATACAGTCAAATTAAAAATGATTGACTGAGTGTTGGGTTCTTGAGAGAAAAATTTTGAGTAAAGTTTTCGGTCCCCTCTGCGATCAAGACACGTGTAGAAATTACAGAGCCTATTCAAGGAACCAAATATCGTCCAAACGATAAAAATAGGGAGGCTCCGCGGGTTACGTGTAGAAATTACAGAGCCTATTCAAGGAACCAAATATCGTCCGAACGATAAAAATATGGAGGCTCCGCTGGTAAGGACACGTGCATTGTATGGACGATAACCAGACATAGAAATCAATACTCTCAATACGACCGGAGGGAAAGAAGAGATGTGGGAAGACCTAAACTACGATGGATGGATGGAGTCGAGAGGGACCTTCAGATAGCCGGTGTGCGGAATTGGAGAGTGAAGGCCATGGACTGTGGAGCCGCTGATGTTGATGAAGATGTAGAAAAATAAGACCAATTACATACTTATCACAATAGTATATAACAGTTACTAAAACGAGCGGGTTGTGGCCAACGCTATACTCCTCACTATCATTCGCAAGTCAATCCACAAAGTATTCAAATTTTGTATGGAAATTTTTTAACATTGTCATGAAATTGATTGAAGTGAAATTAATATTCAAAAATAATTTAGGTTTCTCTCTATTTAGACTATTTAATATATTAACTTATATGGCTGAGAACACTCTTAACGGGTGAATAACAAAAAAAAACATTGTCATTTAATGAGTTTTTTATCTGCACTGGAAACAAAGATTGTAATGTAATTATGAAGATATCACCTTTTAGTCTTAATCTCGCCGCGCAATTGATGCCAGGAAGTGTTTATTATTAAACGCATTTTCACACTGAAAAAAAATTCTGAAGTTCAACTACTAACTACTATGTTTGTTCGACATTTTTGTCTTCATTGGAGTTATATACCTACAGCAGTATGCATTCGTTAATTCATATTATCTTGTATTCATACCATACCGCATCCTCACGTTGTATTGTTACAGAATAATAGATATTACCCAGCAAGTCATAAATACCACTATTGCTTGACTCGTGTTTGTTAATTTGTTATTGTTTTTAAAATCAGTTTGTTAGGTAGGAATACAATATTGAGGTATTTACATAGGCAATTTCAGTTAAGTATATGCACATATCCTTAGTATGAAACGACTATTCATAGATATATATCTCCCTGCATTATAAAATTTACCGATAATAATATTTTTTATCATTGATGGCATACATAGATACGCTCAGCTAGCACGATTATTAATTTTATCATCGTTATAATACTTAACTATTTTATACATGTAACTAAGTAGGGTTGCCAAAAGTCCTGTACCTATATTATGGTAAAATCGCGTTTCCTATTGCTGCATGTCCCTTATTTTTCAGTTTTCTTCAATAATATTTCGGCAATACGATAAAATGAGTTTGAGTGATCCGGGGTTGGATATGTTTGCTTCGAGTTTGTACATATTTAAAAAAAAGTGAATTTGTCGGATATTTAATTTGTGCTCTGTTTTGTTGTGCGCATCTTTACCTTTTTAAATGTGCCCCTTTAATTTACTTTATCTCTATACAATTTAACTATGTATTATTCATAAATTGAAACACGTGCGATATAAATCATAATATGAGTTTTCAGTGGTCAATGCTTCACCCCACTCCCCCCCCTAGTTCCTTCCGTTCCCATCCTGTTTTCAAAATTGTTAAAATATTTTCAAAATTGTTAACATTTCGTAATACATATATTTTAGAATACTATGTATTATTGGCAATATAAAAATTATCATTGTATTTTTGTATAAACTTTTCTTGCTTGCTGTTTTATTCTATAAAATAAATAAAAATCAATCTCACAATTTAATTGGGCGAAGATATGAACTATGTAGGTAGGTACATATATAATTTTACTTTCCATTTTTGGGTTGCTTCTCGTGTAACTTACATTTTCTGTGTCAAATATTAATTTAACTGACCCCTAATAACAAGTTGCCATATTCTGTAGATATGCAAATCGTTTAATAACAGATCCAGACTGAAACGCAGCTGCACTGGGAATCGAATCCGGGTCCATCCGAGCCAGGAAAGCCATCTGATGTTAAGATTAGTTAAAAATTGTTACTATTACAATGCGGTTTAAGTTTTTTTTTCGGATTCTTATCGTGCAAAAACTTGGTTTTGCAAAGGGCATTATCAAGTCACCAAAAGCAGAACGGATGGTGATGGAGAAATTGTCAAATCGTCCCGCATTGGTTTTTGAAAACCCTGAATATAAATAATCATGTACACATCTATACTATGTACATGTTTATCTTTTAACCATTAGTTATCTATAGCTACAGCGTTTGTGTAAATAAATTATCAAAAGAAGTGTACAATTTGTCAATGTTATGTTGAACCTATTTTGTAAATAAATAAAACAGTCGTAGAGTTTCGTGGAAAGGATGTTGGAAGAAAATCTATCAGAAAATCTGGCATTCTGTCCTCTCTGTCTATATACATCTATGTGTAATATTATTGAAGTTGACCTTGAAATAGGGTAACACTGCTAAGCATGAACGGAAATGAGGCGATGTATGTCTATCAGGATGTGTGGCATTCTGTCCTCTCTGTCTATATACATCTATGTGTAATCCAACTGTCGAATCGTTCATGAGAATTCAATTCTCTGAATGAATCGACATTATTAAGCCAAGATGCGTGTACGAAGGAAAAAATTGTATGGCGTTGTGCCAAGTGGACTTTTTGCATGTTAATAACGCCAACTAGAGCCCTCGCAGCATATATTTTCCAATACATGGATTTACTCAGAATTCGGAGTAGAACATTTTATGTGAGTTTTGTGTGTGTGTGTGTGTGGGTGTGTGTGTGTGTGTGTGTGTGTGTCCCCTTATAACTTTTGTCGGCCTTCGTGGCTCAGTTGGTTGGGTATCTGACTACTGATCCAAAGGTCCCGGGTTCGATTCCCGGTGGAGACACAGTTTTTAATTGTGTTTTCAGTCTGGATCTGTGAGACGATTAATATCGTAAGTCTCCAGAATGTGGCAACTTGTTATTGGGTGCGTGTTAAATTAATATTTGACATAGTACCTGTTAGTTGCCCGAAAAATAATATATAAATAAATTCACAGAGCCCAAATTTTCAGAATATATAAATAGTTATAGACCTACAAAACTTTTATACTCAGAATTGTGAATTTTTGTTTCAGTCAGGGGTTATCAACTTTTGAAATTTTGGTTTATTTTTCCATATATCTCAGAAACCATAAAATCTAGAACGCTGAAAATTGTTATAAACATAGAAAAATACAAAATCTCAAATTAATTTTTTTTTTAAATTACAGGGTTTCTCAAACATTTTTTATTAAGAATTTTTTTTTAATTTAGTGACGACATTGCTTCATACAAATTGTATGGCAGTCGCCTATACACAATATGTTAAAAGACTTAATAGTTTGAAAGGATCTTAATATCCAAACATACATACAGAACCATCATGTTGTTTTCATATTCCGGGTAGGAAAAGAGGACTGACCTCCATTCTGTCCTATTTTGACATACATACCAACATGTGTTAAAATTTTCAATAATTTGGATTTATGGGTTTATAGTTTGATTTTTATTCTTCAACTATACCTACATACTATCGCTATCGACAGTTGGATCTCATGTGTTACATGCAACTAGTATTATTGAAAACGACAGAATAATTATATTTTTGCTTTTGGCGTTTCCCGCTTGATTCAGATCATTTTGTAGACAACAAAGTCAACAAAATGATCGAGTGTCGGGTAAACGAAATGAGTCGATTAGTAGATGACCCATAACAAGTTCAAATTGTATCTACCAATAATAGTAATTTAGTATATACATATTATGTGGGTAGCTGAATCACTACACCTCATTGAATATTAACTATTGTAATAATCCGTATTTATTAACATAAACGCATAAACCCTTATACCATCTGTTCTAATTTCTTAAGTAACGTGGACAATAGTCTTTCAATTTACTTTGTTTACAAACATCTTAAAATGGCCGTTTCAACTGAGGCTAGTCAAGAATTGTCAAGATATTTGAAACTTATCCTGCTTATATAAATTAAAGTGAGTCTTATCACATATCGTAAGTAAGCATTTTGTAATCTTTATAATTTGTCGAGATATTTTTAATTTGCGTGCAGATAAAACCACACAATAACTAACTGTCCATGGGTTGATACTTAATCATTTAACGGCTTATGATAAATATTTTCGTCGATATAACTTTCGTGTGATTCAGTCGGTACATTTTTTTTCATCATTGTTAACAGCGATATAAAAGGAGTTGTATTTTTAGTTCACCATTATCTTAATTACTCCGGAGAGTTTCATGTTTTAAGTTGAAACAAATGTTCGTATATTCACATTACTTTGATCCATGCCGATGTTTTGTTTGTACTGAACGTGTCATCATAATAAATCTTATTTTGACGCATAAACCCTTGGTTGTTTTTCAAAATGTTATATATATATATATATATATATATATATATATATATATATATATATATATATATATATATTGTACCGAAATTTATATTTATTTATTTTATTATGGTTCAAAGTCTTATTTATTTTTACAATTTATATTTCTACAATTTATATTTTTACAAGCTTTGTCTAGTTTTTCCAACTCACTACTCAAATCTTTTGTTTTCATTTTTCTTGGGTTCTTATTTTCAAAATATTTCTATTTAAATTTTCAATTTAAATAGAAATAGAACTTAATTTCATAACACTGCCTCCCTCTTAGTTCAGTTCGTCCCGAACAGAATTCTCTAGATGAATAAATCGGCATTTTGAACCTTCTCTACAGTGAGATGCTTTGAAAAAGTAACATGGTACACTTTTTTTTATATTTTTACTGTATCTTGGATTATAGCAGCAAACTAGAACATTAATTCCAGTATTATGAAAAATCTCTTCTATCATATTCCGAACCACTTTCCAATCCATACCATCACTGATCTTTGGAATGCCGAGCTTCATAAGATTCAACTGTAACATTTGATCCCGCATACTTCGTAGACAGTTCCACATCTGAGCATACTCTGCTCGTTCCTCAGACGTTTCCTTATTCGTCATGTAGAATAAATGCTGTTTTCCATGCTGTGAATGGACCGCTTCTCCAATCTTCAGATTCTTGGCTTTTAGCTCATATAACATCCCATACTTTCTCATGATAACTTTGGCTATACCACTAGTCATCTTCATGTCTTGAGCCACACAGTAAGCTAAAACATTATCTTCTGGGATATCGAAGAGGTCTTGCTCAATTTCCACAGTCACACCATGGCGAGTGCGTCGATAAGGAGTCATCATGAATTCCTCGAAGGTCTTTTCTTCACTTTGGACATTGCAAACTTGAGCAACTGGATTTTTTTCCTCATCCTTGTTATCACCTAAAAAGGGAGCCAGGCGATTGAAATGTACCACTCTTGGCTTCCCATTTGGTTTTCTTCGTATACGATAAACCACATCATTAATCCTTTTGATCACTTCATACGGTCCTTCCCAGGATTTCTGAAGCTTTGGTGAGTAGCCTCGTCGTCGTTGTGGATTAAATAACCAAACCAAGTCTCCAGCCTGATAACCACCTTCCACAGCTTTAATGTCGTATCGCTCCTTCATCTTCTCACTAGCTACTTGAATATTGGACCGTACACGGTCATGTATAGCATTCATTTTCCTCCGAAGATCTGACACATAATCTTCTCCAACTAGATCTTCTCCAGGCTTAGATCCATACTGCAGGTCGCAAGGTAACCGTAACTCACGGCCAAAAATCACACTTGCCGGTGTTTGCCCTGTTGTCTCATGAATTGCTGCTCGATAAGCTAATAAGAACAAGTGGATGTATTCGTCCCAATCCTTCTGGTGATCGGACACTGCTTTTGACAAAAATCTTCCAATTGTTCGATTCATTCGCTCCACCATTCCATCCGACTGTGGATGCAAAGCAGTTGTTCTCGTCTTTCGAATTCCTAATGCTTCACAAATTCCCTGGAATACGGCTGATTCAAAGTTTCTTCCCTGGTCCGAGTGTAACTCCAATGGTACTCCAAAACGACTTATCAGTTCCCTTACCAAGACTTCAGCAACAGTGGTAGCTTCTTGATTCGGTAGTGCATAGGCTTCTGTCCATTTACTAAAATAGTCCATTGCTACCAGAATATATTTATTCCCTCTTTCCGTTGTGGGAAACGGCCCCGCTATGTCAATGGCTATCCTTTCAAATGGGCTACCAACATTATACTGCCTCATTGGCGCACGCCTTCGTTTCTGAGGTCCGTTTGAAGTGGCACAAGTTACACATCTTCTACACCAATCTTTTACATCTCCATTGTAATTGACCCAATAAAAACGTTGACGAATTTTTTCTGTGGTTTTTTTAACTCCCAAGTGTCCCCCAGACACATCATTGTGAAGCAGTTTAAGAACTTCAGGAATTCTCTTCCTTGGAATCAATAGTTGTTGTCTCTGCTGTGTTCCATCTTCATTCTCCAATACACGCTTTAACAACCCATTTTCCACGACAATGGATTGCCACTGAGCCCAGTATGACTTAATATTTGGAGATAGTGAAGCTATTTCTTCCCATAAAGGTCTTTGATCATTTTCCTTCCACTGCATTACAAACTTGAGATCTGGGTCTTCCAATTGGTCTGCTCGTATTTCATCATCTTGCCAAAAATTGTCAACGACCGTGGTTCTACAAGCTATAAAAAACTTTTCCTCAGCCTTATTACAGTGCTGGCAATCCTCTGGACATGGTCGCCTTGACAGTGCATCGGCATTTCTATGATGAAGTCCGGCTCGATGTTCAGAATCATAGTCATATTCTTGCAATCTCTCTATCCATCTTGCCACTTGACCTTCAGGATTCTTGAATCGCAAAAGCCACACAAGTGCCGAGTGATCTGTCCTTAAAAGAAATTTCCGTCCATATAAATACTTGCGAAAGTGCTCAACTGACTTGATAACAGCAAGCAATTCTCTTCGTGTTACACAGTAATTGCGTTCTGGTTTCGACAATACTTTACTGAAGTAAGCAATCACGCGTTCTGCCCCATCTTGTACTTGGGAGAGCACACTTCCGATACCAACGTTACTTGCATCTGTATCCAGAATAAACATTCCTTCAGCTCGAGGAATTGTCTCCAAAACTTTTAAAGCATCACCTCGTAATGATACACTCAACACTGAGGCCTTTCTTGTCATGGACCAGCCATTTATCATGGCCACTGTCTCGAAAAATGTTAAATATTCTTCCCAGGGGCATTTTCCATCAAAGGTTGGCATATCATTTCGCACGCACTCCACTGTTGGTACTCTTGTATCTTCTACACACTTAAAATTTGTATCTACAGCTGAATTTTGCTCGGAATTCATTGGCGTGATTGAAGGAAGCACTTGATTCTCCAAAACTTTCATCTGTTTAGTTAATTCATTTATCTTCTCATCAAAGGTCATAGAATAATTCTGGAATTTCTTTTCTATAGTATTTGAATGCTTTTGAAGCATCGCTACTTCTCCTTTGATTTCTTTAATTTCTCCTTTTATATCTCTGGAATGTTCTTGAAACTTCTCTTCTATGTCTCTGGAATGTTCTTTTAAGACTTGACAAAGATCGTTGTTAGAGCAAGGCATTTCAAAAAGGTATGTGTCTGGATCCTCACCTACTTCTTGCATCACTTTTCTCAATCGTAGTTGAAGTGCATTTTTATTTCCTGATGTATCAGCGTCTCTCTCCTCCAACTCATGTTTTAAATCAACCACTTTCAACTCTAAAAGAGTTATTTTTTTTGATGCCATAATAAATGTCTTTATAAATAACTATTTTATTTTTTTCTTACACAAAAAATACTTGGGTATTTTTATATCCCACTTCTGACACCAAATGTACCGAAATTTATATTTATTTATTTTATTATGGTTCAAAGTCTTATTTATTTTTACAATTTATATTTCTACAATTTATATTTTTACAAGCTTTGTCTAGTTTTTCCAACTCACTACTCAAATCTTTTGTTTTCATTTTTCTTGGGTTCTTATTTTCAAAATATTTCTATTTAAATTTTCAATTTAAATAGAAATAGAACTTAATTTCATAACAATATATATATATATATATATATATATATATATATATATATATATATATATATATATATATATATATATATATATATATATATATATATATATATATATATATATATATATATATATATATATATATATATATATATATATATATATATATATATATATATATATATATATATATATATATATATATATATATATATATATATATATATATATATATATATATATATATATATATATATATATATATATATATATATATATATATATATATATATATATATATATATATATATATATATATATATATATATATATATATATATATGTTATAATATTTTTATCTCGGTTGAATTTTTAGGTATGTTTCTCCTTGAGCAATGAAGCCAATAACGGCGTGTATTAAGATCTACAAAATGTAATATTTTATGTTTTTCAAGAAGTATAATATATGTTCCTAGTTCCTATGCCTTGTGTTTGGTATAGGTCACATACTCTGCCATGCCAGATGCACTGTCACCGATTGTGGTTTCTACAAACTCTCCGAACATTAATGAAAATGTACAACGAAACGTTTCTTATATGTTGTTTATTGATATTTGAGCCTATATCATTATAATATTCAATAAATAATAATGAACAAACACCAGGTTTTCCATCTAAACTTTAAATTCACAAAGTTATTAAAGGTTAAGATTAAAAGGAAGAAAAATTGTGGGAAAAGGGCCAGGAGAGAGTTCGACGAGAGGATAATTAACATTGAAAAATAAAACTTGACTAGGGGCTCCGCCTCTGAGCGCCTCGCGCATCTGCCTCATTTAGACGTTACGCGCTATTTTTTTAGCGCTACGCGCTATTTTTTGGCGCTTCGCACCAATGCACTGTCGTAGTGCCGTTGCACTACGGCAGCTAAAAATGCGTCATAATTATGCGGTTTTCCCGCCCCCCATCCACAAGTTTGTATAATTTTCGCCAAACATCTTGAACGAGCTTCCGGTTGCGCAGAGTGCAAATTTGTGTCTTTTGCTTCGTTGGTTTACGTGCAAATCGCCTCCCTTCTAGGCTAAAAATTCAAGTTATTTGGCGACAACTATAGTTGCTACAAATGCAGTTAATGTTTCACAACTTAATTGGCCGCGAGGTGACAACTGAAATAACGATAGATAGGTATTGACATCGAAAGCAATGTTGCCAGTATTCAAAATACATATTCCACAAATATTCAAATATTGCCAGTATTCAAATACATATTCTTAATCGATGTTTAAAATTCTTTTTTTGGAAAATAATGTTGTCCATTGATGTAGAAAATACATTTTTAATAATCATTTTTTACTTTTCATTTAAATTTTTTTTATATTAAAGAAATATTTTGCACGCGAAAATTAATATGTGTAAAATTATTTTACTGGAAATACGCGCCTTCGCTAAACTGGATACGTCCACGGCACACGGTCGGAGTGGGAGACGTATGGAATAATCTAATATCTAAATACATTCCATAAACGAATTAAAAATAAACATTTGATAAATCCACTATCGCACATAATAATATCAAGTTATGAGGAATCCATTAAGTAGGTACCAAACATATTTGTTTCTTTTCAAACAAACATCTCTTTGTTTTGATCTTATTAATGTTCAGTCGTTGATAATGCACATTAAAATACCATGGATATATGTATGGTAAGAATGAGTCACCTTAGAACTTGGGAAAAAACGTGATAAGAAAATCTCACATTTTGCCTCTGTGAATCACTAGGCATATTACAAGCTAAACAATCATTTCCTTTATGCTATTTGAACTTAATATGATATCATTAGGAGAGTTTAAACTGAAAGTAATTTTAAATATATGTAACAGATATTGCATGTACATATTTGTCTCTTGAAAGGAAAGATAAATTGTTACTTTTTTGCCTATAAATTCAACATCAAACCTTTGGCGAACATAATTATTTTGGTCATATTTAGCTTGGTTAGACTATTACTTGTCCATTGGATATTATATTATATCTTCAGTTGCAGTTTGTGCAAGGTTTCATTAGCCATTCGAATACAGTAATCTCGATAATAACAACCCATTCAAACTATTATTTTATAAATTCGGCGCCTTTTCTCACATTGAGTTCTTGGTCACTTTTCCGATGCCCTGCGTATAAAAATCCGAATTCTGTTAAAGTTCACGAGCTAGTTTGTTGAGTCCCTTGTATACCATGGGTATACAAATGTACAAAAAATGTACACTAAATTACCTTCCAATGTATGAAACACGAAAAAATATTGTTTATCACCCAATATGTCTTATTCTGATTCTTTTCAGAGTACGAAATCGTCTATAACCAACGGGCAACTATGGATAAAAGGATTTCTTCCGCGTGGTGTGACGTAATGAATCCTGTATAAATACAACCAACTTTTTGACATTTCTCGTATACTAAAATTCAGACGGATAAATTTAGATGAATCAGAATAGGACATAATATGTGATATACTACATTTTATCGTGCAAAAAATGGTAAAATTCAGAGGTTTTTTTTTAATAGCAAGAATAGTTATTAAAATATTATAAAAATAAAAAACTCAGCCGGTAGATTTTCATATTATTCTCTTTCTATTGAAGTAAATATATACATCACATGCCTTGTAATTTAAAATAAAAAAATAAAAAAGGGTTTTACTAAAACTAATTTTACAAGAAAAGTATTAAACAAATTCAAAATTCAAAAAAACTCAAGCAATAGAATAAAGGTGTACCTACAAACTGTTCTTTATTTCAAAGACGTTTATTTTAGGGTATTAGGGAAATTATTATATATATACTATATCACTGATATAGCCTCATAATCTTCTATCGTTCTTTTTGCACAATGTGCCGAGAGAGAAAGATAATATGCAACTCATGGTACACTGCAATTTTTTTTTATCAGTAGTAACAAAATTTCATGTTAAAATTAACCGAACTATAGTGACTACAAAACATTCGGTTTTGTGCAAACCAAATGTTTTGTGCACAAAGCCAAACAGTACAGTCATAAAAAGATAAACCTTTATCACTGATAACAAAGGTTTGGCTAAAACGCAAGTAGCCAGTTCGGTTGTCATAATATTTTTTTCAGTGTGCTACGTATCTTTCATTTTGGCATTCTGTAAAAAGTCTGATCACAATTACTATTACAGTGTTGGAATTAGAGCGAACCATCCAATCGTCAATCGTGTCCATAAAATAGGTCCAAATGTCAATTCAACCTACGACATTTCGCATAGATTACGATAGTTACATTTTCAAGGTCGGCACAGTGTGGTGACAGTATCGTCACACAACCAGTTCCCCGCTTATGATAATGTGCAATCGAAGAAATGAGCGCAATCAAGTTTTACTTTCGTTCTGTGCCGTGGAAAATGACGGCTACATCATTATGGAGTAATAGTTTTCACTATCGGCGAGACTTTTACCGTTTTGTTGCAATGTTGTATTATTATATCGTCGCGTTGTTTGTATATCATTAACCATATACCAGAATGACAAGACCAGGTAATGGCACTCACACACACGCTTACACACACACACACACACTAACACTCACTCATTCTCCGCAGAATACTTTCGATCTCATATGTCCCACATAGATCTTGCTCAGACACGTTTTTCGCTGATGGTTAAGTCGGCGTCGACCTCGTTAAATTTACTTTCTTCCATTATGCACTCGAACGTGTTACGCGATTCAGAGAAATTTTCACACAATTTCGAGGTCACGGTGATATTACGTATGTATTACGCTTTTCGCGATATTTTAATCACTGCTTCTTTATTAATCAACTATATCATAATACTTCAATACTAAACTGTTCATATAAACCGATGAAAAATCAACAATCAAATCATGTATTTCTTCTTTGTTGTGCTTATGACCCAGAAGGAGTTGCTGAAATTAATGCATGGGTTTTTATTTTAATAAAAGGAATGAATATGTCTTTGGAACAAGAAGGTACATACAGGAAACATTTGGGAAATATCAGACTAGACCATAATTAAAAGCTTAGCGGAATCGGCTTCCGTTATTTTTCTCCTTGTACCGTCGTCTCATCCAATTGAGCCCTTCTTAACTTCTCTGTATCAGACAAACACTTAATGTCATTGAATCTCCTTGGAAAGTTTGAGTACCTGTATAAGGTTTGTACGTTGTTCTTTTTAATTTTAAGCACGATTCCAGGTTCTCATCAATAAGAAGACTTTTCAGTGTACTCTTGATAAAATTCATGCTTGAAAAATATTATCTGCATGAATATGTAAGAATGAAAAGGGAAATAACACCAAATGCGATTTTTTACTGATCATAAGATACATATGTCAGGAATACAATTCAAATCAGACCACTTGTGTCGCGAACAAAGTTCACATTTGATCTTCGCCAATAATTCCAAATCAACAAGAAAACGTCCAAATTTATTTCCTTGTTTTTTAATCCAAAAATTATCAATTATTTCATATTATCAATTTTAATGCCAAAAAGAGAAAATTCCACATTTGTTATCGTAGCATTATTTATTTATTATTTACCTTTTATCACACCATATTTATAATGACAACAATAAGTAGATTACTACTGCCCAACTAGGAAATCCTGTTCTAGAGCTAGCAGTTTACAATTATATGCAATTATGAACCAGGTGATAGTTCTCGCTCCACATTTAATATGTACATATACAATCTCAACTTTCTGTACTCACAATCATTACCTCAACAAACAAATGGGCTCACACAAAACAGATCAACCAGGTCCCAATGTCCGTCATAATACCTGTCATAAATCCAATTTCTGACGCTATTTTATTTCAGAGCCATAGAAAGAGACTAGTTAACTATGTTTGTGTAATTAATATGAATCACATGGTTCCCAAATCAAAAAAATATATTTTTATGTATTACCTAAAGAGCATCGCAAACACAATACGGCAGGGGTTAAAAAGGTTTTTGACGAATGCTAAGTTCCTGAAACCTGATTTGCGCGCCTGTTGATGGATATTTGTGCCAGAACCGCACTTTGCCGACCGCTGTACATCAATATCACGAAGGTAACGATTAATAACATAATATGGTGTTACTTTCATAGAACTGAATAATAATTAATAATAGTGCATAATACATTGGTCTTACATACAGAATCAATAACGACGTGTATATACGGTAGGTACGTATATTATGACATAATAATAAAATTGTACTATCATAATATCACCTGCCTCCATCTCCGTGGTCGCATGTCTCTTCGTGAACATACCATTTTGGTAATACGAATGTGTTTGGTGAGTAATAGTTTTGCATAGCTTCATACTGGAACTCCATGACCCAATCTAGTTTCACTTTTATGGACTGTTTGATATCTCACTATTTTTTTGTTCATAATATCTATCATTATTTTATCATAACTGGATTATTATTGGGAACATTATTTCTCTAAAGTGTTTTATTTTAATCAATAATTTATTTAATCATTCGTTTCAATTATGTCTTAATAAAAGTAGGTACACGAGGTACTGTTAGGTTATGGGTTTGTATCTTCGGTATATTTTGGAGTGTTTTAAAATTCACATATTGGTTTGAATCGATTCAAACTATATTTTTTCAGATCGATTGATAAGATCAAATCGAACTAGAATTCCATTAAAAAAATCGAAAAAATAAGATTTTTCAATCGGCATGAAATCGATCTGAAAAACATAAGTTCATTTAATATGTGATTTGAGAAAAAGTATTGATTTGAAAACCAGATTTCAATTAGAATAATCGAAAAAGAAAATTTAAACGGCATTCTGAATTTTAAAATCAACATATAATATATATCTACTGTACATATGTACATAGAGAAAAAAAAATCTGCAAGACGTTTCTGCAAGTTCACTGAGCGCGTTTGAAGATGCCATCTAAGGACGAAGACTTAATTTAATTCTAGGTAAGTATAATTTAGCTTTTTTCTTTGATATTTGTAGGTACTGATCCGCTGCGAGTCACCGGCTTTAAAAACCTCTACAGTTTTCTATTATCTGCATTTTCAAGTATCCAATAAAGTGTTGTAGGATAATCCAAAATACAAGAGGCTTAATAAAATTTCACAAAGTTCTTCAATGAGGTTCACCACCACCAGGTGAGACAGGACCGTTGTATGGGGGTACACGCATGTGTCGCGCTTCCTTTTTATAAAGTGATGAAAATCCTCAAAGTCTTCTTCGAAGTCTTCTCATTGATGATTTAGATCCTAGCAAAGAAGTAAGTATTCAGCGATCTATACGAGATGCCGAAAATTCGCTGGAATTTCAGAAAAATCGTAAAATCGAGCTGTCAGTGTGAACTTGGTTACATGTGTTTGTGTTGATCAGTCTAAACCCATAGGAAACTATATCTCTTCTTCATACACAATAATGTGAAATGCTACGCCATCGACCTTAATTTTGGCGTAGTATATAGTTAGTGATGTCTCTGCAACGCAATTGCTAACTTAAGAATACTAAATACTCCAGTGAGTTTAGGAGTTAGTATTTAGTTACCTAGGACTGTGCATTTGGGTTTTAGAATGCGCTAGTGAAGGTCACTACGGGGTAGATTAATATTACTGGTGAGCGTACATTGAGATTTTTCTTTGATACGTAAAGTGAGTTACTCCGGAGTGTGAGTGAGTATGTGTGTGTAGGCGGTTATCCTTGCCCATTCGATAATAAACTGAAACGGAGAAGTAAGCCACTGTCAGTGGGTAAGTGTGTTAGTGGGCCAAGTATTGAATATTGCGCTAGCAAATTCTTTAAAAAATCCCTCAAACAATGTGTGATTATTATATTCTCGTTTCTTTACAACAAACCAAGGACTTTCAACGAAATCGACGAAAATTGTTGGTTCACTACTTCTCGCCAACCGCTGACAATAGTTGAAATGTATTGGATGGCACCAATGCCGATAAAATTCAATAAATCGCATGTTTCTTATTAAGAATTAAACGAAATTTTATTTCATATACATCTAACGTGTGAAAAGATATTAAGATGCTTTAATATAAGTTCATTACGTTGCGTTGTTTCAATGTTATAATTAGACAACTCGAATTTCTAAAACATGAACTAGTCATTACATACATTAATATCTCACTATTTTCACTTTTTAATTATAAATTAAAATTAGTAATTTTTAGTTAACTATATAGGTATGTGGCTTATATACATGTGGCTTTCTTGAATTATTCTTCTTACCAATGTAATTAGATTTTCTTTTCAGGAGCCGAAGATATTTTTTTTTTAAAAAACCGCATAGAAAGTCATTTTTTACTTGTGACATATAGTTTTTTACAAACTAGTTGCATGTAACACATGAAATCCAACTGTCGATAGCGATAGTATGTATAGTTGAAGAATATGTACCAATCTATAAACCCATAAATACAAATTATTGAATATTTTCAGATATTTTGTTTTCTATACAACATATATTATGTAGGTATGTATGTCAAGATAGGATAGTATGGAGGAAGTTCCTTTTTTCCTACCCAGAATATGAAAATAGCATGATGGTATGTATGTTTGGAGATGAAGTATCAAACTATTAAGTCTTCTTACATATTGTGTATAGGCGACTGCCATACAAAATGTATGAAGCGATGTCGTCACTAAATTCAATTTTTAAAAAAATTGTCAAAAAAAATTGAGATCTTCTACTACAATGTTAATATTTTTTATAGAAAATTAAATTATCTAGTTGGGGTGTTTCGGCTTTTTTCGATAATTGTATAAGTTTTGGAAATATAGGCAGTTAAACTCATAAATTTATCATAAAAAAAATATTTTTCTTAATAAAAAATGTTTGAGAAACCCTGGAATTTTTTTGAATAAATTTATTTGAGATTTTGTATTTGTCTATATTGGTACCAATTTTCAGCGTTCTAGCTTTTATGGTTTCTGAGTTGGAAAAGCCGTGAAAAAAGTAGACCTCTCCATACAATTCTCGCGTATTCTGGCTTGATACATTGTCGATATGTTAAGAGAACAAAGTTCTCCTGAACAAATCGACAGTTGGATTAATTACTAGTTGCATGTAACACATGAGATCCAACTGTCGATAGCGATAGTATGTATAGTTGAAGAATAAAAATGAAACTATTAACCCATAAATCCAAATTATTGAAAATTTTAACACATGTTGGTATGTATGTCAAGATAGGACAGTATGGAGGTCAGTCCTGTTTTCCTACCCGGAATATGAAAACAGCATGATGGTTCTGTATGTATGTTTGGAGATTAAGTACCTATCAAACTATTAAAACTTCTTACATATTGTGTATAGGCGACTGACATACAAATTGTATGAAGCAATGTCGTCACTAAATTCAATTTTTATAAAAATTATTAAAAAAAGTTTGAGATGTGCTAATACAATATGTATATTTTTCATAGAAAATTAAATTATCTAGTTGGGGTGTTTCGGCTTTTTTCGATATTTTTGAAAAATTCGGAAATATAGGCAGTTAAACTCATAAATTTATCATAAAAAAAATATTTTTCTTAATAAAAAATGTTTGAGAAACGCTGGAATTTTTTTGAAAAAATTTATTTGAGATTTTGTATTTTGTCTATATTTGTACAAATTCTCAGCATTCTAGTTTTTATGGTTTTTGAGATATATGGAAAAATAAAGTAAAAATTCAAAAGTTGATAACCCCTGACTGAAACAAAAATTCAAAATTCTGAGTATAAAAGTTTTGTAGGCCTATAACTGTTTATATATTCTGAAATTTTGGGCTCTGTAAATTGAGCGGATCAAAAGTTATAAGGGGGGACGGACACACACACAGACACACACACAGACACACACACACACAGACACACAGACATAGGAAATGTTCTACTCCGAATTCTGAGTAAATCCGTGTATGGAACATATATGCTGCGAAACCTCTAAGTTGGTGTTTTTTGACTTCAAAGTTGGAAAAGCCGTGAAAAAAGTAGACCTCTCCATACAATTCTCGCGTATTCTGGCTTGATACATTGTCGATATGTTAAGAGAACAAAGTTCTCCTGAACAAATCGACAGTTGGATTATTTTAACACTAGTTGCATGTAACACATGAGATCCAACTGTCGATAGCGATAGTATGTATAGTTGAAGAATATGTACCAAACTATAAACCCATAGATACAAATTATTGAATATTTTCAGATATTTTGTTTTCTATACAACATATGTAGGTATGTATGTCAAGATAGGATAGTATGGAGGAAGATCCTTTTTCCTACCCAGAATATGCAAATAGCATGATGGTATGTATGTATGTTTGGAGATGAAGTATCAAACTATTAAGTCTTCTTACATATTGTGTATAGGCGACTGCCATACAAAATGTATGAAGCGATGTCGTCACTAAATTCAATTTTTAAAAAAATTGTTAAAAAAAAATTGAGATCTTCTACTACAATGTTAATATTTTTTATAGAAAATTAAATTATCTAGTTGGGGTGTTTCGGCTTTTTTCGATAATTGTAAAAGTTTTGGAAATATAGGCAGTTAAACTCATAAATTTATCATAAAAAAAATATTTTTCTTAATAAAAAATGTTTAAGAAACCCTGGAATTTTTTTGAAAAAACTGATTTGAGATTTTGTATTTGTCTATGTTTGTACCAATTTTCAGCGTTCTAGCGTTTATGGTTTTTGAGATATATGGAAAAATAAAATAAAAATTCAAAAGTTGATAACCCCTGACTGAAACAAAAATTCAAAATTCCGAGTATAAAAGTTTTGTAGGCCTGTAACTGTTTATATATTCTGAAATTTTAGGCTCTGTAAATTGAGCGGATCAAAATTTATAAGGGGGGACGGACACACACACACAGACACACACACACACAGACACACACACACACAGACACACGAAATGTTCTACTCCGAATTCTGAGTAAATCCGTGTATGGAACATATATGCTGCGAAGCCTCTAAGTTGGTGTTTTTTGACTTCAAAGTTGGAAAAGCCGTGAAAAAAGTAGACCTCTCCATACAATTCTCGCGTATTCTGGCTTGAAACATTGTCGATATGTTAAGAGAACAAAGTTCTCCTGAACAAATCGACAGTTGGATTAAGTATTCCGGTACTCAGTTCTCTGTTTACTCTAAATTTGAAAACAGTATCATGGCATATAATATTAGGTTTATTATATCGGCATACCTTCGTCACTTTGTAGTTTGAAAATAAAACATTGAATTTCATTTTGTACTCCGAATATCAATGGAATATAACTGCTTTGTCTTTTATATATTTTTTTATCATTATTCATATGTTGTTATCAGGAGCCGATTTCATTGTATTTATACAAAGCTTTTTTACTGTTCTTTATTACTACGTGATTTATGATTTGGAGTCATCCCCCACAAAAACTTCTTCTTCTTCTTCGTGCTATATCAGGTCCCCCCGATCACTGCTGAGAAGGTATCTCTATCCGCCGCAGTCCGAAACAATTCGCCGACGTCTCTAATGCTGGTCCACTCACGAATGTTGCGGAGCCATGACATCTGACGTCTTCCTATTCTGAGGAGTACCTCTATTTTGCCCTTCATAATCACTTAGGTTGTGTTTCTCGAGCAAAGGTTAAAATAAAAGTAAAGTTAAAATACTTCGTTTTCATAAAATTATTCAAAATTTTTGGTTGTTTCATTGAAATCTAATGCAACCAAACGACGCATTTTTGTACAATTTCATGAAATCAAAGTATCTTCAAGAAAAGGCTATAGCAAAAATATTTATCTGACAACACCTGATTACATCTTCCTCTCCTCTTCCTTTCCTTATCCCTTAGTCTTCCTATCGTTGCTATGATTTGTTCTTCTTTGTTTTTGTGGTTTTTTTTCTTCTTTTCTTTTATTATTACTTACACATTGTTTTGTATATTTAACATTTACTCTGGTTGGTTGGAAGAAATTGACATTAGGCAATAAGCCCGCCAGTATACTAATTATATGTACAAGAAGATTAAATAAATAAATATTTTAACTATAGGTACTATTACCGTTACTTTTGTTGAAACAACCCAGCCTTAGAGCAGCCTGTACTTTTTACCTCGCAGAACGTGACCAAAATGATATCTGCCGTCGCTTAAGTCGCTTAAAAATACATATAATTAAATCATAATAAAATATATCATTCTTTACTTACTATAATATGATTCGGCAAAATCAACTCAAATTTTAAAATTTGATTTGCAATGCTAAGCGATACTACATATTATGTATCTCTTTGGCGTAGTTTAAAGGATTCATTCAATTGAATTTTCTTTTAAGTGATGGAAATTGTCTACGCTTTAAAATCTTCTTTCGTCCTTTACCAATCCTCTTGTTTTTTTGTCTATTCCTAGTCCATCTGGGGTCGGCCCTTCTGGCAAGCCATCTCTAATCTCCACTTCTTTCCGTTCTGAATCATCTTCGAGTTCTTTATGTCTAGTTAGTTGATCCTAGCTCAGTTATGTATGTAGGCTTATTGAACCTTTATGAATGATATTACATAAGCGAATATTAATATTTCTTTATTTCTATTACACAATAATTTCCAGATATTACGCAACAATAAGTAATTAAGTCATTTTATGAATGAACAAATCTTGGTCTGATTTAAAAATATGTAAGATTCATTGTGAATTGCATAATTATTATCATCTTGTCGACTACACTCAATGACGTTATAATATTATGAAAGAACTTAAATAGTTGTATAATAAATATTCCGTCAATGAATATGATTATTTAATACATACAAACATACCATCATGCCATTTTTATTGCGGGGTAGGCAGAGAGAACCGAACGCGACATTTTCTATCCAGGCACACATCCCTCACCTCGTCCACATTCATGCATCGTCTCATACATGTTCGTCTATTGCTCGCACTTCTAACATTTCCGTCTTTCAAAATTAACTCAATAAATGCTATTAAGTAACACATATTTTAATATTTTTTCTTTAAACGATCAGATTTGCTTTTTCTACTTATGTATTTCAGTACCCTTTACATTATTTTCTCAATACTTGAGCTTTAATATTATTTTTCAATTAAGTCTGTTGTACATATTATACGCCAACGCGCCATGTCATGTCCTTAACATTTTTTAAATATATTTATATAACTAATGTAGGTACAGGTATATATTCTTTTTATGATTGGTTTAACACGTGCCTGTCATTCGTTCATAATATTATATAACATATGTCTCAAACATTATCGTTTGTTCGTATTTTTTGATTCAGTATTAATTGATTTTTTTTTTGTTTCAGATAATATGTCAGATGACAAATCGAGAATCCCAAGTATAAATGAAGCTTCTATGGATGGAATGAGCAATTCTAGAAATAACACGACTAAACGTACGTTTCTTTTATATATATTTAAACAATTATCTTTATTTCAATATATTCTCTCTCTAATGATTCTTTCGATTTTGAATTTAATATAAATTTATTTACCTACAACACTTTTCTACTTTTCTGTCTAAGAAAAATTAATAAATATTATATCACAATTTAATATTTTTTCAATTTTAGTTAGTATTTGGTATTTTAGTACAAAAATTTAGCTCACATTTGAACTTCGTTATTAGAAAGATTTTATGTAGTTTAAAAGGGTGACTGCTGCCAACGTTTCAGTTTTTAAATTTGATATACCATCATTATTTCCTTTCAAATATTTTTGGAAAAAATAATTTAGATAGTTTGGGTATTAATAAAGTATAATATATATTTACTTTTTGATAATGTTCTGTATAAATTCTTGTAGAAAAAGGCATACCCCGATTTTCATCGTTTTTCTTATATTTTTAATAAAATATAAGGCGTAGTTCAACATATTTTTTTTTTTAATTAAAGAAGACAAAAACATCGAGAAAAATATGATGTGACGTTGCATTAATCCTTCTGGTTTAGTAAATAAACCTATAAAAAATATTTTCCATTCAGCGCCATTGCGAAATAATTTTTTTTTTTTGTTTATTAACTTAACCTGATGCATTAATGCAACGTTACATCGTATTTTTCCAGATATTTTGATATTCTTTAATTAAAAAATATATATATAATGCTCTATACCTTATAGTTGTTTTAGAAATTTAAGATAAATGTCAAAAATCGTGGTATTCCTATAATTTTCCTACGTGAATATATACAGAACATAATTAAAAAGTCAAGGTATATTTTTCTTTATTAATATCCAAAATAACAAAGTTATTTTTTTCAAAATGATTCGTTTTGTAGTACCTAATGATGCATATTCAAATTGAAAAAATAGGTACGTTGGCAACAGTCACCCTCTTAATTACCGATAGTTGTTTTATTTCTTAATTTAATAAAAATCTTGTTAATTCTTATTATTTTATGTAATTAATGATTATTTAGGTTATAAAACAACAGGAAATGATTTATTTATGTAAATACCTACATTCATTGACAGACATTAAGAATTATAATATATGCTATGCCCATTAGGGAAAAAACCTGTGCTGGGGCTAATGCATCTTGAAACACTTACACTGTAATTAATTATGAATGCCAACATTATACGAACATAAAAAGTGCATTTATATAATATTACGAAATAACAACATTTAACGAGTGGGTTGTGGCCAACGCTAAACTTCTCAATAACAAGTTATTCTATAAAGTATTCATATTTTATATGGAAAATATTCACCATTTTTATTAAATGAGTTTGCAAAATTATTTTATTATATAAATATTTTATTTAGAAAACATAAAAATTCTTCAATGCCGTTTTATGAAAGTGAAGTAAGTGCCTTTTTACCAATTTGAAAATAAAAAATTCAAATTTTAAGTTTCCCGAGCTTGGGGTCACTGAAATATTTGATAAATCAAAAAGTTGAGAAGCACTATTCAGATATCCTTCAAAATCTAATGGGGTCTAAGTCAGTATCAGATATACAAATTTGCAAAATTTGAAAACAATCGAATGAGTACTTTAGTCTATAATCGATAAAGTAAAATTAACACGCCGTACATAGCACACACACACACACACACACACAGATACATTGTAATGAAACTTTCAGAATACAATTTCAGTATGATACTAGTTGATAATCTGCAATAAAAAAATAGCCTTAAAAATTGCGAAATCATAACCCCCCACTATATTCCCTTGGGTTAGTGAGTAAAAATATTATAATTAATTAATCATGAACAAACAAATAAATAATGAAACAAAAGAAATAAGTATTGGGGCGAAAGCCATGGGTCCTCTGCATAGTGTCTGCCCGATACTAATAGCCATTCATTTATTGATTACATTGTTTCCATCAATCCTCGTGTATTTTAATTTTGCAGGGTTATTTCTATGTAAAGATAAGTATTCTTAAGGTAAGATAAGTAGTATTCTTTTCAGATTGTGGTAGAAGCGACTTTGAGCATATTCATCTTAATATGCAAAAAAGCGTGTAATTATTGAAAGTATTAAATAAGATCAGTGTAGTATAAATGTCGTGTAATCGGAGCAATTCGACGATTATCTTTATCTGGGGGGCCACTCTGGTCCACCCGGCGAAATCAAAACCCTCCTGATTACCCATATCATAGATATAATTATCAAATGGAGTTCTATGACATGTAAAGATATGTATGATATGGGTACTCGTAATCACTGGGGTTTTGATTTCGCCGGTCGGACCAGACTTGCCACCCTTAATAATACACAATCAGGAGATGCACGGAAGTGCATAAAAATAAATGCTACGGATACAATAGTGCTTTGAAGTCCCAAGACAGTTAAATAACAGGATGGAGTTGAGAAATAAGAACCGAGTTTTACGTAGTGAAGGATTATGTTGTGATCACGCTAAGAAAACATTAATGTTAACGATAATTGACTAGCATGCCATCAATGAGCATGCTTAAGAAGCTATCAATTCTTGTAGAACTCTATCCTCTCCTTGAGTTGCATATATTATGGTCTTCAACTTCGATAAATATATTTTGATCAAGTTTCCTGGGTAATTGTTCCAACTGTTCAATGTTGCAATGACGATAAATTGTACAGAATTCAATTTAATATAGACATAATTAAGTTGTTATTTGGTGAATAAAATATTTCATTCTGTAATAAATAGTTACATTTTTTAGTTTTGTCTCACTCATGACTTTATAATATACAAATGTCAAATTAAGATATCAAGTATGTTGATAATTTCATTTTTACCTTAAGATACTAATGTTCGTCCATTACAGTTGACAAAAAAAACTCGTTTCATCATCCATTCACATGTTTATTATTCATACGCTTTATTATGTCCCTATATAAGTTTTTAGAGCAGCTTTTTATTTGGATATTTATTCTTTTGCGAAATCAATTATTTAAATTTAACGTTTGTGTTACTTCACAAAAATTGACTCAGTTTATTACAAAACGGTCATTAATTTCAAAGTTGTCAAATATTTCAAGCTAAAATTATCTTGTATGTAAATGTTACAAATGTTCTTAGTAGGTGTGTTTGTTTGTGCGTGGACAAATGTACAAAGGTATTATTTTGCATTAAAGATTATTCAAACCTCTGATGTCTTTTTTATTTGCTTACGAAAAAAAGTTTCATAAACATGTCGCCTATACAGCTTGGTTTAATTTTCCTTGTCCAATTTGAGAATAGTTTTGTTGTGCAGATTATGTGCGGCATTATTATGTCTACGATTTCCCTTCTGACAGCCGACAGCCCTATCAAGTACCAAACAAACTATATTAGCGTGCCATTGTTATAGTTCTTACTATACATATTTTATTTACTGGATATTTCACAATGAAATTCAGCTTTATTGAATGGATTACAACACAACACGCCATTGTATTCATTTTGCTCTCAGCGAGTTTGCGTGTAGAAAATTTACACTGTGCGTATATCACCCAATATTTCAGACAAGTATATCCTTTTAGTTTCAAAAATAATACTCCTCCCATTCTCGCCGAGACTTGAGACTTTCTCTGGTAACACCTATGAAATCTCAAACGGAAAACTCTATATTTATAGACATTTTAGAGAAAACTATTTATAGTTGTCGCCAAATTACTTGAACTTTTAGCCGAGAAGGGGGCGATTTGCACGTAAACCAACTAAGCAAAAAGACACAAATTTGCGCTCTACGGCACCGGAAACTCGTTCGAGATGTTTGGCGAAAATTATAAAAGCGAAATTGATTGCACTTAATACAGAAATATCATAAAGGATTGGGGACTGTTTCTTATTCTGTCAAATATTTAACACTTCAGTTATATTCTCAAATAATCATACATCACGTTTTTTATATAACAATTATTATTTATTTATATGAGTAAAGAGCATATTATTCTGATTTCTAATTATTATTACGTTATCTTTTACTTCTATCAAATATTTAAATTAAATAATATCCGCTTGTAACTCCATTTTAGTTTTCCAAATGACTTTTAAAAATAAATTAACCAATTTTAATTCGTTTCAGAGATTAGTCGTGATTTAACAAGCTATAATGTTATTTGTTTCGAAAGTAAGATATTTCGGGGATTGAAGTTTGTACGATAATTGAGGATCGTCTGTGGTGGTGTCCCTTTTTATAAGGTAATGTACACCTATATGCCTATCGCTGGTTACCCCACATTGTGGGATATGCCGTGATGGTATGAATTAATGAATGAGGATAGATGTCTGAATCTTGAGGCAAACTGTTGAAAAATCTTGATTTCCTCAGTAATGGTGGGGTCTGATTTTTGCGTCTTACGCCTCCATTGGTCCTCGGCTCTGCGCTTCCTCCGAGGTAGGGTTGCCAGATGGTATCCTAAAGGAGGACATGTCCTCGTTTTCGATAAATTGTCCTCCCTTTCCTACCGTATGTCCTCCTTTTCGTTGATTCTTATACAATATAATTTAAAAAAACATATCTACTAAAGATTTTTATACATATTTCATAAAAGAGCACCAAGAACTTATTACAAAAAAAATTGTGTTTTGGTGAAACATGATGTTTAAAATTAAGTGAATTCATTAAAAAAATCTTGTTTCATTGTTAATAGTTTAAGTATGAGTAAACTATGTTATGTAAGTTTTATAGCGACTGCATTGAAGATATAAAATAAAATAAAGTAAGATTATCAGACGTTGAAAAATTTTTTGATATGCGTCTGTAGGTATGGCGGTTTTTTTGTCATTGTCCTCCTTTTTACGGAAAATCCTCCTTTTTGTGCTATTTGTCCTCCTTTTTCAAATTTCCATCTGGCAACCCTACTCCGAGGTAGCTCGCTTTAGATCTTTTACCTGGCACGTTTATGTTTTGGTCTACATTCCCTATATTACTCCGGTGGTCTTCTACAAACATGTCCGTACCATCTCAGTCTGTTTTCTTGGAGCTTCTCGGATATATCGCACACTCCTAGACTTCCTCGTATATATGTGTTTCTTATTTTTTTTTATCTAGCCTAGTCACCCCCACATCCACCTAAGCATTTGCATTTCGGTTGTCTGGATGGTACGAATGTGTTTTGGGGAAAAGTTCCAGGTTTCTGATCCATATGTCAGTAGGTTCAGGTCATTTCATGGATTAATAAACCAGACCCTTCATTTTCACTGGCATATTTATCACATGTGACACTTGGGACTTCACGCCATTTCATCCATGCAGAGGAAATTCTATGCTGGACGTTAAGACTGATATCACCTTTTTGGTGGATTATATTCCTAAGGTAATCATGACACATATTTACGTGCTGCCCGCTGATGGTCTTATTGTACACCATGTACTTGGGTTTTGTTTAGTTTAAATCCATCAATATATAGTTGGGTCTTACATGCTGAATTTCTCCAATTTTTCTTGACTTTAAGCGCAGAAAGCAACATCGTCAGCATATACAAACGTCCACTGAGTCATTTTTGGACTTCGGTTGTAGGTAAGGGTGTCTAGTACCATACTAAACAGGTATGGGCTAAGTGCTGAGCCTCAATGGACTCCTTCAGTGACTCCTATTGGCTCTGTAGCTCCTACCACCGTTCTTATTTCTGACCTAGCATCCTGATACATGTCCCTCACTATTTCGATGTAGGTTTCCAGAACATTATTCTTTCGTAGGCTGGCTCCACCATATGGTCTCTCTTGGGTTTTTATTAAATGTCTTTTCCATGTCCAGGAAAGCTATATACCTACAGCTTTTTGTTTTTCGCTGTTTTTTGTTCAGCGATGTTAATAAGGGCAAACACCGGCTCGATTGTTGATAGCCCAGGGACAAAATTGTATTGGTTTGTTGACAGAGAACACTCCATCCGTAGTCTTTTCTCTGTCACCTTCTCATAGAGCTTGACCGTGTGGCTCATGATCATTCATATCGAATGCCCTTCCCATTGTGAAGTGGAACAATTGTACTTAGTCTCCAAACATCTGGCATTCTATTTGTTAAAAATGTTCGCTCAAGCACTTCTACACTGCAACAGAGATCTCATCTGGTCTTCATGATCATCATCATCATCCTCGGCATCACAATCTTTGATGGGTCCTAGCTGGCTTCAAGAACTTTCTTCATACTGCTCTATCGTTGGCTGCCACCTTACAGTTCTGCTGCCCCATAGCCCGACTATCCGCGTCAACGCCGTTCAACCATCGTAGTTTAGGTCTCCTTACGCTTCTTCTTCCGGTTGGATCATTAAAGAACACCCTTTTTGGGAGCTCCAGATCATCCATACGCTGTAAATGTCCCAACCAGCGTAGTCTATTAATATTAATGAACTTAACTACGCGATGTCCTCTTAAAGACTCATCTGGTCCTACTGCTTTTTTTATTTATGATCTTTCGCAGTGCATTTATGACTTCTGGTTGGATTTGCGGCACCAGACCCAATTTTATATAAAATATATAAAATATTGAATCTTCACATAATGTGAATTTCTCCAATAAATCTGACGTGAAGCCAAAAGTAAATTCAGCACAATAGAATAAAGGAATTTTAGAAGAACATAAAAGTATTTTCGCAATCTCCCACTCCACTTCATTTGGCAACGTCAGAAGACGTTTATTCTGTTCATCCCCGAAGTGGCTGCTCTTCGAAAAACTCAAGGACTACTACCAAGCATATTTCACAAATACTGCCACCAAGAGCGAGACAGAGCATTTTTATATTATAATATGTATTATGCTTACAATATTACAATATTGTTTTTTTTTTTTTTTGTAAACCCATCAAAAGTTTGAACCATTTGTATCAAAGTAACATCTATATAAGATGATAAACTCTATAGAAATTGGGATAAATTCATTTGCTCGCATACCAAGGAACGCCGACCATTCGTAGGTATGCGTTGTATAATTAAGTTTCATTATAGTGCATTAGTTTACAGCTATGGGTAAGTATATAATATTTGTTTGTTTTTTGCTTCAATGCAATAATAATTTGCAATTGTATTATTCCAATATAATTCATGAACTACGATCTCAGCTTCCTTTCAGAAAGGCCTGTTTATTAACACGTCTAAATTCCTGACTATTATTATTAATCTATATTTGTAATGACTGAGACGACGCAACATAATCTTCTTCATGTTCCCACTGACTAAGGACCTCGGGGTGTTTAGACAGGCCAAAATCATTGGTTGTTTTTTACGCGTACTATTTATATGCATTTCAATACTTACACTTTTTTTAACAATAAAACTAGATGAATGCGTAAACCCACTAAAATAAATTAATATAGAATGAAAATATGAACACGAAAATTGACAATAGATGCCAAGTAAAAACTTAATAAAATAAATTCAAATTTCATTAATCAAAATAAATTTATAGTTAATGTGAACCATGACAAAATATGCAGTATAAAATTCACTCTAAAACATTTGATACGGAATTTAAATGTATAGAATGTAGTGAAAATATTGTATCTGTTGAATACCTACTGACATAACTATGATTTTTTTATTATTTTACATCTTCATGTATTTATTAATTATTTAATATTGCTTCTCGGGCAGTTATCGGGTACTATGTCAAATATTAATTTAACGCGCACCCAATAACAAGTATTAATCGTTATATTAATCGTCTCACGATCCAGACTGAACATTAAAAACTGTCTCCGCCGGGACCTTTGGATCAGCTACCTACAACTGAGCCACGAAAGCCGACGAAAGCTATGTATTTACGTTGATGTCAATTATTACAAAGTTTAGATAAGGTTTAATACAAATAATTAAATGGCTAAAAGAAACAATGATATGACACTAACTGAAAACGTTTCAAAATGTACTGATTTATATGCATAATAAAGTATAGGCGCGAAAACATTCGGCTTGAACGTTGGCCATATTGTAAATTATAATCCTTTACATTGCGGCATGATCTAATAGAAAAACAGGTCTGCCGCAGTCCGGAAAAATCGCCGACGTCTCTAATGCCGGTCCACTCGCGAATATTGTGGTGCCATTACATCTGACGTCTTCCTATTCTTAGGCGTCCCTCTATTGCAGCCCTTAATCTTCTTTGGTTTCAACTTTGGCAGCAAAACGATGCATCTCTTCCTTCACTCCACTAGGTTTTCGGCGGCTCTCTTCAACTCTGTGCCCTTTATTATCATCACTAATTCCTAAAGTACATGTATAAGATATGAACGACCTAAATCTTTAATATATTTTTAGTTTATTTAATAATACGATTATAGGATAGGATTATAAAAAGACGAATAAAAGGAAGAACTTTTACTTAATTTAATAATAGTATGATAGGATTGGATAATAATAAGATAAAATGTTGGTTAATTTATTAATAGAATGATAGGATAGAATAATAATTCGATGAAATTTTAGTTAATTTAATAATAGGATGATAGGATTGGATAATGATAGGATTAAATCTTAGTAACTTTAATAATAGGATATTTTCTGACTGCTGAAATAAAGGTTCCGGGTACAATTCCCGATGGAGACAGTTTTTAATTCAGTTTTCAGTCTGGATCTGTGAGACGCTAAATACCGTAAGTCTCCAGAATATGGCAACTTGTTATTGGGTGCGTGTTAAATTAAATATTTGACATAGTACCTGTTAGTTGCCGGAGAAGTTATACAAAATAATACAAAGAGATATTAACTACTTTTTATACATCAATATTATTATTTAAGGCTCAATCACTCAAATTGTATTAGTATTGGTCTTATTTCACAATATCGATAGCATCATAAGTCGGTAAAACGAGACCCGCTCATAATGTATTTTAAATAATAATAATATTACAAATTGAGTAATATAACCAAAGTGTTGCTTGCAACCCGCAACACGACAGTGCTGTATTGTCTCATTCCAACTCCATATGAAATCAACATCTCTGACAGAGACAGACTAGACTTTGTCTATTTATCTGTCAAGTCCTTATTGAACGCGAAATTCACCTGGTGTGACATCACGTCTTAATACAAGAAAATGATCGTTGGCGTTGGTTTGATAAGAATACGCAGTACATGTACTCAATACGTGCATTCGTAAGTTTAAAGCTAAGATACTTTGTAATTATTTTGGTCTCATAATTTTATCGTAAGTAATTATTATTTTATAAAATTGAAATAATGTCTTGATCTTGCATATAATCAATACTATGTATGACTGCATGTGACACAGCATGAGCAATAATTTTCTATAAATATTTGAGTTTTTATTTTCCTCGTATCAGTATATTAATACAAAATAATACATACATACATACCATCACGCCATGTCCCTTACGGGGTAAGCAGAGAGAATCGAGCGCCATACTTCTCTATTTTTGCACACATTCCTTTACATCCATGCATCGTCTCATACATGGTCGTCGATTGTTCAAACTTTTTATGTTTCCTTCTTTCAAAATATCCTTCACATGGTCATGCCATCCCTTTTTGGGGCGACCTCTGCTATTCACTCCATCTCTTACACCCATGTATATTTTTTTGGTCAGTCGTTCATCGTTCATTCTTTCTATATGTCCAAACCACCTCAAAGCATTCACTTTCATTTTACATATAATATCCTTCTTTATCTTGCATTCTCTCCTTATGTCTTCATTTTTTATTCTATCATATATCGTTCTATTACATACCCTTCTTAGTGATCTCATTTCTACAGCATTTATTGTACTTTCATGTGTCTTTTGCCAGGTCCATGTTTCACTAGCATACATCAAAGTAGGCACCACAATTGTATTGTGTACTGCAATTTTGGCTTCCTTTGAGATGCTTGGATCGGACATTACTGGTCTGAGTGCTCCGTTTACAAAATAATAAAAAGGTATATTTATAATATTGTCAAGCAAATATTACGTAGGTACTTTTCGGCACAACTTTATTGAATTAAATAACCATTTACTTTCTTGGGTTGGTTGTAAGAGACTGCCTCGTTTGAAATAAATCCATTTTTTCATTTATTTTGACTTAAAGCCATTGTATATCCTGGGGATACGGATGTACCCAAATACGCACACTAAATTACCTTCTAATGTATGAAACACGAAAAATCACCCAATCATCACCCAATATTTTTTCGAAAAGAAAGGTTAAGTTTGGAAGTTTTTTTTTAAATAACAAGAATAGTAATTAAAATAGCATGAATAATAGATGAAAATGTATAAGACGATGTATGAATGTCGACGAGGCGATGATCATTTATTTCATTAAATTTTGGCTGGATTCAAAATTAAAAATCGCCATCGTATCCAAGTTGTTTTTTTTTGTCTAAGGTTTGGGGTCTTCTGTCTGCCAAAATAGTAAGTATTATAGGAGGATAGAAGCTTATATGATATATTAACTTTATTTATATTGTCAAAAAAAAATTGTAATCATATTGTCTTATTTTAATTGAACTTTAAATGTTGGAAGCATGTACAATAGACGAACATGTATGAGACGATGCATGAATGTTGACGAGGCGATGAATGTGTGCCAGGATAGAAAGATATGGCGTTCGGTTCTCTCTGCCTACCCCGTAAGGGACATGACGTGATGGTATGTATGTATGTATGTATGTATGTATGTATGTATGTTATTAATGTTATTTTTTTATTATAAAAAAAATAATATGTCCTTGTTAAACAAGTACATATACATCTTCCTACGTTCCCTAAAATAAACATAAATGCTTGTGCTATAGGTGAACGAAATGGGTCGAGGCAGGATTCGAACTCGCGACCACTGGATTACTAACCCAGCGTGCTAACCGCTCTGCCATCGACCCATCTGCATTGGCTGTGTAGATTTCACTCGCAGAAATTCGAGTAACAATAATTGTTTTTTGATTCTCCCTATTTTCTATGCTGTGTTTTACGAAAATATTCTAAAAGAGAAATTCAGGTATTATTTTTCAAATACATGAAAATTCGCGTTATTCGTGAAAACAGTGCGAAATTAGCGAATAAAATCTGGTTTATAGCAAACGCGAATTATTCAGGGGGACAAGTCTGGTTCAATCGGCGAAATCAAAACCCTCACGATTACCCATATCATGGATATTATTATTGTATGGAGTTCTATAATATCTTTAGGTGTCATAGAACTCCATATGATAATTATATCCCTCATATGGGTAATCACTAGGGTTTTGATTTCGCCGGTCGACTTGCCCTCCAGGTCTATGTATGAGACGATTTATGAATGTTGATGAGTTCAGGGGTGTGATTAACCCCCCGCCGTCTTCGGCGGTGTCCTCACGTTTGAGGTTGGTCTCTTAGAGGCCGTGGTATGAAATATGCTTGATGGTAATCGTTGCGTGCAGCCGGTCCGGGTATGAACAGGACTTTCATCCATACATACACACCTCTTCCTCTTTCTAGCACTGTCTCAACTTATTGCCTAAGGCTGTTGGGGTCGGGGCTTCTCTTCTTTTAGGTTATATCTTCCAGGACATTTCTCCGCAGGATTCTGTCACGTCATCGATTCTGTCGTGTCATCGAGGTATTCTTTGGTTTTCCTCTTTGATGGATGTCGAGGGAAGATTCATTGACATGGCTTTGTTTACTGTGTGTTCTGGTGGTCTGCGCCGTATGTGCCCATACCATCTTAGTTGTCTCTCATCTAGCTTGTTATTGATGTCAGTAACACCCATGCTACCACGAATGTGTGAACTTTTTATCTAATACTTCAATGATACACCCGCTCACCACATGAGCATTCGCATCTCTGCGTCCCAAGCTGCCTGGTGAACGTATTATATACAGTCCAGCATTCGGAGCTATACATTATCGCGGGCCCGACATTAGTCTGATATAATGTATTTTCACCTTAATTTTTTTGGCGTTTTTGGGTCACATTAGATTCCCGACACTGTTCTGAACTTTAGCCACCCAATACCTATTCTATAGTTTACATCTGCTGTACACCCTCCATCTTTATGGATTAGTTAACTCTTTGAACGCGTAAATCGACTAAAGTCGCCCGATTTTTTCCCCTTTCGATGCGTAAATCGACTATAGTCCATAGCTTGTAAAAATCTTACCTTTGGATGCAAAAAAAATATATTTTTATTAAATTTTATGAACCCTTCCCCTAAAATATAACTGACAACTATCTTTTGGTGTATTAAATCAAGAAATTGATTTAAAAAAAATTAAAGGAATTTTATAGAATACTTTATTTTTTATAGAAAATTAGCGTTTTTCAGATCTAGTTTTATTTTTTTGCTTAACGCGTTCAAAGGGTTAATCCAGGTATTTAAATGAGTCACAGTTCACTAATGTTTCTCCACCAAGATTTATTGAAGGGGTTGCCGCATTTGGGTTTCAAATGGTAGGTGTAAGTATTCAGATCATTTCCTGCTGATTTTTAATCAATCCATACATACATACCATCACTGCATATGTCAATGTGGAGTAACCAGTAAAACGTGTGCGGGTGTGCATTACCAGGTGTATGTATATAAGGGAGCACAACATTTGCGTGTATCACCACACACCAGTCTCGTCCCACCTAAAAAGGCACTACATTCAGAATGGGTGGTGTATTTACGATTTCAATGCCAGGAGAGAAAAATATGGCTTTCGATTCTATATTCCTACCTCGTTTGCTCCGTAATTTGGATAAATATATTGATTTATCTCCAACTACTTGTAAAGGCATACCGATAGTACGTAGGTATGTATACGTATTCTTATGTACATATTAAGAGGACAAATAACGATAAACTTAGTGACTGAAAACATGATAGATTAAAACCGCCAAATGCACTATGAAGTTACGCGTTAGTAAGGGTAACTATGACGTGCGTTAAAAAAGGTTTATACGTGATTTAAATTATCGGAAACCCCAAATTTGTTGATTTTTTGCATTTTAAGAACAAAATTTCGTTGAAATGAAAATAACTTTATCCGTCAGTCACTTTGATTTTATTTATTTTATTTTTTGTAGCTTCTCGGGCAACTAACAGGTGCTTTGTCAAATAATTATTTAACACGCACCCAATAACATGTTGCCACATTCTGGAGACTTAAGATATTTATCGTCTCACAGATCCAGACTGAAAACACAATTTTTTAAATACTGTGTCTCCACCGGGAATTGAACCCGGGACCCCTAGATCAGCAGTCAGATACCTAACCAACTGAGCCACGAAGGCCGACATTCTTTAAGTATATAAAAGATTTATTTCTCTTCGACACATAGTTATGGAGTAATTAAAAAAAAAATGCTGTCAAAAAAGGATGTTTTTAATATTTGTTTATGGGAAATTAGGCTGAATTTTAAAATTGTATTTCGAACATTCACTAGAGTTAATTTGAAAAGACTTATACCTATTATTTATAGAAACATATTTGAGGGATTTGATTTGAAATTGAAGTGTTTAGGTTTATATGGCCCCTTAAAGGTTTTAAGTGCACAAACTTATACTTTCGATGGACGGTGTGCGTAGCACTTGATGATTTGATGTTGCACTGGTTATTTTGCTGTAATACTAAGATAACACTTAAAGTACCTGACACCTGATTTATTATTTTTTATTACATAGTTTCAACCTGTGATATATTCATATAAGTAAAAATAAACATTAATTTTTTTCGTGTCTTTGATGATATTTGTCGTAAGATCAAAATAATCAGTTATCCCGTCACTTTGCAAATGACGAAACTTTATTATAGAATGTAAATAATTTGTTTATGAAAGTATTTCTTAATAATACCTAATGTTTTTTCTTTAGGTAAGCATTACTTAATAACTGTGGATGGGTGGATGGCAGAGCGGTTAGCGCGCTGGGTTAGTAATCCAGTGGTCGCGAGTTCGAATCCTGCCTCGACCGATCTCGTTCACCTATAGGACAAGCATTTATGCTTAGTTTAGGGAACGTAGGAAGATGTATATGTACTTGTTTAACAAGGACATATTCATTTTTTAAAAAAAAAAAAAAACTATGTATTGGACAACAATGCGTCATATTTTAAAGATGAACAACAAGGCACACTTCAACGTTCTTTTTAGACAAGCGCCGCTCAGAATTCGCCACTACACCGATGTCTTACAAAATACAATTATTTGGAAAATATCAGTTCTGTGGACATATTTTATATGTCCAGGACCCTTTTCAGGAGCCTTATCTGTCAGAAATAATTCATTGTTTTTTTACCAGCAGTGAGTATGTTATGTGCATGTAACATGAAAATTAAAGGTGGGCTGATTATGTTACAATACTTATGTTATTCTTATGCTATATTGTTCTTCCCCCAACACCACCCATTCTACTTATGGGGACTAATAACGGCCCCTTGCAAAACTCTGATAGTACACATAAAAATAGTTCAGAGAACTCTAAAACCTTACACACACTGCACTTAAAGTGCCAAAGAGAGCTAATTATGTGGAAACAACTGGCTCACCTGTTCTGTGACTGATAGTGAAGATAAGAGTTCACCATATCTATGACAGAAAGTCTTGAAAGCCCTAAATTAAAGTTAGCCCCAATTTTCGTTATATTTTTGAAATTTATATTTTTGAAATGAAAGTTAACACATTATACAGTGCGGACAGGAATGGAATGAGAGATCGTGGGCGCCCAAGAAAAGGATGGCACGACCATGTTAATGATATTCTGAAAGATGGAAATGTAAGAAACGTAAATAACAGACGAACATTAATTTATAAGACGATTTATGAATGTTGATGAGGCGATGAATGTGTGTCAAGTTAGAAAAATGTGGCGTTCCGTTCTTTATGCCTACCCCGTGAGGGACATGGCGTGATGGTATGTATGTATGTATGTACATGTTGTATTTTCGATAATCCGTCTCATTCAGGACATCTGAAAACAATTAAAGAATTGGAAAAACTATTAAAACGCCGCGCCGGTACCTCAAAGCCAAATTATACATTTTGCACTATTAAACAAATACAAATAAATCTGTTTACGAATGTGTTACAATTGCCTACTCGTTTTTACAAGTTGGTATTATCGCAACCTATGAATATCAACATTTAATACTAACACACGTATAGGTACTCTATAATAATCATTTCGATTGTGTAAGTTAAATGGTGTTGCCTTCGTATTGAAATAATTTTATTGTGGCCAGGTAAGTATACAATGGCTCGGTGTACGCGTCGAGTTGTGGTGGCACTTGGTAAAAAAGCATTTTCGCTTCCATCATGCACGCGGAATTGGCGTTAATATAGTCTTTTCTATTTTTGCACCGACCTTTGGATAAAAATAAAAGTTGTGGTAGGGTACGTATTTGTATCTGAGCTGGTATATTATTATGAGTCAATCTGCCACCTACACATGTATTGGTGAATACATATACCGGGCTTGATTGTGAGAACATTTTGTGATGTGTAGTAATGTGTTAAATCGAAAAGTAGGTCACCATCTTATTATGATTTTCTGTTGTGTAAACTTATCTGTGTCAGATATATATACATATAATATAATAATAATAATTATTATTATAAATCTTTATTAAACAAAAAACATTTATTATAGGTAGTACACTTTAAGAACTATCAAATAAAACCAACTGTTTCACATATTATGTTCTTCCCGCAAATTCAGAAATTCACAAAACAAATAATCACTACCCATTCAAAAACATAATTAAAACTATATATAAAATATATCAACAATTGGCATCAAAACGTGAGCACTGTTCTATACTCGTACACCTATACAGTCTAATTTATAAAAAAATCCTTAAATCAATGGTTGAACCCGGTTCAAAGTCTTATTCCACGTTCAATGAAAACCTTATTTTTGAACCGCAGATCAGTTTAACTCGATTTTGAGCTCAATTTCATACGGAAGCAACGAATTTAGTTTTGTTAAGTTGGTCCGCGCACAGAATAGTATGCGCGGCACGGAACACGTGCGCAGTACTTAATTGTTCTGTCAAACTCTAGCTAATGCACTTTTTGACATTAGATATTTTTGTTTGAATTCAGCGCAATGGATCTAATACAGTTTTTTATATTTCTTCATATTTTACAATAGTAAAAACCAATCAAAATTATTTATACGGGTCGCCGGTTCAATTTTACATTTGAGTTGAATCACGGTTCAACTCTTGATCCGTGTTTATAAATAATAAAAGTGATGAAATTGGGGTTCAACCGTAGTTCAATATTTGATCCACGTTTATGAATAATACTGATAATGTACAAGTCATTATTCGCTTAGCCCTGTATGAGCTTTGCCTTTTCTGTTTTAATCAATCATTTTTACATGTTTGTTGTCTAACTTCACCTACTTTAATAATATATCGATATGATAATATCGATAATAAGATGGTGTATGATAGAATAAGAAATTAGACGAGAATATATGATTGAAAGAAATATTGTAAGTAAGAGGAAAATAAATGCCCTAAGGTGGTTTGGCCACATATAAAGAATGAATTATGACCGTCTGACAAAAAATGTATATAAGGCTGATAAACGAGGAACGAAAAGTAGAGGTCGGCCAAGGAAAACTTGGCACGATCACATTACCTAAGTGGAACTTGTATGAGAGAATGAATGGAAGTGAACGAAACGATAAATGTATGTCAAGAGAGAGGAGTCTGGAGTTCGATTCTCTGCTTATTATAGGGAAAGGGCGTGATGGTATGGTATGGGATATGTTAATCAAATTAATAAATAGGTATCTACAAATACCAATGAAATGAAAACAACTGCAGATTTTACTTCTTTATTTATTTAATATTTCTTCTCGGGCAACCAACAGGTACTATGTCAAATATTTATTTAACACGCACCCAATAACAAATTGCCACATTCTGGAGATTTAAGACGTACTTATGTATTATTCCAGGAACTTACATTATCTTCGTTTACAATTATGTGATAAATAGTACCTACATATGCCTATAAATTAAATACGCAGACTATACTTGCTTTTCTTAATTTTCTTAAGTTATTCTCCATAATTTGTAGTATGTACTACTTGCATATGACATGTACATAGTGTGTTTTACTAGTATCAATTAGGTTTATCTGTACAAATGTGATTCATTGCAAGTTCTTAAAAACCTTTGCAATCATATAACAAACATTATAGCTTCTTTATTTTATATGACAATCAACCAGTTGTTTATGTATATAACAATGCACCTAAAAAGGGAACAAAAGTTAAAACAAGTATTATCGAGTAATTCTTAAAATGAACAAATTTATTTATATTACGCTTCTCTAGTTTTACGGCATAATCTCAACAGTAGATTGGTTTCTTGGATGGAATCCATATGCTGTTGATTGGAATTCCCCTCATGTCCCTGGAACTTGTAATGTACACATTCACAGATGACGATTGAGACAGTTTTCTATCTTAGTTAGGGTCCTATTTGAAGTTTTTTATATCCTTCTTTTTGAAGGCACTTATGTAGATGATCCTGTCTACATGGGGCTTCCTGCAACAGGGATTACCAACGACATGTGACTGTGGAGAGCAGCAGACCACCGCACATTTGTGCAGCTGCCCCTCAAGTCCAGTCAACTGCACCATGGACGATCTTATGGTGGGCAATGATTGTGCTATTGACGTTGCTAGACACTGGCAGAAAATTATTTGAATGCGTTGCTGACACGAAAGAAGAAGAAGAAGATGATCGACGATTATTCTACGCTGGCTGCCTCAAGCTTTACACACTATACCTATTATTATTTTTCGAGTGTCGTGTCAGGTTTACCCAATCTCTGTGCTAGGCAGCTCGGAACAGCTTCTCAGCAGTTCTCCTACCTTTCCAGTATCTTATGTTGCGGAGCCAAAATGTTTGCTTCTTCAAGACCTCTTCGTCCCTCTATTTGGCCATAGATGTTCAATATCGACGGAAAATATCGCAAATAGATAACTTAGAAAACGATAGCTAACCATGGTCCATCACTCTTAAGTCCACATACTCTCTTTTACACACACACACACACGCACCCTCACACACACACACCCTCACACACACACCCTCACACACACACACACCCTCACACACACACACACACACACACACACACACACACTCTTAGATAAGCGGAATACTACATACTACATACTTACACCCTATTTACAAAAAAATATTATGTACAATTTTGAAGTTCACGCATACCCGACGAGAAGTAGGCGGGACTTTAGACTGCCGCAGACAAACCTGGCAGTTACACAAAATAGTGTGTACTACAAAGGCTTACAACTTTATAATGATTTGCCTGAATCTATAAAGGAGGCGTCTAGTCTTGCCTTTCGTCGCTTAGGTGCTGAATACATAAAACAAAAGTTTTTTTAAAAATCGTGTGTTTCTATTGTTTATATATTATGTTCTAAAACTATAATATCTGTTTTGCTTGTTTTGATACTATATTGTTATTATTATTTTTTTTTCATGTTCTTTGATGTATTCTATTGTGGTAGTGTGTTTTCATTTTTTTTACTTTGTGTTTTATTGTTATTGATAGATACGTGTCTTTTTTGTGTGTTCATTTAGTCATCCGATGTTGATTTGTTTATTTTTATTGTTTGTTTTTATTTTCGTTTGTACTAGATGTAAGAAATAGTATTTTTTTACATCTAAATAAAATATATACAATACAATACACTACACACACAAACACAAATTTATTTGACATATGTTATTGACATTAGATTTAGATAATTGATGTATCATATATACCTATTATTAATCAACTATCTAATGTTGTTTGTATTAATTAAAAAATAAAAAAAAATAAAAGTTCAGTAGCTTGTATTTACCTCTTCTAAGCAATGACCCAAATATGATACCTTACACATTTTAATATTCGTCAGCAACTCTATCTCTGACTATTGAGTTTCTGACTATATCCTTCCTCGGTAAAGTATTGTTGTATGATGTTATATTTCGTTATAAAATGCTAGTTAACCAAGATTGTCTCTTTTGTTTATTTTTAATTTTCACATTGAATTAATTGTAAAAATCTTTATCCGTTTTAGCGCAGTTTTAAGATTGTGCGGCCTTCAAAACTGACAAGCCACTACTAGCAGCACATGAAGCGTGACAAATTAATATTAATTTCACTAATCCGCGTATGAAATAAGATATTATGTCGGGAAAATGTTAAGTTAATTCGAAATCAACGCGTGTACTAACATATAAATGTGTTTCGACATAAAATATGTATTAATTAAATAATATATACCCACTGTTTGTAATAATAGGTACATCAACATTTTTATTTGATTCATAATTTTAGACAATGTTTCTCAAATGTTTAGTACACGTAACGTATCTAGTTTCCGAATCATATTGTAGATCTCTTAGTATTCGATTATTTTACAATTAGAAATAGGTACATTATATATATTTTATTTATAGTTTTTGGAAGACACAGCTATTATACATTATGGTGTTACATCTAATATAATAATCTAATAAAATTTCTTCCATCGGGAAGTTGATGGAAAAAATTGTAGTTCGTCAGCTAGCACCTGCTGTGAACTCCTTTATTATTCCTAACCAACATGGCTTTATGAGGGGCAGGTCGGTTGAATCTAATCTCCTGGAATTTACTGGCTTTGTTCTTGATTCCATGAATCGAGGAGTACAGGTTGATGCAATTTATACTGATTTTGCCAAGGCTTTCGACAAGATCAGCCATAGTATACTATTGCACAAACTTCGATGCTATGGTATTCATGGTGATCTACTGAGGTGGTTTTCATCATATGTCGAGGGGCGGTCTCAAGCTGTAGCTATTAATGGCGCGCTTTCGCAGTTCAAGGGCTGTCACTCGGGAGTTCCGCAGGGTTCCCATTTAGGACCCCTGCTCTTTATTCTGTATATCAATGACATCAGTTATGTTTTAAAAATTCAAAGTTTCTCTTGTTTGCGGATGATGCGAAAATCTTTCGAAGGGTTGGAGGCTTAGAAGATTGTTCGGGGCTCCAGAGTGACCTGCAGCTGCTTGCAGAATATTGCAGGTGTAATCAATTGTTCCTAAATATATCCAAATGCAAGACTATCACATTCTCTAGGAGTGCACGCCCGGTTTGCATCAACTATTGCATTGATGGTCAGATCTTGGGTAGGTGTGAGGAGATCAGAGACCTGGGAGTGATCATGGACAGAAAACTCTTGTTTGGGGTCCACGTTGACACTATCATTCGGAAGGCATACAGAATGTTAGGGTTTATACTGAGGATTGGCAAACCTTTTTAGTCGCCTTCGACTATGACTGTTCTATATTATTCATTGGTAAGAAGTCACTTGGAGTTTGCATCGGTTGTGTGGAATCCCCAATATTGCATATATAAAAATAGAATTGAGGGATTACAGAGGAGATTCGTAAGATATCTGGACTTTCTGACGAACCAAAATTTTGAAACTTATAAGCTTGCTGCTCGACACTATGGAATCACCACACTTGTAAATAGAAGAACGGAGACTGATATGGTTTATTTGTTTAAGATCGTAAATGGAGATGTTAATTCTGCAAATTTGCTCGAGCAGGTACCCTTCAACTGTCCGCAGCGCGTCACTCGCGTTAATCACTTGTTCAGGTTGCCCCACTGCACCACTAACTATGCTCGTAATTCGTTTATGCAGCGTAGTTGTTCGATGTATAACACGTTATTCGGTGGCCTGGACATATTTCTATTAAGTAAGGGAGAGTTTAGGAGAGGTGTGTGTGGTGTATTGGAATCATCCGATCCCTAATTACGTAATATAAGTATTGTATGGTGTTCGTTTAATGATTGCTTCACTTAATTTCATTTATCTATATATATAAAGGACTAATATTTGGTAATATCTGGAGTCTTCACTGGTCTATATGCTGGTAACTCATTTTTTTGTATATATTATATGAATTTGACTGTTTGCACTCTTTAAAATGAAATAAAATAAAATAAAAATAAATAATAATTTAATAGCCAATCAGAAGTCTCTGTTGATAGGCTATACCATCAGTTGCAAGATGAAAAATATAACATTATAATATATTATAAGTTTCATCCTACATAACGCATACGTTGGATTTTTATCCCTGTTGGGAGTCAATGATATATTTTGACAAATTAATATTATTTAGTTTTGTTTAATGTTGCTTTTCAGATAAGTAGCAGATTGGTGCAATGCACCTATATAAAAAAATAATTAAACACGCACCCAATTACAAATCGGTTCAATAATTCAGAGATTTAAGATATTGTGTATGTCTATCTGAGAAGCATGATTCAACGCAATGGACGGATTGATAAGGAGATCGAAAGAAGAGTTATGGCAGAAAACAGAGCGAATGGAGCACTAAGACCAGTTATGAATGATCGCAACATATCAAAGTAAGCTAACGTTGCCATTCATAATGCTATCTTAGTGCCAATTTCAGAAGCATGAATAACAGACGAACATGTATGAGACGATGTATGGATGTCGACGAGGCGATGAATGTGTGTCAAGATAGAAATAAGTGGCGTTCGGAGCTCTCTGCCTACATGGCGTGATGGTATGTATGTAAGATAATAATCACAAAAACAAATCAAAACTATGACTGGTTAAAACATCAAAACTCTGGTGTTTTGGGGCAGGATATAATTCAGGAATTTGGCTTTTTTTAACATGGCTATAGAGGGGACACTAGCTATTATGATTTGGGTCCATTATATTCTTACGAAGAAGCGCACTGCGTAGCGTTCGGGAGGGTATGCAATCTTTTCAGGATATATATACAACAACATAATAAAACACTAGAACAATAATAAAACACTAGAACAATAATAAAACACTAGATCTAGTTATGTCTCATGACCGTTGCTCAGTTACTCAGTCCATCGATCCAATCACCCACGAAGATCGACATCACCCAGCACTGAACATAATCTTATCCACACAAGCTCTAACTACATTGCCTACTCAAGACCTGAAAAAATTCGACTACAGAAATGGTAATTACGAAGCGATCAACGAACACATACTTTATACAAACTGGGAAAACATTTTTAGAGACATAAATGCCTCTACTGCCGTTGATTACTTCTACGATATTATTTATACAATCATCAACGAATATGTACCGCTCAAGAAAACACGCAGCCTCAAATATCCCATTTGGTTCTCTCCTGCTCTAATCCATATCTCAAAAGAAAAATGTAAGTACTGGAAGAAATGGAAAATTTACGGAAACGAAGCAGACTTCAACTCCTATTCTTTACTTCGACGACGTTTCAAAAAATTACTAAAAGATCATCACCGAACATACATAGCTAACATTGAGAATAACTTGACTAGTAATCTTAAAAGTTTCTGGGCGTATACTAAATCCCTAAAAACTACATCAGGCTATCCTTCTACGATGACATACAAAGTAAAAACCTCCAGTCAGCCAAACGAAATAGCAAACATGTTCTCAGATTATTTTGAATCGGTATTTGAACCCGAATTACCATCTGACCAAAACAACATCATTCCAGATAGTAATAATTCTGTCAATCTGTCATCTATCAGGATAAATCTAGGTGAACTTAGGGAAATTCTTATTTCCTTAGATATCAGTAAAGGTCCAGGCCCGGACAAAATTCCCCCATTCTTTCTTCAAAAAACTGCATACTCAATAAGTCACCCTTTAGCGCTGATATTCAATCAGTGTTTATCAGAAGGGGTATTCCCCGATAAATGGAAAAAAGCTTTCATTACCCCTATTCACAAAGGCGGCAACACAAATGACATCGAAAATTATAGACCTATATCAATACTGTCAGCAATACCTAAGGTTCTTGAAAAAATCGTTCATGGACAAATATTAGCAACCGTGAAAAGAAATATAGTAGATGAGCAACATGGTTTCATGCCTAACAAATCAACGACAACTAACTTGCTAGTATACTCAGAATATCTCTTCCAATCACTCGACGACAAAATTCAAATTGACTCAATTTATACAGACTTCAAGAAGGCCTTCGACAAAGTGGACCATAGTATATTAATGGAAAAATTATCAGATAATGGAATTAAAGGCAGCCTACTCAGGTGGACAAAATCATACATTACAAATAGGCATCAGGTAGTTGTTCTCAACGGCCATTCCTCCAATAAAGTAAAAATAACATCTGGAGTACCTCAAGGTTCAATCCTTGGCCCACTACTCTTCACGATATTAATTAACGATATCAACTCATGTTTCATAAATAGTAATTTTTTAATATTTGCTGACGATTTAAAAATTTTCCTTAAAATTAAACATGTACACGATTGCACAGCTCTCCAGGACGACCTAAATAGATTAAACGATTACTGTCAGCGAAATAAACTATATCTTAATTTAGCTAAATGCAAGACTATCACATTTACAAAAAATAAAAATATTATCCAACATAATTACTACATCGACACTCATCCACTTGACAGTCAACAATATTCGGGATCTAGGAGTTGTGTTTGATAGCAAACTTCATTTTGACATCCATGTGGAAAACATAATCAACAAAGCATATAAAATGATGGGTTTTGTGATGAGATTGACTAAAGAATTCAAAAAACCAGCTCATATTTAATATTATATAATACGTTAATCCGCTCACAACTCGAATACTGCTCTCAAATATGGAATCCACATTACAACATATACGCCGAAAAAATTGAAACAATTCAGAAAAAATACCTCAAGACTATGCAATACAGAACACAGAATCCCCGACTACCATACACTGACCTACTTAATAATTACAATCTATGCACACTAAAAGAGAGACGTACCCTATTTGACATGACAACACTACACAAAATAATCAATAGCACGTTTGACTGTCCAGCACTCGTTAGCTCAATTAACATACATGCACCACTCAGATGCCTAAGAAACAACTTGCTCTTCCTCCCGTCAACTTCAAACACAAATGCAGGATTTAGGAAACCAACCAACAGAATGTGCAATGAATACAACAAAACCTTTCCAGACACACACATCTTCTCCAAATCATACACAGCATTCAAACACGAAATAAAACACATTCAAAAATCATCACCACAACACGCGATGACATAATAATACACATACTCTATTGAGATATTAATCATCTGTCATAACATACTACACCATCTCTTTTATTGAATTATGGCTCCTTAATTTTAATTTTATTTTATGTATTTTTGTTTTTTTTTTCTCTTTTTTATCATTATGTTAATGTATAACTCTTGTTTCTCTATTTCTCGCCTCAATATTTATTTCTCGCCTCAATACTTATTTCTGTATAATTATTTTCTTATCTATTTCATTTCGTTTATGTTAATTTAAATTGATTTTTTTTTTCTTCTTTACTTGTTTTGTCTTTTATTATTATTGTATTACTTTGTAAATTTTCACTTTCATATGTTTATATTGTGAATACTGTAAGGTTGCAGATAAACTTTGAATTCTATGTTACCATTAGTTATATGCATATTTTCTGTAACTGTTTGTATTCCTAAATGAATAAATAAATAAATAAATAAATAAACATCTTAATGCCCATAAGGATGCCACAAACCCCTTTTTGGACTCCTTTAGGTGGAATCGCATTATTTATTGTTACACATCCATTGCTTCTTCAACATTTATGCATCGTCTTATACATTTTATTTGTTTTTCAAGCTTTTAAAATTCCCCCTTTTTAGAATGATGAACGAGTATTTAATTTACATAGTATTATTTAGTTCAATTGAAAGCTGGAAACACCTTTGAAAGAATGGATAATGTATCATTTGAACGATGGACTAAGATGTTTTACGATTTACCCTATTATTTCAAAGCCAGGTAATATTGTAGATCCAATAATTACATATAGGTATATCGAACTTAATGCATGCCAGTAAAACACGAACTCTTCAGAAGTTTATTAAAATTGTAATAAAAGTATTTCTTCAGCTCCGTTTAAATAATATAAGATCATCCCAATTATCGCAAAGGATCTCCTAACCTAATCGTTGGCTCTGTGGAATATGTAATTCTTAACTAATTAACTGAAGGCGTCAATTACTCTGAGCTCCGCGTATGTCAGGGATAATTTATTAAAGTTTTAATAAGACGCTATATTTATAAACTTTATCCAATTGCTCTTTTACATCTCTACTAGCCGAACAGATCTTGGATCTATTGAAATATGAAGAGAGTGTCTCTCTCTGACAACCATTGGAAAGAGTTATGGTTTTATAATTTTAAAGTTTTATTTACGTCAATATATATATTTTACTAAGTATTTAGTCCATATAGAAGGAAGCCAAATTTGGCATTCACAATGCATTTGTAGCCCCACCCTGACGTAAGCAAGTGAGACTTGGACATGACAGAAAACGCATGAAAGCAGAATAAATGCAGATGAAATGATATAATGTCCTGTCCTCATTACTTACAACAGGGTAAGTAATGAATACATTAGGAAAGAATGTAAAATAAAAAAGGTGTGATCAATAGAATGAATGAGAATACATTGAGATGGTTTGGCCATATGGGGATACTGAATGAAGAACGCCTGATGAAGAAAAAATACAATGCGTACAGGAATGGAATGAGAAGTCGGGGCCGTCCATGAAATGGATAGTTCGACCATTGTGAACGACATTCTGAAAGGGGAAAAAGTAAGAATTTTGAACAACAAACGAACGTGTATGAGACGATGTATGAATATTGATGAGGCGATGATTGTGTGCCAGGGTGTAAAAGTGTGGCTTTCGATTCTCTCTGCCTACTCAGTATTTGACATGGCGTGATGGTATCATGGTATGTTCGTATTAGTATTTATTTTCCTCGTGATGTATGTGAATATTTTTCGTCAATTTCATCCTCTGCAACAGTACAGTACAAACTATAATTTTAATAGACTTCATATTGATATAATTTATGTTGCATAAACATGCTCTCACGACCTGAAATAGAGGAATTTCCAATTCAACTTTTTTTTTTGTTTTCAAATTATTTAAAAAAAACAGTATTTTATATTACTTCTCGAAAACATTGAGATACATTTATCTGCAAATAACTTGTGCAACTACGTACGCTGCGCAGAGTGCATTTTTAGGTTTTAGGCTTTGTGGAAAAATCTCCATCAGCTTATCGAGCTACCGATAAGCTGATGGAGAATAGGCTGAGATGGTTCGGGCATATCCTTAGAAAACCGCCAGAATATATAGGAAACACTGCACTGGACCATCGAGTGTCTGGCAAAAGATCCAGAGGGCGTCCCAAAAAACGATGGAAAGACCTGGTAGCTGAGAACATGCAGGAATGTGATGTCTCTGAGGACGATGCTCAGGATAGGGCGAAGTGGAGGAGCGCAGTGAGGAGAGCTGACCCCACCACCATGTGGAATACAAGCTAAGGAAGAGAGAGAGAAAAATACTACTATATATGTAGCTATTAATGGGAGACTTTTGATCTAAACCATTTCACAAATTCAGAGTGAAAACAATATGAAGAACTGTCTGTATCGGGAACCATCTCAGAATTCAGATATCTGGGCCACAAAGGTCTACAGTGTGAAAATGACTTAAAAACTTAGTAGGAATAGTTTCCCGCAAATAACTTGAGAATTTTCGTCGTGGCGTTTTATACACACACCAACCAAGCAAAAAAAAAACTCATATTTACACTCTGAGCACTCCACGTGATTTCTCAATTTATTTGCCGATGAGTGTACTCGACTGCATTTCTTTTTTTATGTGGTGTTTTAGAAGGCTGAGTCAAAACTGGTTTTATGTACATACAAACCTCTTGAACATTGTAAAACAGCTCGAGTTATTTTGGGTTGAGGTTTCGCACTTAACATGTAAATTTCCATACATGACGTCACGTGTCTTATATAACATTGAGTTGTTTGTGTACTCGTGTACATTATGTACATATGTATATTACCCACACGCATCGTGCAGTTTTTTGTTGTTTTTCATTCTCATTGTTAGTATTTTCTCTCAGTTACGACCATCAACGACATTTTTTTTGCTTGTTGTTTATATAATATTTCACCCGATTGTTTTAGCCATTGTTTACCTACAATTATTACTGGACACGTGTTCATAATGTCCCGGTGAATTTATTATCAATAACAGCCACATGCTGCACAGTAGCAGAGTGCACATGTGCAACACGACAAGTGGATTGTTTCAATTTTTCACTGCTATTATCGTTCGTTCATACCGTCACGGCATATCACACAATGTGGAGTAACTATCGAAAGGATTGCGGGTGTGCAGGTGCTGAATATATAAAATAACATTTATTTTATTAATTTAAAACATTTTGCACACATTACATGATAAGTGCACAATGACAGGCTTATTGGCATATAGCAATATCTTCCAACCAACCATATCCATTTACTGAGGTTAATTGTTTATATGACACGTACCATTTTATGTGAATAAAATATATATGTACATATATATCAAAAACAATAAAAACACGGATGGGAGAGGAGAAAAGGGGTCAAGAAGACAAATTTATGAGTTATGTACCTATTGTGTGTTCTGACAAGTTAACCGAAATGTATAGAGTTAACACCACATCCTTTGGTGATTTGTTGTGATTTTGTTGTGGCTGGACCAGCCACGTAGAATAAACTACCACCTTGACTAAGGTGGATTGACAACTTAGCCCCCAATTCAGGAAACGCTTGAAAACTCACTTCTTCCGCGAGTATTATAGAAACCTGGAATATATTCAAAGCGCTCTTGAGGTGAGGTTATCGCAAAACGGCTCTACAAAAGTCAACCCAGTTTATTATTATTATTTATTTACGATACCCCACATAAAAAAATTGTGAAATTATACATTTTTTGTTTTACGTACATATATACTTTCACACACACACGAACTATTCGGGAAATACCTGAAAACTCGCTTGTTCCGCGAGTCTTAGAAATACCTGGAAGTGAGGTTATCACAAAATCGGCGCTATAAAAGTCATTCCATTTTTTTTTTTGATATTTTTTCTTTGCATTCTCTTTGTTGGACATGTTCCTTGTTTTTGTGTTTTTTTATATACACTTAAGTTAGTTATACCCACGAGGTAATTTATGTTTACAATTTGTTTTTATGTTTTTACTAGAGGTGGGATATTAAACCTCCTTTTTAAATCTAAATTAAAATATACATACATAGGTACACAAATACATAAAAGGAAACACGACAGATGAGTGTATCCTCACACGCCAGCCTCGTCACATCCTAAAAGACAGCATTGAGAATGGACGATGTACCTCATTGCTGTTATTTTGCATGTTGTATTTTCGATTTCTCACTTACAATTCTTACGGGACACCCGAAAATTATGATAAAAAGCGGAAGCACTATTCAAGGTCGGTACCGCACAGCTCAATAAAGGCAAAATAAAAATATATGTTTGTCATATACATAGATAGATGCTTATAATTAAATACAGTTAAGGGATAGTTCTGTATTTTTTCGTTTACTAGAAGGTAATGTTTCTGAGCAATAAACAATAGATATTATACATTTTTTAAACACTTTAAGACCTTGGAAATACGGATGTACTCAAATATGCACACTTTATTACCTTCTAATGTATGAAACACGAACAAATTTGGTGATATACAATATTTTTTCGTGAAGAAAATGTTAAATTTGGAGTTTTTTTAATAGCAAGAATAGGTAATTTAAAAATGTAAACAACTTAGTCGATAGATTTTCATATTCTCTTTCGATTGAAGTAAATCTATGTACTTCATAGGCCTTTTTATTTTTTGTGTTTATTTACAGTAAAAAAAATAAAAAAGGGTTTTACTTAAACTACAAGAAAAGTATTTAATAAATTTAAAATTCACGCAATATAATAGTTAAATGTGTAAAAATTAACTACATATTCTTTATTTCAAAGACGTATCTTTTGAGGGTTCTGTGGAAAAGATTTTCAAAATGTACTATTAGCCTAATATTTTACGATTGAATATGATCTTGAAAATACGTAATAGAATATATCATATAGATATTATTATATAGCTACATAGAACCTTATTAATTATGTATTAAGTACAAACAACATTAAAAGGAATGGGATAGGTCGTGGTCGCCATTTGATTTGTGTTCCTTGCTTTATGGAGTCATTACTACACCATTCAACCACCTTATAATTTTAGGTAGGTATTATTTTTATGATATCGTTTTTATCGCTTTTACTATTAAAAATAAGAGACCATCGCCGCTGCATTGCATAATATATCCTGTTTCCATCTCTGTGCAACACACCGTACAATGGTATTGAACACATCGTGTGTATAATAAACAGTATGAGCAATCGGGCCATCTCGATTTTTACACCAAAAAATCAAGCAATGCTCGAAAAAATTTCATTTTTCATATTGGTATTGTAGAAGATCAAACGGCGAGCGTGCGTGTATATGTCTATGTGTGTGTGAGTATGCGTGCGTTGGTGTGCGCGCGCCGGTTTTGTGAGAACTGCCGAAATTGCCCGCGATTATTCAAACGCGAACCGACGGCCTAGTCGAGTTTGTGGCAAAATGAACCTTACCCATCGTGTCGACCGTCGCTTTTCCGCTGGCGGTGTCCCATCGCGTGGTTCTATTTTGCGCGGTTGACCACAATTGAGCGCGCATGGGCCCATGACGGTTACATCACACCAACGCGGCTGACCTACTTTCGGCGTTGTTCGTCGTATGGCACGAGCGGGGTACAGCGATGCGGTGCGGCGGGCGCGGGAGGGCGACTGCGGGGGGGAGGTAGAGGGGCGGGTCGAGAGGCGCCAGTTAATACACAGCGTATCGTTGCATTCAAAGTATGAATAAATTTGAAAGAAGAACAATAATTACTATCGACATTTTCACGAGTGTAATCAAATAACCTACCTTACCAATACATTATAGTCTGTTGCCTCCTTTGTAATTAACGAGCTATCCCTTTGACGTTTTTACAATTATTAAACTAACGACAACTAATTGTACTATTCATACTTAATGACAAGATATCATCCAGCTTTGTAGAGATATAGACCAAAATGAACTTGAAATTAATATTATTAATATTCATATTATTATAACGTCATTTGACGAGGAATGTTGTGTCCAACTTATCGTATTTTTCATACTCCAGTTACGGAGCTAGGATATATTATTAGCCGGTCTGAAATCAACTCACTTTTTCAAGATGGTGGTCTTTGAAGCATACCTACTACCACAATATGTGGAGGTCCTGCTTATGATTTTTGATTCCTACAATCGAAACTCAACTGATGCTATAATATTTTAATTTAGTACCTATCTACAGGGCCGGATAAACATGTTTTTGCGCCCAGAGCAATATATTTCAAACCGCCCCCCCCCCCCCTTCCTTCTCAAATGTTTGGAATTTCAATATTATATTATGCAGTATATTATGCAATATTATACAGTAAAAATCAATATATCAATATAAACCAAAGAACAAAAATAAATTATAATTCTACCTATTCCTATTCATGTATGTAACGTATCCTGAGAAGTAGGCATTTTAAACTAAAACCTTAGGTCTTACAATTTTTAAAATATTGGATCATCACATAAACCGTTTAATTTAAAATATAATTTAAAAGTCCTTTTAACTATCTCAAGTATTATGTAAATAAACTAAACTTAATAACTAATATTAACACTAAAAATATCATAAAAACTATTTTTAATTAAAAAAAACTCAATATAATTATCAAATTCCAGTAAAAATTTAAAATCACACCAAACTTAAAATAAAAAAAACAAATCGCGATTCTAATTAACACAAAACACTAAATAAGTTCTTGGTATAATAAATACCTACATAAATTAATATTAATAAAACGAGGTATGCCAATGAATTTTACACAAAACAGCACACGAAAACTCCCATTGATTTCGATACACTTTGCCGACTAGTATTCCATCTAGTTATAGGTATATATTAAAATCTATGGTCTATACTAGACTCGTAAAAAATATGGACACGTGTTAACATTTGACATCAGACAGAAGAGAGAGATAGAAACAATAATATATGAATAATTGAAAGAGTCAGGTGACGAGTCGGCGACCGAGATCGAGAAAATAAGTAAGTATGTCGCTAAAGTCGAAAGGGAAAACTTCACTGAAATTATCATAACATTTCTAAAGAACTTCGTTTCCCTTTTTTAGAAAACCTTGCTATTAGTTGCTGACAGGTTCCGCTTATTGAAACGGCTTATGTAGTTTCATTAACAAGCAATAAGAGTTCTTAGTATAATGTATAATTAAAGTTACTGTGGCGTGTAGCATCTGGAATGTTTTCAAACACGCCGCTATCATCTCATATGAAATTCATTATCAAGCGCCCGGGCGATTTCAGATAGGGGGGCGCTGGCTTCATTATGTAGATAATTTAACACTTTAGCAAGTAAATTATTAGAATGATTATTTTGTGTGTGTGTGTGTGTGTGTGAATCGACTATATATGTTTACGAATAACACGGTAATAGACGGACAAGATATTAACACCGCAGAATTTTATCATACACACCATCACGCCGTGTCCCTTTCGGGGAAGGCAGAGAGAACCGAGTGCCATACCTGGGGAATTTTTGATTTATATAATTAACATTTTAGGATTTTAAGCGCCCTTTTTAGACAAGCGCCCTGATTTCTTGTTCCGGGTTGTTCTATGATTTATCCGGCCCTGCCTATCTACCTATTTTTTTTTTCAATTTGGCCGAATTTATAATTACATATAGGTACTGAGTGATTTTAGTATCCAATTAAAGGTATTTTCAACAAACCTTCTATAAATGACTTATTTATTTGTATTTAATTTGTTTTCTCTTGTAGATTCTTTGTTTCAAGTATTTTTATCGATTAAGATTCCCTTTTAATAAATAATAAATATCGATTGAATGTATAAATAGGTGAGACGAGACTAGTGTGTGTGTGGGCATACATGCACGCGTCGCGCTTCTTTTTATAAGTTAATGCACATACGCACACCTGTCGCAGGTTACTCCATATTGCGGGATATCCCGTGATGTATGTACGATTACAATGTATAGGTAACAAAGCAATTGTGGACACTTCATTACGGTCAGTTATAAATGTTAGATATAAAATGTTTTTGGGGCATTTTAAGAATCAGCAATTGACCAAAAAAACTTCAAGCCATTGGTATTTTTAATCCATTAAATAATATTATTACCGACTATACTGAATGGGTAGGTAAATGTATATTCGGTCGCCATAGTTGTTACATTTGGATAGGTCAGGCACGGCGAACTCATTGTATGCGTTCTCGTTTTCAATACGTACCTACACCTCATCACTCATGGTGACTTTTATCTTGTTCTTTAAAAAAATTTCGTTAGTCTTTTAATTTAATGATAATTTTTATCGTTAGTTTCGTAGATGTCTAAAAAATATTTTTTTTATCACACCATATTTACAATGACAACAACAAGTAGATTAGTAATGCCCGACTAGGATCCTGTTCTAGGGCTAGCTGTTTGCTAGCAGTATCAAACGATGTACGATTTGGCTGATAGTCATATAAATAAATGTTTTTTTGGGATAAATATCGCGTTTGTGTAGAATGTAAAAAGTACAATAGCAACATATAGTTTGACAGAACTATCACGTGCCGCGCATACTATTTTATGGTCATGACAACCAACTTAACAAAATTAAATTCGGTGCTGTTGTATGAAATAGAGCTCAAAATCAAGTTAAACTGAACTGCGGTTCAAATATTTATTTATTTATTTATTTTTATTTATTTCTATCCAAAAATATACAGTATATATGAGATACAAAATATCTTAAGATAATATAAGCTTATTCATACATAGTTAACATACAAAGTAAATATAAGTTATTTCATTTCAATAAATATCAAATTACCACTTCACTGGTGCTTACATAGTTTAAGCCATATCTTTTTGTTTGTAGGTATCTTTGTTACTAGCCCCCTCACTAGGCATAGCCTGTGCTAAGGTGAGCTAGTTTTATGTTATTGTCTATTACGTTGTTTATTTATAGATACATTTACATATAATATAAGTACATGTACATACATACGCTACGCATTCAAACGTATGCATCTTTCCTTCTAAATACAATATTTCATTTTGAGTCATGCACACACAACCAAAATTTGTGGAAATAAATTATTTGTCTATTCTGTTGTTTGTAATAGTGCATTTACATTTTATTTGGAAGAATTATTTCCTTAAGGATTTTTTCATCTATTTCATAAACCCATCTTAGTGATAGTTTTTTAAATTCTTTTGCATTACTGATGTTTTTAATATTATTTGTTGGTAAACTATTGAAAAGTTTTGTTGAAAAATATCTATATATAAATATATATAAATAAGGTTTTTATTGAGCGTGGAATAAAACTTCGAACCGATTTTAATTGAACCGTGATTCAAGGATTCTTTAAGAGTGTTTTATTTAAAAAAATTAAATAGAAATTAGTGAAATTTAATTTTTTTAACGTGGCTACGTAGGGGACACCAGTTAAGGATTTGTATTAATATTTTTTTATTTGTTTAATTTCTGTATTTTTTCAATAGTATTTTTTATTTGTTTAATTTCTGTACATAATATATAAACAAATATAACGTACACTGGCGGGCTTATTGCCATTAGGCAATTTCTTCCAACCAACCAGTGGAAATTATTGGAAAACAATGCGATATATTTTTCTTTATTTACTGTGTTCTACGAAGATAATCTAAGTATGTCTGTTTCGCTCTATCGCATTCAATATCACTGTCCTTTCTCAACATATTACCCCGTATTCAGTTCTAAAATTGTAGATTTTAAATTTATCGTCTTATTTCAGCGTTATAAAATATCAACTTGGACTAAATGGAATTGGAACTTACCTATATTGGCCAGAATGTTCTTAAAAAGTTACTGAATCAGACGTATTATGAATAATTATGAAAATTATGAAATTTTTACCATTTTCATAATTATTCAAAATACGTAATTCAGTTACTTTTTAAGAACGTTCCGGCCAATATAGGTACGTTCCTATTTCATTTAGTTCAAGTTGATATTTTATAACGCTGAAATAAGACCTGAATCTAAAATCTACAATTTTAGTATGTTCCTATTTTAGTTATAATAGTTACTGAATAGGGGGTATTGTCAACATCCGTAGTTAAGTATGATAGAATTCTGCAAATTATACGGCGTCAGTGTTGAAAAAATAAATAGTCCAAAATATATTGGCACCAAGTTTAGTTTACCATCTCTGAAATAGGTGATGTGGTTAATGAAGAAGTAAGTAGGTAGGTAGGAGACTATGAGCCTTGGCCCGCTTACCTGCACAAGCACAGAGACACGCTCCATGCAGAACCAACATCAATCGCTGCTTGTGTTTAATGAATAATGACTATCAGAAAAACAACAGCTGATGATTGTTTATCCATATCATCTTTGTTACATTTTTTTATCCAACACCAACCTAACGTCAGATCACACGCGAAAAATCTTAACAGTAAAAAATAATCTACTACAGGCCAGTGATAATTCCACGTATAAAAGAAACATGAAATATGGTGGTCTTTTTGATTGAAATCAGTATTTATTTTATATTTTGCCTATAATAACACTCAGGGAATATAAAACGAACAATCTTGATTATATATTTTTTGTACTTGTTTCTTGCCTTAGCACTTTGTTTTATTTTCTTTTTTATAAATATCTAATGTTATTAACAAAATAATTTTGACTATTTTTAAATTGGTATATCCACAGACAGACTGTGCCTTGTGGGATTTTTATGTACACGATTGATTTATTGTGATTGATAGTATGTTTGTGTATATTGTATGTTAACCGTGTACTAAATCTAAAGTAATAAAGCAATCAAAATGTTAGTGTATGTGTGTGTGTGTGTGTGTGTGTGTGTGTGTGTGTGTGTGTGTATGTGTGTGTGTGTGTGTGTTTGTCTCACGCCTTCTGAAAAACCAAGAGCATCTAAAAATCTAATTTAAGTGCGAACATGTACCAGTATACCTGATGCAGTGTCACGCTAAAAAGAATGCGATAAAAATGCTGAATTTTAAAAATATTTAAATAATTATTTTTTTCATACAAAATTTTCCAAGTCATATCTGTCAAAAAAGTGTACATTTTGCACGCAAATATCTGTTAGTTTAAAAGTTAGAAGTAGGTATTTACACAAAAAAAATATATTTTGAAGTATAACTTAGCGTTTAAGTGAAAAACATGGTGAATATTTGGTATAATTATAATGTTTAACTTATTTTTAAAGTAAGCGTTTTGTACAAATGTACATATAACCCCGCCATTTTAATATATTTTCATACGATATTTAATTTTCCTACCGAATGAATATGTTCTTTAAAATAATATACCTTTGAAATAAATGTGATTATGAAATAATAAAATGAAACACAAGACATTACAGCAAGTTTTAAGACATATATTGTAAAAGTCTGTTAATTATTAGTAAAGATATAGGCGTAATAAAATTGCATAATTTGTTAAAAATATTTGATTTTTCTGACAATTTTCATTTTTATGGCATCGAACAAACCAATGTAGGTACCTACATATTCAAAAAATGTCTCCATAACATTTGATATTTTTCACATGTTGGAACATGGTTACTATGGTAACGGACACATTCTGATATTCAGATAAAATTTGTTATAAATCGAATTCGAATTAATTTAGAACATCATTGTAGGTAGGTACCTACATACCTAATACTTACTACTTAAAAACCAAGAATAGACTGATTTTGTATAGGAAAATTATTAAACTATTTTAGGTCAACTACAATACACATTCAATATACCTACAAACTATTTCCTATAGTGAAATTCTTCTTTTTTCTATGTAGACCTTTGGGTGATTTTTTCTACAAACTATTTCTTGGGGTTTAAATCTTCTTCCTCTTCTTTTGTGAAGTCATTTGGGACAGTTTATAAAATAACTATTTCGTATAGTCTAATTTTTCTTTTTCTTAATTTATGTAGACCTTGGGTGAGTTTTTATACAAACTATTTCCTATAGTCTAATTCGTCTTCTTCTTCCTTTATGTAGACCTTTTGGTTAGTTTTTAAACAAACTATTTTTAAACAAACTATCCTTTAGTCTAATTCTTCGTTTTCTTATTTTATGTAGATGTTGGGTGAATTTTATATAAAATATTTCCTATAGTTCAATTCATCTTCTTCTTCTTTTATGAAGACATTTTGGTCAGTTTTTTATATAATACATTTCCTAATGTGTAATTCTTCTATTTCATCTTCTATGTAGACCATTGGGTCAGTTTTTATTACAAAATATTTGTTATAGTTTTATACTTTTACTTCTTTTTTTATTTAGTCTTTTGGATTAGTTTTATGTCTTATAGTCTATTGTAACGAAATATTATAAACAACATGCATACTTGATGAAAATACATAAAAACGAATGGGATGTGACCAACACTAGAATCTTCTCATTACTTATGTTCAATCAAATTTACACCATTTATTATATCATCATATATTGCTTGATTTTCAATAACTACACATTTCATTTTGATGACAATATATAAAAAATCGGGGTTGTGGCCATTGCTGGATCTTCACAACGTTTATATTCATATTAAAAACTATTTAACATAGCTTAAGTCTTCTTTTTCTGTAATGTAGACTTATGTGTCAGTTTTAAGTCTATCAGTTTTATTGTGCAAAACTATAATAAACTATATGCACACTTGACGAAAAATATAAAAACGAATGGGATGGGACCAACACTAGAATATTTTCAGTACTTTTGTTTAATCAATTTTTAAACCATTTCCCATCATCCAAAATTACTAAATATTTAAAACACATTATTTGCGTTCGATGACAATATATAAAAATAGGGGTTGTGGCCAAATCCAAACTCTTTACGACGTTGTCTTTTTATAATAAGTCATATTTAAAATCATTTCCCATAGTCCATGCGTGCAGAAATTGTATGTGCTTATATATAAAAGCAAATGGATTGTGGCCATCACTTTAAGATTTTACACCGCTTAAACTCAATTAAATTTCAAACTACTTTTCATACTACGGTTAAAAAAATTATGTGTGACAATATTATGTAGGTATATAAACGATTGCTTATTCCTTCACTAATTTACATTCTTGGCCAACGGCGGGACATAAAAGCTAGTCTTAAATAAAAAAATAAAAAAATATAAGGCACCCTTTTTAAAGTTTTCTTCATGTTGATGTGATATTTCAGAAGAATTTCTTATATTTGTATTTTTTTTCTGTATTTCTCACTTAAAGCCCATTAATGTTCCAATTTAACTTTAGAGACTTCACGTTGCTCGGCTTGGTTGGAAGAAATTGTCAAATGGCAATAAACCTGCCTTTGTGCTATACAAGTGAGTTGGCGAAATTCATGTAATATAACAAAATAATAATCATACAATATTATACAAGACAAGCTTTCTCATACGCATATTTAGAAAAATAAATTTACTCACGTGGAGATATTCAGGTAGGTATATTTATTACCTACTCATAAACATAGGATATAATGTAGGTTTGTACAAATATCTTCCGTTCTACATTATATTTATTATAGTGAGGTTCAATACATAGGAAAAGTCACTACGAATTTATAAACTTTCATACTTTGAAAGGAATAACGATTTGTTTACCTACTTCAGACCTTGTTGAACAGAATCATTATTTATAAAATGCTTATTTTTTATTCCAACCTATAACCACTTACCTCACTACCTATAATAATAAACCTCAGAATAAGCCTCATCTACCCATTATGTTTGATTTCAGCGTTTCCTTTCGAAATTTTGAAAATACGTTGAATTCACATAGATGACATAGAATTATGATGAAAAAAAATTTTTTTTTTACCAATTTCTTCACTAACTATATTTCGTATGTATCCCGGTAATAGAGTAATTTTTTTTTTGTTTTATTATAATAATACTAATAATGAACACTTCCTTGCACCCTGCGCAATTGGCGAGTTTATTGCCGTATGGCAATTTCTTCCAACTAACCAGTGTTTTCAGCCCAGAGAAGCAATATTTGCGTGAAAAATATTTTTTTATGAATTTCTCCTTTGCTGGGAATCGAACCTAGGACGCCCGCACAGAAACTGAACGGCTTACCAACTGTGCCACGGCGGTCGGTTTTTTTAAACAACGGCATTTGAGAAAGTCTATTTTTTCCTTATAAGCTACAGCGCCCTTTGAGTGATCTTGTATCACTAAATGTCGCTTTATATATTATTATTCGTTGATCATAATTGCACAATCCAAATTTAATTTACATATGTCGAAAATTGAGGAGCGTTTTTTCAAAACTCGATAAATGCCCATTTTGTGCAAAACGATTTTTTGATGCAAAGTTTCTCTCCACATCTAAATACACTATTCTGTAAAAAAAAATCCACCAAAACTCGATGAATTCAATGTTAAAATTATGCCCCGATATAAAAGTATTATCAAAACTCGATATTTTTCACAGATTAGCTATAAAATATAGGTATATAATACATGTTTCATAATAATACCAATAACAAAATAATTTTTTTGTAGCCTTCCAACGTGTTTTTTTTCATGTTATTATGTTTAACAGAGTGGTTGGAAGAGAATTCATCTTGCAGAAAATTGTCTCTGCAACTATACACTAATATTCTGTACTAACAATTTAATATTTTTATTCAAATAAATATTTTTAGGTTACGGATGGATATAGATAGCAATTTTTTTTTCCCTTAAACTCCTTATCATTTATAGAGTTTTGAAAAAACGGTTGAAGAGCATATATCGAGTTTTGAAAAAACGATGACATTTCTGTATATTTTTTTTTATTGTAGAATATAATTTTTATATTTTTTATTTACACTATTGGATATGTCTATTTCATATGTCTTAAAATCATATTTATTAAAACAGCTACCTATGCATAATTCATTGTAAATTAAAAATTATCTCTCCTGTAAAATTACAATTTGAGATAATATCGAGTTTTGAAAAAACGCTCCTCAATTCTATAGCCATAAAAATTTATTTTTGACTATGGTATAGTTATGACGTCCTTTGCTAATTAATTTTTTTGACTGAGAATAGTCAAACCATATATTTGTCTCCATCACTGAATTATTTTTACTTATTATGAGTATAACCTACTCTCGAATTAATAAGTCATGGTTTTTGGTGTTTATCATCCACTGAAGGTAACAAACAACAAGATACTGACAAATAAATGATTAATTATTATTCAATAAAAATAATCTATGTGGATTTTAGATTCTATCGGAATTTTATGTGAAATTATGTTCTATTGTACACAAAAAAACCACAAAAGGCCATTAGGTTGAAATAATAATTATTGTTGTATGAACTAGCTGGAGGCAGGCAGATATGTAGGTCAACTCCTTTATTCATAAAACAATGAAATTGCAGGTACATTATTGGTAAGTTAACAGGTACCTATGTAGTATTGTCATGTGGATTTTTTTATTTCATTTCATAAAACTGTATTTTGCTAAACGTTTTTAATATTTTACAAACATTTTTATCACAAAAAAACAACGTGCTGTTGTAGTTAATTATTAAATTATTAGATAATTATAAAATTGTGGTTAAGATGGGTCGATGGCAGAGCGGATAGCGCGCTGGGTTAGTAGTCCAGTGGTCGCTAGTTCGAATCCTGCCTCGACCGATTTCGTTCACCTATAGCACAAGAATTTATGCTTAGTTTAGGAAATGTAGGAAGATTTATATGTACTTGTTTAACAAGATCATATTCATAAAAAAAATATATATTTTTTAAAAAAATATATATTTTATTTTAAAGTCCACCGTGAACAATAATAATAAGTACTTATATTAAAATTAAGTTTTTTTAAAGAATGAATATGTTCATACACATCCTCATACATTCCCTATTGCTTGTGCTATGGGTGAACGAAATCGGTCTAGGCAGGATTCGAACTCGGGACCACTGGATTACTTACCCAGTGCGCTAACCGCTCTTCCACCACCTATCGATTACTTTTTTTTTATTTATTGTCAAAATTTATTTTAATAATAATATATTTATTTTCTCCACTTAATACATACAGGCACCAAAATAAATGTTGAACTTATGATTAAGTTTTTAATACAGGTTGTCTCAAAATAAAGTTTATGTTTAGTGGATCGATTAAAAAAAAGGAAGTCGTGTATCGATTTTTTTTTATTTATTATTAAAGTACACAATTTGGGAATTTATTTCTTAAGAAAAATGTCGTCCAAATGTAGACCCTTGCGTCCACAGCACTCATTTAATCGAACAGTAAAATTACTTTTGACGGCTCGGCAGGTGGACTCAGTGATGGCTACCATTCCTTGACGGATATTATCTTTCAAATGCGCCAGGGAAGTCGGTTTACTGTCGTAATCTTTAGATTTAAGATAATCCCATAGGAATAAGTTCATAGGGGTTAAATCAGGACTGCGTGGAGGCCAATTTATGTCACCATCCTGCACGGAAAAAAAAATTTCAAATAAATTTGTTTGAATTAAGAAAATATTGTTTTGAGATAAAACAAAAAATCTTAATTTGAGAGAATATTATTTTCGTTATATATGAAAAAATATTCTTGGCTGAAGAAAACTGTTTTTTCTGTGTGGAGATCAATTTGCCTGGGAAAATTTCACGAACTCGTGGCAGAGATGTTTTGGACGTGGGTGACGTTGCTCCGTCCTCCTGGAACCATGTTCTTTGGTTATAGCCAGGAAAGTTTTGCAGTTCAGGCACCAAGAAGCCGTCTCAAATATCTACATAACGCTCTGAATACAAATATAAACTTTCTTTAGAGACACCTTGTATTTACCATGTTATTGAGTTCCTCCAATTAATCTTTGTCTATCTAACTGGGAATAATCAATTACTCGACAATTTTAGCATAGTAAAATAAACTATGCTATTTTGATAAATAAATTGGTTAAAACGATCAGCGCACTTTGATTTAATATATTCCGAAAACGACGCAGTACAAAATGCCCCACGTAAATATCTCAGTATTTTTTTTCCATGCGTTACGTTATTAATATTTTCATGCGAATACGTACATTTAAAGCATTGAAATATTATTGTGTACGTACGTACCTAAATATGTAATTTATTCTTGTCAACATCGATATAACATAAAATGTTAACCAGTTATAAAAATAAAAAGAAGCGTTCGAATATACATACAACCTCGACCCACATACGTTGCGAGCCACGAAATTCGTTAATAATCCTAATTCAACGTACGTACATATGTACATAATACATAACTACTACCAAACAACGCTCAGCTAAATCGATTTCGGATAAATCAATAATATATTTCTATGCAATTTTTAGTTCGTGACCAGCTCAATACTGTGAGAATGTAATGCACAAATAGGTGGGCCGAAAATTATTATTTAGGTATTTACATTTTTGATTCGCTACACCGCGGAAATTTGCCTCTAGGATGGCTTAGTATAATACAAAAACAAACTTGTTTTCAGGTGGCACATCCCACTTGAATTTTTGTATTTTTTTAAATAATGCTTAGTAATAAATACGTTGCATCTTACGCAAGTGGCGAGTTAATTGCCTTATAATAATAATAATAATAATAATAATTTGTATAGCGCCGTTTAATGATTCAAGATCATTCCAAGGGCGCTGTTATTTAGATAGATATTATATTGCTCTACGAAACAAAACTGTTTTCAGTCCTTTAGAGAAAGTACTCTTAGTATTTGCACTGCGGACATCTAGAGACAATTTATTCCACTTTATAGGACCACTTACACCAAAGCATCGATCATAGTAAGCCGCTTTATTGGCTCTGTCCAACTCCTTTAGGGAGTTGGTACTCTGTGATCCAGAAGACCTAAGTGTGAGATGCCTCCCAGAGAGATCTTTTCTCTGACACAGCTCTTGTATGTATTGTGGTGCTAGGTTATTAAAAGCATTAAACACCGTTAAGCAGATTTTGTAGTCAACTCGCTCTGGACACTTCAACCAATGCAATTCGTTAAGTAGTGGAGTTATGTGACATCGTTTTTCCGCTCCATAAATGAGCCTTGCCGCTGCATTAAACACCATCTGTAATCTATCGAGCTGATACTTTGTCAATCCATCATAGATGCCATTACAGTAATCTAGCCGAGACACAACGCAGGCAATTTCTTCCAACTGTCTGGTGTTTCCAGTCCATAGAAGCAATATTTGCATGAGAAATGAATTTATGTAAATTTCTCCCCTGCTGGGGATCGAATCCAAGACGACGCCCGCGTTATAGTTTAATTTTAGTTTTAATTATATATGGGTCGATGGCAGAGTGGTTTGCGCGCTGGGCTAGTAATCCAGTGGTCGCGAGTTCGAATCCTGCCTCGACCGATTTCGTTCAACTACAGCACAAGCTATTATGCTTAGTTTAGGGACTGTAGTAATATGTTTAGACTCGTTTAACAAGGACATATTCATTTTTAGAAAAAAAGTGCATTGCACAAGTTGTCATTTCTTACCTACACATTAAAATTGCGTGTTATTGCTTTTTTAAGTAAAAATAATACTATGTTTTAATTTATATTATGAAAAGGGTGAAATTCAGATTATATAAATAGCTAAATAACTTTTTTTCTTTTCTTATTTAGAGTAGAGAGTTGTTATTTCACATTTTAATGTATTTTTCGTATCAATTTATCAACAGATAGGTATAGTTGTAGCTAAACATCTTGAACTTTTAACCCAGAAGGGGGGCGATTTGCACGTAAACCATCGAAGCAAAAGACACAAATTTACGCTCTGCGCAATTTGAAGCTCGTTCAAGATATTTGGTAAAAATTATATCGTGTAGAGAATTGCTTTATGGTGTTTTATGAGTAAATATGGCGTACCTACTGTGATAATTTATATCCTCTGTACCTACATCCCAAAATATAAGTTCATAGAACGCCATTCACACATAGGTATTTAAAAATAACACGTTTAAAAATTATAAAATCATTACTTTACACTATCATTAGTTAGCGGAGCAGAAAATGACAATAAACTAATTAATTACAAAAAAAAACTAAATACCTACAGATGGAATTTGGACAAACATTGGATTTTTTCCAGCAAATAAACCAGCCGATGACAGGTCATAAGCCCTGTTAGGTGCCTTGAGTTCTCCTATAATATTGCAACTTCGTCTCTATTGAGGTATTACTTTACATATTTAATCCACGTTCGCTCCCAGTGTGGAGCATGTGGTGTGGACGCCACGAAATTTCTCCAAGCCTCTATCTTGCGCCAGATGGACAACGTCATCCCAGCTTAAACCAGCATCGTGCAGGTCCGTAGAGAATGCTCGCTTGATGGCGAGTTTTGGCCTACCTCGCCTTCTCGTCCCGTCCGGAGTGTAAAAAAGGCTTGCATAATCAACACTCTCGTGGACATACGAAGCACATGGCCAAGTCAGCTCAATCTGCGATTCTTGACAACTGAGATGATTGGCTGCTGTGCTGTTCTGGTTCGTACAACTTCTTTGGATACGAAATGGTACCACCTGATCCCCAACAATTGGGATGTTAATAATCAAATAAACAAAGACGCTTGAAAGAATTTAGTTCAAAATGCTTTGTTTGAAAGGCAATAAATAATGTTTTCCCATATTTCTTTAATAGTCTTAATATTTAATTCTGTGTAGATCTCTTTCGATAGTCCATTTTCATTAGGAATTATATCCTTTTCCATCTTGCACTCTCTTACTTTGACCTCATTTCTTATAATAACGTTCATTTTTAATGTTTGATAATATTATGTACATTTAAATTCGTGATTTTGTAATAGGGACACAACAAGCTTACAACACAGCGCTGTACGGTTCAGCCTTGAAATTGGCCCAAAATTGTGATTTTTACATTGTTGCACATAAAACGCTACTTACTTGCTTGCTCACTTATGGTAGGTACAAGTGATTGTTTTCAAATAATTGATCATTATCTATGGAAAAAACAAAAATACGAGGCATTCATCTCCATGGCCAATTAATATTTTGTTTATAGTAGGTACTCGTAATTCTTGTCTATTTTAGTTTTACGCTTCTAATTGCCTCAATAATGCAAGCTTTGGTTTTTAATACAATATCTTTCCTTGTTTGTTCCTTGATAAAAAATACAGAAATAACTAGGTTTGTCATATTCGCTCGCTTTTTCAATATTGTATTTTGCACGTTTTTCAGTTTATTTTTAATTCCTATTCCGTTGATTCTATTTCACCTGCCTAACCTTACGAAATCAAACCTAACCAAGATTATAACACGTATTCAGGCGGGTATTTAAAACTATCTATTGAAATAAAAGAATAGGGACCACTAGTAGGTCCAAAAATCATTTAAAATTGATTTTGAAATTATGAATTTTCTTCCAAATCACCCAATCAATCAGAGTTAACACTCGGTATTCAGTTTGACCAATCTGCAATTCGTTAATAGGACTTGTAAAGAGGCAAATTTAAAACGAAATTCTGAAAGATGGACTAACAATGTTACCGATTGTGTAAAAGTTTCGATATTTTTTTGTTATAAAATATGTGGTTTCTGTCTTCTTCAAATAGCTTATTGGTATTATAACATACGAATCCAACAGTGTCTTAGCGATCCATACTTCTAGAAACATCAACAAATATATCTTATATATTTAAACATTATATTATTATACAGTGTATAGTTACTTCAGTTCTATTCCTGTCTTCTGTGAAGTTAGTTCAAGATTAGTAGGTCACATAATTTAGTTCTAACAACCGTTAAACGTCTTCGTAACTATTTTCGAATAGGCAGACCCTTGAAAGAAATGGAACGGCTGCCAGTTCAAAGTTATACTTACGTACATTTGATACCTACGTATAATCAAATTTTTCTTCGTATTGGTGGTAAATGAAAACAGGAAACCTAGTATTTAAATAAATTTATTTTATTTAAATGCTATTTATCTCTCTCTACCTATCCCATGTAGGGAAACGGCGTGATGTTATATATGTTATGGGTTTGGTTGAATTCCACTATAAAATCTTGAATTTTTGTTTTGTTCATTGTAGCATTATCAAGACATTGGAGAATTAAAATAGTGTTGGTGATGACAATGAGGATAATATTAGAGGAATTTAAGTACCTTGTATTGGTTATGTCATAATAAGACGATATATGTAGCTATCGACTGAACAATTAAATAATTGTAAAATCTAAACATAGTGTTTAGAGTTGGTATGTTTCAAAAAAAATATTCGACATTATTTTAATCTAATGATGGTGGAATAGTCTTTTGATTAATCTCAACATATTTATATCTTTAAATAAGATGATTCAGATTTATCAATCTTTTTACCGATTTTTTCTTATATCATTTGTCTATTCTCCATTTTGTTAATTTTAAGAATAAGTATATTAGAGAGTTTCTGTTTTCATAAGTTTTCTTCGAGTTATTTGCATTAATCTCTTAACCTCGATGTTATCAAAGATACATAAAATATACAATCTTTTTACAATTAGTTATTTATGTATGTATATTTATTTATATATTTCTAATATAAATACTATATTATTTTAAATGAGAACCCTGCATTTCCTGCGAGAGATTAACCTATTTGTAGGTATTTAATACACTGTTTTTATACACGTTATTATGTACCTATAAATATTTTGTCGAATAAATTGTTTTTTATATATATTATTTTCATATGGAATTATTATTACCTGTTCAATATTAGGTAAGATCATGCATTCAATGTATTATAATACGAGTAGAATCTGTAACACTGCCATACCTTGACCTGTATTTTTTTTTATAAAATATATTGCCGTTGAAAAAATTATACATAATTACAAATACCTACCTACATGCGCATTAATGTAGGTTTATTTTTTTTTTATTGACAAACTTTTTAACACCTCAATAGAGACGAAGTTGGGATATTATAGATGATTCAGAAACTCAAGGCATATGACTTGTCATCGGCTGGTTTATGTGATCACTTTATGCGCTTGAGCAATTCTTATGCCTTCTTATTGTGTTTCCTTAATTTGAAAGTTCTATATATTTTAATAATGTGTAACAATTCACCTGATAATAAGACATTACTAATGCCGTCTATGAAGTAACGAAGAAATCTTTTTGTAACACCTTCTATTAAGAAATTGGTTTATTTGTAAACAATGAAAGCAATAGTCCTTATAAATGAGGTGACGGTGTCTCGCACATATGTCACCCCTGAACTGCGCCAGAAGTATTATTTCATTTTTGGCTTGTTTACCTACTTGTACCAATATTTAAGTAGGTTTATTTTATTTTAAATTTTGTATTCAAATATTTTTTTCACTTAACACTAACTGAATACATATTTATTTATAAAATTTCATTATTGACATACGAAACATAACGTGCATCGGTATATTTCAATGTATTAATTTTTCAAAATGCCTTGCAGGTATCCGAAAAATATATTTAAAAAAAATCTCTTTAAATTTTTCACTTGTGTATGCACGATATTTTTTTTACTTTCATTAAATGCACACTTGTCATACTAGAATCAACTGTAAGACATGATGATAGTGATACATTCTTCTGTTCCTTGTGTTTAAAAGTCGCTTTAAGAGGGCATATAACGCTAAATCTAGTGACTGAAAACATTTTATAGCAAAACCGCTTAATACACTATGAAGTTACGTGTTAGTAAGGGTAACTATTGCGTGCGTTAAAAAGGGTTTATATGTGATTTAAACTATCGGAATCCAAAATTTTGTTGATTTTTTTCATTCATTTTTTTCAAGAACAAACCAGACTTGAAATGAAAAGATTTATTGTTCATTCATTTTTTTATACACTCTTTAAGCACCTAAAACATTTATTTCTCTACGACCCATGGTAATGGAGTAATTAAAACAAAAAATGATTTTTTAATAATTCATTTTGGGGAATTAATACTGAATTTCAAAAATTGTGTGACGAACATTCACTAGAGAAATATTTATTTATTTATTGACAACGATGCATATTTACAGCGTTAAGTACCTACCTATAACAACAAAATAATTTCAAGATTACAGTGATAATAATTATATCCTAAATTTAATGCTAGGTAAAATTCTGCTATAAAATTCTCTTTTATTTTTATATTGTCTTAGGACGTCCAACTAGGTGAACTCGTTTTTTTTTTGTATTGAAAATGCTTCTATGTAGTTTATTTTTTAGAAAAACACTTTAACATATTTGAAAAATTTGATTTCCAATTGGGGTGTTGAGGTTTATATGCCCCCTTAAACTGTTATTGCAATATTTCAATATATTATGTAGTAGAATGCAATGAGATCACTACGATGAGTATGTTATGAACGATATATGATTGAATAAAAATGAGGACAAACGAAGAAAATTCAAGATAGAGAAGGATATTACAAGTAAAATGAAAGTGAATGCCCTGAGGTGGTTTGGGCATATTAAAAGAATGATAACTGACCAAAAACACATACAGGGTTTTAGGAAATTGAGTGAATAGCAGGGGCCGCCCCAGAAAGGGATGGCATGACCATATGAATGATATTTTGAAAGAAGGAAACAAAGTGTTTGATAAATCCAGGAGCATATACATATATGACGACGCATAGATGTAAAAGTGATCATGAATGTGTTTGCAAAAATAGAAGGTTGTGGCGCTCGGTTCTCTTTGCACACCCAGTTAGGGACGTTTGATGGTATGTAAAATGTGGTTTGATTTTCGACGTACATCACTTTGTTTAAATGGTATAAAAATAGAAATAATGTAAATATAACAAAATTAATACGTTTCCTATAATACTGAGCCCAATTAATTAACAAAGCAAAGGCATGCAATTTATTTTTCTTAGTATAATTTATTGATACTGTTAGTTACCTATGTGTACTTATTGAATGAATTCAGAGCAGTAAAGCCCATGACCCACTTAGCATTTTGCATTATTCTCATTCATTGTAAACTAGTGGCAATATGTTTATAACTTAACAAATATGATAACATTCTATATGGTTCTTCTTTCCATAATATAATATAGAAACAAATCTATTTATTTATTCAACTTTTTGTACATAATATAAACAAATATAATGCACACTGGCGGGCTTATTGCCATTAGGCAATTTATGCCATTTACGCTTAGATCTTTAATTTATATACGTGTCTTTTTCTTCTTTTTTTAATTAAAAATAAAAAGTTAATTTATAAAAATAGATATTGACAAAAAAGAACGTACATACATACATACCATCACGGCATATCCCACAATGTGGGTAAACCAGCGAAAGGTGTGCGGGTGTGCATTTCCTTATAAAAGGGAGCACAACACATCTGTGTATACCCACACACCAGTCTCGTCTCACCTAAAAGGCACTATATTCAGAATGGGTGGTGAACCTCATTGCTGAACTATGTCAGATATTATTGTTGCCTGTTGTATTTTCGATTACCCGGCTCTTACGGGACACTCGAAAACAATAATAGAAAAGAGTGGAAAAAAGTACGAATTTGTGTATTTCGTAATTTTGAATCTACCTATACATAAGTTGTCGACACAAATTTTGAAAAATCGCGTGGGTTACGTGTACTTAACACATTGATAAATCGCGTGGGTTACGTGTACTTAACACATTGATAAATCGCGTGGGTTACGTGTACTTAACACATTGATAAATCGCGTGGGTTACGTGTACTTAACACATTGATAAATCGCGTGGGTTACGTGTACTTAACACATTGATAAATCGCGTGGGTTACGTGTACTTAACACATTGATAAATCGCGTGGGTTACGTGTACTTAACACATTGATAAATCGCGTGGGTTACGTGTACTTAACACATTGATAAATCGCGTGGTTTACGTGTACTTAACACATTGATAAATCGCGTGGGTTACGTGTACTTAACACATTGATAAATCGCGTGGGTTACGTGTACTTAACACATTGATAAATCGCGTGGTTTACGTGTACTTAACACATTGATAAATCGCGTGGGTTACGTGTACTTAACACATTGATAAATCGCGTGGGTTACGTGTACTTAACACATTGATAAATCGCGTGGGTTACGTGTACTTAACACATTGATAAATCGCGTGGGTTACGTGTACTTAACACATTGATAAATCGCGTGGTTTACGTGTACTTAACACATTGATAAATCGCGTGGGTTACGTGTACTTAACACATTGATAAATCGCGTGGTTTACGTGTACTTAACACATTGATAAATCGCGTGGTTTACGTGTACTTAACACATTGATAAATCGCGTGGGTTACGTGTACTTAACACATTGATAAATCGCGTGGGTTACGTGTACTTAACACATTGATAAATCGCGTGGGTTACGTGTACTTAACACATTGATAAATCGCGTGGGTTACGTGTACTTAACACATTGATAAATCGCGTGGGTTACGTGTACTTAACACATTGATAAATCGCGTGGGTTACGTGTACTTAACACATTGATAAATCGCGTGGGTTACGTGTCCTTAACACATTGATAAATCGCGTGGTTTACGTGTACTTAACACATTGATAAATCGCGTGGGTTACGTGTACTTAACACATTTTTTCCTTGGTTTGTAGATGCGCATACCAAAGTTGATTTTTTTATATATTTTCAACATTTTCCCTAAATTTTCAAAATATTTGCCGATATCCATAGCTATAACACCAATATTTATAAATCTATACTCTGTTTATATTTAAATATACCAGAAATAAACGTCATCTAAGTTTTAGTGAAAAAGTATCATTCTCAGAAGATTCCTTATATCATTATCACATGCATATAAATTTAGTTTATTTGTATTTTGCTGATCATTTGAACATTCAAGTAAATTCAAGTCGATGGAAGAGTGGTTAGCGCTCTAGGCTAGTAATCCAGTGGTGGCGAGTTCGAATCCTGCCTCGACCTATTTCGATCACCTATAGCACAAGCATTTATGCTTAATGTAGGGAATGTAGGAAGATGTTTATGTAGGTACTTGTCTAAAAAGGACTCGTCCAATATTGGACTTAAAGAAAGCATTCGACACAGTTAACCATAATGTACTTATTAAACGCTTGCATAAAAATGGAATAAAAGGAAAATGTTTGTCTTTATTAGAAAATTACTTAAATATGAGATTCCAAAAAACAAAAATTGGTTACGATTACAGCTCCGAGCAAAAGGTCATCCACGGAGTCCCACAGGGTACAGTACTCGGACCGATATTCTTTCTTATTTACATCAACGAACTGTGTAATGCCGATATCCCTGGTATAATACTGTCTTATGCTGACGATACCTCTATCACTGTAAGTGGAAAAACTTGGCGTGAAACATTTGCTAACGCAGATACTTGTTTGCGGGTTGTAAAAACATGGCTGAATAAAAGTTTACTCTCTTTGAACTGTGAAAAAACCCTCTACGTCCCATTTTATACTAATAGTAGATCGGCGCCCACCTGTAACACTGTCCTTAGATTCCATAACAATGACTGTGATAACAATTGCTCCAGATGTGTAGAGGTCAAGACAGAAAGCTCCACTAAATATTTAGGTATCATCATTGATTCACATTTAAGGTGGGACAATCATGTAAACTACTTGTGTAAAAAAATAAGATACTTGGGGTATATATTTAAAAGATTACTTGGTATTGTCAAAACCGACATAGTCAAAATGACATACTACAGTTTGGTACAATCTATGTATGTTGACTTATGGCATGATTGCATGGGGAGGAGTATTGGACAGTCATATTGCTCCATTAGAAATTGTACAAAGAATGATAATTAAAAAAATGTACAACAAACCTCCCAGATATCCCACTAAACAATTATTTAAAGAGAGTGGATTATTTAATCTAAGGAAACTGTATATACTACAATGTCTTAAGTTTATTCACAAAAAGAAAGAAATTTTCATGTTAAATTCACAAAATCGTACCAGTGACCGTCTGAATAGTATTTACAAAGTTCCTAATTGCAATAAGAGATCGACACAGAGACATTCTGTATTTATAGCTCCCAGATCATACAATATGTTGCCATTGTCTCTTAAGTCTTTAAATTGCCATTCAAAATATGTGAGTCATCTTAAGACATGGCTTAAGAACAATGACAACATTCAAGATTTCTTTTTATGATTTCTTTTTTTTTGTTCTTCTCTCTTCTGTCTTTTTCTATGTGTTTATCTCTTTTGATTATCTATATTTTACTTTTGTGTCATCATATATCTGTTTACTTTTATGTATTTTACTTCATTGCTTTTTATGATTTGTTCTAATATAAGTGGGTACATACTTATTTTACTTTACTATCATCATTAACTGTTTACTTTTAATTTATGGATTTTGCTATTTATGGATTTTGCTATTTTATGATTTAACGCTTTTTTGTGATCAGAATATTGTTTACTTGCAATTTGTATAATTTTCTTTATCACCATTTAGGTAGGTACTTATGATTTTTCAACTTGCGTTGTCTAAAAACTGTTTAATTGTAACGCGCAACCAACATCTTCCTTTGTAAATTTTATTTAGGTATACCCACATACAGGCCTTGTGGGATTTTTGGTGTAATGTGTAATATGATCTGTCTAATATGTGTGTATGTTTTTTTTTGCATCTATTTATATTATGCTATGTACCGAAAATTTGTTTAATAAATAAAAAAAAAAAAAAAAAAATATGAATATAGATCAAATTGTCGAATACATTTGTGTTCACGTTTTTTTTTAACATTTTAAGTTTTTGTTATTATTTATTTCTAAACAACCTAATGAGATATAGGATCCATGAATGGACACAAAAATAACAAGTTATTTTGTCTTGTTAATTTTTCGACGGATAATTCGCGGTGAAACTCTATTATACCAGGTATAAATGAAAACACTAATTTGTTTAAGTTTCACTATTTAATTTAAAACTGGCACTGACCGGTATCGATCTGTACACAATTTTTTTTTTGTTCTCTGTTTTCTGTTCTCTGTTCTGTATTCTCTTCACATTCTTTTTCGTGCACTCTGACGATGATCTTCAACAGATCATCGTCAGTTTTAAATTAAATACACTACAGGGGTTCCATCGAAGCTAAGGTGAAACTCGCCTCCAAAAAATTGAGCGTACTATATAGAGCGCGTAGATATTTTACTAAGACCCAGATCTGTATACTCTACAAAGCGCAAATACGTCCAATTATTGAATATGGTAGTCACCTCTGGAGTGGCGCCCCCCAATACCTAATTGAATACCCTCGACGCTGTCCAAAGGCGTGCTATACGTCTGATTGATGATCCATCACTGACTGATGGATTGCAATCACTAGAACACAGACGTAAAGTCGGTATTTTAAGTTTATTTTATAGATACTACCACGGGAATTGCTCAGAAGAACTTGCATCTTTGGTCCCTCCTCCACCCACTTGCAACAGAGTCACTCGCTTTACTCAATCGCAGCACCCATTCACAGTGGACCTTCAACATATACGAACTAGTCGCTTCTCGAACTCCTTTATTAATACAGCAGCCCGACTGTGGAACGATCTTCCGAATTCTGTGTTTCCACCTTCGTACAACCCGGGTCTTTTTAAAATCCGAATCAATAAACTCTTTTCTAGACTGCAAACCCCTCCCAACGCTACGTAGTGCGCTTCTTCGGAAGAGCAAAATGGACCCAAATCCTAAAAGCTGGTGTCCCCTACGTAGACATGTTAAAAAAAAAAAATAGGGAAACCTAAACAAATTAGTGTTTTCATTTATACCTAGAAGTTATTTTGTATTTAAACATGGTATGTAAATGGAGATGGGTGGACTATGTAGCTATACAGGTACACCGAAGACAGGAATACGAAGGATATTGTTAGCTTGGAGACCGAAAATGACAACCAGAGGTGTTGGGAGACCGCCAATGAGATGGAGGGATGACATCATCCGTCATGCTGGTTTCATTTGGATGCTTAGAGCACAATATAGAGTGGTTTGGAAAAAGATTGAGGAATCCTTCATCCAAGAGCGTACAGGATTAGCCTGAGAAAAATGAAACATGGTATAACTTTAGTATGAAATCTGGATATCTTCTTACTGAAACGACTTTTGATTCATTGGAGGTTTTGTCGTTTTGTAATTTAAGGGGTTTTGAATTCTTAAATAATTGAGCAGGTGTGGTGTGGAGTTAATAAGTAGGTACCTACCTAATATTAATTTGGTACGTGTAAGCAAAATGGTTTCTAATAATAATGCCGTGAATGCCTTTTGAATAGCAATAGAAAGATAATTGAATTTGATATACCATTGGGTACCGTGTGGTGGCTGTCTGCTGTATCAGTTATTGAAATACATATTTGTACCTACCTATGTTCTTTTATAGTCAACGGCCTTGGTGTAAAAAAATGACCCACATCTTGTTGACTTGATATACAAACAATACACTGATAGCCCTTATTCGTGAACATGACCTAATACAGAGTCTATAGTATCGCTCTATATACCTATTATGGATTTATAATATCTGTACTCTTTTATTGTGTTGTGCTTCCAAGACACAAAAAAACTATTGACTGGAGTTTCAACGGCTTATCACACCGCCACCAAAATTTGTTTGCACAATATAAAGTAACAATTGACCGAAATAACTCTACTTTTACTAATAATTTAGTCTTAAAAATAATCCATAGTAATTGAAATTTGGTGGAATAAATATAAAGTAACATTTGATCGAAAATAACTATACGTTTACTGATAATTTAGCCTTAAAAATAATCCATAGTAATTTAGATAATAATCAGAAATCCTGGAAATAAAATAAAAATATTAATGATATGAGAAATAATATAATTATTAACCAAACACATTTCCCAGATAGCCCTATATTGAAAACATTCCAAATACAAAACTTAACCAATACCAACGTTGTATCCTCCACCCTACAAAATAATGTTACCCAGCCTATACACCAACCTTTATACCCAGCCTATATGTATGAATCCGTGAGGGACATTGTTTCTAGTATGTAGTTAATAAGAATGTCTTTCAAATTATTTCGTGGATTTCTTTCAGACTTACGCCGATGTGTTGGAATACATATTATTGTCATAGTGATACGTACGTATGTAAGTAGATACACACATACATAGACAGTGTTCCCGTCCGTCCTTGCTTCGTCTAGTCTACTCTGGCCCGCTCTATGCTAACTATTACATATACTATTCGTCGAGTTCAAGTTTAGTGGGACATCCTTACAACGCATGGTTCCATTCTAGTACTTGGCTTTTACATATGTATGTACTATGTATATATGTGAGCGTAAGACTGCGCTAGCTGGGTCGGCTCTGCGCTACCAATTACTATGATATTTTGCTATAACCATATAGACGGTAAAAATGCCATTTGACTTAAGAGGCTATAGTAGGTTATATAGTATATTTTGAAAATAATTTCCCCAGTACCACCAAAAGATACGTTTTTGAAATGAGGAACATTTTGTATGTACATCTTTATTCTATTGCATGAGTTTTTTGAATTTTGAATTTGTTTAATACTTTTCTTGTATAAAAACCCTTTAAAAAACTTAAAAATATGTAAAAAAACTAAAAAACAGGTTATATACAATATTTTTTCGTATTTCAAACATTAGTAGGAAATTTAGTGTACATTTTTGCGTACATCCGTATACCCAGGGTATACAAGAGCCGCAGCATCATGGCCGATATTGAATAACGCATACATAGTACATAGGTGTTATCACCTTTAAAATTAGCTTACTCTCGTCGTGATCGAATAAACTTCTTTGTCGTTTGAGTCAAAGTACATTATTATTGGGGTTTGGAAAATTGCTACGTAAAACCAACGTAAAAAGGAAATTACAACTAATTAAATACAATATTTAATACAGACAAACATGTATAAGACGATGTATGAATGTTGACGAGGCGTTAAATGTATGTCAAGATAGAAGTAAGTGGCATTCGGTTCTCTCTGCCTACTCCGTGAGGGACATGGCGTGATGGTATGTAGGTATGTATATTTAATACATATCTCGGTCGGTAATCCGGTATTTTTTTTTATTTAAATCGAATATTTTGTTCATTGCATATACGCAAACATTGGATATTTTTCCCTGTCGGGAGACAAGTGATATTTTTTTGGCATACTTCAACATCTCAATAGAGACGAAGTTGGAATATTATTAAAGATGAACCAGGAACTCAAAGAAAAGAAATGAACAGGTAGTAAGCCCTGTAGGTGCCTTGAGTTCCTGGTTCTTCTATAATATTCCAACTTCGTCTCTGTTGAGATGTTGAAAAGTTTGTCAAAAAAATATTCTTTATTTACTTGTTATATCACAAATCAGGGCATCTAATTTGATGATGGTGTGAAATGCCATAAAAAAAGTATAAATATATTACTGTTACATACATATCTTTAAAATATAGTATTTTTTCCTATAAATGTTTTTTTTTATTATTTTTTTGTTGATCAAATGAAATGAAAAATGTATTAAATGTAAAAACAGCTATGGAGCAGCTATCTGATACTAGTATTCTGTATTTTTTATGATTCAACGAATAATAAAATAAAATAATATAATAAATTTACGACATGTAAAATTTTAATTACAATAGTCACTTTTTATTTATTTATTTATTTTTTGGATATCCAACAGTACAGTAGAGCATAATGATATTAAAGACAATGAAAAAAAAAACAAGTAAATGTAGACTACAGTACATAATAATAGGACATCATATCAAATAATTTTAAATGCTTAACATACAATTTACGTAAAATGAGAAAAAAACAAAATTATAGGAACACACCTGAAACATACAGGGAATAGTACAGAGAGGATTATAATATTCTAGAATCATAACATGGGATTCTAACTTACTTAAGGATCAACGAAGAAGGTGTTGCAACCATTATGGTGACACATACATATACTCATGTATATACTAGAGAGTGGAATTTTGAGTTATGTTATCAGTGCAAAGTTGGCGCTTTATCGCAATTTTGAACGAGTGTAGAGATTGGGTATGAAAAAAGTCAATGTTATTGAGCAGGTTGTTAAAATTGGAGGTGGCCCGGTTAGTAAAGAAATTTTTCCTAAGATTAGTTTTTTATTAGTTTGTAGGTACCATAGTTTCAATTATAATGAATTATAATATTTTCGGATGCCAATTATAATATTTCTCATATTTTCGGGTGTCAATTATAATATTATCTGATATTTTCGGGTGTCAATTATAATGAATATTAATATTATCTGATATTTTCGGGTGTCAATTATAATATTATCTGATATTTTCGGGTGTCAATTATAATCAATATTAATATTATCTGATATTTTAGGGTGTCAATTATAATATTATCTGATATTTTCGGGTGTCAATTATAATCAATATTAATATTATCTGATATTTTCGGGTGTCAATTATAGTATTATCAGATATTTTCGGGTGTCAATTATAATCAATTATAATATTATCTGATATTTTCGGGTGTCCCGTATGAACCGGGTAATAGAACATACAACAGGTGAAATAACATCTCACAAAGTTCAGCAATGAGTTTCACCGCCCATTCTGGGGAGCAAGTCCGGTCAAACAGTCGAATCAAAGCCCCCATGATAACACATAACATGGATAAAATTATCTCAGCGAGTTCATTAATATCTTGATAAATTATTGAACTCCATGAGATAATTATATCCACGATATACCTAGGTTATCATGAGGGTTTTGATTCCACTGTTCGACCGGACTTGCTCCCCTGAATGCTGAATTTTTATGTGGACTTACACGCATGTGTCGTGCTTCCTTTTATAAGGTATTACACATTCACACACATGTCGCTTCTGGGATATTCTGTATTGGTGTATTTATGTACATAATCAATATAAATTATATAATCAATTATACTGAAATAAAATATAAACAAAAAAGTATAAATCATCGCAGCTTATGATTTCATATTTATGTTTTGGCAATAATCTGTGTAGCCTTGTATGTAAATGTTGCCTCAATTAGGGAAAAAATATTTATATGAAAGTGGAACAGTATAGGGGTGAGATATACCCATGACCTCAATAACAAGGAAAGATGTACATATACTAGTCAGCCATACATACATAAGTACGGTAATATTATAAATACATATGTACATATATCCAACACCTACCAATAAATATGAGTCCATTCATTATTTACATATTTATACGATTAAGTTAAATCACACTGAACAAATTAATCTAGGTATTTCTACACTGGGGTAGTTTATATAAAATTATAGGTATATATATAACAGTAACATACATTAAATAAATTAATCGTTGGATCTGTGATTCTCAATTTTTTTAACGATGTATCTATTATATTTTTGATCTTTTAAATATAATTTAAAATACTGTATCAACATTATTAACAAGTGAAATTTGCAATTAAGTATGTAGGTATAATATTATAATATAATTTTTTTTATTTCTGTTTCAAAAGCTTCTTTTATCACCCGATATTACAGAACTTTACCTACATATTATATAGACACTTAAAATGATTAATATTGATATAAATGTGAATCGATAAATCGATTCACATTTATATCAATATATATTGATGCTTTTATTTACGTTGATGTTTTATAATGAACAAATAATTAAATATCATTTACTCGCATTATCTTGCGATTTGCAAACAAACAGTTTACCGTAGTCCTGTGCAATCTGAAAATAATAGGTAGGTACAGTTTTATTGCCATGCCGTTTCTTTAATACGTTTCTTCGTACGTTTAATGGCGAAGGGTTTTTTTAGAAATAATGGATGTTCAGTTCACAACTTTTATGTATACACCACTGAACAATGTCAACATTAAACATTCATCATATATAATTATTTTATTTCATTTTACAAAAGACAGCATGAATATAATTATTACTAGTTGCATGTAACACATGAATCCAACTGTCGATAGCGATAGTACGTATAGTACCAAACTATTAACCCATAAATATAAATTATTTAATATTTTAAGATATTTGATTTTCTATACAACCATGTACCTAGGTATGTATGTCAAGATAGGATAGTATGGAGGTCAGTCCTTTGATCCTACCCAGAATTTGAAAACTGCATGATGGTATGTATGTATGTTTGGAGATTCGTATCAAACAATTTAGTCTTCATAGATATTGTGCGTAAGCTACTACCATACAAATTTTATGAAGCAATGTCGTCACTAAATTCAATTTTTATAAAAATTGTTAAAAAAAATTTGAGATGTGCTAATACAATGTTAATATTTTTATATAAAATTAAATTATCTAGTTGGGGTGTTTCGGCTTTTTACGATATTTTAAAAAAATATGGAAATATAGGCAGTTAAACTCATAAATTTATCATAAAAAAAATATTTTTCTTAATAAAAAATGTTTGAGAAACCCTGGATTTTTAAAAAAAAAACTAATTTGAGATTTTGTACTTGTCTATCTTTGTACCAATTTTCAGCGGTCTATCTTTTATGGTTTCTGAGATATATTTAAAAATTAACAGAAATTTCAAAAGTTGATAACCCCTGACTGAAACAAAAATTCACAATTCTGAGTATATAAGTTTTGTAGGCCTATAACTGTTTATATATTCTGAAAATTTGAGATCTGTAAATTGAGCGGATCAAAAGTTATAAGGGGGGACAGACAGACACACAGACACACACACACACACACACACACACACACACACACACACACATACACACACACAAAACTCACATAAAATGTTCTACTCCGAATTCTGAGTAAATCCATGTATGGGAACATATATGCTGCGAGGCCTCTAGTTGTTATTGGCATGCAAAAAGTCCACTACACCATACAAAATTTTCCTTCGTACACGCATCTTGGCTTAATAATGTCGATTCATTAAGAGAATTGAATTCTCATGAACGAATCGACAGTTGGGAAATATACTAGTTGCATGTAACACATGAGATCCAACTGTCGATAGCGATAGTATGTATAGTTGAAGAATATGTACCAAACTATAAACCCATAAATACAAATTATTGTATATTTTCAGATATTTTGTTTTCTGTACAACATAATATGTAGGTATGTATGTCAAGATAGGATAGTATGGAGGATGGTCCTTTTTTCCTACCCAGAATATGAAAATAGCATGATGGTATGTATGTATGTTTGGAGATGAAGTATCAAACTATTAAGTCTTCTTACATATTGTGTATAGGCGACTGCAATACAAAATGTATGATGCAATGTCGTCACTAAATTCAATTTTTAAAAAAATTGTTAAAAAAAATTGAGATCTTCTACTACAATGCTAATATTTTTTATAGAAAATTAAATTATCTAGTTGGGGTGTTTCGGCTTTTTTCGATAATTGTAAAAGATTTGGAAAAATAGGCAGTTAAACTCATAAATTTATCATAAAAAAAATACTATTCTTAATAAAAAATGTTTGAGAAACCCTGGATTTTTTTTGAAAAAATTAATTTGAGATTTTGTATTTGTCTATGTTTGTACCAATTTTCAGCGTTCTAGCTTTTATGGTTTCTGAGATATATGGAAAAATAAAATAAAAATTCAAAAGTTGATAACCCCTGACTGAAACAAAAATTCAAAATTCCGAGTATAAAAGTTTTGCAGACTTGTAACTGTTTATATATTCTGAAATTTTGGGCTCTGTAAATTGAGCGGATCAAAAGTTATAAGGGGGGGACGGACACACACACACAGACACACACACACACACACACACACACACACAGACACACACACAGACACACGAAATGTTCTACTCCGAATTCTGAGTAAATCTGTGTATGGAACATATATTCTGCGAAACCTCTAAGTTGGTGTTTTTTGACTTCAAAGTTGGAAAAGCCGTGAAAAAAGTTGACCTCTGCATACAGTTCTCGCGTATCCTGGCTTGAAACATTGTCGATATGTTAAGAGAACAAAGTTCTCCTGAACAAATCGACAGTTGGAATACAAATGTAACATGTACCTCTTACGTACTATACCTACCTAATATCAAAAGAAGACAATAAAAAAGTGTGAATTAGTGTGGGTGCGCGCGCATGAGAGAAGATTAACAATATAGATGGGTCGGTGGCAGAGCGGTTAGCGCGCTGGGCTAGTAATCCAGTGGTCGCGAGTTCGAATCCTGCCTCGACCGATTTCGTTCACCTAAGCACAAGCATTAATTTGCTTATTTTAGGGAACGTAGGAAGATGTATATGTACTTGTTTAACAAGGACATATTCATTTTTATTAAAAAAAAAAAAAAAAAATATATGTATATGGGTGTAAAAGAGTTATCCAGAAAGAGTGTGAGTGTGTGGGTATGTATGTGTGTGTGTGAGAGTGGGTGTGCATGTGTGTGTATACTTGATAGAGAATATATATTGACATATACACGCACTTTACCCACTACAACACTATTTGACATGTTCAAAGTACCCAAAGTAGATAATATTTATAAAAAAGTATCTATTTTGCAAATTTTCAAAGATAATGTTATACAAAAAAATTGAAAAAAATAAGTCTCTGCGATTCCAAAATGATTTTAAAATACCCAAATGTAATACAGGACAATTACAAAACAACTACATTTATTTGGGAATAAAATTTTTCAATTGCCTCCCAAATGAATTAAAGCAGATAAAAGAATTTAAAAAATTTAAACATAAATTAAAATTGCACTTAACTTTCTAAAATAGTAGTTTTCGATTTTGTTGTTTTGATTTGTTTCAATTTCCAGTATTTTCTTTTTTTATTTTTGAATATGTGTTTTGATATATTTGAATCGTCTATAATTCTATATTACTCATTTTTCAATTATTTTCATGTTTTTCTTTTTTTTTGTTTGAATATGTATTCTGATATGTTTTCTCATTTGAGTTTTCTTCTTTTTCATTTATTTTCAACCTTTTTATGATGTTTATTTGATTTTTTTTTGTTCATGTATGATTTGATTTAATTACTTTTACTTTTATGTTGACTTTGCTTTGTATTGATATTTTTTATTTTGTTATAAGTGCTTCCCTCATCAAGCACAAGATTGTAATCTTTTTGATGAGGTACTGCAGGGAAAAATATGTAAGAATATTATTACTAGTGAATTTATATATTGATTTGTATTATAAAATATATTAAAAATAAAAAAAATAAAATAAATAGGTATTCATAAGTTGAGAAGAAAAAGAAAACATGAATATTGTTGAGGGTGGTTGGGAAAAATAAAATTAGTTATTGCATGTTATGCTTCGAGTTGTTGGTCACAATCTTGTGGTCTTCAATACATTCGCAGAAAATTGCTCTATGGCCAAATGTTCGCATTCTTGGCCCTAGCCAAAACCTATCGAGCATGTGCGACGGATTCTCTCCCTATTCTTATGGGACTGGCTCCGTTGGACTTGGAAACTCAGAGGCGTGGCGCTTCTTACCATTTGATGAAACGACAGTCTTCTGAAATCGGTAAGATTCGGCTTCATCCCCCCTATTTCCTCCAGAATCATTAACCGCATCACCAAGGAAGCCCTGCGGGACTCTTGATAGTCTCGGTGGAACTCTTGCCTTGTGGAACGAACAAAATTCTTGTTTTTCCCAGATGTGAGGACTAGACTACGTTAATCTTGGGCCGTCCCAGATTTATGGACATCCCAATTCACTACAGGACACGACAGCTTTAATAGCTATCTTCATAGATTCCGCCTTGTAAACTCGTCCTCGTGTCAGTTATCACCCCGACCAAACTTCGGAGCACATCCTCTGGGAATGCTCTCACCCAATTGTGTCCTATAACAGAACGGAGCTCCTCGCTGCTGTCCGTGGGCCTCTTCAAGGTCTCATTGGGCATGCGGATTTAGTGGTCTCTAAGAAGAACTTTACAGCCTTTAAATTGTTTTGCCATGGTTATAGTGCCCTTCTATCTGTTGAATAAAAAAATAGAAATTTCAGAGTGTCCTTGTTCAACTCTCTGATATACATTTTACACAATCACAGGCTTGAAGTAATCTCGGAACAATCCATGTTTGTGAATATTATTTCACCGACGTTGTTTGTCGTTTTTTTGGCACAATTGTGCTGAGACAATGAGTCTAGAGGAGCTTCTAAAGCTACTCTTCGTGACATGCATTCTTTGTCTTTTTTACTAACTAGAGTTTTCAGTCCCCATGTGCGGAGCTGGTGGAGGAGGACGTAGCTAGCATATATAAGGATTACAACGTTTCGGGTTCAATTCCGATTGAACAGAAAAAAATATCAAAATTATTTGTTATACAAAAACGCTGATTGGTTGGAAAAATCGTCATATACAGGATTTGACCCGTTTATGTGAAACACTATATATGTACCTACCTAAGCGTAATTCACAATATGCAATACATAATGTTGCTAGTTGCTACCCAAATCAAATGTTAAAAATTATTTCTCATACAAAAACGCTGAATGGTTGGAAAAATCGTCATTCGCCACATATACAGGATTTGACCCGTTTATGTGAAACACTATATTGTGAAACACTATATAGTAGCGATGAAACGAGAGCGACAAGACGCAATAAACGAGAACTGCAATACAATCAAATCGTGTGAATTACTTTGTTCCGATCATGAAAACCTCGTTTGGGTAAAGACATTTTTGCTTCACAGCTCCACATATGTATCTCTAACCAGTTGGATAGTATTAAAGAATCGACTACAAGTAGATCCTTCAAGGCTGCACTGATAAACTGGATGAAAATATCTGATATGCACTATGCGGAGATGGTTATCCGTCCGTGACTTCTGACCCGGCACATGTCATATTTACATATACATAGGTTTTCCCATTTTTTTATTTTTGTCAATTGGTACTATTTACTTTTTCCAATATTTTGTACAAATGATTGTTTTTTTTGTTTTTTCTATCATTCATTTTATATATTTTATTTTTATTTACCCTTCTGTTTACTATTAATTTGTAACATGTGAAAATATGAAAATTACAGCTGAATCAAGATACCCAACTGTGTGAAATAACAGGCCCAGAACAAGCTTTTGCCAAATGGGGCGTTATTAGTCAGCTTATATATGTCATATTTATGTACTGTGTGTATTAATAATAAAAACAAATAAAAAACTATTCATTAATATTATCACTTCATTACCTTTTTTCAAGTGATTCATACCATCACGGAACGGCATAGGTACAATGTGGGGTAAGTGTGCGGGTGTATCATCTCATCATAAGTGATACCGCCCCGCACAAAAAAAGTGATAATTTTTAATAGTTGATAATTGTGTGTACCTATTATTTTTTTTCGGGTGAAAATGTTGAAAATTATCAAATATAAATGAATATTTGATACGCATATTATATCACACGTCTAACAAATATTGTTGAAAAACATTAATATGTCGTAACATGACCATGCACGTGTCAGTTGTATAATGTTATCTGTAGGTTTAATAGAAGGTTGCTTTAAATCCTCATTTGACACATGTCCATGGGTTCTGCCTACTTGCTAGCGAATCGCAAAAAATCTCCTTTTGGCACGGATAATTATTTTTTAAGGATTAAATCAGTTCATAACGTAAATATAATACTTTTTATTTTTATCTCACAAATACACGACGTTTTAATTTTTTCAATGTCGACAATAATCATATTGTACCTATATCTTGGCATTTATAAAATCAAATTACCGATTACATATTTATTTTCTTTCGCTCGACCTATGTAGGGGGTAATCAGCCGAGATAATTATCAAGACGATCTAATTTGACAGGACTGTCAAAAGGATTTGGAAATTGAGTTATTCTGTCATCTCTTATCTCAGATAAAATTAATACATACGACTCTTTCCTCGCAAAAAAAAATATAAAAATTTTACGGGTATTGGTTTGACAAACGTCTATAAAAATCACGTGGGCTGGGCAGAACCCAAATTTTTGGGTGGATAACCGTCCCTTAGTAATATTTGCTTCTTCGCCTGTGTGTGGGTTGCGTCACAAAATAAGGTCAAGGTAAATCCTTGGCACCAGCCCCGCCAGCCATTCCACCGCCTCTGAGGTCGCCCTTTGGATGTCCTGGAGGTCACCATTGAACTTTTTGAGTCGGCAGTCCTGCACTATATGTCTTAATGTCTGCTCGGCTCCAGACTCACAATCAAGGTTATCCCTTTTCCCTCACCTCCAGAGTAAGTGGTTGCAGCAACCCTGCTCCGTTCCGTTCTTTCCGGAGGGAGAAGAAGGCCAGACGAAAATTAAGTAATATTTGTTGATATCAACAATATATAATCTGCATTGGTACTTCAGAAGGAATCGTATTTAAATCATTCTGTGTTATTTTAAAGATTTCCATCGTGTTTTATCAATGGCCAGTTATTAATAAATAACCCGAGAAGTATTCATTTTAGTTGTATTGTTTCTTTACACTCTGCTCTCCTTGGCACGTTTAAGTGTTTGTGAGTGTTTTAATGTTCTCCGGGATTTACTTGTGTTCTTCAGGTGTTTTTTTCAGATTTTTATGCTGGAAGCCGTATTTAGTATATAGACCCCATAAGCAGAACGGGTTATGGTGGCATAAGAGATAGGTCTAACATAAAATAATACAACAATTATTGTACAAATGGAAAAATATGTTTGCCGAAGTAATAGCAATGTCTTCCGTGTTGGAATCGGTCTTACTCTATTATAACACTATCGGGTTGTTCAAACAAACAAAAAGCTTTCTTCTCTTGTTTGAATCATAAATATTTCAAAGACGTCTGTGTTGATGTACGCTCTCGACATATTTTGTACAGATCCATATTATTTTACGACCCGAACGCTGGTCATAAATACTCTGCTTTTGTTCTTTGACTAAATGAAGGTAATTGGGTTAGCACTCGTGTATATCCAGGTATAAGGAATGAAAATTTGTTCAGAATAGTTTCATGGTCTGTGGTTCAGAATTAGATCTAAAAACAGTAAAATAATAATACAACTACAGTACAGTAAAATAATAATACAACATAATATATAGCAACTCCAAAATAATTATCCAACTGTCGATTTGTTCAAGATAATTTATTTCTCTTAAAATATCGATAAAGTATCAAAGGTCTATATTTTTCACGGTTTTTTCAACTTTGAAGTCAAAAAACACCAACTTAGAAACTTCGCAGCATATATGTTCTGCATATGGATTTACTCAGAATTCAGAGTGGAATATTTAGTGTCTGTGTGTGTGTCCCTTATAACTTTTAATCCGCTCAATTCACAGAAACCAAAATTTCAGAATATGTAGGAAATGATCCTATATATGTCCTATTTTATTTCATTTAAGCCAACCCAACTTACCCGTTTCCTTTAAGATGCTATTATTTATTTACCTTTTATCACACCATATTTATAATGACAACAGTAAGTAGATTACTGCTGTCCAACTAGGAAATCCTGTTCAAGGGCTATTTTTATTGACAATTATATGCAATTATTAACCAGGTGATTGTTCCCGTTGCACACTAAATAGTTAGGTACACAATTTCAACTTTCTGCACTCACAATCATTATCTCAACAAACATATGGGCTAACACAAACCAGATCAACCAAATATACGTCTAGATCAATCAAATATACATAAAACAGCTTTAGTAGACTATATAGTATATTTGGAAAATCTTTTCCCCAGCTCCCCCAAAATATACGTCTTGGAAATGTAGAACAGTTTGTTTTTACATCTTCATGAGTTTTTTTGAAATTTGAATTTGTTCAATGTTTTTCTTGTAAAATTAGTTTTAGAAAAACCCCTTAAATTTTTATTGTAAGTAACTAAAAAACTACAAGGTCTATGAAGTAAATTTTTACTTCAATCGAATGAGAATAATCTACCGTCTGAGTTTTGTACAGTTTTCAATATTTTTTTATTTTATTTTAAATCAATTTACAATTATACATAGTTATATGTATAGTATACACAAAAATATTTTATTCACAAAAATATTTTTGTTGTCTTGTTAATATTTAATTAGGTACTATTCTTGCTATTAAAAAAAACTAAATTATAATCGGATTATTCTGATAATCAGCTGCTGGGGGCTTGTCTTCCTGCAACATAATTAGGCACGGTCCTTTTGAGTCTTAAAGGTTGTTTTTCTTTTTCATTTGTTGATATAATTCTCTGTATTTAAACTTCTCTTGTTGTCTTAATAAATGTTTTATTATGTTATGTTATACCTTTTCTTTACGAAAAATATCGCATATTATCACAGATTAGGTGATAATTTTTTCGTGTTTCATGAATTAGAAGGTAATTTAGTGTGAAAATTTGTGTACATCCGTATGTCCAGGGCCTAAATTGTTGATTTAAGGCGCAGGGTAAGGCAATGTAGGCAGGTCAAATGCAAACTTTGTTAACTATTGTGTGAGAATGAACGTCCTTAAAGATTACAATCGTGTGCGCCCAAGTTAGTGTATTTGCATCGAGCGTTACATAAAATACTATGGTTTATTTGATTTTACAAAAATGTGAGAACATTGTGTGAAAATGTATCAAGCCAATGTTTATATATATAAAATACCTATCATTTAAAAAAAACATTCATGTTTCTAAGCCATATAAGTTTTGAGTTATGGATAAAAAATCTGAGAAAAGAGGTATTTTTAAAAAAAATATTACGAGAAAAGTACACAAGATGAAAGAAAGTGTATCGGGCCAATGTATAGACGAATAATGAGAGAATAATATATATTTTTGTTGAAGACGTAACTTTTAAGAGTACGGCGTAATGAGCATCCAAAAAGTACCTTGGAGCGTATCCCGTCACCTTAAAGCGTCAAGGGGCAGGGTAAGGCAATGTATGTGGGTCAAATGCAAAATTTGAAACTATTGTATGAGAATGTACGTCCTTAAGATTATTATCGTGTGCGCCCGAGTTAGTGTATTGAATCGAGCGTTACATAAAATACTATTTTATTTGATTACACCAAAAAGTGAGAACATTGTGTGGAAAGGTTCGAGCCAATGCTTAGATTAAATTAATTTTTCTTTACCCTTATTAGTTTTGAGTTATGAATAAAAAATCTGAGAAAACAGGTATTATTAAAAAAAAATACGAATGAGTGTATCGGGCCAATGTATAGACAAATAATGACAGAAATATATATATAGGTATATATTTTTGTCGAAGACGTAACTTTTAAGAATACGGCGTAATGAGCATGCAAAAAATACCTTGGAGCCTATCCCGTCACATTAATAGAACATTTTTACTCTCCACACTATGGAATAGTGGAGAATCATGATTTCACATTTTTAAGGGTATTTTTTTACATCAATTTCTCAACGGGTATCCTATAGAGAGTGCACACTATGAGTTTCGTCGTGATATGTTTGTATGTATGGTTTACGGAGTACGGATTATCCTTTTGGTCCTTTCTACAGCCCAAACTATAAGTCCGATCGACTTCATATTAACATCATATGTCTAAAGTGCATAGCTATAGAGCTGATTAGTTTTCCATACACAACTTTTAATTTCTTCTCTATGAATTCATCATTTACATTGTTTTTTTGTGTCCTCTCTGCAGCCCAAACTATATGTCCGATTGACTTCATACTCGTATATTATGTAAAGTCCACAAACTTAGAGCTGATTAGTTTTCTATATGTATCCGTTTATTTCTTATCTATGATTTCATCTGTCCAAATTTTCAAAATGCTCTCACTCTCCACATTTATTTACTCTCCACTACTATCTTCCTCAAGGGGTAGGCAATGTGAACCGAACACCGCATTCTTCTATCTTGACACAAATGCACCTCCTCATCAACATTGATACACTGTCTTATACATGCCATCTTTAACATGCTAGTGATTCAATTTTACTTAAAATTTCTCAACAGGTATCATGTAGAAAGTGCATACTATGAGTTTCGTGACGATGTTTTTGTGTTTTTGGTGTATTGTGAAAACTTTTGTCCTCTGGGAGTCTTATATTTGTTTAAGAATCTAATAGAAATGTACTTCATAAAAATGCATTTAGAAATTGTCAACCTTTCGAGATAAAAATTACCACTTTGTATGGTGTGGAGAGTTTAATGTTGGCTATAACCCATTCGTTTTACAGTAATGTTTCAATTTTACATGACATGTTGACTGTCCAAGAAGAAATATAAAATAAAATAAATAAAACACATTGGGGCGGTTAGGGGTTGAAACGGTGTGTCAAAATATTCAGATAAAAAAGGTCGAGCAGGTAGACGATTTCATCCATATGCAAAAAAAGCACGTGCCGAAAGTGCACTACACCAAATAAATATTTCCTGTTGAGGCTCATATTTCATTTATCATACATAGATTTTGGTAGATCTTCATCTTCCTTTTAATAGATCCGTAGATCTGTCTCTACCGCTATTCTGTCTCCTGCGATGTGGACTGCCAGCTGTCTCGCCATCTCTTTGGAGATCTTTGGTAGATCAGTGGTCATAATTAGGTATATATTTAGAAATGATATTTATCATAAGGCAGCCCTTTCTATTGAATCATCATACCAAACAGGCGACTTCGCTACCTCCAAAGGTGCATAATTCATTGTAATTCTGAAAGCGTGTAAGCTTTTTATAAATACAACAATTAGTTTCAGTCTCAATATATCAAATATAGTAAATGTTTGTTGTGTCTCCATTACCAGTGTTTACATTATTGTATATCTCGTTGTGTATATCCATAGCAACAAAGGCTTGTTCGTAATGTTCACAACTTGGGGTTTTTGTCCGTTTTTTTTCTGTGAAATTTTGTTCATTATTATTATTTGTTTGAAAATTTTACTGACTTTTTCATCTTTTGTTGTTATTGTTGAAACTTTTACTGTTCAGTCAATAGGTCGAAGTTACTCGAACAAATTTACTTTATACGATTTCTTTACTTCTTAAAAACAGTTATATAATTATTTCAAATACACAGGTACGATTTTCCTCTCGATATTTTTCTATTCTTATTTATTCTTGGAGTAGAGTAATATTATTAAAATCACGAAAATTTAAAACCGGGTACAATTCCTTGGTATACAATTATTGAATTTCGTATTTATATAAGAAACAGAGTTTGATTAAGAGCAATTTAATATATTATATGTCAAACTATTTTGCAGCTGCAAATTTTAATGTACCTACATATATTTCTTCTTGATATATACAATCGATAGTTATTGCGTACCTACTAGCAAAGAATAAACACCAATTAAAGAGAACATAATATATTATATTAATTAGACCTTTCATATTATTTTTACGGTTTTAAATACGGTTTGTAAATAAGTAATAGGGATAATTATTAAATATTTAAGTTAAAAAGAAAATGATCAATTTTCTTTTGCATATGTTTTATAAATTAACCAAGCATTTTTAATCCAATTTTACTTTAATTTTTCATGCTGTGAGTTGGAAAAAATTGCCACTCGCGTAAGATGCAAGACAGTGTTGTAAATAAACCAATAAATATACGGTATATATTTAGATGGGTGGTGGTAGAGCGGCTAGCGCGCTGTATTAGTAATTTAGTGGTTGCGAGTTCGAATCCTGCGCCGACCGATTTCGTTCACCTACGTCCTACAGCACAAGCATTTATTCTCAATTTAGGGAATGTATGAGGATGTGTACGAGAGTGTGTATGTACTTGTTTCAAGGACATATTAATTCATTAAAAAAAGTAAATTTCTTAATATTTAAGTACCTACTGTGTTGCCCTACCAAACATGTAGGTAGTACCTATATAAGCTTGTTTTTGGAGTATTATTAGATGATTGAACGATGATCTATGTGTATCCGCAGTTTTCAGTCTTGGTAAATTATTAGCACGTTCAAGCAAACATGTAAATCTTTAAACAAATATGTTTGATCAAATAGGTACATAGGACAGCTAGAGATATGAAATTACCTACATCATTGAATCATCAATTAAGGGTGCAGTAAAAGTATGTAATTTCTGATCCCATTATGTCAAAAGAACCTTGGCTTACAAAATGAGACCGTTTTCTCGACCTTTACACGTTCTTGTGCCAAAGTGACAAGACGCGAATACCTAAATTTAAATGCCCTAGAAATTATCTTACACATATTATGGATAAAATTGCACGCGTAATAGAAACAATTGATTTTGAAACGAATTCGCGAAAAAAATGGTTACGAAATTTTTACAACATACAAATTTTAAGAATTAGGTTAATGCATTGGAAAAATATTGTCATTTTTCATCCTCTTATTCGGATTTTACTTCATGTGCAAATATAGATGTGGCATTTTGAAACTCGATGTCTTTTTAGGATTATTTCATTAATTATTCGTTTGCACACTCGTTTGCTTACCTACATAACCAGAAAAGCCTTATAAAACTCTTTTCTATGCTGAAAAGAAACATACATAGGTATTTATAGCAATTGAAATCTTTTTCATAGAGTTCTTGAAATCTTGAAATCATTTTCATATAGTTTTTAATTGTTCTCTATTCTTATGTTTGATCACTTACTTCGTTTGTCTCGCGATCTTAAATGATAAAAGAACATTTAAGTTATATCGTGGTATAAAAAAAAACGTTTTTCTACACATATTGTGTTATTGTCTTCTATATTATTAAATATAACCACAAATTGTGGACCTTTCGTGTGGAGTTATAGTATTTTAATATTAAATATCATCATCATCGTAACTAAAAATGTCAATAATGTCGTCCTTGGACATAAGGAAACTCTTGTTCAATATGTCCTCCATCACTTTGATACAGCCGAGTCGACCGTTAAACTGAGGCGTAATTTATAAAGGGTTTTTTTATCGTTATATTAATAAACGATCAATTATCTATTCACACTTCATCAAACGCTACGGGATCATTAGACGAACCAATATACTGTGACATGAAAGAAAAGTTCGATGACCGAACGGTTAGTGATTCGGACGAATCTTGAAAACATGAAAAAATTGGAAGAAAATACGATGTACCTACTGTTGAATTTAATTTACACAGACGTCAGTAGTATTTTGTTGCATATTCTGCACATTAGAGAATTATCGGCACATATCACACAGGCTGCGTAGAACAAAATTTAGGGTTTTTCCTCAATTGGTAGATGTGCAAAACCGGCCCCCAACTCCGCAACAGGTTGTCAAGATGTTTACCGACAACTTCTCACAAGTTCACACAAAAAAAACATTTTTAACTGCCATGTCTCGCCATTTTTAAAATATGTTTATGAGCATAGAATGATTCTGAAACATGTGTATTTTGTATTATATATATATATCATTATGTGTGTCGTTAATTTGTAATATAAAGTAAAAATAAAATTAAACCTAAAATTAATTAATTGTTTATTAATAAATTATCAGAATTTCATCAAGCTTTGAAGAAAGTTTTGTAAGAAAGGATTGTATTTCAATTTTTCAGGACCTTGAAAGTTGTTTACTATTTGGAAATTCGAAATTTACATCTTTATCATGTATATGTTACTGTAAAAGCTCAAACTACGGTAAAACTTAAGATTTACCAAGTCTTAACGGTGAAAGTCCAAAATGTCGAACTTTTTCCAGCATTCACTCGGTAAATCTTAGATTTCACCTCAGATACACGGGAAATGTTGAAAAAAGCTATTGAAAGTTTATGCTCTATGTGGCCGGATGTGAAAATGTACATGGAAAGACAAGACATAGCCAGATTCAAGTATGTATCAATGGAGCGTGCTTATCAATATAAATAAAATATGCCGAGCACATGGATGGAAACCAATCAGTTTCAAAGTGATCAGAGGGTTTATAATTCATCCAGGCAATGAAAAATAGAGCATATCACGAGGGAATCGAATGTTCTCCATATTGCAACTTTAGCAATCACTAGATATATGATTGGAGTTATAAGATCTGATGAAGATTTAGAGAATTAAGGACAAAGGCAATGACCCTATCAAGAATAAAAATAAGAAAATGAAATAATTATTACCGAGAAAATGAAGGGGATGAAAATAACCGATAATCTCAATGTAATGATAGGTTTATACAGAAAACACGACTCAATTTCAGAATGTTCTTGTATGTAAATACAGAGCCAATACATAAATCTGTACTGGCAATTAGAAACAAAGTAAAATTAAGTTTGGATAAACAAGCTGAAAAAATGAAAGCCACGTCGGCTGATAAATATTCAAATGTTAAAGTACCAGAAATTGATAAAGCTACTGACGGTTGTCACATGACTGACATTGTCACTTCCATACATTTAGTTATCTTTTCTTGAGCTAAATGACACGTTGTCTCGGGGGGCAAATCCGAAATGCATCATTGCAGTTGTAGAAGTGCAAGGGACGACGACTTTTACCAACTGGCTACCAAAGTTGGAGTAGGTACTTAAGCAGCTCTGAAGACTTTGTCAATATAGAAGAAGTTATTTTTTTATTATTTAATACAATACACGGCATAAACCATTAACGTGTTGCATAGAATTATATATTTTTTTAATTAACAACATTATATATTAAAAAGAAAAAAAAAACAGAATTAACAAGAAATTACATTTAAAACTTAAACAATACTGGTCGAATATATAAAAAATACAGAAACAACAATAAATTGACAATTAAATATAAAGAATCGAGTCATCGAGAAGTTGTTGGAAAATTGTCTTTGTCCGGAGGACATGGATTCAAGAAATTCAACTGCCTAAAAAAAGCTTAAAGAAATGCGTTAGCAAAATATCAGGATTACTTTGTAAATGTAAATGCCAAGACAGGTCTCCGTGTTATAACAAATATAACCTTTTTTTTCTTATGACTAGTTGCATGTATCACATGAGATCCAACTGTCGATAGCGATAGTACGTATAGTTGAAGAATAAGTACCAAACTATAATCCCATAAATACAAATTATTTAATATTTTAAGATATTTGGTTTTCTATACAACACATGTACCTAGGTATGTATGTATGTCAAGATAGGATAGTATGGAGGTCAGTCCTTTGATCCTACCCAGAATATGAAAACAGCATGATGGTATGTATGTATGTTTGGAGATTCGTATCAAACTATTAAGTCTTCTTAGATATTGTGTGTAGGCTACTGCCATACAAATTGTATGAAGCAATGTCGTCACTAAATTCAATTTTTATAAAAATTGTTAAAAAAAATTGAGATGTGCTAATGCAATGTTAATATTTTTTATAGAAAATTGAATTATCTAGTTGAGGTGTTTCAGCTTTTTTCGAAAATGGAAATATAGGCAGCAAAAAATATTTTTCTTAATAAAAAATGTTTGAGAAACCCTGGAATTTTTAAAAAAAAATCGTTTTGAGATTTTGTATTTGTCCATGTTTAAACCAATTTTCAGCGTTCTAGCTGTTTCTGAGAAATATGGAAAAATAAATCAAAATTTCAAAAGTTGATAACCCCTGACTGAAACAAAAATTCACAATTCTGAGTATAAAAGTTTTGTAGGCCTATAACTGTCTATATATTCTGAAAATTTGGGCTCTGTAAATTGAGAGGATCAAAAGTTATAAGGGACGGACGGACACACAGACACACACACCCTGACACACACACACACACACACACACACACACACACACCTACACACACACACACACACCTTCACACACACACACACACACACACACACACACACACACACACACACACACACACACAAACTCACATAAATTGTTCTACTCCGAATTCTGAGTAAATCCATGTATGGGAACATATATGCTGCGAGGCCTCTAGTTGGTGTTATTAGCATGCAAAAAGTCCACTACGCCATACAAAATTTTCCTTCGTACACGCATCTTGGCTTAATAATGAGAATTCAATTCTCTGAATGAATCGACAGTTGGATAAGAAAAAATACTGAATGATTAGCTTGATCAACTAATTATATTTGTGAGAAGATATTTATATTTTTTTTACTCTTCAAAAAGCATTTTAAGATGCTGTAAAATCATGGTTTTATTTCACAACTAATAAGTGACAATATTCATCATCATAATTGACGCTACAGCCCTGTGTGGGCCTTGGCCTTCTCCAGAATCCTTCTTCAACCGGCCATGTCTTCCGCCGCTCTCCTCCAGTTTGCTATTCCGATTGCTCATTTCTTCTTGATGAAATGAAAAATAATACCAAATGATAAAGTGATTTAGGTGTTTGACTGATAAGTCAAATCAGTTAAAACACGCCAATGTCCCTTACGGGGTAAGCAGTATGCAGATTAATATACAGATTGAACAGCCATTGGGATTGAAACCTTCCATACATTCTGATGGTATAATCCTGAAAAATGGTCGCATTTTATATAAAACCTTACATTAACGAAAATCTTGAGATTTACAAGTGAGTACGGTATTTTACGGTTACATAATATAAGGATTTTAGGACTACTTTTAGATTAAAATATTTCGAAAACAAAACTTATTCGTTTTATGACAGAGAATAGTCATTTTGTATCTGTAATTTCATAAAAACAATCAGTTTTCTTCTAATATTATTTTTTTATATCGTATTTAAAAAAATATTCATTATACAAATATAACGTAGCTTTCATAAGTTTATTTAATTTACTTTTAAAACACTACACTCTTAGCCCAAAATCGGCCAGATTTGATGATTAGTAACATAATGTTAAAAACTTGTCAAGAAACCGCAACAGCAAATAGTTACAAAATTAATTTCATTGAACCATTCATTTAATGTACCAACTAATCAATAAAAAAACTAATTAATTTGATTAAATTTTCGGTTATTATGACATAAAAATCATTCATAACAAAATTATGTCATAACATCACGATATTTACAAACACAAATTTCTTGATGTACATCAAATTTATTTTGTTAATTAGTAATCACGAAATAGGTAGGTACTGGGGAGTTCTGAAGTAAAATTTAAATGCAGATGAATGAAAGAATTTTTATTTAGCGACATACTCGTTCAGAAATCGACAATTCAGAATCGACTCGTTCAGAAATCGGGTTCTAAGAAAAACGTCTCGTTCTTTTGGAGCGATTGAAGAATCTAGAAACCCTTGAGAAAAGAGACTTTTTTCCTAGAAATCGCTCGATTTCAACATCAATATCTAAAATAGGACATTGTTTTATTTCATTTTAATATTTTTAATTGAGTAATTTCCCTTAGTTTAGTGTTTCGACTTAAAATTCTCGATAGTACACCATATTATTAATTTTATACAAATTAAAATGATTGGTTTTGTAGTCAAGTCAATAATTTCCAAAAAATAATCAGTAACTGCTGGTTCGGCTACTTCTTCTCTCTAATTTTGTCTTCAAGATTTTATCCTTTCCACGCAATTTCCCTTAAAACAGAACATTATTTATATACTTAATCTATGTTTCTTTTATCTGTAACTAGTAGTAATATATTGTTGCGACAATGTTCTCGATAAGTTTCATTAGGTAGCGCTTACTTACTAACTCTGTCTTATCTTTTATCTTTGACCCAGTGACCAAATTTTGGTGATATACTTACACACTATTAATTAATATTGTGATAGGTTTATAAAACCATATTTTTATACCACAACATAATATCGGTTTTGGTAAACAAAACTTCTTATCTTGCACACTGTTCGTACTGAATACATACATACCTTCATTAGTAGATATATACATGCATACAAACTCACACGCAGACTTCATTTAATATTATTTTCATTTTGTGATATTATAATTGAAAACATAATATCAACATTCCATATCTATGTAATTATTTACGGCTAGCTATTTTTAAACTGCGATCTTGTTTGTCATTTTTTTTTATTATCAGTATTATTGTCTCACTGGGTGATAATCATTTGAGATTAATTCTGGACATTACTTTTATGTCCGTTGATTGAATCATGCTGGCAATACCAAATTTTGTCAAATTACGTAGCTAAAGCAGTTGATGTGTTGGGTTTTAATGTTTAATGTTAGAAAAATATAAAAACAATACATACCTACACACTACACAAACTGGTTCGATGATTGTCTTTACATTGCATCTTATTATAAGACAAACAAATATTTTTTTTATTAAATTAATTTCAAAGAAGAAAACTTGATTTTATATTAATGGTTTGATTTGTGACTCGAAAGTCAAATAATATTGTTATATATACTGAGTATGTACGATGGGAAGACCATAGAACAAATTTTAATGTCAAACTGCTACATAACATAAATGACAACAACGGGTGTTCATATTATGGTAGAAATAATATTAGAATAATAAATAACATGTCAAAAATTAATGTATCGGTTTATACTTTTGTGTTAAGATATAAGTAACTATGTAAATATTGTAATTTGTTGTGTTGTGATGTCTGGTGTCCGTTCTAATATTTTTAGAAAAGACAAAACAACTATATAAAACCGAAATGTCAAATTTTTGGCTTGGTAAAATTGCAACCTGCTAGCCCTAGAACAGGGTTCCTAGTTGAGCAGCAGTAATCTTCATAATAGTCTTTGCTATAAAGGTGTAAAAAATAAATAAATAAATAAATATTGCACCTTCAAACAATTCTGCTACCGAGGGATAAAAAAAAACTTTAAGAATAATTCGAATTGTTTTTACTATGGAACAAACATAGATTTTCATATATGTAATATTATACTAGATGGAGTTACTCCGTGCAATGAGTGAGTCATGGTATATCGCGTGTTTGTCGTCTTGGTTCGCAACATATTGCAATTTTCCATACATTTCAACACTTCCTAGATAACTGTTCTTTAAATCTTAAAGAACAAAGCGTTTTTTTCCACAAATAAATCCGAAAACAATTCACATTAGTCGTTATTCTCTATAGAAAAACGATGTGGTCTGCCCACAAAATTTGCTAACTGCGACATTTATTTATGTATTTATTTATTTGGATTTGTAAACAGTCATGTTAACAATTAGGTACAATACACAAACGATTTACTGAAATGAGACGAATCCCAGAAAGTACAGAAAAATGACTTAAAAAAAATAGAATAAAAAAAAGCATTTCATATACTGTAATAAGTAAGTATGTATATCCGTGGGAAGGATGTGGATGATTAGGATGGGTTATAAGGAATGAAGTTAACATATTTATTCAACTATCATTGTAGGCGAATGCAACATTTTATATAAATCAATTCTGTATCGCAGTTATCAAACATGTCCAGGCCTGCAAAGTTATTGTTGTAACTATTGCAAGCCCGCACAATGAATGCGTTCTGCCCTGTAGTGGTACCGTGGTACGCGCCCGGTCTGTGTAGAATAGGGTGTTACGTCTGCCACTTCGCATCGGGACAAGAAAAGTAATTAATTTTAATATGTCGAGTGTGTCAATTATGTAATTTAGAATTAGACATCTAGTATATTTTATGAAAATTTATGGAAACAAACGATTTTTTTAATATTCATCAAGTACCTACTATTTTCAAAAACGGAATACAAAAAAATCAAAATGATTCGATACTTATCTTCCTGGTTAAAGCTTAATCTACATAGGCCTTACTATCTGCAAGTAGACTATAATCCAACGCTTACCCAGTTTTTTGTATGGCTGAAACTGGCTTTGCGTTGTATGTATAATAATCAAATTACAAAAAAATAGAATGTAAGGTCCATGTTTACTTCAATACGTGAAGCGAAAATAGTATGTAAGGTCCATGTTTACTTCAATACGTGAAGCGAAAATAGTATGTAAGGTCCATGTTTACTTCAATACGTGAAGCGAAAATAGTATGTAAGGTCCATGTTTACTTCAATACGTGAAGCGAAAATAGTATGTAAGGTCCATGTTTACTTCAATACGTGAAGCGAAAACTTGGACTCCTTAAGTAATAACAATAAAAATTTATAAAGCGCCGTTTAGTGATACAAGATCACTCTAAGAGCGCTGTAGCTTCTTTGTTGGCTCTACGAAACAAGATAGTCTTAAGAAGTCTAACGAAGGTGTCAATGCTCTACTCCACGTATGTCAAGGGATAATTTATTCCACTTTAAGGACACGTTCATACCGCGATCATAGTAAGCCGTCTTATTTACTGTCCAATTATTTTAAAGAGTTGGTACTCTGAGACAGGTTGTTTGCTAACAACAGACAGAATTGTTCTCGTTAATCACCAACTCCCACAGTAATTTTCTTTTTATTTTTGGTATTTTTTTCAACAACGATGGGAACGCAATATGCTCGTCTTTAAATTATGTTTATACTCCCCGATTCGTCATTTCTCATCCCTAAGATTAGTTTGTTTTTGAACTAAATTAACATTATTCACAATTTTTATCGGTTGAGTGATTATAATATTGTATAAAGTTGTTTTCCTCTTGTCTGTGGGACTTTCACATTTCATTAGTTTTTGAATTTTGATGTGGTATTACGAATAATAATTTGAATTATAATTATAACGCGACAACATACCGTTAGTCATGTTTTCTAAATGATAATATTATTTTATTGATTCAATTTAAACACATTTGTTCTTTTCTCAATTAAAAACAGGTAGATAATTATTTGTGAGATTCACTGCAAAAATAATATTGATTTGAGAATCAGGATTTCGTTTAATATTTCTTTATTTTCGATTTTTAAGATTTTTTTTTCAGTATAAAGCTGATTGGTAACCGGAGGGGTTACCAATCAACAGTAGTTAGTAACCAGTGGTTACTATTAAATATAAGTGGTAACCAGAGGGGTTACCAGTAAAGAGAGTTTACTATATCCCAAGTGGATATGATTTGAAATAAGAACACAAGGACAGTGGTTGAGAGAGAAGAAGAAAGAATGGTCAAAAGTGTCGCTAGGCGCGCGCTCGAAAGAAATTTCGAGATGTGGTCTGCCACAAGTATAACAATGACTTGATTTATCTGTATTAACAATATATTTAGTTCTACGTATTTACACAAAAGCTATTTTTTGAAAACATTTAGTACCTATTTGCATTAATTTATATTCAATGGATTAATTTATAAAACATTTTTTTACATTACCCAATTGTAATTTCTTCAAATATCTCGGGTCACTCGTCCATCAAAATGGAAGATATGCAGCAGATGTTAACCACAGAATTAATGTGGACTGGATGAGATTTAGATCAATGTCGGGAGTCCTAATATGCGATCCAAAAATGCCTGCAAAGTTGAAAGGAAAGTGTACCAGACAATATGGCTTCCTCTCCTCTGTGGCTTCGAATGCCAGCCAATGTACAACTCCTACTGTAGGCAACTGGAATCTGCTGAAATGCGTAAGCTAATCTGAAACCTAAGAAACGAAACCAATTGCATACACACGGCCTAGGTGACATAATAGGTACAGGGCAGAAAGACCTATAATTTATGTATGGGGAGAACTGATCCCAACAGTCGACACAGACAAAGAGTAGGGATATAGCAAAGAAGAAGAGAATTTTACAAAACATTATTTCTTTTATTATAAATAATAATTAATCTCCTGTGGTTAACAATTTGTTTTCATTCCGTTTATTCCTAGACCAAATCCTCTGCTCACAATTTGTTCGCATTTCTTTATTTTTTTTCTTTTAATTGTTTCATAATTCAGTTATAGTTTAATATCAACTTTTATATTTTTCTCGGCTGTTTTCAATCTGCAATAGGTAAGTATCGAGAAAAACACTTGAAACAAAATTAGAATATGATATTATATTGAAAGGACCTTCACACAGTTCCCACCGCCATATTGTTTCTTCTATCTTCTGCAATTCACAAAAAAACAACAACAAACACGATAAAAAATATCATATTTTATGATAACCGAGTAATCTTTTTGATAACTTCTATTCTCTTAATATTTATTTAATTAATATATTGAATTAAATAGGTCAAATTCTTGATGGCAGACCTAAATACATACATATATTTTGAAATAAATACATATATTTTAAAATATATTTTTTTAATCGAAACTATGCATTTGTAAATTATTTAGGATAAAAAGAAATCAAATATATCGTATTGAACTAGAATCATAAAACAACAGATTTTTTTATGAATATAACTACTAGCTACCCGACCGCACAGTTGGTAAGCCATCTGGCATCTGTGCAGGCGTCCTGGGTTCGATCCCCAGCAGAGTATAAATTTATTTAATTTTATTTCTCACGCAAATGTTGCTTCTCTAGGCAGGAAACACTGGTTATTTAGAAGTAATTGAATTCGCCACTTGCGCAGGGTGCAAGGAAATTTTATTATTATTATTATTTTAGCTTACATAAAGTTGAAGAGGCCTCCATTAAGCAAAGATGTCAGCTTAATTATTAATCATATAGAGGTGAAAATGCGATTTGTATTGTATTACAAATGTTAATATCATTAAAGTTGAAGATGAACGTTTCACGTAATTTTGTTAGTACGTACTCCAAATATGTATGTACGTTTTGATGGTCAATATAATATAATAATATATGTAATATTTGATATAAGTAGTAATTCGATTGACCAGCGTAAATCCTTCTCAATCAATACTTGGATAATGATTTATGAAATAGAATGTTATAGTTTTATGAATACTTGTTTTAAGAGGACATTATAACGCTAAACTTAGTGACTGAAAACATGATATTGTACCGAAATTTATATTTATTTATTTTATTATGGTTCAAAGTCTTATTTATTTTTACAATTTATATTTCTACAATTTATATTTTAACAAGGTTTGTCTAGTTTTTTTTCAACTCACTACTCAAATCTTTTGTTTTCATTTTTCTTGGGTTCTTATTTTCAAAATATTTCTATTTAAATTTTCAATTTAAATAGAAATAGTACTTAATTTCATAACACTGCCTCCCTCTTAGTTCAGTTCGTCCCGAACAGAATTCTCTAGATGAATAAATCGGCATTTTGAACCTTCTCTACAGTGAGATGCTTTGAAAAAGTAACATGGTACACTTTTTTTTATATTTTTACTGTATCTTGGATTATAGCAGCAAACTAGAACATTAATTCCAGTATTATGAAAAATCTCTTCTATCATATTCCGAACCACTTTCCAATCCATACCATCACTGATCTTTGGAATGCCGAGCTTCATAAGATTCAACTGTAACATTTGATCCCGCATACTTCGTAGACAGTTCCACATCTGAGCATACTCTGCTCGTTCCTCAGACGTTTCCTTATTCGTCATGTAGAATAAATGCTGTTTTCCATGCTGTGAATGGACCGCTTCTCCAATCTTCAGATTCTTGGCTTTTAGCTCATATAACATCCCATACTTTCTCATGATAACTTTGGCTATACCACTAGTCATCTTCATGTCTTGAGCCACACAGTAAGCTAAAACATTATCTTCTGGGATATCGAAGAGGTCTTGCTCAATTTCCACAGTCACACCATGGCGAGTGCGTCGATAAGGAGTCATCATGAATTCCTCGAAGGTCTTTTCTTCACTTTGGACATTGCAAACTTGAGCAACTGGATTTTTTTCCTCATCCTTGTTATCACCTAAAAAGGGAGCCAGGCGATTGAAATGTACCACTCTTGGCTTCCCATTTGGTTTTCTTCGTATACGATAAACCACATCATTAATCCTTTTGATCACTTCATACGGTCCTTCCCAGGATTTCTGAAGCTTTGGTGAGTAGCCTCGTCGTCGTTGTGGATTAAATAACCAAACCAAGTCTCCAGCCTGATAACCACCTTCCACAGCTTTAATGTCGTATCGCTCCTTCATCTTGTCACTAGCTACTTGAATATTGGACCGTACACGGTCATGTATAGCATTCATTTTCCTCCGAAGATCTGACACATAATCTTCTCCAACTAGATCTTCTCCAGGCTTAGATCCATACTGCAGGTCGCAAGGTAACCGTAACTCACGGCCAAAAATCACACTTGCCGGTGTTTGCCCTGTTGTCTCATGAATTGCTGCTCGATAAGCTAATAAGAACAAGTGGATGTATTCGTCCCAATCCTTCTGGTGATCGGACGCTGCTTTTGACAAAAATCTTCCAATTGTTCGATTCATTCGCTCCACCATTCCATCCGACTGTGGATGCAAAGCAGTTGTTCTCGTCTTTCGAATTCCTAATGCTTCACAAATTCCCTGGAATACGGCTGATTCAAAGTTTCTTCCCTGGTCCGAGTGTAACTCCAATGGTACTCCAAAACGACTTATCAGTTCCCTTACCAAGACTTCAGCAACAGTGGTAGCTTCTTGATTCGGTAGTGCATAGGCTTCTGTCCATTTACTAAAATAGTCCATTGCTACCAGAATATATTTATTCCCTCTTTCCGTTGTGGGAAACGGCCCCGCTATGTCAATGGCTATCCTTTCAAATGGGCTACCAACATTATACTGCCTCATTGGCGCACGCCTTCGTTTCTGAGGTCCGTTTGAAGTGGCACAAGTTACACATCTTCTACACCAATCTTTTACATCTCCATTGTAATTGACCCAATAAAAACGTTGACGAATTTTTTCTGTGGTTTTTTTAACTCCCAAGTGTCCCCCAGACACATCATTGTGAAGCAGTTTAAGAACTTCAGGAATTCTCTTCCTTGGAATCAATAGTTGTTGTCTCTGCTGTGTTCCATCTTCATTCTCCAATACACGCTTTAACAACCCATTTTCCACGACAATGGATTGCCACTGAGCCCAGTATGACTTAATATTTGGAGATAGTGAAGCTATTTCTTCCCATAAAGGTCTTTGATCATTTTCCTTCCACTGCATTACAAACTTGAGATCTGGGTCTTCCAATTGGTCTGCTCGTATTTCATCATCTTGCCAAAAATTGTCAACGACCGTGGTTCTACAAGCTATAAAAAACTTTTCCTCAGCCTTATTACAGTGCTGGCAATCCTCTGGACATGGTCGCCTTGACAGTGCATCGGCATTTCTATGATGAAGTCCGGCTCGATGTTCAGAATCATAGTCATATTCTTGCAATCTCTCTATCCATCTTGCCACTTGACCTTCAGGATTCTTGAATCGCAAAAGCCACACAAGTGCCGAGTGATCTGTCCTTAAAAGAAATTTCCGTCCATATAAATACTTGCGAAAGTGCTCAACTGACTTGATAACAGCAAGCAATTCTCTTCGTGTTACACAGTAATTGCGTTCTGGTTTCGACAATACTTTACTGAAGTAAGCAATCACGCGTTCTGCCCCATCTTGTACTTGGGAGAGCACACTTCCGATACCAACGTTACTTGCATCTGTATCCAGAATAAACATTCCTTCAGCTCGAGGATAACTCAAAACCGGAGAATTAATTAGAACCTGTTTTAATTCTTCAAATGCATGTTGGCACTTGAAATCCCATATGAATTCACTGCTTTCCTCCGTGAGTTTTGTCAGTGGCTTTGCGATGTCAGCAAAGCCTGGAACAAATCGTCGATAGTAGGTACTCAGACCCAAAAAGCTTCTTACTTCATGTTTGTCTTTAAGTACTGGCCAATCTCGAACAGCTTTAATCTTCTCAGGATCTACTGCTACTCCCTCCTCAGAGACAACATGACCTAGATAGTTGACTTGCTTTCGGAACAATATACATTTCTTGCAATTGAGTTTAAGGTTGGCCAACCTCAATCGTGAAAATACCTGTTCCAAATTTCCTAAATGTTCTTCAAAACGCTTCCCAAGTACGATGATGTCATCTAAGTATACCAAACAGGTCTCCCACGATAATCCTCTTAGCACACTTTCCATTAGTCGTTCAAACGTAGCCGGTGCATTGCAAAGTCCAAATGGCATCACTTTGAATTGCCACAATCCACTTCCAACAGAAAACGCCGTTTTTTCTCTATCCTTGGGTTCCAATCCAACCTGCCAATAACCACTCTTTAGATCCAAAGTTGAGAAGATCTTACAACCAGCCAATGTATCTAGGGTGTCATCGATTCGAGGCAGTGGATAACTATCCTTCTTAGTTACATTATTCAATAAGCGAAAGTCCACACAGAACCGAGCTGAGCCATCTTTTTTTTTAACTAACACTACTGGTGAACACCATGGGCTGCTTGATGGTTCAATAACGCTATCCCTTTCCATGTCTTGAATAATTTGATCTGCTTCCGCCCGCTTTGCTAATGGTAGCCTTCTAGGTAATTGGCGGATAGGCCTTGCGTCACCCGTATCTATTTGATTTCTTTTCTATAGTATTTGAATGCTTTTGAAGCATCGCTACTTCTCCTTTGATTTCTTTAATTTCTCCTTTTATATCTCTGGAATGTTCTTGAAACTTCTCTTCTATGTCTCTGGAATGTTCTTTTAAGACTTGACAAAGATCGTTGTTAGAGCAAGGCATTTCAAAAAGGTATGTGTCTGGATCCTCACCTACTTCTTGCATCACTTTTCTCAATCGTAGTTGAAGTGCATTTTTATTTCCTGATGTATCAGCGTCTCTCTCCTCCAACTCATGTTTTAAATCAACCACTTTCAACTCTAAAAGAGTTATTTTTTTTGATGCCATAATAAATGTCTTTATAAATAACTATTTTATTTTTTTCTTACACAAAAAATACTTGGGTATTTTTATACCCCACACCTGACACCAAATGTACCGAAATTTATATTTATTTATTTTATTATGGTTCAAAGTCTTATTTATTTTTACAATTTATATTTCTACAATTTATATTTTTACAAGGTTTGTCTAGTTTTTTTTCAACTCACTACTCAAATCTTTTGTTTTCATTTTTCTTGGGTTCTTATTTTCAAAATATTTCTATTTAAATTTTCAATTTAAATAGAAATAGTACTTAATTTCATAACACTATATTAAAACCGCCCAATGCACTGTGAAGTTACGCGTTAGTAAGGGTAAATATCGCGTGTGTTAAAAAAGGTTTATACGTGATATAAAATATCGGAAACTCCAAAATTGTTGATTTTTTTGCATTTAAAGATCAAACCTTAGTTGAAATGACAAAAACTTTATCGGTCATTCACTTTGATTTTATGCATTCTTTAAGCGTATAAAAGATTTATTTCTCTACAACACGTGGTTATGGAGTAATTTAACAAAAATGCTGTAAAAAGGATATTTTTAATCATTTATTTATGGGAATTTTGGCTGAATTTTAAAATTGTGTCACGAACATTCACTAGAGAAATTAAGAAAAAAGGTACTTTAGAAAATAGGTTTTAATGTTGAAAAGACTTATACTATTTTTTCTAGAAACACACTATTTAACATATTTGAGGGATTAGATTTGAAATTGAGGTGTTTAGGTTTATATGGCCCCTTAAGATTAACAATATCACTCATGTAAGTGAGCATAATATAACTAAAAACATGATATATTTTTTAAACCGCCTAATACGTTATGAAGTTGCGTATTAGTGATAGTAACTATCGCGTGCGTTAAAAAGGATTTATACGTGAATCGAATTATCGGAAACCAAAAATAGTTTTTTATGCATCCCATGAAAAAGTGATTACCCATATCATGGATATAATTATCGTATGGAGTTCTATGACATCTAAAGATATTATAGAACTCCATATAATAATTATATCAATGATATAGTTAATCGTGAAGGTTTTGATTTCGCCGGTTGGACCAGACTTGCCCCCCTGATTTGAAGTGAAAAAGTCTTATCGAAAATTCACTTTGATTATTCTTATATTTGAAATTGTGTAACAAACATTCACCAGAGAAATTAAGAAAATAGGTACTTTAGATACACACTGTTTAACATATTTTAGAAATTTTATTTCGAAATGCGATGGTTAGAACTATTAGCCCTCTTAACATGATTTTGAATCTTATTCGCAATTAATTCGCATTACTGGATTAATTGATTAATTATTATATTTTATTATTGATATTTTATTATAAATAAATAAATTTTGATAATGGAACATTATGAACTTTGAACATTTAATAAGCATAATTCAAAAATAAGTTTGTTTTAGCAACTCGACATAACTTTTTGAATTATGTATGTTCTGATGCAGAGTGTATTAATTCTGCTTTTTATTCTTATTCCGATTCTCACTTGCATATTACAAAATCGACTCTGTAATTTCATCAATAATTACAGTTTTTGCTTCATTTGATGATAATATTACTTGATATCACATTATTTCCACCGTTTGATGTGAGCTTATTTAGTTATAGCGTTAAAATTGTAGATAAAGTGGTTGTTTAATAATACATTAATGCGTAATTACATGTTTGGTGTGTGTGTGTGTGGGTGTGTTTGCTCTCGAACAGTTGGTTTTCAACCACTGACGTAAAATACCTAGAGTCGCTACCGATTAAAAACGATTGACGTTATTGACCCACTGACATACTACACTTGGCCTAGTTTCATCCAAGGTTTAATCCCGACTTGTCTAAATGTATGTTGTATGATGGCGAATAGACTCTATATACATGCATTATTATGACTAGTGTTGCCTACCTATATGTGTATGTGCGTATGTGTGTGAGGTATTATAAATAATGATAATATTATGTCATGGATATGCGCGTATAAATACACTTAATATTATTGTGCACATGCATTTTATTGCACACCTACAAGTAATGATTGTAAATACCTCAATAATATCATAGAGTTATTCACTAGTTACACTTGATGAAAAGTTACTATAGGAATTGAAAATATTCAATAGTTTAATAGTTTGTAATTGTCAACTCTAATATTAAATTTATTTTTAATATCAAATTCTGATGAGTACTCTACATATATCAATCTTCGAGGGAATTCCTCTGGACCTTTCAGAGCTTTTCAGATATTTGTCGAAAATACGTAGCACTCTTATGTCGAAATACGTAGCATTCTTTGCTACTTGAAGTGCAATGTTATTATTTTTCTGTATTATTACATGTATCTCAAAGGAAGCCAAAATTGCAGTACACGATGCAATTGCGGTGCATACTTTGACGTATGCTAGTGAAACATGGACTTGGCAAAAGACGCATGAAAGTATGTATAATAAATGCTGTAGAAAAATGAGATAACTAAGAAGAGTATGTAATAAAACAATATATGATATAGTGAAAAATGAGGACATAAGGAGAGAATGCAAGATAAAGAAAGATATTATATGTAAAATTAAAGTGAGTGCCTTGAGGTGGTTTGGACATATTGAAAAAATGAACGATGAAAAAAGTAATACTTGGGTGCGAGAGATGGTGTGAATAGCAGAGGTCGCCCCAAAAAGAGATGGCATGACCATGTGAAGGATATTTTGAAAGAAGGAAACATAAAAAGTTTGAACAATCGACCAGCATGTGCATGTAAGGGACATGTAAAGTATGTATATATTTTTTATAATATGGTTAATCATTGAATGCGATGTTTGAGAAGTACTTACATGTTTTGTTATTATTATTTTTATTATTGTTTTGAAGTGTGCGTGTGTATGTGTATGCATGTATATATGTATGTATAATATAGTATTGTCTCAATAGCCTCACCTTAAGACAGGCGAAGCCGTTTAGGTGAGGTTATGATGAATAAAAAAGATAGAGAAGTAAGTTAACATTAATTCTCATTGTTTTTCTTGTACTATGTACCTATTATGTCTTGTTAACTTTGAGTTTCTTTTCTTTTTTTTAACTTGTATTATTACTGTTGTTTGAATAAATTAATACATAAATAAAATAAATATCAGGTTTTTGAGTATCGCGGACTTTTCATATTTTTCATGTGTTCTTTCAGAGTTTAGCAAAGGGGTCGTTATAAATCTCCATGAGCAGAACGGGGAAATATTGATAAATCACATACATTTAAAAGATATTTCAATATCTTCATTACCTCGTCCTCCCAAATTTATGTGGGATCGTCTCCTTATTTTTCTCATCTATGACTCTATTTTGTAATCGTCTTATTTTTTTGTGCCTCTATCAACGCTTTTTCTTAAATAAATAATCAATTGAACTTGCACTGTTTTGACGAAAATCAAGAATCTAATGATCTAATAAATTAAATTGTATTTGAGTTTTGTAAACTTTTAATACTGTAAATAAAATCAAGGGTTTCAATAATATCGTGGCATATTGATATTAATTAAAATTATCGCGAAATGATGATTAAGACAACAAATTATTTTCATTAGAAATATTTATTTATTAATAACACGATATGACAGTGTGATAGTTTTATGGTCTATTGGATGAGAAATACTAATATTTTTCTACACTCTGTTAGAAATCTCGTCATGTGAAATATTTCATCACTGACAAGGACAAATTACAAAAACCCTAAGGATTTCATTAAATCGTTGTTATTATTTTCGTATTTAATATTATCAATTTATCGAATTGACGTGTGAAGGTTTTCTTAATAAGTATATAAAGTGTGTTGTTTTTATTGACAGACATGGTATACGATATTTTGTTTAATTTGTATATTTTAGGTATGCTGAACAAAAAAAGAAGATAAATGTTTTTTAAAGTATATGTTATTACATGATTAGTTATCCAACTGTCGATTTGTCCGAGAGAATTGTATTCTCTTAACATATCGACAAAGTGTCATACCAAAATACGCGAGATTTGTATGCAATGTCTATTTTTTTTTCACGGTTTTTCCAACTTTGAATTCAAAAACACCAACTTAAACGCTTCGCAGCATATATTATGTTCTGTGTATGTGTGTGTGTCAGTCCCCCCTTAATAATTTTGAACCGCTCAATTTACAAACCCCAAAATTTCAGAATATATAGTTAGTTTTAGGCCTACAAAACTTTTACACTCAGATTTATGCCGACCGCCGTGGCACAGTTGGTAAGCCGTTCGGTTTCTGTGCGGGCGTCCTGGGTTCGATTCCCAGCAGAGGAGAAATTTATTTAAATTCATTCCTCACGCAAACATTGCTTCTCTGGGCTAGAAACACTGGTTAGTTGGAAGAAATTGCCATACGGCAATAAACTCGCCACTTGCGCAGGGTGCAAGGAAGTGTTTATTATTATTATTTATGAATTTTTGTTTCAGTCAGGGATTATCTACTTTAAAATTTTTACTTTATTTTTCCATGTATCTCAAAAACCATATAAGCTAGAACCCTGAAAATTGGTATAAATATAGACATACGAAATTTCAATTTATTTTTTCAAAAAAATTCCAGAGTTTTTCAAACATTTTTTTATTAAGAAAAACATTTTTTATGATAAATTTATGTGTTTAAGTGCCTATATTTTCTAAGTTTTTAAAAATATCGAAAAAAGCCAAAACACCCGAAACTAGATAATTTAATTGTCAATAAAAAATATTAACATTGTACCTAGTAGGACATCTCCAACTTTTTTTAACAATTTTTATAAAAATTGAATTTAGTGATGACTACGCTTCATACGATTTGTATGGCAGTGGCCTATACGTAATATCTGAGGAGACTTAATAGTTTGATATTTAATCTCCAAAAATACATACATAGGTACTATCATGCTGTTTTCATATTCCAGGTAGGAAAAAAGACTGACCTCCATACTATCCTATCCTGGCATGCATGCATACATACATACCTACATGTTTTACATAGAAAACATAGTATCTTAAAATATTTATTTGTGTTTTAAGTGTTTATAGTTTGGTACATATTCTCCAATTATACACACTATCGCCATCGGATCTCATGTGTTATTTGCAACTAGTATAGTAAAATATTTTTATATGAACTTTGAGTCATTGTAGGATGAAAGGTATGGAGTAGGATGAATCGATGGTTTCTTTGTGTACAATTAATACGACAACGGCTTTGTATGTTAGTTATTGTGGAGATTTTAGAATTTTCATAGATATTCTTCTCTCTGGAGTAAAGTAAAGTAAAGTAAATTTTATTAATAAGAAAGTATAAAAAGGATACATTTTGACATATTATAAAAAAAATATATACTTATCACAAATAAATTTGAAATTCTCCCCGAAAAGAAGGAAACCTTGTGCTTCGGGGAGGAGTTCACAAAACTTAAATTTAACAAGATACATAAAATACATACTTCACACACACAATACATACACCAAAATTAATAAATTCATATGGTACAATGAGGAGGAATTATTTTACCTTTTTTTTAAAAGTTGACAAGTTGTCAGTATTATTTATATTTCTATCCAGTGCAGTGCATTGTACCATTTTACACCCATGAATGAATAATGGCTCTGTCCCAACTTCGTTAACCTCATAGGGAGTCTTATATAGCCCTCAAGTTGTAGTCTAGGAGTTACATACAATATGGCATTATTTGCCCCATTAACAATCAACTCTTTAACCACCTGACAGATAGCCACTTTCTTGTATATATTCTGTACCGAAGCGACAGGCAGTTCACTGTACAATTGGCTAGTACTGTAGTCACGTGGTTTTCTGAGGATTATTTTTAAGACACTTCTCTGGGCTATATATATTATAAAGGACATAAGGTGGTCACATAAGCTCCTCCCCATGCTATTATTCCGTAGCGCAGGATTGAGTGTACGAACGCATAAAAGACAGATGTTATTGTTTTTTTGTCTAACATGTCTCGCAAGTTATAAAATTATTCGTTATTGTTTAAATAGTGCGATACAAAATTCAGAGATCCATTTTAAAACCTCGGCGTTATAAATCACTGAGTGACGAATGAATGCTAACTGAAGATGGTATTCGATAGGTCGATACCGGTTAGTGCCTGTGTTCAAATATCAGCTAGTGGTATAATTATTTATTATGGAGTTTCACCAAGTAGACATTTGAGAGACTCAACCGACTGGATTACTGTGATGCTATTTATGCGGGTTTGCCCAAGTATCAGCTAGACGGATAACAAATAGTTTTCAACTCAGCTGCGAGGTTGATATAATATGGTGATGACAAAAGATGCACTTCTTCTTAACGAACTACACTGGTTGAAACGTCCAGAACGAGTAGACTATATGGTATGCCTGTTGGTTTTTAAGGCTCTGAACTACTTGGCTCCACACTACATTCAAGATCTGTGCCAAAACAATGAATGATCCATCAGGAAGACGGCTTACATTGAGATCGTCTGGATCACAGAATACCAACTCCAATGTTTTTTTTTGTTAAAAGTATCGGAATTATTTTATGTTAAAAGTATCGGAATTATTTTATGTTAAAATTAACCGAACTATAGTGACCAAAAATTCAATTAACAAAGAATCGATGTGTAATAAATGCCCCTCTCCGTATGGAAGTTTTCTGTGGAATTGTAAAACCAAGAATGCAATACTTTGTTGAATTTGTAAATCGATTTTGAAAATTGCACATTGAAATTAAACTTTCAATTATGTGTTGCCCGAAGACAGATACAGAGTTTGTAATATGTGGGCGCTATTATAGGAAGGTACCTATGCCCAATAATATCGCAACCAATATGACCCGGATCACTACTCAGAAGCGCATATTATATTGCAACACTGAATATGGTTGGAGTCATCCAACCAATGGCTGACATTAAAAAGGGTTATACTGATTGTACCTTCCCAGTATTGAAACAGATGCCATCTACTTACAATATTATTTGTTAATATTTGCCATCGCGTTGGTAATCAATACTCAGCTGACTGAGTCGTTGAACAACTCTTGGAATAGAATTCCTTCCTTGCCACCATGAAAATTCTTATATGAACTACGATGAACTACGGGAGAACCAAAATGTATCAAATGTTCGACATTGTAGTGGAAAAGAACATAATTTATATAATTGTTTTGTTTTTCTTTCCTTTTTCTCGAAAAATCCTAATAGTTTTTTAATTTTTTTTTTGCTGTCTTGATTTGATCTGAGACTCGACTGAATGAAGATATGACTGACGGATCACAACTATGCTCTGTCATTTCAGTATTCCCAAGAGATACTATACCAGATTATTTGTGCAATTAATAAATAAAAATTACAAGATACCTACATACACAACATGTATATGCATATCATGATGACTCCAATTCCATATTTCAATCTGTGTACAATAGTATTGTTTATATTGTTTAGATACTTTTTAAAAATTCAAATAGGTACAACCTATATGTCTCCTGTGAAATATAATAATAATAATAAGCCCTGGAAAAGGTATACCTAGTTGGGCAGCAGTTATCTATTTTTAATGACGATTATTTAAATGGTGTGATAAAGAAATAAATAAAAATAAATTTGTAATGCATATTTTTGTTCTCCTTTGTTAGCTGTCATTCTGTCTCCATTGTACCATATTCTCATGGAATTCCACTCCAAACTGATGAACGTACGACGTCTACATTTGGACGATATTATTTTTAAGAAATAAATTCCCAAATTGTGTACTTTAATAATTAATAAACATTTTTTCGATACACGGCTTTTTTTTTTTTAATTGATCCACTAAATATAAATTTTCTTTTGAGCTACCCTGTATATATAAAACGTAGGTAAATATAAATCAAATAAATAGATAACTCTGGATCTTTCTCACAAAAAAGTTTGAGATATTGTATTTTATTTGTACAAAATTTCAGCATTCTAGCTTTTATTGTATTTGAGATATATGAAGATAAAAATTCAAATATTAATAACCCCTGACTAGCACAAAAATTCAAAAGTCTGATCATAAAACTTTTGTAAACCTAATTGAAATTTTATACTCTGTACATCAAGCGAATCAAATGTTATAAGGGGGTACAGACACACACACACACACAATTTATTTTACTCTGAAATTTGAGTTCATTACATACATAGATGCTGCGCAGCCTCTAAAATTTGAAAAAAAAAACATGCAATATGAAGACCTAGCCATACAAAATCTTATGCGCTGATCTTGGCATGAAACTATGCATGTCGATATGAGAGAAATAAAATTATTTTCAACAAATCAACCGTTGGATTATTATAAATTTGGTTAGAATATTTTTGAAATATTGTGATATAATAATATTTATTATATTTTTTCTCTTTCACATGCAAGCATAATAAGTTTATTATAATGTACCTATTTACCATATTAAAAATATCCACAGAAAAATCCTATCGTTCCTGATTAATAACAAAATCGAACTTAGAACAGGGCAAAACGACATAACTGGTGATCATTCTAAAACCCTTTCCAGAAATACATATCTTGTCACAGAGTTCTATCGATTACCAATATACAATACTCCTCTAGATAGAACAAAGCCGAACTACCAATAACGGGAGAAATGTATACCTGCTACTTACCCGAACCGTATTTATGTGAGTCATAATGTGCAAGAGCAAATACCTAATTATGTAAGTGTATACTGTTCAGATGTTTCCAGGTTAGCTCAGAAGTCAGACATCCAACTACCTGAGTTAGAAAGGCCAACAATATTGTGTTGTAATTTTTCTTCTCTCTCTATCTAGGCCTGTTGGCTTGTGCCATTTTCCTTCTTGAGACGATGATTACCAGCTCTTTTCCCGGGTCTTGGGAGGGCGACTTGGGAAGTAAGTCTGGTCAACAGGCGGAATCAAAACCATCCATGTTTACCCATATCATGGATATGATTATCTTATGGAGTTCTATAATTATATCCATGATATGGGTAAACATGAATGATTTGCCTTGCCCCCCTGGAGTTCTGCTTGTATTTTTTTTCAAGTATTTATAAGAATTGATGGACGCAGCGTTGTATGTTTTTACGAATACCTGCTTCATTTATCAAGCAAATCTTGGTTCTCTGGATTAGAAACAAAAATTTGTTTGAAAAAATTGCAACTTCGACAATAAATCGCCACTTTCACCCGGTACGAAGAAGTATCTTTTTCTTCTTCTTTGTCTATTCCCTTCTCAGTCGGGGCTGCCCTCCTGATAAATGATGGCCCGGATATTTTGTCCTGGATCTGGAGTGGGAGACTGCGAAAATCCTCATGTTTTCGATAATTCGGGTCGTCGAGGTATCGATGCGTTCACCCTGAAATATCTTTTGAATTCTATACCACCAAGTTGCCAGCTGACGACCCTTTCTCCGCTGAACAGTTGGTATGTCTAGGCTTTTTCTCACGACGAGATACCTACTCATCCCTATATATAGTCTTGTTTCTTTCAATTTGTCCGCTATTTGACACTTTGAAACTTTCACGAATATTAGGTGCAAGGAATCTATAAACAACGAATAGTTGAATACGTAAATAAAAAATGATACGTAGAATCACACATAATATTGGTAAAATAATGGTGAAGCATACCAACGAGGTATATTTTGCGTCAAAACGCACCATTTCATATTGAGTATAGTATATGTTTTGCGTCAAACGCACCTATTCTCATTTCATATTGAGAATATTCGAAGTAACTTCTATATTAATTAACCTATATAATATTGGGTACACTTTCTAGGAAACTAGTATGTATGTATAGTGCTGTAGATGTGTTTAATATACGCACTATTCATGATTTTAAAAGGCTGCTTAACATGTCTTTAATTTGTAAAATAAATAAATAAAAGTTCCCACGTAATTTTCTCCGTCTGTTACGATCACATCTCACTTTCTTTGGCATGCAGGTTTTGCTCGGCGGTTCTGGGTTACATTACTATTACCTACATACAATGCCGTAATAGCGAGGCAAACAGACAAGACCACTTGCGATTTCTTCCGATGAGCCACTTTTTCACCATCTCCGACTATGACTCAATATCGGACTCGGCGATATTGTCTTTTTTCTCTCTGATGATGGTTTTTTAGATTATTTAAGTTGATTTTTATTCGTAATGTTTTACTTTCCATATGTAATAATAGAGAGCTGTCATTGTGCAATTCTAGGTATACGTATCTTTACAAATTATTTTCAATTGATATTATTTGGATTGATTTTTAGTTTTTTTCAGCATTATATGTAGGTATTTATTTAATTATCTACGGCATAAATTGCCTTTTAGATACACATACACAAAGTAACACACATTGATAAAAAAAATAATCATACAAAAGAATACCTATATAAGTACTTACTCTGGGGTAAAAAAAATAAAGCCTGCATAATTAAACAAAATCATGTCAATAATTATAAAAAAATAAATAACTGTAAAAAGTAAAACAGACATAAAAAGGTATACATCATATGGATTCAAAATGTACCAGAAACATGGCATACTATCAGATATATACTGTGTAATCTTTAGAGCCCTAAATATGAATTTATTTGAATTAATTTTGATAAATACATAGGTATATATTATGTATAATTCATAAACATAATATATGTACATGTTTAAGTATGAAGTCGATTAAATTTATATTCTCTCTGCACAGAAGAAAAAATGATAGTAAGTATCAATGCCATGCACAAAAACCTTTCAAGACTAAACTCATACTCTTCTTCTTCTTCCTTATTCTATAAAAATGACGTTATCTCCACATACCAAGAATCTATTGCTCTCTTATTTTGTTTTATAATTGTTTTTTTAGTAACAGTAGTAGGTATGTGTTATGATAATAATTTGGTTAATTTGTATAGCACCGTTTTCGTGAATATATCATCACGTCAAGGGCGCTGAATACTGATTAATATGTATCATTTTGGCTCTGGCAAGATTTTCGAAAGTACGAAGATATATTTTCGGTCTGTCTGAGGGTGTGTGGGAGCTTATTCCAGATGCATCTGGTCCTGCTACAGCAAACGCACGATCACCGAAATACGTGCTGTGCACCCTGCAGTGGCGGCTCTTCCTAAAGGGCTCTCGGGCTCAGCCCTCCCAAACACTTTGTTCAAAAGATTCCAAAAAAATGTATGTATGTCATTAAATCTTGAGAACACATTATTTTTCTAATTAATATTTGCCGTCTTACGCCTGTAGTATATTTAGCGAAAGTATTCAAACCTATCTGCTATGTAAAGCAAGCAAGTTTCTATGAAATATTTCATTCCTCGGGCACAGTCGACTTGTGCCCGGAGAACCCATACAATTCACACGAGCGCCCGCTGCCGTCGCAGCTCGCCGTACACGCTCGATGTATGCCGATTTCGAGCAAAACGGGGTAGTGCCCGCGAAGAATTACAGTATATTTTCATTCATTCATATTTTGTTGTACATTGCTATGGTCGAACGTTAGGTAAGCAGTTGCAATTCTTTGAGGTTAACATTAATTGATATTACATTGTTTTAACTATAAATCATACGAAATATATTACTATTATTATTTATTTATTTGATACCGTTATATTGCAAACAAAAATGATATTAGGAATAAAATGTGTAAAATCAGGAAGCAGTCTTGCGGCTGTTGAGAGAAGAATTTTTTTCAATTTTGTATGATCAAGTTATTTAAAACCCAACTAAATACAGCATAAATGATCAGGTTCACGTTTTAATTTCCGATAAACAAAAGAACTGTGGAAAACAATGATAATTTAAATATACGAAAATAATATTGTGTCACATATCTGCTTTCTGATTCCTGTAGAAAGTTAATATCTATTCTAGGTATAATTATAATTTTGAGCCCTTCTAAGATTTAAGGTCACTAGCCGCCACTGGCACCCTGTATATTTCAGCTAATTTTCCTACCATGGATGGAGATGCAGAACGAAGTGATGATTATCTTTCATTTATTGAAAATGAAATGCGAAGCTCTAAGAGAGACAAGCGGGAACCATCCCATGATATTTTTTTTAAATACCACGAGACAAAGTTTATATTCTATCCTTTCGGAGACTAAGTCAATGCAGATTGCGAATATGGTGAGGGATGTGAAAAAACCTGGAGGCTTCAGTGATGAGCCTGGCTGCAGTATTGAAAACTGACTGATTTTATTCATTTTGTTGTTGTACATTTTCTCAAATATGATCATTATTTCATTTCTTTCCTTCTCTTGATTTGTTTCATCTCGAATCCCTAGTAGGTACCTACCGATTTGTGTTGAAGTGTTTCAAATTGGCTTTGTGCACATTGAACATTCTTCACTTCTTTTCAACTTTAATTTGAAATCCCTGTGATGTCTACTTAGTGAACCTTTTTATGCGCACGTTTCTCGTTTGTTTTTTTTTATTTTGCTGTTGACAAAATAGAAATGTAAAATATTGCACGCACATTATTTTCTTTAAACACTTTTATTGGGGCAATAAGAGAAGAGCTTTCTTTTTAACGATGCATCCATTGCATCAATAGGGTCCTATCTCTTTTATCTTTGGGTTTGCCGAACATAAACGCATCGTATAACGCCTTTCCGGTATCCCATGACGGTATACTGAAGGAAGAATACCGTTTTTATTATTTACAGAAATGATTACCAGTCTGTTGTTATATATTTTCTGACAGTATTTACCCATACCATGGTGACTACAGAAAATACAACTTGTCTCTTTGTTACCTTTTTTAAGAATTGCTGTAAACATTTTTGTGATTCTTGTGATAATTATTATAACGACGTTTTAAAACTCCGTTTTCTGGCTTAGTTAGATAGATATCTGACTTCAGAGCTAAAGGTCCCGGGTTTGATTACTGGTGGAGACATAAATATATAAAAACAAAATAAAAATAAGCCAACGTATAGATAAAAACGTGTAATTTGCTTTTTTTTTATATAAGCGAAAACATGCATTTAGGCATGAAATTGTATATATCATTTTTGATATTATTATTATTATGTATGATGTATGTTTTCTGAATAAAATAAAATAAAATAAGTAAAGTTTATAACTTGGTTGTGGACTGTATTGTTTATATTGTATGTAACTATATCACCTGATTAATTGTCCAGTCATCGTTTGTTACTTAATAAAATGAATTATGGATTCAGTAATTGGCGTTATAACATATTGTCTATTGTTGTTTTTGTCGCTGTTAATAGAAAAAGCTGCTGTATCGGAAAACATAATTTAATAATATTTATTTTTTGGATCACTATACAGTCAAATTAAAAATTATGACATAAAAAAAAGATGTACAAAAATAAGACCAATTACCTACATACTCATCATTATATTCAAAAATATGTTTTTAAATATAAATAAGTATTATTTTTATTAAAATATTTATTTTTCGAAAGACAATATAAAATATTGGTGATGTGTATCTACCAAATCTAGCTAGTATGTAAGATTGCAGGTAGTTTGCATCATTGAGAGAGTTAGATACCTAGTAGTTGATGTAGAAAATCTGAATAGAATAGGGATTATTGAAGGGATAGATAAGTTTATTGAATGTATGGTTTGATAGATAGATGGATGTGAGGCAGGATGATGGTGATGAGGCAGGTCCCGGGCCCAAGTGGGTTAGTAGGACGCGCCCCCGCCCTCGGCCGCGCTCCTAACATAGACCTGGTTCGCTGGAAAGTAGGTCGCCGACTCACTTTCACTTCTCGCCGCCCGCCTACCTCCCTCCCGCTCTCCTTGCCCGCTGCCCGTTGCCCACCGCTTCCTTCAGTCGCGATACTCGCCTCCGCGCGGCGGTACTGTCTGCCGGCGCGCTCCTTACAACCACTCTCATTCGCGGTCTGTCCTCGTACGTACGCGCACGTCTCGACAACTCTCCCGTATACATACACGTACATACTTTCGTCACACACGCGTTAACGACAATGGTGTTTACGTTTTTCGCGCCTTTATCTACCACGAAATATTCGGGTAGTATAGTGTAAAAGCCTGCAAACCCTTTAGTGACTCGAAACAAAAATAACAACCCTTTAGTGATATACATATATTTAGTGTCAAGTGTAGTTGTTTCTGTAGTAGGTCGGGGCGGGCGATGCTAGTAGCCATGGAACAGCAGCCAGCGCTCATGCCCCTGAACATGTCTCCTTTCGGTTCGGCCGAGGCGGGTGCCACCGGTGCACCTCAGTACTCGCTGCCGGGCCTGGCTTACCAGGGTCAGGAGCAATACTCGCCGCAGTACCAAGTTTATAATATGCCTAACCTGGACGCCTCCTACCTATTTGCAGGAGGCGCCCCAGAGGGCGGCGCCTACGCCCCCGCCGCCCCCGGAATGCCCTGCGACCAGACGGACTCAAAGGATGTTATCGAGGAGCTGTGCCCCGTCTGCGGAGACAAGGTGAGCGGCTACCACTACGGCCTGCTCACCTGCGAGTCCTGCAAGGGATTCTTCAAGCGCACCGTGCAGAACAAGAAGGTCTACACGTGTGTTGCTGAAAGGTCCTGTCACATTGACAAGACGCAGCGGAAACGCTGTCCATTTTGTCGATTCCAGAAATGCCTCGAGGTCGGCATGAAACTTGAAGGTGAGTACCAACAAATACATATTTATTTACTTATTTAATGTACCATGACTAACTGTCATGTGCATAAATATACCTATCTACATATATGTTTTATCTATCTTTCATCTATTAGCATTGCGATATTACCTACCTATATACAAGTCAGAGGCAGTCGATAGTAAATTTAGAATCAACAATATATAATAATATTTCTTTGTATTCCATCCCATTTGTGGTTTTCAGGATTATTGTATTGCATTTATAATTGCAAAGTGGACGCATATAAACATACTTATATTTATTTAGGCAACCAACAGATGTGTAACTTTATATAAATAGATATATATGTAGACACATAAACATTATTATCCTTTGTTATGTCAATAGAGTGTACTATGTATGTACAGTCAACAAGAGTAGTGTAGTATACATAATATTATAATATTGAGTGAGTGAGCCAAGTAGTAAGTACATAGGTACAACACGTGAAAACGCGCCTTTTAAACGTTGCCGCAATACTTTAATGGCAGTCTTGTGCAACTTGCTTTTTCACATTTGGTAACGTTTTACTTGGCCAACGGGCCGTACAGCGAGATAAGGTCAGATATCATTTTACATTTTCATACTATGCAAGACAATATGAAGTCTTGATCGAAATTTAGTTCATTGTTCAATACAAAGTTTGCGAAATAATCTTTGTGCTAATAAGTCCTGAGAGTCATTTTATACAACGTATTGAATCTTTGTATCTACACAAATATGAACACTTATTATAATAATGCATTTGGGTAAATTTTGACAATTGTTTAAAATATAAATAAGATAAAATATGTCATCCCTCAGACGTACATATCTTAACGCTCAGCCCAGATAATGAAAGGTTTCAATAAAAAAAGATTATCGTTTCGAGGAATCTCTAGTATACTTAATATCATTGACTTCCCTAATAAAAATAACAATGCTAATTAGTTTCTCGGAAGTTTTTAATATGTTTTCATCTTTAGTTACCCAAATGAGCAGCAAAAGAAAGGCTTTAAAAACTTAATTGAATTTGGTGTTATTTAATTTTTCCGGCATATTGATGAAATTCCAGAAAATACATTATGATGGTAGTTAAAAAATAACTTGGAAATACCAAATGAAACCTATTAACACCATGTTCAGTAATATCGTTTATTAAGTTATAATATGCCGCCTTTGAAAATGCTCATTATCTGTTTTGCCAATTTAGGGATTAAACAATTATATTGAAGGAACACACATTTAATGTTAATTTGGAAGTGGCTCGTTTTATATTGGATTGTGTAGTTTTCAGAATTAACAAATTTGAATCCCCCGCTTCAGTTAAGCATTTTTTTTTCAACTAACAGAATCATAATTTTTCTTTAATTGTTTAATAAATATTATTAAAAAAAAACGTTTTTTTTTTAATTATTCCACTGTTTATTTAGACTACAACCGAAACCGGTTTTAGGTTGTAGTCTAACTAAATAAACAGTGGAATAATTTTGAGAACGTTTTTTTATTTTTTTTATTTATTAAAAATTTTAAGAAAATTAATAGAATTCCATCAAGTACTAGTTATATTAGTTTCTTCAGGTACTTTAAGTAACGATTCTGTGCGATCATCTGGATGGTGTTAAAACTTTATTCCTTCAGCTTATACTTTCACTCTGCGAGATTTTAATTTTCCTAGTACCTACTACTGTTTATAAACGCAAGTCACTCAATGATCGGGTTCGATAAATTCTACTACGCAGAGGTCTTCTTCGATAAATTCTATTGTTTCGTCTTCTTAATCGTATTGTTTGGACGATCAATATTATATTGGCCATGGCTCTCTGTTCTGGCCATGTCCCCATTATCTATTTTGGCTGCACTCGCAATACTTTATTTCTTGAACCTGATTTCTGAATTCGATTTGAATGATTCGTTCAACGTCATACTTGTACTCGTATATTTTGTATACTCGCTTACTTATTTTTTTGATAATACTTGTATTTCAAGTCTTTCGAGATAGATGTTGTGAGTATTGAATATTATCTTATAAAAAGGTCGATTCATATCCCAGAAGAATGTCCGTACCATTCGATTGAAAGGATCTTCTTAAATTATTTTGAGTATCAGATATATTGGGATTCCATTATTTGTTGTTTTTTAGATAATTTTACCGTTACTCCGATATATAATATCTCATTTTCAATCTTCTCTATTTTCTTTTATTAAACCCATTTACTTACATAACAAGTAATTGAGACCGATTTTGGCGTTATACCTAGTAAAAGTTTGTACAGTTCTGTGTCAAGGTCGTGTCAATTATATTTTTTATAATACCCAAAGATCTCATATTATAATTTGTCGGATTTAATATTAAAATAATATGTGCATTTTCGTGATTAATTATTAGCATTAAATATTAATTTAACATATTATAGAGTTTTTGTTTCATTTTGCTCAACAACACACTCGTTTTCATTGACCCATTTACATATTTTTAACTTTTAACATCAGACATAGTTTATGCACATAACCATTTTATTACACGCACTGTCACTGGCTGGTCTGGATACTTCAGAGTTTTCATAAATGGCCAATATTACCAACAATAAATGTATATTTTGTTTATAAGAAAAGTTTTTTATATCAACCCATTAGCACTCGGGATAAATCAATATAGTTTTATATTATTTTGGATTTCTTAAACGATTTCTTGAATGCACTTAACTAAACATGTACCTATATATTTTTTGGTACATTTTTACGAATTTTGCTGATTTGCCGTTGCTATCATCTTTACACAACTTCAACTTTATTCTTTTTTATATTAAAGAAATCTTTACATGTGTCGCATATGAAGGTACCACGATGGTGAAATTTGTATAAATAAGCCTGAAAACGGTTTAGCTTTTTTTACTGTAGACCTATATGAAAACACAATTAAAATTTGTCGATGTGACAAATCACGACACTTTTTACAGTTATGAATTACAACATACGTAGCACATTTCGTTATACATATCGAACCTTTAATTTGCAAAAACTTGTTTATTTTTATGTTGTGAAATCGTGTCAAACCTTTTTTTCAATATTGCTGATTTTCTCAAAAACGATTGCAAAATGTACGTACCTCAAATTGCTAATAATAATTGTGAAACAAATGAGATATTGAGTAATTGTTTAGTGAATTACTTGCGCTCGCATTTTTTTTCTAGATAGGTCAAGTCAAAAGATATTTTAAAAAAAACTGTAAGAATAACAAGTTAATATCAGTAGGCAATTTGAAAAAATAATCAATCATAAACTTTTTTGATACATGTAGGTACTTAATATTGAAGGAAATCAGGTCCTTTAGATAAATGTGGGGTAAAACAATTTGTGGCAGAATAAGAAATTAAGATACGAGAATGTATGTTTCAATGAGTCATTACTCCTTAACAAAGATATGTACTTATCGGGTCCAAGCACTTGGCCACTAAGCCATCCCACTATTCGATGTTTGAAGTATTCGATCGTCCAGACAAATCGTCTGAGGCTGAAAACAGTAGAATGAGATGTTGGGATCGGTCTTACAAAAGTTGGCACGAAAATTGTAGTGCGTCAGAATTATAGCATGTACGACGCGATACATGAACGCGAATGAGAAAATGTGGATGTCATAATATTAGATAGTGAGGCGCTCGGTTGTCTCTGTCTATATCAATAGGGAAACAGGGAAACAGCATTTTATGAATGCAACTACTTATGATTGTTGTGACAATTTGACAGTTAAGTAGTTAAACAAATATAATTCTTCACCGAGGAGACTACTTTACTAGTTTACTGAACGACAATGCTGTCTATGTATTCTTGGTTTTATCCCAAGCACTTACGTGTAATTGAATCCAGTTGTTTGTTTGTTTGTAATGTTTTAGCTTATATTACGTACGTAGGTACCTACTTACTTTTATATTCTGTGAACTATCACGTAACCAACAGATCACGATACTCATAATCAATAACACAAATAATACAAGTTGTGCTTGCATTAACTACAGGATTTAATCGATTTTTTAAAAAGTATTTAGGTACTTAATTCGTAAATGGAGTGTACTGGAGCTTTTTGAAAACCAGCGTTTCGTAATAGATTCCAGTTTCCTTCTTCAGAATCCAAACAGTGAGGATATTATAATTAATAAAGAGTATAGTAATACACAGATAGTGTGAACAAAGTCTTGCGTATATCAAAGCTCTTATTTTTTAGAAAATTCTGGTAGACCTTTGAACTTACGCTAATATTATGTTGCTGGTTTATTTGTAATTTGAATTTAATATAAAAAAACAGCATTTACGTGAAACTAATATATTAAGTTATTTTAATTAACGATTTTAACTGGGTATTTATCAAAATAAATAAATAGTTAAAATCGTTATTATAGAGAATTATATTTACGATTTATAGGGTTGAACTAACAAAAGTAATAAAACCAAATCAGAAGTTACGAATTTCAATAAATATTAGCAAAAATAGCCTATAGTTTCAAATTTAATCAAGTGCGTTTGATATAATATGTAGGTATGTGTACTGGACAAAATATCACTTACTTTATTTACCAACAACTATAGGATGTATTATTATTTGTACTTCATTAAATAGTCATCAGGCAATGTACATAGGTGCATTATTAGTATGTATGTATATTAATAAACAAATGAATATATCAGGGATCCAAGATGATTCTTATACCTACCAGTTATTATTAGCATGAAAAATGCTCGAAATGTACGTATTGGAAAATTACTCACACCAGGAAATCTATTAGGGAACTAAAGAACACACGAGTGAATATAATTTACGTACAATGGATATATAAAACATAGGTAAATAGATAAGTATGTAGGTATCTACATAGTATCTACATATTTTAGTATTACGAACATGTGACATTTTATCGGTCGCCTAAGGTTTGTTTGTGTGTGCGAATAATGTATGTGTGTATAATGATGCACCGTTTTCCTCTATTCTATGCTGTATGACATTTGCACACTCTATAGTATGCTTACACAATGCAGCCATCTCGTCCACGTTGAGCGATAAGGATCCTAAATTGACTATTTCCTTTTCATTCAGTTCCAACGGAACAAACTCTGGCGATAAATCTAGTGACATTTTCTGGATTGCTAGCTTCTTTGCTAAATCTTCTTTTTGACAATTCTCAATAAATAAAGGCGTGAATTGTATTGAAGCTATATCGATAGGCTGAGGAAATTACTGCATGCGATTTATCAACGAATATAGGGCGAACCAAATCGTAGGACTAGCAAAGGGCCCATAGTTTTAAAGATTTATCCAACACATTTTACAGGTTTGATTGATCTATTATGAATTTTATGTAATTACATACATGGGTATATTATGAATTTTATGTAACTACATAGATTGTAAAAAATTTCAATATTTTTATATAGGTTCATGTGTACATTCTTACAGGTGAGAATCCTTTAAAAATATTTTAACCAACTGATGTTTAAGTTGATTTGATTTTTTAAATTATCATTTAAATATTACATTTGATTCGTTTATTAATTGGTCCAGTAGTCCAAAGCATAAGTTAAAACAAAATCGTACATTTTAATTAAAATTTGACTTAAATATACATTTCACTTCATTAAAACTTTTTTAACTGAAATAACAAAAAGTTATCTCATTAAAATGCACGCCTCTGCCGTGGTTGCACTGAGTATGAAAATTTGCGCTTATCGGTTATAACTAACTATGAAACTAGTTAAATTTCAGTAATTAATAGTTTAACGACGGTTTGTTTACTGTGCAGGTTTTCGTTATGTTTGGTTAGATATATATATATCCAAGCATATGCAGGTATCACTCGTTTTCAAAATATCTAGGTATTATATAATATGTATGTAGGGAGAACAAAAGTTAACGTTGTACATATCTACATTTTTTGTCAGGAATGAGGTCACTAGGGAAAGAACGTAAATATTCAAATATTCAGTTTATATTTATTTAAAGAATATACGTTAGATAGGAGAACACCAATGAAGAATCTATACATGATCTCTCAGAAGTTTAAGGTATGCTTACCATTTTCCACAAGAAACCTTTGTTTGTCCGTTTCTCTCCACGTTTGTTTAAAAAACTAGTCACAATTTATTTCATTACCGATCCAACATCAATTCGATACGATGGGTTTTTAATTTAAGGAATTAAATTAATATTACGTACCTCAATTTAGAACTCACATCTTGAAGTTGTTTTAAAACGTAACAATGAGTCAGCACTTGATTATTTGTTCGACCGCAATTCGTGGAGAATTATCGTCCGTCTCTTGTCTGTACTTTTGTTATATTTCACTGGTTGCATTTTAAGATGGAGTTATATTTTATTACTTTATTTTTGAGTTCCTATCATCATCATCATCATAAGCTCAACAGCTCTGGGTGGTCCTTAGATAAATCCATGAGTCTTCTCCATTCCCGTCTATCCATTGCCTTTGTTCTCCAGTAATATCTTCTAATATCTGCTGCGGATGCATCCGCATCGACACTGTCCATCCATCGAGTTCTTGGTCTTCCTGGTCTCCTTCGACCTTGTGGCACAGAGAGTGTGAGGCGTTTTGTGGGGTTGTCGTCGGATTATGTGATCTGCCCATCTTGATCCGCTATGGATCCTTTAGTTTACTTAGTCATAACTTCTTATCAAGCCTTGCTCAAATATCGAGAAATGGTAAATAGAAAGAGATTTGTGTATTCAATCAAAGATTTTCGACTTTATTAGTCACTGTATTTTGATCCTGAAAGGTGATATTTTCTTGGAGACTTTTCAACCGAATAGTATAGCTCGTTTTTAAGGATCCCTTCTAGCGACATCCTCAGACCAAAAAGTTATCGATTAGTAATGTAGATTTATAATTTTTGAAATAGTGGTGAATGTATTGTGGTATTATCTATTCGGATGTCCTGTAGGTGTGTATATTTTTTATTTCTTCTCCAGAGTCCTATTTTTTTGCTTCCCTGTTGGGATGTAGGTATCTAAAACTGTATGCATAAATCTACCTATATACTTACATACATACATACCATCACGCCATGTCCCTTGCGGGGTAGGCAGAGAGAACCGAACGCCACATCTTTCTATCCTGGCACGCATCCCTCGCCTCATCCACATTCATGCATCTTCTCATACATGTTCGTCTATTGCTCACACTTCTAACATTTCCGTCTTTCAAAATTTCGTTCACATGGTCGTGGCATCCCTTTCTTGGGCGTCCCAGACCTCTCATTCCATTCCTTTCTGCTCTGTATATTTCTTCGTTAGGCGCTCCTCATTCATTCTCCCCATGTGACCAAACCATCTCAATGTGTTCACTTTCATTCTAGTTATGACATCTTTCTTCATCTTGCATTCTTTCCTTGTATCCTCGTTTCTTACCCGGTCATACATTGTTCTATTACAAACCCTTCTTAACGATCTCGTTTCAACTGCATTTATTCTACTTTCATGCGTCTTCTGCCATGTCCAGGTTTCACTTGCATACGTCAAGGTTGGCACTACGATGGCGTTATGAATGGCAACTTTGGCATCCTTTGATATGTTGCGATCATTCATAATTGGTCTTAGTGCTCCATTCACCCTGTTTCCTGCCATAACTCTTCTTTCGATCTCTTTATCGTACCTATACTTAAATATTATACTATAGTTGCGAGTTTACTTACTTCGCATAAAAATAAGTCGCATATTATTTCAAGCAACATAATTGCTGTTGCATTATTTTCTACTCTGACAATGGACTTTATTGAAACAATAAACGTAGGTATTACTTTGTTGGCATAGTACAACAGATAGATCCATACAATCTGACTACCAACAACTCTTATAGAATTCATGACCCAGTTTAGCAACATTATGAAATCACAACTATGTAGTTTCATAGCAAAAACTAACTTCGATATTAATATTATTTTAACTTTGATTGTATCAGATATTGTAATGAGTAATAAACCCAATACTTATTTCTTCCTGGCAACTTTCAGTATAGATAATATACCTATTCGTAGCTTTTTATATCTTTATACTTACGAGTTTCTGTGTTTATGACATTTCGGTAGGCGAATAATCAAAGCTTGTTTTAGGTAATCAAGTATTGCATATTATATTTTGCGTAATTCATTGATTAAAATATAAGTGAATCAAAATGACGATTTATCTTGAAAGTAAATATGGATTCGCAATATCCTGCTAAATATACGCATTTTTTAATGAATAAGCAACATTTTTACATAATACAAAATAGTTATATAACAAATAGGCCGAAGCGAGCCTAAAACCTTCGGAATAGGCAAACCCTGAAAGAAAATTGGGAAATGTCGAAAATTAAATGTTTTTTAGCATCATTGTACATTTCAGTGGCCATAAAAAATATTTTTAAAATCAAATTCCAAAATAATATTTACGTTTGTGGCCCTGTAAAGCATCGTATCTATATACGGTTAAATCTTGTTGTAATAAAATACGGTTACAATAAAATAAATTAATTTGATCTTGAATTCCTTAATATAGTATTCATAGGCAAGCCAAGATTTTCGGATTCTATAAGTAAGTCCGCTACTGCACTAAGGCGAAGCCTGTATGTGGGAAACATAATCGAAATAGATTAAAAAAAACTTTTTTAAATATTATAACTGAAATTAGTAAGAATCGGTGTTAAATTATGTAGTTGTGAATGATTTTAATTTAATCGAATAATTTATATTAATTAACAAAACTTTAATACAACTATAATTGTTGTATATTATTGACCTTCTTTTATCGTTTGCAAATAATATTTATAATCACATTTATTTTTTTTAGGAAAAGAAAAATGTTAATTATCAGAAGCGTTTGTCATTCCAAAACGTCTATCCTGATTAGCGTTTTCATCTTTATCAATTGTTCATAGGAATTGTCGTACAAAGGGGGGTGAAATGGTAAACATATAAACATACTCTATTAGTTTTTAGTTTAGTATATTTTTGGGTAAGGATGAACACGACGGTGGTTTTTTTACGAAAATATTACCATTTAATGGTAATTTTTCGAAACGAGGTCACTCCTTAGTGTTGCGCAAACCTCCTGCGCGCACGTCAACTTTACATTTCTGACGAAACCATACGACGCAAGTTAACACAGCGATGCTACGTCCGTTACAATACGAACATAATGAAACTCAATACAACATACTTAGTTAGGTACCAACATTAACAAATATAATATAACAATCAAATTGGAATAAAATAAAAAAAAACAGATGTGCTGAGGTATGCGTACAAGTTAGTTTATAAGTGTGCGTAGGTACAAGTGAAACTCCAATGTGATATTTTCGACGCAAAGCTCGCAATATCTTTATTTTTATTTTATTTGGATTAGTAAATTGGAATGTGTTCCATTATTTATAGGTCATAAAGTCGAAATGCATTTATGGAAATAAATTCTTTTAATACCCATTCAAAACTCATTTTTATTAAATTTTCATTAAAGAGAGGATATAATAATTATATAACTCATTTATACGAGTCCACACAAGTTAAGTTAAATATCGATTAAGAAGAATCTTGGAATGGGATAATTTGAGAGACGAAGAGGTATGAATTACTTCTAATATAATTATACTATTATTGAAACAGTAATAGCATTACAATTTTTTAATGTAGGTGTTTCATAATGTTTCATTTTTTTAGTTAAATTAATATTTTCTAGTCATCTTTCCCTAAATTATGCTTAAGTGTTATAGATGAAGGAAATCAGTCAACGCAGGATTCGAACTCGCGACTGCTGGAATACTAGCCCAGCGCGTTAAACGTTCTGCCACTCACCCATCTATAATCGATAAAATACCTAGTAGCTAGGTAATTTAATGGTGTTGGTATGCAGTATTATTATCCGTTGTATTATACTTGTTACATTTTTAAAAAGGTATAATACTTTTATTTCATGTGCTAATGTAGTCACTTTACATTACCTTAGACTAGACACCTACTTTAAATGCAGTTTGTTTGCATTTTTAATACGGTGGATAGCCGGAAAAACATCGACCGGATAGTTGGTAGAAAATACGGCCAACGGGTGCAAAAATATATTCGCGATGTACCTACCTACCTACGACTTTGTTAGCAACAAAGCAACAGTTAACGGGTATATTATGAGGCTTAAAATGTGGTAGCCCATTTATCCCCATATTTATCAATATTGTATTGAATCGTGCCATTTTATTTAAAATGGGGATTTATTTGACATGTACAGTGGTTCAGCATTGTTAGCGTATAATCAACAAATTATTATGTTAATTCCTCTATGTGTGCCATTCCAAGTTCATTTCATGAAACATCGTATTTGTTTATGGTTATTTAGCATGCGTACCGATTTCGATGTCATCCAATAATTAATATTATCTGTCCAAGGTTATATAATTATGTAACCCTGAATAATCGTTTTACACCCGTTGTATTACTAAATATTATGCACCTGTTGTAAACATTCATTTAATATATGTATAAAAATCTTGATCTAGATTTTTATATACCTACTTTTAATAATAATATATTTTTTTATTTATTTATTTAAAAAACGGATACAAAATACACAATATTTACAGATTATACAATGATTACTTAATTATGAATGACTCAACTTCAAAAAAGGAATTATTTCGTGTTTTGAAGTGAGTCACATTTCACAAAAATATACAAACTAAAACTACAAAAATCGTAACCTAGGCATCATATAAAGGAACATTTACATTGATATAAACTAAAAAGTAAGCAAAAACATGACAACCAAGCAAAATATTAAAAACCATAAAAAATATAATTAATAACATAAATATAAAAAAAACAAAAATTCAAATGTTACTTTAGATATTCTTTTAATTTTACCAAGAATTCTGAATGAAGATATATTTTCGATTTGTCCGAGGGTATGTGGGAGCTTATTTTATGCATTTGTTCTTGTCAAAACAAACGCACGATTACCGAAATAAGTGGTGTGCACCCTGTAAATTTCAGTTATATTTCCAACCATGGATGAAGAACTAATTGACGATTGTCTGTCCTTTAACTCCAAGATCCAAGAAGCGCACTAGAATTATATAAGCTTAATTAACATTAATTTAAACATATTAAAATACTTACTAAATATAATATATATTAGTATTTTTTCGTTTTTTTCTTATTGTTCTTAATATTATCAGTAATAGTGGTCGATTTTGTATATTTTACTTTCCTAAAACGATATATTCTTTAATTTTAAATCGAATGCTTTTAAATGATTATTAAAAATCCCATTATACTAAAATTAGTATAGATTGTTATACTAAAATTAGTATGACAATCAGTTTACCTGTGTAATATTGATGTTTATCGTCTATTGAAATAATTTAATGTTTATCTATTGAGCGTTTTCTAAAAAAATAATCTACAACCGGTATACATTATAATATGTAGTATTGCGTATGTAATAAAAATGATGTTCTGTAAAAAAATGTCACGAAGTAAATCACCTTGATAAAAAAATAGAACTAAGTATGTCGTTAAAAAATGTAGATATGTGCGAACATAAAACGTATTTCCTTCGAAGTCTACGTAGTGAAATCAATCAACAGTTTTGTGGTATATATTATGTGACAAAGTATAAAATATTCAAATTAGTATTTACCTTATTCATTTTTCATTGTCTAACAGTCTAACTGATTTTTTCTCAAGATAGGTTATTTCTCTTAACAAGATGCGGGTAATAGGAAGGAACATTTTTACAGAGTAGTGGAGTTTTGTGTGGTTTTTCCGACTTCATAGTCTAAAAAATACCAAAATTAGGTGTTTATTGATTTTAGTAATGAGTACGCAAATCATTTAAATTAATTTATTTTACTATTCGTATGTTATTGGCAAAGTTGGTTCTTTTTCAATAGCAATCCACGCTCTTTTTTCTTCTTTTTTAATCCTGGGGATCGATCGGTTTCCAAGCGATGCACCTATTCCCTCACTCGGTTAGGTCTTCAGAGATCATATCAATCTGTTCCAGATACTCTCTCCAGGATGTAAAAATAATCCATAAACTCGCAATAAGAAATTAATTTTCACTGTCATTATTGATTTATATTATGTAAAGAAATACTGTTGGTTTTATATACTTAAATAAATTAAAAAATAGGTATATGTAACTAGGTCAATGATTTGTATATACCTATTTGGTCACTAGTTTGGTACTTTTAAAAATAATCATAATTTTATATCCGATGTGTCTTCGCCATCTGATAAGATAAGATGCCCGATTATTTAATCATTTCAAGATATCGAGCCGAATGTACTGAAGTGATTACACTCATATTATTCGTATGTTGGGTTTGTAAAGTTGTAAGTCAACGATAATTTGGTTATTTGAGGGGGGCATCTTCATATTTACAGTCAGATCTTATGAGACATGCGATGATATAATATGAATTCGTTATTTGTAACATGTGTAATTTAAAATACCTAGATTATATTCTGTGTGCACATAGTATTTGTAAATATAGCTATTCACATATTGTTAGAATTGCAACGCTTTTTTTTCGAATTAGTGTCGTTCATTTGTTCATTTATTGGCAGAATTGTGAAAAATCACTAAACATTAAAACGTGAAACTAAATTCACGAAAACATGATTGCCATTATCGGTAGGTCGGTACTACAATAAAATCATAAGTTATGTATGCACCACATAATTGCAAGCTCAAAAATAAAATTAAAAATACCAACTTCAAACTTATACAGTACACAAATTCATTATGTTCATGGGACTATTAAATAGAATCCATAGTTATTCCTAAAAATATACATTATATTGATGCAAAATTGGACATGTCACGTACGTTTCTCGAAAGAAAACCTAAAAGGGTTTTATATCAGCTTAGCAAAATAAGTTAAAATCAGCTTAGCAAGATAACCTCATTACACATTTTCACCCGCTACACATTCACATCCCAGTACGTTATTACTTATATGAATTGGTTTGTCACAAGTAATTAACACTAGGTAGGGATAGTTTAACAATTATATTATATTAAGCGTACTCATTATTATTTTTTACCTAGTGTTGTTTGTGTGCAGTTTAATTATGTAAGTAAAAAAATATCGGAATAAGATAACATGTAAATGATCAGATTTGATCCACTGATAGACGAATACATATCTTTAGACAATTTTGGGAATATTCGAATGGTTATTCGTAGAGATTGCGGTGATGTCAAAAGGCGTCATCGTATCGGCGCTCGGGGCCACGAACGGTAAGTTGTTGCCACACACATAGATTTGGCGCTCGGTTTCGTAATAGTCGCGGGCACCAGCTAGCATCATATTATCACAAAACGAGCGAACCTTTCACTTTCAATCCGCGCGCATCTCGCCGTGTTGACCCACTTTACGGTCGACCTTGACCGAAATCTGAGCGCTGCGCTTTGTTTTACTAGATTTTTTTTATCTCGCTGACACCATTACGGTCGTTGACGGCCTTGACACGTTTGCAGAAGGTCTACCGCGCGCCTTATCGACCTTACGATATTGTCTTATCTTCTCCACGACTAATCGGTTCATTTATTATTTATTTTTATCTATCAACTACACACACACACACACACACATTTACACACGCTGCGTAGGTGTGATGGACATGGAACGATTTTATTTACCAATCAATTCATAATAGTGGCGACATCTTAAACCTGCCGTATTGTGAAAATCAGTTACGCCCACAATTAAAGTTTGAGACTCACCCGCAGCTTCGATTCATACACAGATGAATACTCCACCAGATAAATAGGCACAGTTGCCTATGATGCCTAACTATATGCAACTAGTGTTTATAACACATTTATGTTTCACCATTTTCAATGTGTTAGCTATAGGACTAATTTTAAATTATTTTTTGCAAACTGAAAGCGCCCTTGAGGTGACCACGGTTGTCACTAAACGGCGCTTTATAAATTGTCCTTATTATTATTATTATAGGTACATGCGTCAACAGAGTGTGACTCATCTATAATATACTACAGCAATTCGAATTACAGTATTTATTTAATCTTTCGAATTTTAACGCAAACAATCAATCCACAATTTAGTAATTTCGGTATGATGGTCGTAATCGATAAACATCATAACACAATCACAAGAAATAAGAATGCTTATAGAGGCCTGCGACAGACATGGAATATACAATGAATCAAAAACCACAATTATTCAATGAAGAGTTGTATTGTGTGATGACTAGAGTTGTGTGTTGTCTTAATTGTTACATTTCATATTTTTTTGATGGACGTTTTTCGTTTACGTTTCTCCTGAATAATTGGCCAAGGGTGCAATTTCCGGTAGAATAGCACAATTCGTAATATAATTTTCGCCAAACATCTTGAACGAGCTTCCGGTTGCACGGAGCGTAAATTTGTGTCTTTTTGTTTCGTTGGTTTACGTGCAAATCGCCCCTCTTCTCAGCTAAAAGTTCAAGATGTTTGGCTACAACTTTACGACACTGAAAAAATTGGATAAATAAAATGTTTGACTAGGTACTGATCTTTAATTCAAAATTTTGTAATATGCAACTAAATTTTAGCTACCTATTATAAATGGTTGTTTACACAAGACATTTGGTTACAAGTAACCAAATGTGTATTAGACACTATAATTTGGTTACTTATTATTTTTTATGAAATTTTATTACTATTACCTGAGACTCCAACATGTGCGGTAAATTGTTCGATTCCGAAAAAATACGCATTGCATTATAGTCCTGATATCAGATAGGTTCAGAATAAAAGATAACTCGCACAACTTCGTCTGTCACTTTGTTTCCAAATAGTTGAAGATGTCGATACTTACTAAAATATTTTTCATATATCAAAGTTAAATACATTAAATTTGAGATGAATGAATATAAAATGACTAAATCAGTTTTAATTTGTTGCATGTTACTGGCAACGCTGGCGCTGTGGTGTAAAAAACAAACATTCACCTACATGGCCTTGAATCTGATGTTTTTAGTTCAGATGGTAATGTGATGTTTAAATTTGTAGTAGTACTCGTACTACTACGACCATTGTTGAATTATGTATGAAATGCATGAACACAGCGTTTCAAAAACGTTTCAGACAGAATTAATCTACATTGTTGCGGATTGCGTCCAATCTGTTTTTTTTTCCACAATCAATCCGTTTGGTTTGGTCGCTAACACTTATGATATAAAGCCGTGTAAATTCGGAAATGATCAATAAAATTCAAGAAAGAATTTTTTGGATAATTATATAATTTGGAAACAATAACAAATGCAACACGTAAAATATGAATATTTCGAATTTCTTTTCAATGTTGAGTATCGAAATTGAGACGGGATATTATTATAGCTAATTTATTACTTTAGTTAATCACCTGGACTTCACAGGATTATTTCTTTAGTACCCACTTCCTCCCTCGTAATCAATAACTCAAACATAAATATATTGACTGCTAATATGTTAACTATTTAATTACTGACATGAAAGAGATATTCTATTCTACCAAAGAACCAACATAAAAAAGTGTACTTTAGACATTTCATAGCGTAGTGTAGCGTAATGTTTTATTGTTTAAATTTCAAACCAACATGGATTATCTACACCTTGGCACACTTTTCTGCCGTAAGTACCGACCAGTGTTATGAAATCTACAATGTACTGAAATCGTAGATTTGCAACGGTCTTATACTTTTTTCTACGTTGATATTATGTCATTTGCAATAAATGATGTTTTGATTGTGCATAATTATTTCGCGAACAGTAATTAAAATACATCAAGGTAATTGATTTCTTACTAAATTGTCAATTTTTGTGTACCTATAATTCGGTTAAAACCAAACTAGCAAATTCATTGCGTTAAAAAAGAATACAAGTAATTACATTTTTTAAATACGTTTTAATAATGTTTAAATATTTAAGAGTTTTTGATTAAGAATTTTACAAAATGGCGCTTACCGAAATATTTACTTTTTTATTTTACACAAATCTTGAACAAAATGTCAACAAGAAACACAAAAACTAAAAGTACATACACACGCATTGTATAGGTACCTACAATATTGTTTTATGCTCATATAATATATATTATGTAAGATGGCGGATTATTGTTATTTTAAACATTACGCATAAATAAATTATATTGCGTTTCATTTATTTATATTTCAATGTCAGTAAATGTTTTTTTTTTTCGTTATAATTCCACGTTAATCCTATGTTACTATTATCAACGATTATTTTTCAATTACATGGAATTGTGTGGAGTTTTCTGTGCCGTTTAAAATATTAATTGTCTGATTATGCAAGCCCAGTAACACAATATGTGCTACTGCCAATAGTAGGTACAATAAAAAATAGATTAAGTACTGCCAACGTTTCATTCCATGATTACTTAAACTGTTTGTATTACAAAATAGACACAAGTGGATATTTCGTATAGAATGTATCTACCTAATATACATTTAAAACTATCAATTGCGTACTTTTACATCAAAATATAATATTCATATTGTAAAAAAAATATATTACTAGAAGCCATCATCTAATTTTAAAATGTCGTTCGAATATTAAATATATAATTTGAACCATATAGTGATGCTCATAGCGAAATATCTCAATTTACACATTTTTGGTTATACCATTCCAATTTACACATTTTTTGGGTATATTTTATTTTTATTTATTTATTTAATAAAATAACAATTATACACTAATAATAAAAAGAATTACAAACAGTATCTTAAAATTAAATTATTTAAGATCTATTCATCCCTCAGGTGAGATCAAATCTCGTGTTCGAGGGAATATAATTTAACCTATTTACACATTTTTGGGAATGTAATTTAACCCTATGTACCTATTCTAAAAATAATTTTATGAAGTTTATTGTCAAATTTTATACATCCTCGAAAAAATCACCAGGTTTATATGTAAATTGCAACAGACACAGCGATCTAGTTGGAATCTTTAGTTGGAAATAATTCACCCATCCAGTTACTTCATATAAAAAAGATTTGGACCGTATAGTATAAGCTATTTTAATCTTCTTTTTTTTCTGGGTCACAATCCTAGGATTGGTCTGCACCAAACACTCTATCTTTCCACTTATTTCTATCGTCCGCCAGTCTCTTCATCTCTTTGTAACTGCTACAGCGCACGTCACCGATAATCTGCTCCATATAGTTGTTTCTGGGGCGACCTCTACAGTTGCCCCCATCAATCATTCCTTCGACGATGGTAAAAAGCAGGCCTAGATGCCGGATGTTGTGGCCTATCCAAGTTGTTCTCTGTTGGGCATTTTTTTTCATAAGTTGCCTTGTCTCTCCAACCCTACTTAGTACCTCGTCGTTGCTGATGTGTTCTGACCAGTCAACTTTAGCCATTCGTCTGTAGAACCACATCTCAAACGCAGACAGATGTCCCGTTTCACGTTGGCTGATGGTCCATGTTTCACAGCCATATAGAAGTACACTCCAGACAAGAGTATTTTAATAGTACCTACCTATTAAAAGTCAAATTATTCTGATACCGATTTTCACTATTTATTAGTGATTTTTTCCTTAAATGATGTTTCGAGTGTATACTTATCTTTCAATAAAACCTTAACTTTCAAAATTAATTTGCATCATGGATTCGATTATCCGTTATCAGATTGTAAGGAGTTCTGCAAAACATTATTTACTTAAATCGCTTGTTCACAATATTAATGTATCCGAGTATAAATTGATTCGACCTGTCAGCTGTGAATTAACATCTGCGGTATATAATTCTCCGACCTGACATTTGTTGGCTGAATAATTCAGTTATATTTCATTACTTCAATTGTTAATTTTTCAGGGGTGTCTAGTCCAAACACTCCTAAGAACTCATTACTATTAAAAAAATCTGATAGACATTGCTAAAAACAGCAATTCCTTCGCAAAATTCATCAGTACTTAGTTTTTGTCAAAAATATTTTGCTCTTTAATATATTGATTTGATCTTTGACAATATAAAAGTCTAATAATTAAGGTACTAATTTAAATCGTACCTTTCTATAGTAAAATGAAATTGTTTATATCGCTCAAAATTATATTTCAAAGATCCAGTGCGCGTTGAACAACAACATAATGTATTTATTCATGTTTGTGATATAAGTATTAAACCTAAACATAAAGGTATTTGAAAAGTTTATTTGCGTTTTCAAAATCTATTTCGTATCGAGGCACTTAAATATATTTGTTTTTACCCAATTCTGACCTGTTAAAATACTTATATACATACATACATACATACCATCACGCCATGTCCCTCACGGGGTAGGTAGAGAGAACCGAACGCCACATTTTTCTATCTTGACACACATTCATCGCCTCATCAACATTCATACATCGTCTTATACATGTTCGTCTGTTGTTCATGCTTCTTACATTTCCATCTTTCAAAATATCGTTTACATGGTCGTGCCATCCTTTTCGTGCCATCCTCTTAAAATACTTATATTTATTAATTAAATACATATTGTTATAAGGTCCCTATAAAGCGAATCAATAGTTCCATTAAATGAGGAATACATTCGTAGAATTTATAATCTTGTTTGATTTTACCAATATTATAATTGTTAAGTAATGTTTAGATGTAATATAAATTAGCGGATTCTTTAGAGCGCCTTATGTTATGTTACGTTCATCAAGTTACAGTCACTATATGTATAGGTAGATAATGAATGTATCACTATGATACCTGCTTGGTATGATTTTCCCTTTCCATCAAGGCCAACTAATAATATTCTTTTCATTGTAATGGCTGTAGGTAGAAAAACTCTACCAGCAGATGTGTTGAGGTTTTAATAATTATTTCACAACCAAACTTCCGCACTGAGTCAGGTTTGTCTCTGTATATGTATGAACGACCGTATACCGTATATTATATTATATGTGTGTGTATACTAATAAAACTGGAGATATCGTGACGTGAACGCTTCAATACTTCATAATATTGTAAAGTAATATTGTATTACCTACAAACACCCACTACATTACTTGTTCTTCGATGCAACCATAATTTAATCTGCATAATAATACAATATTTTGTTTTCTAACCTACATTAAAATGCATATTATGAAGCATATTAATTGCACTATATATAGAATATACATAGGTACATACCTATATTGCATCGCTATAATATTTAAAATTATGTACAGGATATCGTTATAATTTAGTCTAGTTTTATTTTTTATTCTCACAAACACTACCAAGACGAATATTTTTAACAGAAAAATGAAAAAAAAATCTCAATTGTTCGATCACCATTTCCTAAGATTTGAATAATTATACTCGTTATCTCATTATTCACTGTCGTATTTTTAAACTGTTAATATTTTTTATTTTTATTATGAACTACCCTGCTTATAAATATATCGCCTGATGCAATATCGAGCTTGACGTGAGTATGAAGTAATATATTTTAATATATCTCCATTTTTTGTAGGAATATTTACGTTGTGTAGAATATATCCCATATCTAAACGCAAAGAAATACATGTAATGACATTGAACACAATCATGATGGTTTAACCATCAAAAGCATTAAGGATCTTATTTTAAAAATCATAACGCAGATTACAACTATGTTATTAACTATCTATTAATATCAGGAATAATTCAGATGAAAGTTGATTGCGTCTTGCAGATCTAGGTTATTATCACAAGGGAGATGCATTAAAGCGAGTCATTATTAGCATTATGTTTGTGTTTCTTGTATCTATTATGTCAGTAGCTATGTAGGTATCTATCCAAGGTAACAACCTCATACTTTCTTCGTGCTTTGCTAGACTATTACCTATCGAACAGCGTCATGTAACATTAACATAACACACGTGTGATCATTAGCATAAGTTGTCCGCCGTGTGATGGCCGTATTTTTTCTCTCTTTAAATCAGCGTCGTGCAACAGTCCTCGCACCGCTTCTCCTACACCTCCCCCACTCTGTGTAGTTTTAAGTGGGCCGAGGTCGCGCCTCAGGCATGTCTGTTGCCGCACTATTGTCCCCTTCCAAGCCCCCACCCCACTCCTTGCCGCCTCGTTTACTCTCAGCTCCCTCTCGGTTCTCCTCGGCCATCTCCGAGAGCGTTCGGCCGCGGTGATTAGGTACTGAAGCGCGCATGCGCGGGACGACTCTCGGCTGAAAAGCGCGCGAAAATCTCGCTCCTTCTCATACCTGAGAGGCCGTGACGCGCTTTTCCGCGAATTATTGTTGCGGACACGCTGCCCCGTAAAAAATGGCCTTTCTTCGAAACTGTTATGCGGTGTTAGGGAAATACATACGTTGCATTGGGACCCAACCATAATTTGATACACTCCACACTGAATATACCATGTTTCAAACTTAAATAACTTACTTGTTTTCTATACTATCTGTTTAACTTTTTATTAAGTAAAAATATCAAAGCTACACCATCGAGAGCTACATTTTATTGAAATTGGTGTATGTTTATGCTTCAAACTTACATATATCTGTACGTTAATCTCAGTATTACATTGTGAAAATAGGAAGATTCTTAGGTTTAAACAACTTAAAATGGTAAATTTTAAATAGAAAAATTTTGTTGTATCAAATTTTACAGTCCATTTAAGCTCTGTGTAGGTATGTATAAGTTAAAGTCTTGGAATTTATTCGACTGCAATATCCCCTTGAGACATTGTTTCGACTGTTACTTTTTAATATGCATTTGGTTTTTATTAGCGACTCTTGTATACCCCTTCCGTTGACCTAATTTCTCTTACAAATAATTCTCAGTAACAAATACCTACCTGCAGTAGTGTTGGATTCGAAGTCTTTTTATCCTGAAACTGATAATTCCTTTGTTCATCCTAGTCTACCTTAATTAGAACAAATTTCTGGACGGTCTGCATTGCAGCTTATTTTTAAACGTTCGATGATTAATTAGTTGAAGTATTAATAAAAAAATATTTTTTTTATGTCTAAATTCTATATTTTCATTTTTATTTAATTAAAAAGGAAAAACAAAATATGTTTTATTTACATTAGAAACAATGAAATGAAATTATAATATATATATTTATTTATTTGGTATAGAAACAGCGACAACAAAACAATATACAGAACAGTAAAATAAAATACGCCACAAAACTACTATCCACAAATTAAAACAATATGATCAGCAAAAATTAAATAGAAGAGACATTACAAATGGAAAATTACATCAAGATAAAACATACATAAAAAATATACAATATCAAAAAAAAAAACAAACCAAAAAAGTGCAGAACCTATCAAGATAAAAAATAAACAATGAATATAAGTAATAAAACAATATAGTATTGTGTAGAGGATTTCGATTGGTGATGAAGGGGTAGGAAGGACGAAGAGGGAAACGAGGGTCGTGAAGTAGTCTGTAGCATAAAGCTACCACTCGGTACTATCAACCGGTACTAGCTTACTCCGTATCATTTTTGGATATTTGTCATAGTCTAGTTGGAAAATATCAACCTCATTAAAATTGTCATTGTATTGACGGCATATGCGCGGAATAATAGAGTATTTTCGATAGTTTGCTCTATATACTGGAACATGGAACAGGTCTTATAGTATTTGTTTAAATAAACATTTTTGAACGACTCTGAAATTGTAATAATTGTAGTTCGAAGTTGTAATTGTAGTTCGAGTATTTATGTAGGAATTTTTTCAATGGTAAATTTAATAAGATATATAATTTTTTAATTGTCAGTGTAAGTAATTCCCTCATCAAGCACAAGATTGCAATCTTTTTGATGAGGTATTGCAAAAAAAAACTATTGTAAAAATTACTATACTTGTGAATTGTATTTTTCGTGTATTGGAACATAATATGTTAAATAAATAAGTAAAAAATAATAATAAATCCCATCCAACTATCTATCTAGGATTTAGACCATCATGATCTTTAGTAGAATTGATTAAAAATAGAGACCTTAGAGGTACAGTAGACAATGTTTTTGAAGAAATAGACAGTCCGCGAAGTATAGTTTCGTTCCCGTTAAGTGTATCAACATTAGGTATAGACAATTATTTTGCGTCATACTTTACTATAAGCAATCCTGATTACAGGTGTATGTATCAACTGAAAACATTAATTTTCTTTCGGTTGCCAAGCAAAGGTTTCTTTTAAACACCAAGGGACGCCATTGGACCGTGGAGAGACTGAATGAAGAGAACATCCCTCTCACCTCATTATATAACCTCATTCAGTATCTCGCTCGATCAAGTCACTATCCATCTCACTCCCGCTCTATCGAAACTTTCGGAACAGAAGGAGGCGAATGGTGTAAAGTTGGTTCCGTGCCGTGAGAAACAGCCGAATCCATTGTTTGTTGAAAAACGTACCGAAATTTACCGTGATGCACTTTTGTTTCACACGCAAGTCTCGGTTTTGCGATCGTTTTGATAGTACCTATTATTATTTTACTTGGCCCTTTTTTGTTCGATTCTCCAAACGATAAAGAAGTCCTCTCTCATATACGTTATATATTTAGATTTTACCTAATAATTACCATTTTCCCTTCAAATCAGTAACAAAAATGTTTTTGGTTAAATTAAAGCATTACATTTAAGATCCACTGTAATAATTTAATGATACTGACAAGTATTTTACTTCGATTCTTTAAATTCATGTTTTGTTTGTCATGTAGCAAATCTTTTCCATGAATTATACATGTCGGTATGTCAAATCAATATGCCTTTATTCAATGACAAAATATTTTATATAATTAGAAAAGTGAGTTTTGATGTAAAACAATAGAGAAATTTAATAAAAAATATTAATATTTATTATTATGTACTTCCTGCGTGTGTTAACACACTTTTGAAATTATTAAATATATTATTTTTAGTTAGCAGTTTCTACTGCCTTCTAAAATACGGCGGTTTCGAGATAATATTATTTTAATGTTCGTCATGCTTTATACAAAGAATTTAGGTACGTCTTGTTGTTTATCAACCTTAGATAACTTTTCTTAATCATGGCCAGTGTGGTCTAAAGAAAACATCTCGACCTTTTCGTCGGTATCATTTTAATCTTCAAACTTCCAAGAACACCCGATCTGTTGTGGTCTTGTTCAGAACTCTGGTTTAGTCGCTAAAAATAATAAGTACATATTATACGTATGTACATTATTATTATCATTTGTACGTTCACTTGGTTGCGAACCGACCCGGAACTCGTACTGCAAGAACTTCTATTGAAACTTTTATTGAATATAATATGACATAATGACTGCTCCAACATAAATCAGTTGTAAATTGTTTGGATCTATTGTCATAGTATACATTTATATTTTATAAGAACTGTGTATCGAGAGTATGCAGGAAAATGTTTTTATTTCTCTTCAACTGTAGGTTTAAAATCTAGCGAACAAGCGAATAATATATGAAAAATGAAATTCTTTGTTTTAGTTTGTATCCTTATTATGTACACACTGAGACAAATTACAGAAATCTGGTTAAATATTTTTTTATCGTTTTTTAAACGGAATTCTTGTTCATACATTATTAAGTATATTTTAGCAGTGTGTGTATGTACTTTATTTATTATTGTGTTTTATAATTGGTTTGCAAACGAATTTAAACCAATTAAATACTTTGATGTTAGAAATGATTTTACTTAAAAAAATCAATTCTGGAAATTTTCAAAGGAATTCTGGTTTTAGAGTCTAAGTATATGTTATTTCTCAGATTGCCATCGTGTGTATCATAACACGGCGCCTTTCAAACGTGAAATAATATTATGATGGCTGTGATAATTCACTGTTAAATTATTTCAGCTCTCAGTCGTAAAGTTTGTGGAATGTTCGAACTATTTTCATTGTATGTAGAGTTTATTAGGAAGTGTTTATGTCCACAAAACAATCGTGTTAGCCAATTCGCTGCTTTGGCACGTCCAAATTATGCATTACTTTGTGTTGGCTTCTTGCAATAAATTGTTCATTTATTTTAATACCGGTACAATTGTGCACCGGAATAGACAGCAATAGCATTCCTTCTTCAATCATCATTATAATATCTAGTTGGTAAACATCAATTCGACATTTACTAAGTTATCCAATTGATTGTCAATGATTCGTTTTTCATTAGAAAGAGATACTTCAGATAGAGCGGTGGTTCTAAATACATTTGATTAAGATCTGGGGGGCAAGTCTGGTCGACCGCCGAAATCAAAACCCTCCGGTGCTTACTTACTATTTATAATACTTGTTTAATCCAATGCCAAGTCAGTTTTGGCCATGCAAAAAACTGGGTAAGTATCAGCTTAAACACAAATTTATTTATTTATTTATTTCACATACGGCATGTATTGCCTTTTAAAACATACATTAAAATATACATAGGTACTGAGAAAAAACATAGAGACTAAAACAATAATACATTAAGTAAAATGAAACAAAAAAGAAAACATACTAAAAAAGTTAATAAAATAATATGTGAAGCAACTAAATATAAAAAAGATAGGTATATACAAATAAAATTTTAACACAAATCAGCAGAGAAAACAGTGCAACTTAAAAATACATTTGTTTACAGTAATATTTACAAAAGAAAAAAAAAGAAAAATAATATTACATAGATTGTCAAGATTCATTCATTATATAATATAATCATATCACAAATAACAAATAGTAAGTAAGACCATCCATGTTTACCCATATCATGGATGTATTTATCATATTATGGAGTTCTATACTATGCTAGGATATGATATTTAGATATTTTTAACAGATTTTTAATTATCTCAATAGAGACGAAGTTGGAATATTTACTGTAGGAGAACCGGGAAATCAAGGCACCCACAGGGCTTATTTAGAACTCCATATGATATTTGTATCCATGATATGGGTAAACATGGAGGGTTTTGATTTCGACGGTTGACCAGACTTGCCACCCTGATGATAGGTTCATGAGAAAATCATCAAATTCTTAAATTTGCAAAGGCATCTGTGCAAATAATTCATCACCGCTTTTTTAATGAAAGAATATTAGAGTTATTCTATGGTCTTATGGTCTTCAGTATATCATATGTAATTTTTCTACTCGTGTCGTGTTAGGTTCACCCGACGTTGATGATCACTGTGATAAAGTCTTCCCTGTCTCGTGCTACTCTGAACAGACCCTCCACTCGTCTTATCAAGGTCAATCTCGTATGTTACGCAGTCAGGACACCTGCTTTCGGCTAACTCTTCCGCCTCTTTGTCTTTCCTTGAGTATATGTTGGAGATGGCCAAATTTCTCTCAACGCACTACATGACTCAGACACCGGACCTTTTTCACCTCGACAAGTTCTCTACTGGCTCCGACTCCCTGAACTATGTAGTTACGTCTGCATTACCATATCGGTTGATAGTATTCGATGCATTTTTAGGTGTAAGTAAAGATATATCCTATGAAAAAGAAAGACAGCTTCTTCTTCTCGATGTTGCCGTGGTTTTTATTTGTATTTACTTGCCTTTATACCTTGAAGTTTTGTCCTTTATAGTGAATCTGTCTAATTCTACTTCTTTTAACAAATTATTAGTATTATCAATTGTTTTCTGCCTTAAAAAATACGCAGTTCATTTTATAACTGGTCGAACAAAACCATAAGTGTAAACTAAGCGCTTCTTAATAATCGAATAGATAAAAGTTATATCTTTCTTGTAAATCGTTTATTTCCTGGAAGAAAATCGTCATACCGTTGTGAGAATTGTTTGGTTCTGCCTTATTCGGGAGTATTAAATTGGACTTATTTTTTACAATGCAAATAATAATTTTCAAAGGCAATATTATAACATCGCACATATGTAGTTCAGCAATGAGGTTCACCGCACATTATGGATGTAATTTCTTTTGGGTGAGACGATACCGTTGTGTGGAGATACATGCACGTGTCGTGCTTCATTTTGTAAGGTTTTACACACCCGCACATATGTTGCCCGTAACCCCACATTTTGGTATGTTATTTTAATAACTAAGTTGCCAAGTGTTGGCTGGCACCTTATTATATCGGATGCACTGTGATTTGCATGTATGTAGTTTATTTATATGTGTGTATGTAAACAATCCATTATCGTTCCATTCCAACTATAAAACAGCAAGCAAGCAGTAATGTGTGTCACGGAAGGTAGGTAGGTACGTATATTTGCCTAGCTATTTATAGTTGGACAGTATTTGTGTGCTAGTTTCCACCATCAGCTGTCGGCAACCGTCTGGTTTACAACTATTAATTGCCTGGGAAGGGTCATCGATTTTAATTGTATCGAATTGTCTTATTTTGTTTTCGATCGTGAGTGTTGGCGCCCGTTGGAATCTTGTCATTTTGTTTATTCGCAAAACAAACACATACACCATAACACAATTTTCTTGTATATAAACAATTAAAACAAGAACCGAATTCTTCTATTTGGAAGTGAATTCTTTATTCAATTGGAAAATTCGATAGAGTTGAACAACATTTACTGATTATTTCGCGTAATAATAATACATACGCGCCGGCATTATTGTTTTTTGTATAACTTACATAATCTAGCTGTCCTAAAACAGGTTTTAACACGAGCAAAGATAGCCATGTACTATAGTAGTCTATATACATACCTAAGCTTATTTAAAAATAGTCTTTTGGTTTTCTTTTAATAATTATTTGGGATTTTGAGACTTTTTGGAAATTAGACTAAAATGTGGATAGTCTATTGTCATAAAACAATAAAATCATTTTTATAAGCATGATTTACAGGCCACATATTCCAATATGTGTATTTGTATTACTTGTTTGTATTGCAGGGTTCGCTGAAATATTCGTAACAAGTGATCTTTGAGTGAATTTCGCGTGGTTTATATCAAATTGCAAGTTTCTTACCAAAGTTTACTGTTACTCCTAAAGCCAATTGAAGCAGGCCTGTGTCTACTATGTACATGCATTTCAAATTTATTATTGCTAATTAGTCGAGTCATTACTGGATGCATTGGCGAGATGCCAATTAGTAGCAATGCGGGTGCAAACAGCATACTAACGTTTTCGTGCCGAACTACATCAGAATCATATGGGATTAATAAGACTCCTTTATTTTTCCACACTCTTTGTAAGGATTCAGCAACGGATAATTATAATTGTCAAGTCTCCACAATATATGCAATCTTTAAGGGGCCATATAAACCTAAACACCCCATTTTCAAATCGAATTCCTCAAATTCAAATATGTTTAAACAGTGTGTTTATAGAAAAAAAATACAATAAGTATTTTCAGCGTTTCTCTAGTGAATGTTCATCATACAATTTTAAAATAAATTCCCTTAAAAAATAATTTAAAGATATACTTTTTACAGCATTTTTTTAAAATCTCACCATAACTATGTGTCGAAGATAAATCTTTTGTATGCATAAAGAGTGAATGACTGATAATGTTTTAAATTTCTAGTAAGGTTTGTTCTTAAAATGTAAAAAAATCAACAAATTTGGATTATCCGATAACTTCGCGTTTAAACATTTTTTAACGCATACGATAGTTACCAATAGTAACACGTAACTTCATAGTGCATTAGGCGGTTTTAATATATAATGTTTTCAGTCACTAGATTTAGCGTTATATGCCCTCTTAATCCTTCGCTCATTAGCCAAATTATGTGAAATTCTTATTTCAATATTTATTTATTTAAAATCCAATTTACTACTATACAACGTTTAACTATTTAAAATATGCTAGCACTAGCAACATACTCGAAGAGAATTTGTCGACAATATTTTTCACTATGCTCACAACACGTAGTTGGTGTAGATATTTTTAACAGCTCATTAAAATGCTTCAAACAAAATATAACATCAAACCATAGAATAATAATAAAACTATAGAATACTCATTCCCATACAATACCTCGCTGAAAAAGTGAAGCCGTTTTATTGGCCGACTCGTGTCAATATATGTATGACTCTGCTGGTAGACATTGTTCGTATAGTACCTACTACTCGTTATGACTGCGTAAATAATTTTGCAATCAATTAAAAAATTCCCTATTTGGAGAACGTATCACGCAGACGGCCAAATGATAACTGAATGCTCGTAGCAAAATGCTGACCAATTAGTCAACATAAAGCAGTCGCGTTTACTGCAGGCTAAAGAGTATTCTATACCTACTACATATTATTATTCTATGCATCAAACACAGTAATATTTAAAGATTAGCCTTTCTTTCCATATCAACTATTCATGATAACAACTGTAACACCATAACACTCTGTGATATTTTAACCTTTGCAACAATAATAGTTTATACCTACCTACTAATTGTTTCAATATTCTTATTTTTATGTGAATGTCGAGTGTGTATGTATGTATAGTGACGTTTTTTGACATGTTAATATGAAGCAAGCTGTGGACGTGCTTAATTGGAGGATAAACGAGATTTTTTCAATGAATTTTGTATATATCTCTGTGCGTGTCCCTTAATAAAATAGAATAAAATAAATATTTCGGTAATTATAACATGAACAGAATTAGTTCTTGCAAACATGAACACAATTTATCAGTACCAACAACCAATACACTACTTATATTTAAGTTTAATATTGTGTTACCCGGGCAAACAAAAGTGCACACATTTTTTACAAAAAACGGAAATCAGATGCTAAGCCAGTACAATAATTCATAAAAATTTATCACGTTAAAGCCTAAAAGGTATCTATTAAATCATTAACTGCGTTTTGGATATAGGTTATAAATAATCATACTTTTATAATAAATGTAGGCGTGAATATAATCCATAGTAATTTAAGTGACATATAGTTAGACAGCCTGGAAATCTTGGAAATCAGAAAAAAACGTAATATGAGAAATAATATAATGAATAACCAAACACAATTCCCTTATAACCCTATATTAAATATTTTCCCAATACAAAAATTAATTTACCAATAACTTCATTGCATCCCCCACCTTACAAAATAATGTAACCCAGCCCACACTCCACCCCATATGTTTACTTCAAGTCTATATTATATATTGTTTTTTTATTTTAGTATACTTTGTATCCTCCTGAGGAAGGGAACTTTGTTCTTGTAACATGTAGAGGAATATTTAGTCAATGGAATAAAAGTTATAATTATCGTGGTGTACACAAAGTTGTAAAATAAGAGGCGAAAAAAAAATCATAATGTTTTTGAGCAAATGTGGCATGAGTTCTGGTATGTGTAAGAGTATGTGTCTGATGTAGGAATTTCGAACGCGAGTATATTGAGATTATATATTTATATAGTCATTCTTTTCATGATTAAATTTATTGAGCTCATTTTCGTAAAAATAAAAAATTCGGTGAAGTTTATGTAATACGTTTAAACCTGTTACAGGTGTTATGTTTTCATCTATATAACTTTTAATTTATGTAAATAAAATAAAACGTAAACAAAAACATTGAAAATTCTTTGTCATTACCTCAGCACAAAAAAAATAAGTAAATTGTTTCACACGGAATATAATATCTTCTACGTTATCTAGAAGCCTTTGAAATATAACCTTGAACCAAACTAATAATAACTACCTACTTGTGTAGATAGGTTGCAAATTGTTCTTTCCTGCTGTTTAAATAAGAGTTATGTAAGTGATACACGTTTAGTTAGAAAGACAACGCGTTTTATTTGGCTACAAAATAATTAGTTTTAAGGAAATAAAGGAGAATACAATGCAGGTCGCATACCGATCATATTATGCAATCTTATACAAGGACGAAAGAAAGTTGATACACGCTAGCGGCTAGATCCTCGTTATTCACAACTGAGAGACAAAAGCCAACTTCTGAATCAGCTAGTAAATGTATTTTCAACGTTCATTTTTCACATAGTTAAAATAATCCAATTTAAACTTCCGCGATCTAAAGATATGCCTTTCCACAATTTGCGTAGTTAAAATTATTTCAATTGACGAAACGTAAACTGTTTTATCAATCCCTTTTATATTTTTGTATTTATTCAAAGTAAGCCGCTTTATTGGCTCTATCCAATCCCTTTAAATAATTTGTTTTTGTGATTCTGATGATCTCATCTGATGATCTCAATATAAAGCGCCTTTCTGATGGTACATTACTCTGACACAGTTCTTGAATATAGTGCGGAGCTATGTCATGCAGAGCTCTGAAAACCCATCAAGCACACTTTATAATATATTCTGCTCCGGACACCTCAACCAGTGCAGCTCGTTTAGGGTAGGCGTTGTGTGGCATCTTTTAAATATATAGTATAGCAGTAATCCAACATATACACAACAAATGCGTTTACAAGTGTCTGCCTTATTTTTGGGTAAACTTTGTCGAATACCTCTTAGCTGTCTCATCTGGAAGAAACGTGAGCTAACAGTTTTTTAGATCTGCAGGTCGATCGATAATTTGTTGTCCAAGTGAGCGCCTAGAATTTAACATTCTCTGATGGTACAAGTGCTTCTCCATCGATGTTGATAGGAGCATTCTCAATTAGATGTTGTCGCCTCGATGAAGCTATCCATATAAATTCTGTATTCGTTGTATTTAGTTTTAGCTTGTAAAGTGACATCCATGCATAATCTTAAACTAAATTTTGAGATTGTTAACACTTTATTGCTATTGTCACTTTTAAAAACAAAAATGTGATTGTTTATTTTTGTTTCAATGTTTGAAACTGTCACTTCGTGATAGAACTCCATAATGAACTAGAGCTATGATAAAAAATATATATATTTTTACGTCCTTTTTTATATTTTTCGCAAACGCGACTCATTCTCCCATTCATCGTTCTGACGATGACGATGATTCTGACGATGCTCAATACGATGATATATGCTGGTGAGCGGGAGTCGCGTTTGCGAAAAAAAATAGAACGTATAATTATAAACCGATGAAATCGTCTCTGAAAAAAAAAGGTTTTCGTTCGTGAGAAGACAATTTTTAAGTACATATATAAAAAGATAGAAAATAATAAAAATAAAAAAATAAAAAGCTTGAAATTTTTAAACATTTCATATAGTACCTACAGAAGAGTAAAACAAACAACTCTAGACTCTAGTTCCTATCGAAAAGGTATTTAGGTACGTTTGTTGTAGAACCTTTTAGTATGTGAACCGTGCGAGGTTGCTAATGGATCAGTGGGACTTGGAGGACAACTGGTTGTCAGTTCATAGAATCGCGTCCGTAGGCGGAAAAGACACCACCTGACTACCGGAAACAATCGTTTAAAAACACTTCAAGGCGCTATCATCAATACACGTGAGCGCCATGCTTCTCAAGGTTTTCTTTGTCAATTTTGTGTCGATGGCGATAGTATGTTTAGTTGAAGAATACATATCAATCTGTAAACCCTTAAATACAAATTATTCAACATTTTAAGACATTTCTTTTTCTATACAAAACACGTACGTCAAGATAGGATAGTGTGAAGGTCAGTCCTTTTTCCTACCCCGAATTTACATCTCGATTGTATGTATGTATGGCGATTGAGTATCAAACTAATATTGAGTCGTAGATATTGTGTAGTGTATACTGCCATACAAATTGTATGAAACGATGTCGTCACTAAATTATTTTTTTTACAAAAATTGTTAATAGCAAATTTTAAATTAACTACTATCATGTATGAAACTTTTATAGAAAATTGAATTATCTAGTTGGGGTGTTTCGATATTTTTAATAAATTGGAAATATAGACAGTTAAACATAAAATTGAATTATCTAGTTGGGGTGTTTCGATATTTTTAATAAATTGGAAATATAGACAGGTAAACATAAATTTGTAATAAAAAACTGTTTATATTTAAAGTAATATTTCATTCTAGTTGTAAAATGTCCAACTTCGTTACGAATTTTACGTTCGATATCAATTTACTGACGAACAATTCTTGCTCCTATGGGCTGGTTAGTTGGAAGATTTCTTTAATTTATTCGCCGTGCAAAGGGGCGCTAGGAAGTGTTTCCATACATGGTCTCAAAAGCACTATGTTCTTTTTTGTAGTTTCTATGTCTTATTAGTAGTAAAGTTACCATAATGAACGGGCACAAATTCGATGATTTAATTTTAATATGACAGGTCCAAACGGATCACATAAACAGAAAATACTACTTTCTTCTCTATACCCACATTTTATCGATTGTTTCCAAATTTGTAATTGCTATAATGCAGCCATTTTCCAACGCCTTTTATGTAGATTTTCACAAATACAGCGCTGCATATATATAATGCAAATTTATAAAATTTTCATTTTGTAATCCGTCGTTTTCATCTCAGTAGAAGATTAATTTAATATTTTTTTATCGTTTAAAATCAAAATATAGTTTTTTATGATGTATACGTTTCGGGATAAATTTTCGTGTTTTATTATAGAAACATGCGGGTGATTTTAGAATATTGCTCAGTTAAAAACATGCCAAATTAAACCAAGTCGTTTTCTTAGTCTGATTATGATAGTTATCGAGGTGTAACAACTAATAATGATTTTCTGTATCGTCTTAATTAATTCATAAATTATTGAGAAAATCTTTATATTTACTAATTATCATTTATTTGTTATCCGATAATTTATAGCATTTATAGGTTCTTCCTGTTTTATATTTTTTCATATCTATTGTCTTTTGTTTCTACCGTTTGATTTCTTGTGAATACCTCGATGAAAAGTTTTAAATGTTAATAAAATCAATTTTTATCTGGATTATAAATAAATCATCATACGTAAGACGTACGTTAGAACGTTGTTTTATAATAATGATTTCAAATTAATAGCAGATAAAAAAAGGCATTTTCATTGTAGAAACACGATTTGTATGTAATGCATTGGTTTTCCATAACTCTTCGTATATGTGTCACAGTTTGCCCCACATAGTATTTCTTATCTCTTATTTAATTACAAATATTTCATACGATATATCTAAACAACTAGCGTTGCGTAGTGCGATTGTTATATTTATTTTGTTATAATATTATGATAATGATATAATATTTATTATTTTCATGCTATCCACTGCTCTCCGACTATTTTCTGCGAAATTTTTTTTTAAATTTACTGTTGAGTCTTAAGTTAATTGAGGGATCTTGATAATAATTATAATTTATGTCATTTTACACAACCCTTCATTATTTGGACTCCATTTTTTTGTACATGTATCTTTTTATTTTTTTTTCTCATTCCCAATCGATTATCTCTGACTGATTTCAGTGTAAACAACGATATAGATTAATCTGTTAATTGAATGCGAATGATGACTTAGCATTGCGATAGTTTCTTCCTACAGTGTATAGTGGTGGTGCTGTATGGGCATCTGAGATATTTAGGCTGAGGGCGAGACAGCCTCGACTGACAGTGTAACCGAATGTTTTTGTTCCAGCTGTACGAGCGGACAGGATGCGCGGTGGCCGCAACAAATTCGGTCCTATGTACAAACGTGATCGAGCACGTAAACTGCAAATAATGCGTCAACGGCAGATGGCGGTTCAAACATTGCGCGGAGAGGGTGGACTCGGCGGCTACGGCAGCAGCGCCGGCGTTCCTTACCCAGCACTGCCCATCAAACAGGAGATACAGATACCCCAAGTGTCCTCACTGACCAGCTCCCCAGACTCGTCTCCCAGCCCGGGAGTGGCGGGTGTCGCTCCCGCGCAGATACAGATGGCAACACTACCCCCGCCTGCACCGCAACCGGAAAAGGGATGGCCCGGTGCGCAGTCCACGACACGTTCTCCCGTATCACCGGAACCGTTCGGCTTCGAGCCGGGCTCAGCAGCCGAGGCTGGTTCTACCACGGAACCTCTGCGGGTCTCGCCCATGATCCGCGACTTCGTACAATCCATTGACGACAGGGAGTGGCAAAATTCTCTATTTGGACTCCTCCAGAGCCAAACGTATAACCAATGTGAAGTTGACTTGTTCGAATTGATGTGTAAAGTGTTGGACCAAAATTTGTTCTCTCAAGTGGATTGGGCGCGGAACACTGCATTCTTCAAGGATCTCAAGGTGAGTCTTACCACGATTTCCATATATACATTTATATACATACTCCTTTGTTTATTATATGTGTGCCTCTTTTTTTATTTGTACATCCCCTATTGCATTTTATATGCGTTTTTGCTTGCGTCGTTCATTCAAACATTCTTCAAATATTTAAGATTTTACCATAATTTTTTCTATTTATAATTTCATTTTATTTGCGTGCGAATTTATGGTGGTTCATGATGACAATATTTTATTCATATGTTTGCCATTTGCACAAGAAAGATTGTTTATAAAACCTTTTTTACAGATTTTTTTGAGATCCCAAGGTTTGTAAAATAACATTGCAGTAAATATGTATTATATGCAGGGTACACATTACAAAGTATTTGCTAGCGAATGACAATTATTCATGATCGATCCATAAAAAAAGCTTGCGTCATTTTACAGGAGTTCCCCATTAAATCAACATCTTTCATATCATCACAGAGAGAGAGAGGTCGTTATTCCTCCAAGGTTTGTTTTTATTCGTAATTTAATTCACGAAGTATATTAATATTGAATATTCTGTGGATAAAATTCGTTTCGGAATAAATACCAATTTGAATTATCAACGATTCAATTCTCACTAAGGCTATCGATAATTCATTTGTCTTTTTTGATACCGTTGCCCTCCCTCCCTCATCTTCAAGGTACTCTTGATTAAGGGTAAAATTACAGAATTAAGACTCTGATCTTTAAAGTTTATTTAGTCTATTTTTTGGATCATTCTTAGAATACATTATACTCGTACTCTAAATTTTCACTTAATTTGTTGGCGATTTTCCTTTTTCTTTTGATGTTAATGATCATATCTTTCGTTAGCAATTCCTGTCTTGGATAAGTGTTTTACCACTTTGTGTTTTAATGTGTAGTGTTCTTAAGTGATTAATGATTTCAAAGAAATCAATATTCCGCTAATTTCATTCTCTCCTAGTGACAAACAAATTACTTATATTCGGTTTTTTTAAAGGTGTTTCTTTGTATGGCAAGATTTCAAAATAGTTATCATTCACACAATGCACTTAACTAATCGATTTAATAAGGAATAGTGCAATCGTTTAATCATATTTTTTTTTTCTGGAACCGAATTCTTAATCAATTTTCATACTCGTTTCAATTTCAGTTATAACCATACTCACGTTTATGAGTTCCCATCGCGCACACATGTTTCCGCAACTTAATTCTAGCACTTTTGGTGGCTATAGATGTTTATTGTATCTTATATGTATACAATAAACATCTGCCACTTGTTTTTTAATCATAAGAAGATACCTACATTAATTGGGCATGTTTAGTTTTTTTTCGAATTACATATACATACATATTTGTTTTTTTTTCAATTCTTAACGAATCGATTAATTTAAAAACGTAGTATTCATTTTATACATTTATATCCTCGTACAAAGAATCATTTTAACTTAAAGAAATCAAAAGATTTTTTTTTTATAATTACGAGTAAATGCTTTTTTTTATTATTATTTTATAACTCGATTTATTTATATCCACAAATAATGTTTTGTACCACAAGCTTACTTATCTTAATTAATAAAAATAATTTATAAAACGCCATTTAGTGATAGAAGATCACACTTAAGGGCGATATATACATATATTATATGTTGGTTCTGCGTAACAAGGAAGTCAAGTCTTAAGTAGTCTACCAAAGGTGTATATGCTCTGAACTCCGCGTATGTCAAGGGGTAATTTATTCCACTTTAAAGGCCCGTTCACATTGAAACAGCGATCATAATAAGCCCCTTATTGACTGTCAAATTCTTTAAAACAGTTGGTACTCTGTGGTCCAGATTATCTTAATATAAGCTGTCTTCCTGATGGAACATTCTTTTGACACAGTCATTGAATGTAGTGTGGAGCCAAGTAGTTCAGAGCTTTAAACACCATCGGCCATACATTATAATATTCTGGACATTTCAACCAATGTAGTTCGTTAAGAAGATAATGTTATGTGACATCTTTTGTCAACTCCATATGACATCAAACTCGCGGCTGCGTTGAATACCATTTGCAATCTATCGAGCTGATACTTGATCAAACCAGTATAAATTGCATTACAGTAATCCAATCTTAACACAAAAAATGCATTTATAAGCAGTTTTGCTTCTTTTTTGGATAAGGTCCGGCGGATACTTTTCAATTACCGAAAATATTTAACACCCTTCCAAGGTGGTATGGATAAACTTGGTATAATATCCTCAGTTAAAACTATATTTAAAAATTTATTGTTGAAAGTAATTAAAAACATTTGACACATATATAAGTAGTAATTAAATCAATAACATGTATTCCATCTTATAAAATAAAAATAAATAAATAATAATTTTAATAGTTACTTAAGGAATGTAACATGTACTTGACCTTTTTGTATGGGAAACTCATTGATAGCATTTAGGCTACTGAGAACCCAATTATTATTATGTAAAACTTTTCTGAAAATAAATATCTCAGATAGAAACAAGAGTTAACATTTTTTGAGAATTGCAAGTCCAGCGATCGTTTGTTGTCAAGTGTTCGCTTAGAAGGTATTTGATGATGTAAGTCCTACATCGATGTTAATCGAAGTATTTTCAATGATTTGCTATCGTTGCGGTTAAATTGCTTTTTAATTAAAGAAGACAGTAAACACTTCTTCGGATTACATAGATCTTCAGTACGAGAAATATTAAAATCAAACACAATTTTACTACAGAAATATTCGTTTGTATTCAAAAATAAATTAAATGTTTTCGTAAGAGCTTGCAGCATTATGTATGGTCAGGAAAAGAGAAACTATTCCACCTATTTTTACGAAAGTATACTGACAGAATCGTTCAGTATTAATGATTTAGTTAAACTCCTACACATCTTAAATTGCATAAATCAATTGTCACTTATAAATTATTAAATAACTTGGTATTATTATTATTATTATGAACGTGCATCGCTTAGTGTCGAGTGTTTGTGACTATAAAGATCGCGCTATTTATTATTTTCGAAATACGACTTGAAGAAGATCTCCTTGACACAAATAATCTCGCCTTTATTTTAACTTCGAAAAATACTTTGGACCTTAGAATGTGTGGTATATCTTAATTATTACCTCATGTGCGATTATCTGAATTTTAACTTTTATTTCTCAATATTACTCAATTATACATTATAACAACTATTTATAAAGTTTTATTTATAATATAAGCATAATATGATTGTGTTAGGTGTTTAAACTAATAACATTTAGATACAAGTTTGGCAGTAAGTGTTATAACAGAACAACTGATCTTTATTTTACGTAATTTATCATATTTCACAAAATGACGCATTTAGTTAATATCAATAATTTCCTTTTTCAATCAAATCTGAACTCATTTAGCGCATATTCAGCAATGATATTACATCTCTTTCATAATGTGACCCAATTTCACAAGTTCTGTAATAAACTACACTTGTTTCGTGTCTTTGGCATTGTTACATTGGCGTGTTCTGATGTCCCACCAGTTCTGTGGAGTTGGTACATATGAAAATAATAATATTTTTGTGTATTCTTGTGTGTCTTGTTTGTGTTGATCGTTCAGGAATGAGTGTTTCTGGGTCTAAGCGACCTGACCCACAAAGCGAGTTAATTCGAGATACCATAGGGCTGGGTGTCTCGCAAGCGGCGTTACGTAACACTCGCCACCTCTGTGTTAACCTACGCCGGCGTTGCCGCTTCTACGCCGTCTCCATGCCATTATATGTAATATGGTGGACGACACTCTTTTTTTATTTTACAACGCTGCCACGCCGCAAACCATTAAATTATAATCTAATATCTTTCCTCAGTCTCCGGACCTATATATTTCTGCTTTTTAGTGGCAAAATCTTGCTAGAACTTCTAGAAAAATCACGTGGGTGCGAATCTGTCCCCCCCCACGCTCAAAAATTTTAAGATGTTTGGGGATAATTATACGTTTAATTCGTGAATACTCTCCCTCCCAATTCTGGATTTTTCGTTTGTTGAATAATCAAATTTCAATTGCAAAAGGTGCACTCTCCTCTCCATATTCTATTTCTGTTTCCTTTGTGTTTTTATCGTCTTCTGATATATATTCGCTCGAGGGTCACTCCTGGTCATGCCTGTTAAAAAAACTTTTTACGACCGCCCAAAACACTAAACTTGTTACGTAGACTTCCTTATTACTTCAGTTTGGTACGAGTATAGATAGCTCTTTCTCAATTTGAAAGGACACTTCGTTTTGAAAAATGTAATTATTGTTTTCAAATATTTTTATTTATTGATAGAAAAAAATTCAAGATTATAAGAATTGTTTTGAACGCCTCGTGTATAATATTATTCCCGGTCAAGTAAAATAAACATTGAGCCCATCAGATTCTGTTAATGTTTTCCAAAAGTCTCTTAATTCTAATAATGTATATTAATTAAACAAAAAGTTTCTGCTGGTTTCTTGCCATATTCGACTACGAATAACAATAAGGTAATATAAACGCGTGTATTCATTTCCACTGACTAAACTATAATCATGTTTATTATTTGCTGATACTCGGTATGTAGTTCCTCTGGATGAGAGATCTATTGATGGTTCATCCTGATGTTTATATTCAATGTTGATAAATGTTGTTTACATTGTTTCCAATATTTACCATTGGTTTTGAATTATCGTTTAAACAGAAATTTATTTCTCAATCAAGTTTTTAGCGAGAACTATTTGTAATACAAGTAATTATTTTCAACTTATTATTTTTTAATCTTTCCCTTGCTTAAAACTACGAATAAGCAACTTCTGCCTTTATTGTGGCAAACCATTTTGAACGGCCACGCAAAAACAAAGTACAGTGTTTTACTCGGCAATACCCTAGTCGTTCGTTTGAGTGTCGATGGAAAGTTTTGATAATGCGCAATCAATATCTACTTACTTATTCTTATTGCCAATCGACTTAAACTCTTGCTTCACGTGATACTTTACTTGAAATTTCAACTATTTCAGCCACTTGTCGTGTCATGTCCAACACAGTGCAATAATTAATGCATTATTTCAAATAATTGCTGTTAATTTATTATTTAGTATCATCGCGCTATGCCCCTCGAAACGGATACAGACTTTGTTCAAATATAACCCACTAAAATGTTTTCGTTCAAGAGAAGTTGCCAAATGTTATTGCTTTCCATGATATTTGTCATAGTTTTATGATATCAAAACAATATCATTACAGTTCTTGAGTTATTTTTCTTCTTTGATTTCGAACGAGGCAAGATAATATAATGTAATTCAAAAATGATAAAATAATATTTAGAATAACGAATTTTAAACATTTATTGAATCTAATAATGCTTTGTTTGCGTGCGTATTTTCAATACTATTGAGATGTAGGGTAAGAGGCGATGCTGAAACGATTGTCGATAATGCAATTATTATTGAAGCGTTGAAACTACACTGGTGATCCAATTACGTTCCTTTTAAACTCCTCATAGAAGTATACGTCGTTACTTTTTCAATGCGAGTTACGTCACACATTTTGTACCTACTTATAACAACTAACCTGTCTTATTGCAACGTTGCACCAAACTCTGGTCGATACGTACCGCAAGAAAGAACTCTCTGGAAAGTTTGAAGTGCCTATACGTATTTTGTAATGTCAAAGGTGAATTCAATGTTTTACGAATATAATGTTTTGTTCTCAAGTTCCGTACTAACGTCGAAACATATTTTTTGAAGAATTGATAAATACTATATATTATGTATATACACATTTAAAGAAATAATACTTTTATGAATCGGTAGCAGAATGGTTAGTCCGCTGTTTCTAGCAATACAAGTTACAGCGATGATCTTTCATTTCTGTACATTACAAACTAATCATCTAATATTTCAAAAAATCAGAGGTCGCCTTTGAAAAGAATAAAATATAAATAAATTAACAATCAGCGACCATCTTATATTATGAGACGCGCATGAATGATAGCAGGGGTAGAGATTAATTTGTTGCTTTCGATTCTCCTTGAACGCCCCAGTATTATTATCACAGCGTTATTATTATTTTTAATTTTATTTTAATAAAATAATACAACACATAAAAACACAATCACATGAGATGCAGAAAAAGATACACAGTGAAACACACATTGCTCTTTACTAGAGTGCAAGCACTCGTGTGTTAAAAAGTATTTATATATTTGTATGCAAAAGAAACATTTTGTATGTAGGTTAAAATCAAAAAAATATCAATAGTTCCAATAATTTATAACTATTACATGGACGATCGTTTCGCCTTGTAAGAGACTTGTCAACCAATCAAAATATATATACTACGGTTAAGCTCTGTCTTTATTGCTAAAATTGATTGCTAACACGATCATAAAGGCTGTACAGGAGCACCAATGTCCGAGACTGTCACAAAGATGGACAGAAGTATTGGATCAAAGACGATAATAATTATATCATTTCTACAGTGTTTTTTTTATTTCATATAAACTTATTTGTTATTTTTTTGTTTTCATTTTTTTTGTATATAATCTATATTCTGCATAATATTTTTCTTCTTTTGTAACATTTAATGTATATTTTGTACGTAAAAATATAGTTTGTGTAGCATAGCACCCCCCTGCTCACAGACTGGAATAAAATTTTTATAATTATTATTATTAAAATCAAAAGTTGAGATATTACTTATTTCTTCAAAGTAATAATATGAGTGTCGGGAATATCTTATTAATTTCTCGTCACGTCACTAGACAAACCATGAGATAACAACCAACTAACACGTTATTATGAAACTGGCATTCCGTTCAAATAAAATGTCGATCGTCTGTCCTATTTACCCGCAATAGGAAATCTCTCCGGCCGTCGACTTTCTCCAAAGAGTTCATTATCGACAGACAATGAAATGGACCGAGATGTTGCAACCGCCAGCTTTATACTAAAATAGTATAATATTATTCAATGATGCATTGTCAAGGTGACGTTCGATTCTTGCGTAATACCGCCATTATTTATCCGTTACAGATAAGTGAATTAAGTCATTATTAATATATTTTTTTTGAAAATGACGGCCATGGATCGTTGAATTCCGGTATAACTAAAAAGGCCAATGTGATCGATTCCGAGAATCGTTTTCTTTGTTGAAGTTCAAATGTCTGAATGTTTTAGTTGCTAATTCTCAATGAAATCGCGAGAAAAGAGAAATTTATTTTATTTATTTTCTTTGGAAAGCTACAGATCATTTACAGTTTAATGATACAATATTATTTTTAATTTTTACAGTGTTAGAGCCAAAAAAAGCCTTCCATCAACATATTATAAAAAAAACAAATAACATTTTACGAGCCAAAAACATTCATACACACACCTTCATACACACCCTCACACACACAGACACACTCATACACACCATCACACCCATACACGCACACACATACATACATATACACACACATACACACATATATAGATTTTTCTCCACAAATCAATTGTAGTAGGTACATACATAATATTTACCTTCATATTTTAAAAAAATCATTAAGAAGAATAAAAATTAATTGTCAACCGATTGTAAAGTGATCACGTAAACCAGTCGATGACAGGTCGTTAGCCCTTATTTCCCAGTTCTCCTATATTATTCCATATTAGTCTCCATTGAGACATTAAACGTTTGTAATAAAATATTTATATGGACTTTCTCCAGGGAAAAAAAACAATGTTTTGTTCTAAAACATTTAAGATCATCACTAAAATATTACTAAGATACACTTTGCCCACTATTAAAGGTTTATACTGTTGAGTTCAGGAGGGTTGCAGCAATCTATTTAAAAATAATGTAATGTAGTATATTTTTGTTCTATATTATGTAAATAGTTGCAACTCCCTTCAGAGCACGAGTATATCTCTTTTTGAAGGAAGCCATATTATAAAGTGTATTAATTTCTTTTTTGCTATGTATTTTTTTATGTAAAATATGTCTTTTTGTAATAAATAAATATATATATATATATATATATATATATATATATATATATATATATATATATATATATATATATATATATATATATATATATATATATATATATATATATATATATATATATATATATATATATATATATATATATATATATATATATATATATATATATATATATATATATATATATATATATATATATATATATATATATATATATATATATATATATATATATATATATATATATATATATATATATAGTTCGATTGAGTACAGGAAAATTTCCAGAAAGTCGTTGCAGTGTAGCATCCTTTTCATGAACGATTTTTTTTCACGGTTTTTTAATTTCGTGTATTATATCATAAAATCTTTGTATTTGTTACGTACATACTACAATTATAATCTACTTATTAATCGACCATTCATTCGAAGGCTTAACTTATTATATGTGTCTTTTTATAAATACCAAATTAATTTCTTGGGTGTTTTATAGGATTGCAATGTTCCGAGTACAAGTTTGTGTTGAAGTTAAATAAAACTGTTTTTCCTTAAAATGCTGATAGCTCATCTTAAAGGCGTTAAATTAAACAAGGAATTGTGTTTTGATATCAATTCAAACTAGGTACCTACATAAAATATTGTGTTTTACTTTCTTTAACAATACTAAATTATCGCTTTTTTGCTGACCACCTTCTTAAGAGTATTGACAAATCCGAAGTGAATTTCGTACGTTGTATTGTAATATTTGTTTGAGTCATACACAGCACAATCAATTATTATCATAAATCCCATACTGTATAGATATTGTGCAATAACGTATGTGTGTGTTTATGTCAGTACAGAACATTACGATGCAATGTAAGTTGAAACTAAAAGGAAACAAACAATAAAAAGGCTCCGGCCTAGTGTCACTTTCCATTTTCACAATATTTGCGTTACGAAATTCGTTTTAACATGACAGATACATATAATAATGTATCGTACACCTTGTTGATTCTATCGTCGAAATATTGTTATCTTCGTATAACATGGATGTTGCTATGTTAGGTTGTTACGTTTACAATTCTTAACGTTTTCGTTAACATTTCAACATCGATAATATACATGTTTCTACATCTTATTAACAAAAAAATGAAACTCTGATTTTTGACTAAATAAATACACTTGTTTAAATGGTGAACAACGTTGAAATCTTGCGTATAGCTAATACTGACAGACAGTTGTTCGACAGTCGAGCTCCGAAGACTTCATATTTTGGTCGCATAATGAGAGGCGAAAAATACTCGATCTTACAGTTGATCATAAAAGGGAAGATTGAGGGCTGTAGAGGGGTCGGCAGTAAGCAGCTATCCTGGTAGCCTATGGCCTCTTGAAATGGCAGAAACAAACGAACGAATTAACACCGCCGTACAAACCTATTCTCCTCTACATTCTTATATTAAATTACCCTCCCTCTCCTACATTCGTATATTATGCTTTGTATAGTACAAACATAACTATTTATTTACAAATGTCGTAATAAGATATTCATAAATTAATAATAAATTTATTTATTTAACTAATAATTATACAATTGAAAGGTTATTCAAATAAATTACGTCCTTGTGCTTATTTTTGTGATCTTTTTTAATACTTATCCGAATTATGAATATTTTTTATCATTCCCTCGTTCATATTTGTGAAAAAAAAAACAATATTTTGCTACAAATATTCTGTGCATTTTTTGGTACTTTGGATGTATTATTTTATAGGTTTTCGGGACCATCTACAGTATAATAACATTTCTTATACAGATGTATTATGTAATAAAACTAAAACAAATTAAAAAATTTCACAGTATTAATAATAAATTTTAAATTTCATACTTAACATTGATCTTAACATTTTTTGTGGTAAAGGAAGAGTAATATTCAGATATAATTTTTTTTTATTTATTTAATAAAATAACAATTATACATTAATAATAATAAGAATTACAAACAGTATCTTAAAATTAAATTATGTAAGATCTATTCGTCCCTCAGTTGAGATCAAATCTCGTGTTCGATTATGTTCGTAGTAATGATTGATTAAGCCAAGATTAAAACGTACCTATTAGGAATGTGTCATGAATAACCCACTTTGTAGGATCCGTACGATCGGATTGCAATTCCTATTCAGATGATATCAATCTATATATTATAGAAAACCTATAAGGATTAATCATACGAAATCAGTACTTCTAAATTTTTCCTACATTCAGTATCTGGACGTGACTGAAACCCTTGAAGTCCTTTTATAAATATTATATTCATTTTACGTAGGTACTTATTTACTTACCATTTTGTTTTATTATGAATTTAAAAAAAATTATAATGAATTTCTTCATCAAATTTACCATAGAACATCTATAAATGGCTGCATGAGCATGATTCATAATCATAGAATTGTAATGTACAGAAGCCGCGTCTAGTACAAATTTCGAATTCAAATGTATGCCAAGTTTTTTTTACATGTGTGTGTGAGGCGGTAGATCGGTTGTTCTACGTTTTATGTAGGTGTGCGTGTCGGTAGGTGTACGTATACTAGAAATTCTTCTGTTTCCTCGTAGTTTTAGTTGGATATATTCATTGCGCTGACTAGGTATCTGTATCATATATAATCTAAGTTCATAATCATATTTATTAGTAAATCGATCTAAAATTCTGTCGTAATAAATATTATCTAAATGTAAACTAAATTCAGTATCTGGACACGACTGAAACCCTTGAAGACCTTTTATAAATATTATATACATTTTACGTACTTATTTACTTACAATTTTGTTTTATTTTGAATTCAAAAAATTTCATAATGAATTTCTTCATCAAATTTACCATAGAACATCTCTAAATGACTGCATAAGCATAATTCATAATCATATTTATTAGTAAATCGATCTAAAATTCTGTCGTAATAAATATTATCTAAATGTAAACTAAATTAAGCTGACCTGTCATATTTTTACAATAAACGTAAACAAATTGTTGTATATTTGATATTTTAATTAATCGTTAGAAAACATTTACTTTAATAATATTTCTACGTATTAATTTATCTCCTTAAATAGATTCATATATCTACATGTTTTCGTAATTTAAATGTTTTTATTAAACTCTATTAAATATCTAAAGAATTTTTATTTTGTCATATTTAATGTACCTACTCAAAATACGTATTTACCTAACGACATAATAATTTATAAACATATATAATAATATAAGAACACATATAATAATAACGAGCATTTATTAATTACTTTAATGAACATTGTAGTTATGTTTTGTTAAATAACATATTACCTATTATTTTTATACTGTTCAAGTTTTGTCGGCTTTTAACACTCCATAGGTAGTTATATTTTTTTGGAAAAAAATCGATATCATTTACAATGCGAAAGAAGTCCAAAAAGTTGAGTATTCTTAAAACACGTAAAAATCACAAATCACCCATCTCATGGTGGGTGACCTATATGAGTAAAAAACGTTTAAAAATCAGGTATATGTACCTACTGTTACATAAGATAACAATCATTCGAACAAACTTTCTATTTTTTTTTTTTTACTTCACAGCTTCAATTTGATTTTTGATTTTTTATTGAATTGTTTTTTTTTATTTGAATGGATATTCAAATATATGGTTCAAGATATATTATGGGTTCCCAACTCAACACATTCAATCTTTACGCCCTCGTATCCTTTTGAATGAACTAAAACTAATTAAAACGTTTATTTTTCTTACAAATAACTTTTTGTACAGTTAATTTGTTTTGTACAATTAATTTATTTGTACAATTAGTTTATTTTTCTTACACCTGTCGAAAACATGAATTGCGCAATAATTTTTGTTTAAAATTTTCCGCTATGACTTGGTTTCGTAATGTTTCCTGGTTAATCAAACGTGACAAATAGCTTTATATTATGTGGGTTTTGCTTTCGTTATTGACCTCCACAGGAGCTGTCAATATTGGTCAAAGTAGTATTATTACTACTGGTGGAAGCACGAACGAATGATAGGAGAATGAATTTTGAACTTTTAAACAGAAGGGCGTTCCATGAAACTGGGGGACTCCACGAAACTGGGGGACTCCATGAAATTGGGGGGCTACTCATGACAGGTTCTGAATACGTTCTTATCTTGCCTTAATTTAAAAAATGTATATATCACAACTCGATCATAATAATAACAATTAAAAGCTTTTACTGTGATAAAACAACGTGGCGATTATTGCCCGCAGGGAATTTCTACCAGTCAACCACCATAGTAAATTCAATCAGTTACAGGAATAATTAACAAGAAAATACAGAATAAAATAAATTAAGAAAATAAAAATACAAAATAAATATAAAAATAAAAGTAAAACAAAATAAAAGTAAAACAAAATAAAAAAATAATATTACATCAGATAGAGATACTGTGTTTGTTGGATGGGGGGTAGGAGAGGGAAAAGGATAGAGGGATAAAGACCGAGTTTGTGGTTATGTGGATAAAAAGTGTGACTTCAGACGCTTTCTGAATGCTATCAAACTAGGGGCATCTCTGATACTCTCCGGCAATAGATTGTAATCTTAATCTATTTCTACATTTCATCATATAAAATTGTTAAGATCAACGTTTGATATGAAATAATTGTCCTTAATTGTTGTATAAATTAATATTATTAGGTATTCAATTAATTTAACCTCAAATATTGCTAAATGGTGCCGTGGATTTCAGAAGTGACGGAGAAACTTGGAGCACTTACCCAGAGATATTCATATTACTAACTTTTTCAAATAAAATGAGATAAATCTGAAGATTTTCAGATAGCGAAAGTACTCGAGGTTATTCCTTACTATTTAATATTATCCCTTATTTGAAAAGATTTCTATGAAATTTCTAAGCAATCCTGTTCACATCTATTATAATATACTTTATAATGCGTATTACAAAATGTACATATATTGTATAAAACACTTGTGATGTTTTACTTTTACTTTAAACGGTAGTTTAAAGTAAAAATAATTTAAGAATATCAATAACTCAAATAGTTTAGTATGTGTATTTTACTCCCCAAAACTTAAAATCGGATAATATAAAATATGTATATACAAACATTTGATGCAGATATAACGACATGTCATTATTACACCATGATCAGTTTAGAAAAATACCTAGCGTATTACAAAATATAGGTAATTTGTTAGCTGCTCATACATTGCATTACTATCGGTCAGGCAAGCATGTCAATGTACACTAGTGGAATCAACTCTTGAACATTTTTTATTATTTGGGTATTCTGATATCCCAAACACGATCATGGCTCATTCTTCATATTATGCAGCCAAACCTTCTCAAATCATTTATTTTCATATAGCTTACAATATATTTATCAATCATACATTTCAGTATAATATTCTATACCTACAAGACGGGACAGCACATTCATTCATTCATTCATCGATGGCTCTACACCAAATGTTGTGCTTTGGCCTCCTACAGCATTTGTCGCCATCCCCCTCTGTCCTGCCATGCACTCTTCCAGTCCCTGATGCCCATGGTGCTTACTTCCCGCTACACTCCATAAAGCCATCGGAGATTGGTTCTTGGGTCAACGCTACGTCTACCTAGGGGCTTTGTGTCGTGAATCCTCTTTGTTTAACTCCTCACTCGTTATCTCTATTATGTGCCTCGCCCATCGCAGCCTCCTCATTCGAACGTATGTACATGTACAATACAACATACGGGACAAAATATGGTAAATATTAATTAGGGATGTTATAAAAAATATTAATCGGATTCGACATTTAAAACTTTTCGCGTAGTTCTAATTTCAACTTGTACTTTTGCATTGACGTTTACTAACATGTATGTCAACTCAAAAAACATGTTGGATTTGATGTTAAAAAACGTATTCCATTTTAAAATAATTCATCGTTCTTAATACATTACAAATACATAAGAATTAAATAAAAAAAGTAATACAGACAAATAAACTCAGACATGAAACTCAAATAAAAATATAAAATTTCCAAATACATAAGCATTATTAAATTACAAAGTTGGTCTTAAGTGATTTAAAGAGGATTAAAAATTCAATTCAATTCGAATTCGAACTTTATTCGAAATGAAAAGTATCGAACCAGAATTAACTTGACCAGTATGTAATCAAATATTACATATTATATTATTATGATGGAAGACGGAACGGAACCAGTTACGTACGTAGGTATAATGTATTTACTTTCCTCATACTTCACCCATTTCGTTACGTGGCCAGTATTCTGTGTTGCCGTCTCACTCTCACTCGTTGTGGCCGCGTGCACTTGACACGCTGACAATGGCCTACAACTGTCTTCAGAGAAAGTAGGAGAAATTACATATTCAGTCCGGCGCGAGAAAGAGATGGGTATACCGCAGCATTTAAGATCAAAATCCCCTATACGTTTTTTATGTTCATCTCTCCAAGTAAATTATTTTTTTCTAATTTATATCGCTATGAAATTATAGTTTCGATTATTATTTAATTTTTTTTTTTCATATTTTGGCCATCTTTCACATATTTGGTGAACTCGTGGTAAAACATGGTGTGTATTGTAGTATTTTCTCTTCGATATACGAGGTGTTAAATATCGTATTTATTTATATATTTATTTTAATTTTGGCACATTTTACAAAATTAAATAAACAACAAAAAAATTACAAAAAAAAAATTCAAAGAAAATTACAAATAACAATTCCTGAATTCCAAAATTCCCACAAAGGCAATGCCTGTGTGTGGGTATACAATATATATAAAAAAAGGCAGTAACTCAAAATTTTAGGTATTTGAGTTACTACCATTTTTAGGTTTAGGTCATGATTGACTACCTCCAGAAAATTCAACAGTATCTCAAATGCATTCTTTAATATAAAAATATGAATTTTACAAAAGTAGTAAGTCAGCTAACCATTTATCTTCCATGTAATAACGAAGTAATTAAAGTAATGTTAATAACAAAAAAAATCTCAATTACTAGTAAGATCATCTTAAATATTACCTATACACTTACCAAAAAAATGTTGAGAAGATTTAAAGCAGAATTAGAAATCCGGTACGAAACTTAAAAGTGTCCCCCTGAAAAATTGAGTTTTTTGAGTTACTGCCTTGTTTGTTGGGGCAGTCGATATCTACCTAATATATTCATATGTATAATATAAAATATTAAAAGTGAAAAAGAAGGAATATATTTACAGTTGATATATTATGAACAAATATATTTTTTATATAATATGTACGTGCCCATAACAAATAATTAAATGTTTCTAAAATATTATGAATTATAATATTTTAGTGTCTTCAAAATGTGGCAAAAATATTTAACACTGTACATTTTCGCTGCCCGAGAAGCAATATATAATATAGACCAAGTTAAAAAACAAAACAATACACTATTTACAGACATTTCCAATAACTTCGTATTTGTTGCTATTTTGCACGAGATTAGTTTTAAGTAGTTTGTAATCGTCCACAAATATATTTTTTTTAATATATCATTTGTTATTAGGTATATAATATATAAATAAGATCAAAGTAACAAAATATACAAGTTATGTAAACGTTGAAATCTACACCAGCGTCAAAAGCGTCAAAAGTCAAATGAAGGTTTTATCTGATGTGTAATATTGCGAATTTGAAAATGTGGTGAGTAAATAATATTTGTAGAAAAAAAATCAAAATCCTATGTAAATTTATTTGAAAGAAGCACAATACCCCGTATTCAGTAACTATTGTAGTAGTAACTATTCAGTAACTAAAATATGAACATACTAAAATTGTAGTTTTTAGATTTACGGTCTTATTTCAGCGTTATAAAATATCAACTTGGACCAAATGGAATAGGAACGTACCTATACTGGCCGGAACGGAACGTTCATAAAAAGTTACTGAATTAGACGCATTTTGAATAATTATGAAAATGATGAAAATTCATAATTTTCATTATTATTCATAATACGTCTGATTATAATAATTATGATAAATAGGAACACATATTATATTCTACAAAAAAATTATTCGACTTCCGACGACCGTTTCGGCTTATAAGGCCATAATCAGCTGGTGTTGAGTATACAGTTTACATTATTTTTATACAGAAATATACTCTATATATCTATTGTATATTTCTGTATAAAAATAATGTAAACTGTATACTCAACACACCAGTTGATTATGGCCTTATAAGCCGAAACGGTCGTCGGAAGTCGAATAAATTTTTTGTAGAATATAATATGTGTTCATATTTATCATAATTATTATGGAATTCTACAGTTTGGAAGCCGCATCAATCGACAGATTGAAAACTGCTGATGTCTGATTATGAAAATATATATTAAATTCCCTTTCAAAAAATCTTCTTTTACGAGTTTTTCCAATGGAATTCAGGTTTTCAATTTTTTTTCAATGTAGTTAGGTATTTGTATCTTAGATTTTTTTTATATTTTGTTGGCATGAAGCTATTTAACATACATGTTATCGGCACCGTTTATCTCTAATAGGATTCTACCAAAATGTATTATGATAATGCAATTATTCATTACGGGAGCATGCTCCCGTAAAATGATTTCTATGCCGATATGTTTATCGATGATAATCGAATAAAATATGTCAGACCCTATTGAGATATGTGTTTTGACTGTAATGTATGATATACCCAGGTTTATAAAGTATAAACCCCACAGAGCCGATTTTAGATCATACGGGGGCATGCTTCAATATCAAAACATGTTTTAGTATTCAGAAGTTATTTATTTTTTTGAAATGTATAATTAACTTATTTGCTTTTTTAACAACAGCCAAACAATCACATCTCGCATAGTTCAGCAATGAGGTTCACCACCCATTCTGAATGTAGTGCCTTTTTTGGTGAAACGAGACTGGTGTGTAGGTATACATAGATGTGTTGTTCTCCCTTTTATAAGGCAATGCACACCCGGACACCTTTCGCTGGTTACCCCACATTGTGGGATATGCCGTGATGGTATGAATGAATGAAGGATACATATATTAACGCATGCAGTTAGCGGGCTGTGAAAACAAATTCAGTGTCAGATTGAAACGGATGACGTAACACTCTAATGGTCGAATTACAACCTGAATGCCTATAATAATACTAGCCGTGGTTAAGCGAAAAGGCACTTTATAATAAAACGTATTTAACGCCGTAGTTTTTTTAACACCTATTATGTAAGTTGAAATCTAATTTTTGACATGTTGTCTCAATTTTGCATTCCATTTGGTATTTTATCTATTTGTAAGACGCGACTTTATTATCGTACACATTGAGTAAGAAGCATCTATGAAATGTTACGTTTAAAATGTAGGACAATGTTGTTCATATTATTTGTTTAGTTACGATGGTTTTTATGTAGGGACTTATGGTCTGTGGAAATTTGAATTTTGTTACTTTTTTATGGTGTTAAACGTTAGGAAATATATTTATTGGTCACTTTGAGTATTGTAAACTATAATTATTATCGTTGATACATAAGGCATTCGAATACTTAATTTTATTTTAGATATTTGGAGCGAAAAATTAAGAAAAAATATGTATAAAATTCGTATTATGTACATACAAACATATTAAAGAAAGCCACTACGTAGCAAGACAAATGTACCTATATGTATAACAGAGAAACAAACAAGGACAGTAGGTAGGGAAGAATATTCTAAACTTCAAACATTCAACGATGTTTTTTTGTTTTTATTCGTTTACTATTCATTACTTAATTTCGCATTATCAAATGCATCTTCATGACTAAAATATTCCTCATAGGTTTATAATGGTCATGATGTTTGTGTTAAAAAACATTTTTTAATTTAACTGATGAAAAAGCAAGCAAACTGAGTGTAGATAGATAGCTTATCATGATTGAGTAGAAATTAGGTTAATATGTTGTTGTTGTCATCAGATCTGTTCCTACATACTTAGTTCGGTAATAGACTTTGCACTCGTTTTCTACACGCGTTGTGTACACACTATTATCTAATTTTTTATCAAATAAATGTGTGTAACAATATATTTGTAGGTAGGTACATAAAAAGGTAAAATTTCTATATATTATTCATCTGCATACTATACCTACTGCTCAGCCCGCTACGATATCGTTTTGTTCGGTTTATAACTTGCTAATTTAATTTAATTAAGCCCGCCAGGGTACCTACTAATCATATGTAGGTACTGGAAGTAAATAAAAAAAATATCATTTATTTTGATCTGTTTTGGAGCAGACTCGTAGAGTATGTACCAATAACTGAATGTAGAGCATAAGTCCAAAGAGTATATGATAGGTACCTTCGCATCAGTTATTAGGACGTATTACATTAATCTTGTGGTTAGTCTTACTGGTTATTCATTTTATTAGTACTTTTTTAATGTTTCCTTATATTCTAAGATATAGCAACGTCAAAAAACAATTAATTTTGTTATGGCTGGTTTTATGACATTTCCTTCTTTATTGCATATAGGTTTGAAAAAGGTAAGTCCGGCACCTGGGAGTGGTTGCGTTTACCAGTGCGCATCCCCTTACTATAGGTGAAAATTGCAGATTTTAATTATCATTTGCGTCTTTGTATGCCCTTTTTGTGCTCTTATACCATCCATCTGATTACAATAAAACTTTTTAGGTATCCGGTACTAATGTTTCTATTGTCTAAAGACGCTTCTGATTCCTCATTTTAATTATTTAAAAGTCCTAAACGACTGATTAAAAAAAATATAAATGGGTGTAAGAGATGGAGTGAATAGCAGGGGCCGCCCCAGAAAGGGATGGCATGACCATGTGAATGATATTTTGAAAGAAGGAAATATAAGAAGCTTGAATAATCGACGAGCATGAGACGATGCATGGATGTAAAGGAAGCTAGGAATGTGTGCAAAAATAGAGGAGAGTGGCGCTCGGTTCTCTCTTCTTACCCCGTAAGGGATATGGCGTGATGGTATGTATGTATTGTTAAAGTCCCTACAAAATCTCCACATCGGTGAACTATTTTTTCCCAATTTTTCCAATCTTTGGCACGATCTTTCATTCTCATCTATTTATTTTACGGCGTTTTGCGATTACCCATTTAAGACGCACAATAATTACGCCTAAGTTTCTAGACCAAATCACATGAATCACGCTGTTGTGTTTGTTATGTTGACATACCAAAAGTTTTTATTTTCATTGATAGAAAAAAAATTGCGTCGCGTATACAACAACAGTGTGCCGCAAAGTAATAACGCTTGTTTATTCCTATGTACATGTGACGAGTATTATCTAGTTGCAATTTCCTACCAATAGGAAACCGACCAATAGGAAATCAAATATACGAGATATAACTCAATTCACACGTGTATGCGCATTTTAACACAACACGCTGAAAATTCAGCCAAACCAACCACCGTCATTTATAGATATAGGTACAACAACAGTCAGTACGATAAACAAGATTGTGTTGTTGCTGTTTTTAGTTTTATATATTTATGTATATTAAATTTCCACAAAAACATACAATTTATTTATCTCAATACCTTAAAATAGATATAGGTATACTTTTAACAATAAATTAATAATTCCATCATAAAAATTTACTATTAGGTATTCAAAACACTGTGTATAGATTCTAAACTGTAGAATCTTGTAATAGTGTTTTAATTTTTTGCACGTTTAATACTTAATTTATTTATACTTAATACGATTTAGATATCATAAATCTTCTTGAACCAGTCACGTGGGTGCGCAGAATGAAAATTTGTGTCTTTTTTCTTGGTGGGTATATGTGCAAACCGCCCCCTACCAAGGCAAAAAGGCTCAAAAATTGATGGTATCTATACTTAATACTTTAATCATAAGTAAGATGAAGATAAATATACTTTAAATTGCTCAAATTGAAATGGGATGGACACATCCAGCGAATGCTTGATTCACGTGTCCCTAACAAATAATGAATGGACACACACAGGTGGAAGGAGACGAGTTGGAAGACTCATGCCTTGATGGGGGGTACAAAGTGAGAAGAAATGCTACGCAGCTTCTACAGGTTGCTAGTTGGAGGACGTCGGCAGAGGACAGGATTAGTTGGAGAGGAAAGTTGCAGGAGGCCAAAGCTCGATATGGGCTGAAGCGCCATCGGAGAGAGTGAGAGAAAAGATGAAAATATATGTACTAAGTTGGATTGGCCAGATTGAAAAAATGATTGATGTATAAAACTGATAAAAATCGACATGATCATATAAATGATTTTTACTCCTCACTAACCCAAGGGGATATAGTGGGGAGTTATGATTTCGCAATTTTTAAGGCTATAAGTATCATGCTGAGATTGTATTCTGAAAGTTTCGTCACAATTTGTCTCTGTGTGTGTGCTATGTACGGCGTGTTTATTTTACTTTATCGATTATAGACTAAAGTACTCGTTCGATTCTTTTCAAATTTTGCAAATTTGTATATTTAATACTCGCTTAGACCCCATTATATTTTGAAGAATATCTGAATAGTGCTTCTCATTTTTTTTAACTGTCGAATATTTCAAAGTGACCCCAAGCTCAGGAAAACTAAAAAATGAAATTTTTATTTTCAAATTGGTAAAAAGGCAGATCACTTTCATAAAATGGAATTGAATAGTTATCAAGTTTTCACAATGAAATATTTAAATAAAAAATAATTTAACAAACTCGTGAAAATGCTGAATATTTTCCATACAAAATTTGAATAATTTATAGAGTGACTTGTTAGTGAGGAGTTCAGCGTTGGCCACAACCTCGTTTTTTAATGGCGTTGTAAGAATAATGTAAGAGCTTGTATGAGACGATGCATGGACACGAATGAAGCGAGAAATGTATGCCAAGGGAGAGGACTCTGACGTCGCAGTATTTAAATTGACGATGACATTAAAAATTAAATCTTCATAGCATTAAAAATAAATATATTTTTAAATTTATATTGCAAATTATGTATATTGTGGTTATTTTTTGTTTTCTATTGTGATATTTTGTACATCTAAACACTTGAATAATCCCAAAACATTTTTGTCTTGATTGCAACAATTCTAATATTTTTGTTCTTTCATCTGTGGCAACTACTTTGTTCGATGATATTTTATAGTGATACCAAGTTCACATCACTAATAACTATGACAAAGTGACATGTACATATGTTTATAAATATTTGCCTTTTGTTATTTAAACATAGCTACACAAGGTATAATATTGTTTTATTATTTTAAAGATTGATCAACAAGTTCATAATATCTTATTACAAGAAGCACATTAATCTTTTTTTGCTTTGCAATATAATATGCTAAAGTTTATGATATAGTCATAACATATTGTGCTATCTTCATATGAGTGACCATAACATTGTACCCTGTTTATTAAACACACTTAATTCTCTTTGAGCATTTAATATAATATTTCGTTCTTGTGGTATTGATGCTAATTATTTACATGATGTACTTGCAAAATCATTAAGTATTTATTAGGAAAAAATATCAAATTATCGTGTGTTTTGAATATATTAAAAATATGGAAAAATGTCTTATAAACGATTTCTCTCTCACTACCCCCTATTCAGTAACTATTGTAACTAAAATAGGAACATACTAAAATTGTAGATTTTAGATATACGGTCTTATTTCAGCGTTATCAAATATCAACTTGGACTAAATGGAATAGGAACGTACCTATATTGGCCGGAACGTTCTTAAAAAGTTAGTGAATTAGACAAATTTTGAATAATTATGAAAATTTCATAATTATTCAAAGTACGTCTACTTCAGTAACTTTTTGAGAACGTTCCGGCCAATATAGGTACGTTCTTATTCCATTTAGTCCAAGTTGATATTTTATAACGCTGAAATAAGACTGTAAATCTAAAATCTACAATTTTAGAAAGTTCCTATTTTAGTTACAATAGTTACTGAATGGGGTATTGTGTATTTACTCAATTCTCTTCGTAAAATTCAATCAAAGATATGAAAGTATTAGTTTCCAGAAAGTGACAATATTTTATTCGGTGCGTGTAAAAATTAATATTTCGCATAGTTACAGTTAGTTACCCAGAATATGTAGGTATAAAATAAAATAAAGCACTTAATATGAATATGTTAATCTTTAAAATTCAATTAAATAAATGTATGTGGATAATCACAACCTACAAAATGTTTTATCTTAAGTACCTACTTATTATTTTACTTTTTAAAATATAAGTTTTTCAATAAGTATTTCTAATTCAAAATATTACATTTTATATCACTCCAAAAATAACACTCAGTTTTTCCATTACGTATGTATGAGATCTAGTTTAATATTCAGTTGTTCGAGTTGACATTAAATTGACTACAAAGAATAATGAATTAATAATCAACAGGGTATAATATTTTACACCATACATGACAACTGAATTCTGGAACAAACAGATCAAAAAACAAATTGAAGACACCCTATTGAATGTCAAAAGAAATTGATTAAAATACTCCTGGTTTTATGCAATAGCATTATTGTAACAAAATTCTTCAATTCAAAATATTCAGAGCTAACTGGTCGGAACGTTAGTTAAAAATCAATTTCATAATTCCAATACGGACAGACTCGCGAAGTTAAAAAATAGCTTTATCTATAAAAATAAAAAAAGGTATCTTGTTTCATTGTATCAAGCTGGATAACTAAAACAATCAGTAGGTACTAACCCAAGTTTGAATGTTATGAGATAAATAAGAGATTCATATTATGGCCTTGAATTGAAGCTCTGCATTATATTTCCTGATACCTGAAATGTATATGAATTCTGATACAGGGGAAATATCTTATTTAATGATAAGTATGAAATATCTTTTAGGATGTTTTGTCTGAAACTGATACTTGTAGACAAGATCAAATGATATTCATATCAACACTATTCCAAGAAATGTCTCAGACAAAAAAATTGAAGTAATATTTGTGTACCTATATGTATCTCTTTAGAAAATGTGTGTAGTCTATGTTACACAGAACTGTATTCAAATAGACAATATTGTTTTTTGAATCTTTGAGAAGTTTTATTTATGATTAGATTGATAATCTTTTTACAATAACTGCGAACATTTAATGTCATAACATATTTATTTCCATTATGAATTAGCCTGCAGATTTCATAAGTTTTCACACAGCGAATATCAATTTTTTTTTTTATATTTTCGTTACTTTCATTGTTTTTCTAAGGACATGAAATGATTGATATGAATTGTTGTTTTGTCATCAATCAAATATTTTTTTTTTACATTATGTGTTTCTCGTAAATTGTTCAATTACGTCAGATTTAATATGAAATGCTGTTTCTTTTTTGATCAGGTTGATGACCAGATGAAGCTTCTACAGCACTCCTGGTCTGATATGCTGGTACTGGATCATCTCCATCAAAGGATGCACAATGGTTTGCCAGATGAGACAACATTACACAATGGACAGAAGTTCGATCTTCTCTGTCTTGGATTGTTGGGTGTACCGGCACTGGCCGAACACTTCAACGAACTACAAAATAAATTGGCCGAGCTGAAGTTTGATGTCTCCGACTACATCTGTGTCAAATTCCTGCTCCTTCTGAATCCCGGTAAGAACATATTATCTTAGTCTGTTTTATTATAATACATAATTGGCAGTTCATACGACAGATTGAAATACTGCAGCAGAAGTAGTAGGAGACTAGGATTGATGGAGGTCAAGGCTCGATAAAAGAAGAGTTAGTCTGGCTTTATGGCCCACAGCATCGTTTTCAGTCTTGATTTGTATCCAAAGATTTGTACAGTAAATGTATGTTACTACGCTGACGTTGCCTACCTGGATGCAACTGAAGAACAAATTAACAAACTCGAACGGTTACAAAATGTCTGCATTCGATACGTGTTTGGACTCAGGAAGTTCGACCACGTATCCGAGAGCAGGCAACGACTGAACTGGTTAAAGATCCGTCAACTAAGAGATTCACATGTTCTTTCCCTACTCTACCAAATCCTTAATAACCCTTTTACACCCACGTACCTCAAAGAGAAATTCGTCCACTTATCCTCACATGGCCTTAACTAATAGCACACTTACATACAATACCAATACACCACACCCCTACTTATACTTACTCGTTCACAGTTCATGCAGCTCGGATGTGGAATCTATCCAGCAGCCGGAGAGTATCAGAGATGCCACTAATTTAATAGCATTCATAAAGCGTCTGAAGTCACACTTTCTATCCACATAAACACAAATTCACGTCTTTTTCCCTTTATCCCTCTTCCTTTCTCCTCTCCTATCCTCCATCCAATAAACATAGTGTATCTATCTGATGTATTTTTTATTATTCTTATTTTTGTTCTTATTTATACATATATTATTTTTTGTTTCTTATATTTATTTTGTATTTTTAATTTATGATTGTTTTTTTTTATTTATTTTTTTTTCTATTTCTCTATTTGTATTCTTCTATCCCTGTTACTGGCTGTATTTACCATGGTGGTTGACTGGTAGAGATTGCCTGCGGGCAATAAGTCCGCCACGTTGTATAAAGCAATAAAAGTCTTTTATTATTATTATTATGTTAACTTATTATTGCAAGTCACGCTCACCAACCAACCTCTGATTGATACTCTACTCCCCTGCGCAACCAAAACCAATAGGATATGGATAATGCTGCTTTTACCACCCTATCCAAAAGTTCTTTTATTTTACCTCTAGGGAGACCTAGGTCTTTAATGTAGGAATATAAGGATTTTGCGGGCATGCCTCTCACCCCCACCTCTACAGCATCTATATTTGTGCTAACGCCATTTTAAAATGTTTTATCTAATAGTTCCTTGTACTTGTTTAGCTTGTATTGGTAATCTTTTGGAATGTTTGTGTCCCATGGAACAGTCAGCTCCACATAAATAACTCTTTTCAAATAAACACAGTATATTGTCAAGTCAGGCCTAAGAGACAAGATGCAGACTTCCTTTGGAAGGGTGTATCTTTCTGTTCTCGTATCCATTAGGATATTCCTTCATCTGACTTCACAATTATCGATACTAATTTATTTTTGTTTTAGGTCTGATTTATTGTCCCGGTTTTACAAATGTTATAACCGACTGTTTCCAGTGGTTAATCCTTCGATCGCTCTTGCCATCGCAAGGCTGGAAGCCTCTCTCACAATTTAAAGCACCTTATTGTGTCTGATACTTACTTAATATATAATGATACTTACCCGTACCTTAACACAATTCTATAATATAGTAAAAAAACAAATTTTGATGAAATCCATACTTAAATAATAATCAAATGGGGAGGATTCTACTTTGTGTAAATTCAATATTTAAAATTTTAAAATAAAATATACTACTTTGTCAAATTCTATTCTAAAATCATCCTTTTTCTTAAGTTTTGAACTCTAATCAGGCTGATGATAGATTAAGTATTCATCATCATCATCATCATCATCATCATCATCTGTGGCTTCACAACCCAGGTCGGGTCTTAGCCTCCTGCAGAGCCCGCCTCCATGACTGTCGATCCTGCGACGCATTGCGCCAGTTATGGACGCCGATGTTGTTCGCATCCTTCACCACTCCGTCCAGCCATCGAAGCTTCGGCCTTCCAACTTTTCTTCGTCCCCCCGGTGCACCATTCATGATCCGTCTTGGGACGTCCTCCTCGCTCATTCTTTGGACGTGTCCAGCCCATCTGAGTCTTCCTATTCTTATTTCTTTCACTATGGTTGCCTCCTTGTACAGATCATACAATTCGTAGTTGTGCCTGATACGCCACTTTCCATTGTCACAAGTCGGGCCGTAGATCCTCCTCAGCACCTTCCTCTCAAAAATTAAGTATTATAATATTAAAAGTAATGTCATTCAACAAGGAGTTTGATTAGCAAGTGATCTCACTCTCCGAAAATATAAAGAATGATTTGATTGAAAAAATTGCATAATTCTCAGAGTAAATTAAATGAAATTTTAATTTAATTCAAATTGAATTAAATTAAAATTATATTAATGTTAAATTATATTTTTTATTTTCAGATGTTCGAGGAATCACCAATAGAAAATGTGTTCAAGAGGGCTATGAGACAGTGCAAGCGGCTCTTCTTGATTATAATCTCACCTGCTATCCATCTATACAGGTAACATTTACAATACTCAATCAATATGTAATTTATTAAGTACTACGACATGGAGAACTTTATAAATTCATTTGGCTTTTCACAAAATGTCGCATTAATAAGTACTTACTGGGAGTCCATAGTACAAAAAAATTGTCTTTTTAACTATTTTGTGATTTATTGAAACTGTATCATAGATTATCAGATTAATTAAATATCAAAAATAACGAAGCAGCAATGTATTTTTCCATAAGATCAACTGTGAGTGTATTTCTAGTGATATCTCTCTCTCTCCCTCATCCATAAGGACATCCTCAGTCATGAGGATAACTTATATGACTAAGGATGGCGGCTGTAGTCAATCGCTCTTTGTATGGCCCACCTTCATGTTGCCCACATCTGTTCTGGAATAAAATTGTTTATTTATAATTAACTTCTTCATTAGGCAGAATTTTCATTCGCATCTTGACAGTCTATTTATTATGAATGTGATAATAAGGCTTTTACATTTTACAAAAAGCAGCTAAAAAGATACTTGTTTGTCAATATATGAATAGCCAGTCACAGTAATTGCTTACAAGAAGAAATATGAGTATTTTTTAGAAGGTTGCCTTATGCTTATTATTATTTTGATTTATGATTAGTTGGATGCTCACAATAATAAAATGAATCATTAAGAAATTGTGCAAAACATTCTGCCAAATTAAATTAGTAAAATAATAGTATTACATTACATATCATGCATTAATCTACAGAGTGAATATTTAGATTGGAAAATAAATTTAAACAGAAAACAAATCATGTTAAAATCTATAATTTAATATTATTTATGATTGAAAATGTGACAGAAGCTATTACGTATTTGTACCATCGCAAATTGTAACATAAGTTATGGGCTCTTGTGTGTGAACCAGTATCCATAAATTTGACATAAACTACAAATTGAATTCAGAATAAATTGCATGATCAATAATTTTATAGACTTAAGGCACTATAACTAAATTACTATTACTAGTTGCATGTAACACATGAGATCCAACTGTCGATAGCGATAGTATGTATAGTTGAAGAATATGTACCAAACTATAAACCCATAGATACAAATTATTGAATATTTTCAGATATTTTGTTTTCTATACAACATATGTAGGTATGTATGTCAAGATAGGATAGTATGGAGGAAGATCCTTTTTCCTACCCAGAATATGCAAATAGCATGATGGTATGTATGTATGTTTGGAGATGAAGTATCAAACTATTAAGTCTTCTTACATATTGTGTATAGGCGACTGCCATACAAAATGTATGAAGCGATGTCGTCACTAAATTCAATTTTTAAAAAAATTGTTAAAAAAAAATTGAGATCTTCTGCTACAATGTTAATATTTTTTATAGAAAATTAAATTATCTAGTTGGGGTGTTTCGGCTTTTTTCGATAATTGTAAAAGTTTTGGAAATATAGGCAGTTAAACTCATAAATTTATCATAAAAAAAATATTTTTCTTAATAAAAAATGTTTGAGAAACCCTGGAATTTTTTTGAATAAACTCATTTGAGATTTTGTATTTGTCTATGTTTGTACCAATTTTCAGCGTTCTAGCGTTTATGGTTTCTGAGATATATGGAAAAATAAATTAAAAATTCAAAAGTTGATAACCCCTGACTGAAACAAAAATTCAAAATTCCGAGTATAAAAGTTTTGTAGGCCTGTAACTGTTTATATATTCTGAAATTTTAGGCTCTGTAAATTGAGCGGATCAAAAGTTATAAGGGGGGGGGGGACACACACACAGACACACAGACACACACACACACACAGACACACGAAATGTTCTACTCCGAATTCTGAGTAAATCCGTGTATGGAACATATATGCTGCGAAGCCTCTAAGTTGGTGTTTTTTGACTTCAAAGTTGGAAAAGCCGTGAAAAAAGTAGACCTCTCCATACAATTCTCGCGTATTCTGGCTTGATACATTGTCGATATGTTAAGAGAACAAAGTTCTCCTGAACAAATCGACAGTTGGAAAATTCCATCTGTGGGATAAAATTCAGTGTTATCTTAATTATGATTGTAATTTTGTTAAAGCATATTTGCATCCTCACAATATCTTCACTATGATTTGAGAAATATGTACTAATTACAACTAATTTTAAATAGAGTTGAAACTATTTACAAATGTTTCTTTGATAATCACCATACAAATATGAAGAATACTTATTATAAATATAGTAATAATAATAATTAAACAAAAAAGGCTGTTTATATCCATAACACAAGAGATAACTTATAATAATATCTCAAAAGGACTATGTTCAGCAATGTTGCGGGAGGACAAGCAGCATGATCCCTCCATAACATAGCACACTATACAGTTTATATATATATATATATATATATATATATATATATATATATATATATATATATATATATATATATATATATATATATATATATATATATATATATATATATATATATATATATATATATATGTTAACTTTATGTTAACTTTAAGGTTTTCACGGGTATAAGATGCAAAACAACTTTTTGGGTAAACCCGTGTAGGATAGTCCTGAGAAGGACTGTTTGTCGCCTTATATATATATATATATATATATATATATATATATATATATATATATATATATATATATATATATATATATATATATATATATATATATATATATATATATATATATATATATATATATATATATATATATATATATATATATATATATATATATATAAATACTTGAATATAAAAAAAATAACACAAGATTTAAACATAATATAGTAATGCAATCAAACAAGACTAATCAAGAATTCATAACTTGCACAAAAACACTAACGTAACAATTTTTTTTGTTTTCAGGATAAATTTAGCAAATTAGTTGTGGTGGTACCTGAAATACATGCCCTAGCAGCCCGTGGTGAAGAGCACCTGTATAGTCGACATTGTGCTGGACAAGCACCCACACAAACATTACTCATGGAAATGCTACATGCTAAACGCAAGTAAATTATGGTAAACATTTCTTTAATTTAATAACTAAGTATTCTCAGTTTAACCAAGAGAAAACATGTGATCAGTTGCCTCTTTATTCAGGGCCACACCCACAATTGGTTCAGGCGATGGCGCCTCGCTAGCCACACATAAATCTGGAGCAATAAATAAATGAAAAAAGAAGGAAAAATCAATAAAATCATTTGTGGTATGTAGACCGCCGTGGTAAGCCTTTTATAGGCTTTTGTGCAGATGTGTTCTGTGTTGGATCCCAGGCAGGGTAATCAATTTCAATGCTTTCCAATGCAATTCTCGCTTCCCTGGAATGGAAACACTAGTTAGTTGGAAGAAATTACAAAAAAAATCAATAATTCGGCACTTTTACATAGTGCATGGAAGTTTTTATTATTATTATTATTGCCATCATGTGAATCTTGATAAACTAACTAGGCTAGCTGCCTTACTTGCCGAATTTCAAATACAATTCCAACTTGAAATTAAAACAGTTATAGTGTCCACATAGGCGCTGGATTGGACGCAGTGCATCGGATGGATTTTAATGTACTATATATAGGAATTCATGCAGTCGCATTGGATCATCATTACTAGGAGACAAAAAACGAAATACACTATGCCTATTTGGACGCTTAGCTTTAGGTATGTTAGTTCTATGAGTAGATAATAATTGGATTTGGAATCAAGTTTTAAGAGTAAGTCTTAAATATAGAATACTGACATATGTAATGTTCAAGTATTAATACTTGAGATTATCCAGCAAATCAAAAACAATTTGGTGACATGGGAGTTTATGATTCTAATGGGCTCTGTTTTCATCTAAATTAATTTGTTTTTCTTGTTTTTTTTCAGATCGGAGCTTCATGAGTGAAATTAATTAAAAAAAGATCTTGGTGTGATTACTTAAAATAGTGTTGTTAAATGAAAATGTAATGTAAGTGGATCTCGTGACATAGTAATTTAACACAATACCTTTATGAATGAGATGTATAGAGAGACAGACAAGTGTGGCATGAAGCCTGGTATAGCTGTCACAGATAGTAAATTCTGGACAATATTGTAACTGAAGAAATAAGTACCTATTAAAGTGACCACACGGTTTGTAATAGTATTATGTTAAGTATCAATATATATTTAAATTGCAGAGTTATTTTAAATCTGAATATTAATAAATGTTGTCATTGAATGTTACCAATTATCTCAATTATTTTTGACATCGGCAGTTATTATATCAAGTGTTCAGCATTTATGAGAAGATATTTTACAAGAATGGCTTTGTGTTAAAAACTATATGGTATATTAATATGGTGAAAATTATATCTATTGTTGAACTGATGAGAAGATATTTCAATCTGATATGGTTATTGATACAAATCAAATAACCAATCAGTAAGTTACCGTAAGTTCAAACTGAGAAATATATATTATTAAAGTATTTTTTATTCTATGTTATAAACTGTAAATTGTGTGACACCTGCAGCAAAAGTGTTCGTATAAGTGACCACATATCTTTTCATAGTATCATGGATCACTATAAAAATACTTAGTGCGCCCATTGTGTATATGTAAATGTTTTAAACTAATGTTACATACATAGTAAATATGTGACAGCAGCACTGTCTGTGATTAATATATTGAATCTTCAAAACAAACTATAGACAATATCATTGAACGCTGTGCGTATTATGAAAATTCTTTCTGCACTTTTAAACGCTTATATGTTGTGCAGTTTGTTATGTTAAATCTTTTATTTTTGACTTTTTTACTAATGCTCAATGATATTTTCTCTTCTTGATTGAAACGGTGCAAAGCATCAGAAAATTTAATTTTGTTCAATCCCTTCTTATATTACAATAAGATTCAATTCTTATTTTTATTATAAGGAAAATTCAGATATATTAAATGTATTTTTGTAATATAATGACTATTGGCAATTATTACTTCCCTTCTTTAATGAAAATTTGAAGGTACTTTTCTGAAATTGTTATATTTGATTAATTATTTTAAAGTTTTTATAAATTGTTTGTTATACTTACTGTTTGGTCATTTATTTCATATTACGTCCAAGTTTCAGTTGTGTTACTAAAACATGCTTAGTTTTCAATATACTGAAAATACTTTAGTTTCTCTAAAACAATAAACTTTATTCTGCTATCTTATATTTTTATTTATCATTACAAAACATTGTTTCTCAAAAATCATTTGATGAATTACTTATTATTATCAGGCATTTCATAAAATATCTTCAAATTCGAAGTATCATTAACATCACTCAGCATTCCAATTCCTATCTGCTGAGATTTTATATTAAACATAATATATATGTAAAATATATATTTTTTTAAAGTTTACAAATTGTTTATTCAATATTAAATGTTGATATATATTCATATATATATATTTTTATTTGTGTAAATGATGTAAATTTAAATTGCCACACTATTTTGCTGAAGTGAAACTTTGTTGAAATTTTATTGTATATCATTGTTTAATATATGCGTAAATTGTTTTTACCCACAAAAGATTGTGATTTTACTTAGCAGTATTCTTTTGATATAAGTCAAAATGCTTTCTGGGATTTGTGACCCTTATATCAAGTGTATAAAAGAACAGTGTATTAATTAAATAACTAGGTATTTATTATTATAATGTGTGTACTTAATTTTTATTGCCATTATTTAATATTCATTCCAAAATATTCACATATTAATTTTTTACATCAATGTTTGTGTATTCCAAAAAATTACGAAAAAAATATTCAAATAAATATATTTTGAATCAATTCAATGCATACCTACATCATTTGTTATTTGTTCCCTAAGCCAAAATATGGCTTAGGGAACTTCTTGTAATCTTGTGAGTGCCTGACTCACCATACGAATATATAAATAGGTACATATTTGTATTGACATTAGTAAAATTAGTGGAATTCAGATCCTCGTTTAAATCTTTTGTGGAAATAATGTATTTACATATGTATACAATTAATTTCAACAACCAAGTACATAATTTATGTAATGTTATTATTAGTTTTAATATGACATAAAAAAATGTAGAAAGGATAGATAAGACCACATCATCTTTGTTCACATACTATAGTTAGTTTTATTGTTGTTTATTGTTAGGTTCGTTTATTGTAGTTATCTTCTTTTTATTCGAATATAACTAACTTTTATTTTCAGGAGAGGGAGTACTCAGTATAGTTATAAATATATTACCAATGCATATTCTCTCTCCTATCTTTTAGTCTTAAATTTACTTGGTGAGATGTCTTTCTAAGGAAGATGGAACATTCCAGTTGGGATTCATGGGCATATAACAATAGTGTTAGTTTCTCTCTTATTTTTCTTTCACGTCACCTTCTAATTTATTGTTTTTCAAAGCTATCTGTGACTTTTTTTATTAATTTGTCTTCATAAGTGTATCCTATATTATGTATTTCGTGTTACATAATATAATATAGGTATTCAAAAATATTTTCATTGGGTTTAACCAATCAGTTTTATTATTAGTAAGTGTCAAGACTACTGAGTAGTCTATTTAATTGAAGTTAATTTATTTGTAATTGGATGTAAACAATAAATTATAATATGCGTCTTTTATAAATTTATCAATCTATGGGTCAATGTAAAATAAATAATTAACACCAGAATCCATGTGTACCTATTGTATATTAATCACTTTGTTTATGAATGCATCAATAACACAATAATTGTGGACATACTTGTTATTTATTACACACATTTGCAATTAATTACTATACATAAATAAATATTTGCATTAAAAATGTAGTAAATGTCTCTTTGTTCACTTTGACATTCCAAATTGTAGTTTACATACATGTTATTGTCGCATTGCTAAAATTTGGACACAATTACGGATAAGTGAATATTTGGGCCTTAAATGTTTGCGCAGCTTTACATATCCATTCATATTTATATAGTTTTGATTTATGCATTTCATGGGTAGTGTATAAATTTATTTAATTCAGTTGTAACTTACAAATACTTATGATAATAGTATAAAACAGTTTAGAAAATAAGTAACGTGCAGAGAGCAAAGGTTTTGTGGTCTACAGTACTACCTAATTAATTGTGTTATTGTTTAATAGTGTTTATACTTTAGTTTTGGCTAGCATTATGGCACATGGAGTTTATTATATTATATCTGAGGGTGATCCCTTCACCTGGTTCCATGCACACTTCCCCCCCTCCTTCACTATATACATATATATATAAACGTCAAGTTTTTAAAACTAAGTATTCATTATACATACATACATTTAGTTATATTATATATTTATATATTTTAGTGGATAAAATTATTTTCGCATGTAAGTTGTAAATATAAAAAAAGAAATGTGATTGTTAACTATTTTATATTTACAATGTCCAATGTTAATGCAAAATATGTTAGTGGTATTCATACTATATAGTTGCTTACAATAATTTTGGCTGAGAGAATTGTTTGGAAACAGTGTGGCTTTAAAGAGCATTTATGTGGAAGATATTTTTGTATTTCATCATTGTTTGACAATTCTTGGAAAGAAAAAGTCGCATTGTTACATTTCTTATTGAAGTCATATATATATTATATAAATATATACAACATAATGTAGAGATCAAAGTGTTCCCAAACAATAAAATAAATTATTGTCCACTTAAATAAATGTGAATATAAAGTGTGATTACATAATATTATATTTTGGTATTTTAAAGCAAACTTATTGAATGTTATTCAAGTTTCAACTTCAATTCACATATTTTTATAAGAATATTCAATGTACAAAAACATGGATGCATTAGATTTCTTGTGACATCTCATTTAATGTACAAATCATTATTTCTTATTTACACTTTATACCCACCCAATCAATCTATTCATTAAATCATGAATTTAAAGCTTTAGCTTATTCCTCATTCAACGTTTTTTTGTATGCCCTTTTTTAATTACAATTTAAAAAGTCTCAAGGTGACAAGTTTACCAAAAAAACAAATAATTTTATTAATAATGATTCATATTATATAATTTCTTAAATATTTTTAATGAAGTAACACAATAAAAAATTACACCTGATAAATTTTAGTATAACAATATTATATTGTTTGAATTATCTATTAGAATCAAAGAATCAGTAATCATTTGCATTACAATATGCTTTTTAGGACACCTTTACAATTCTTTTTGATGTTTTTTTTTCTTAAAAACTTATTTTTTATATTAAATATCCTCAGCAAGTTGAAATATTTATTTAAAAATATAATTAAAGCTGAAAATAAACATCTTTTCAATCGTTATTTTTCAATTTATGAATTAAATCGTGTTTTTAAACTATGTTTTATAGTAAGGAAAAAACCTTCCATAAATTTTTCCCCTTTTAATTCAGTTATATAGATTTGTTTTCAATGATATTATTTATTTTTCAATATTGATCTATTTATATTTTTAATGTATGTAATAGTTATATGAGATACAAGAATGGCAATGCCTTCATTAAAATGTATATGCAAACATAAAAACATTCATAGAAATAAACCATGTTCATTAAATAACAATCTTTTATTGTGCCTATTATTACTTAGCAATACCCACACAAAATTGTCATCTGTGTATAGTTATATGTCTTTGTAAATATAAAACCGGATGATCTAAAATTAATAATTCGTTGAAGAATAATGTAGAAAAATGGAAGATAGCTTATGCTCATACGTAGCGAGAAAATATTATGTGTTAAAGTACCTAAATATACCAATTTTCTTGGCGAATGGTTGAATGGTATAGATGTTGATGTACTTTATCACCATCTAGTGGTGAATTGCAATAAAGTAGATAGCTTTAAAAATCTTCTCCATGAAAAAATAACATATACCTATGTGCCAACTTTTATAGTGACCTGTCTAAGGCTGTGTTTCTCGAAGCAAGATTTAAAGTAAAAGTATAGTTAAAATAATTTGTTTTCGTAAAATTGTTCAAAATTTTGATTGTTTCATTGAAATCTAATGCCGTCAAATGACGTAATTATGAACAATGTTTTGTTGAAACAACCCAGCCTATGTGTCAAATTCTATTATTATTACAATCAATTTTATATTATATAGATATGTAACATCAATAGCTTATGGGTTGTACATGTCTTTGAAGAGGTTTTATTTTAATTATCGACGAAGTTTTTATTTGGTAGAATTCCATTATAAGTTATATCTATAATAAAAAGTGAAGACTTTTTGATTCTATATTAATTTTACTGTGCGCGATAGGCCTATTTCGCCTTGTTAGGGCATTAACATTAACTAGGGCATTAAATAGCTCGTTAATGCCCTAACAAGGCGAAATAGGCCTATCGCACACAGTAAAATTAATGTAGAATCAAAAAGTCTACTTTTTATTATAGATATAGGTTTTATTTTATTTTACTAAGGACAGCACACAGTACATTACATGCATACAATTATTAAAAGTAAATAAGTAAAAATACAAATATAACATGTAGGCCTCTTACGTACTATACCTAATGTCAAAATAATACAATAAAAAAGTGTGAAATAGTGTGGGTACGCGCATGAGAGAAGAGTAACAATATGTATGTGTGTGTGAAAGATATCTAGAAAGAGTGTAAGAGTGTTTTCATTAGCATTGATGCTAGAATGTTATTCAAGGAAAATTTAGAACTACTAGCTACATAAAATTAGACAGTTGAAGGGTTTTAGTATCTCTGAAGACACTGAACTTTATATTCAAATAAATGGATACCTGATGTTCCTTAGTACATGATTCTAAGATAATTGAAAATATTGTTGGATCAGTATGAAAAAGCTCATAGGATTTGAAAATGAACAATAATATATTTTTTGGAGGCAGATTTCCACTAGAGGAAGAGACCTTTATTTCCTAATTATTAACTTAAATTTAAAGTATATTAAATACCTATATCATTATTAAAATATTCGCTAAGAAGAAAATGTAGCAAGATGATGTATGACAGGGTTAGAGATGAGGACATTAGGAAAGAATGTATTATAAAAAAATATGTCATCGATAGAATGAAAATTAACACATTGAGATGGTTTGGTCATATGGAGAAAATGAAAGAGGAACGCCTGATGAGAGCCTTCAAAGAAAAGGTTCGCTCGACCATGTGAATGACATTCTGAAAGAGGGAAGTAAATAAATTAAGCTTGAACAACATACAAGCATATATGAATGTTGATGAAGGGATGAATGCATTCCAAGATAGAAATTTTTGGGCGGTTGGTTCTCTCTGCCTACCTCATTAGGAACTTGTTATTATGGTTTGTATGTATGTATAAATAAGACAATTATTAGGATTGTCGTAACATACAGGTGCGAGACGTCGACACTTACAATAAAATCCCCTGAATCTTTGGACATATTTGAGAAGAAAGTTCTCCACTGCATGAGGCGAAACGAAGAACTGTACAGAATATATGAATCACCCAGCATCTCAACACATATAAGACTATCGAGATTGAGATCGGCTGGACATGTTCAGAGAATGCCAAATATGCGAATTCCTAAGAGAATTATGACTGGTCATCCAGGAGGAAGAAGGAAAATAAGAAGACCCAGCTTGTGATGGGAGGACGAGGTGAGGAGGGATGCAGTACAGCTCTTAAGCGTTACAAACTGGAGGACGGCAGCTGAGGACAGACGGAGTTGGAGGCAAAAGTTGAAGGAGGCCAAGGCTCGACTTGGGCTGAAGCGTCATCGAAGAAGAAGATGTATGTATAAATATTATTTCTTTCAATTTTGATAACACAATTTCAACTTGATCTCTAATATTAATAATTAAACAAAAGCTGAAATTATTTTATTATTGCACTACAGCAATTTTTATATTATTACAATAATCTCATACTCTATAAATTTACATTTTGACCACATTTAATTTAGTCTAGTGGAGCCTTTTTTTATAAAATTTTATGAATAAACATAATTTGTCGATCGAGAATTCTTGATGGAACACCATTGTATGTAGATATATTTCGATGGCTAACCAGACAAATATTGTACATCCATTATTGTAAGTTTTAAGAAAACTCAACATGCCTACACATTTGCTTGTAATATTCATTTTTAAATTGACTATCTTTTGTGGTATTGCATATGGATGTACTATATTTTCACAGATCAAAGATAAAGTCAAGCTCTACAAAATGTGCATCATAACTACCATCATAATTTCACCAAAAAGTGGACATACAATATATTATGTCCGGTTAGCCATCGATTTATAAACTTCTAAACCCAGGACTTTTATATAGACCTCTTTTATGTATTTATATTTTTACTACATTATTTAATACATTTGAGTGTGATTTATTCTCTAGATGCATAATATTACTCCTTCAAGGTTGTAGATTTGTTCACACCGCCATCTATTGAAACCTTACCCAACTAAATTTATTATACACTCTTTTTCCAACTGTCGATTTGTTCAGGAGAACTTTGTTCTCTTAACATATCGACAATGTATCAAGCCAGAATACGCGAGAATTGTATGGAGAGGGTCTACTTTTTTCACGGCTTTTCCAACTTTGAAGTCAAAAAACACCAACTTAGAGGCTTCGCAGCATATATGTTCCATACACGGATTTACTCAGAATTCGGAGTAGAACATTTCGTGTGTCTGTGTGTCTGTGTGTCTGTGTGTGTGTGTGTGTGTGTGTGTGTGTGTGTGTGTGTGTGTGTGTGTGTGTGTGTGTGTGTCTGTGTGTGTGTGTCTGTGTGTGTGTGTGTCCGTCCCCCCCTTATAACTTTTGATCCGCTCAATTTACAGAGCCCAAAATTTCAGAATATATAAACAGTTATAGGCTTACAAAACTTTTATACTCAGAAGTGGGAATTTTTGTTTCAGTCAGGGGTTATCAACTTTTGAAATTTTGGTTTATTTTTCCATATATCTCAGAAATCATAAAAGCTAGAACGCTGAAATTTGGTATAAACATAGACAAATACAAAATCTCAAATCAGTTTTTTTAAAAAAAATCCAGGGTTTCTCAAACATTTTTTATTAAGAAAAATATTTTTTTCATGATAAATTTATGAGTTTAACTGCTTATATTTCCATTTTTTTTAAAAATATCAAAAAAAGCCGAAACACCCCAACTAGATCATTTAATTTTCTATAAAAAATATTAACATTGTATTAGAACATCTCAATTTTTTTTTAACAATTTTTATAAAAATTGAACTTAGTGACGACATCGCTTCATACAATTTGTATGACTTTCGTCTATACACGATATCTAAGAAGACATAATTGTTTGATACGAATCTCCAAACGTACATACATTCCATCATTCTGTTTTCATATTCTGGGTAGGATCAAAGGACTGACCTCCATACTATCCTATCTTGACATACATACATATGTAGGTACATGTGTTGTATAGAAAATCAAATATCTTAAAATATTAAATAATTTGTATGTATGGGATTATAGTTTGGTACATATTCTTCAACTATACATACAATCGCTATCGACAGTTGGAACTCATGTGTTACATGCAACTAGTCCTACAAAAAATTCTTCAGGGGGATGTAGGGAAATCAACATTTGACATATGTATTTTTGGGTGAGAAATATAATAAAAACGAATCATATAAAAATTTTATGTAGAATTTTTTTTATTTAGAAAATTTCATTGATATTGGTTTTGTTTTTTTTTTGAGATAAGCATGTAAGAATATCGTGACAGGAGATTTTTATATATTAAGATAAAATAAAAATAATTGTTATTCCTTCTATATTATATTATTGATCATTAACCACACTTATAGAGAACATTAAGCCAATAAATACAATACAACATTATTTACCTACTCAATTTTACTGCTCTTGTTTCTTTTGTTAACTGACATAGGGGTCTACAAATAGTGACCCAACTACATTTTTTTAGATTCATTTGATATTATATAACTTATTTTTAACCTCTCAGAACCAAAAGTATTACTCACCTGACCGGTAAAATTTGTATATAACCTCTAGTTTTGTTCTTGTAGAGTATACCATACCATACCATCACGCCATTTACCTATTTGGGGTAGGCAGAGAGAACCGTACGCCAGACTCCTCTCTCTTGACATACATTCCTCGCTTCATTCACGTCCATACATCGTCTCATACACGCTCTTCTATTATTCTTACTTCTAACATCTCCATCTTTCAAAATCCCATTTATGTGATCGTGCCAACTCTTTCTTGGCCGACCTCTACTTTTCATTCCTCTTTTATCAGCCTTGTATACTTTTTTTGTCAGACAATATGTCAGACAATATGTGGTTCGGTGGTTCTTGTAGAGTATTATTCAGACAATATGCCTTGCACAAAACACATTGATAATCAATTGAATCAAATAGAATGAATACCAAGTATTTTATTTTGTAATTTTAAATACATCTACAAAAAATACATTTTTCGAGTATGCTTTCTAAAATGTAAAGGAAGAAGCATCAAAAACATTTAAAATGAATCTAATATACGAGTATGAATCAAAACTATTCTATTAGTGATTTTTACTTTAGAGTAATATAAGAAGAAAATACCTACACAGTATTCCTAAGTGGTTCTTCTTGACTATGTACTTCAATTTAAAATGAAAACACTAATTTTAGATTCTAAAATATACCAGTTGCATGTAACACATGAGATCCAACTGTCGATGGCTATAGTATGTATAGTCGAAGAATAAGTACCAAACTATAAACTCATAAATACAAATTATTGAATATACTTAAAATATTTTTTTTTCTATACAACACATGTAGGTATGTATGTCAAGATAGGATAGTATGGAGGTCAGTCCTTTTCTCCTATGCGGAATATGAAAACAGCATGATGGTATGTATGTTTGGAGATTAAGTATCAAACTATTAAGTATTCTTACACATTGTGTACCAATTGTATGAAGCAATAGTCCACATCATAGGTATAATGACCTAATACCCGATGAAGAAGAAGAAGAAGAATTTTTTTTAATCCAGAAACCATCCCGGGCATACACTCGACAATTAATCAAAGTTTCATTGCAATCGGATGAACGGTTCCCAGGATAATCCACCTTCATAGGTAAAATGAAGGTGGATGAAGAAGAAGAAGAAGAAAAAAATTTTGATCCAGAAACCATCCCTGGTATACTCTCGACAATTCACCAAAGTTTCATTGCAATTGGATGAACGGTTTAGGAGCGCATTCAACACATACATACAAACATTCAAATTTATAATATAGACTAGTGAACACCCGGCAAACTTCGTATTGCCTGTATAATTAAAAATTGTCCTCCATAACCACCCGTCGCTTCAGACTCTTCAATACCTCCCATCCCTTCAGTTCTTCCCGTCCCTTCAGTACCTTCTGTCCCTTCAGTACCTCCCGTCCCTTCAGTACCTCCCTCAGTTACTCCCGTTCCTTCAGTTACTCCCGTCCCTTCAGTTACTCCCGTCCCTTCAGTTACTCCCGTCCCTTCAGTTACTCCCGTCCCTTCAGTTACCCCCGTCCCTTCAGTTACTCCCGTCCCTTCAGTTACTCCCGTCCCTTCAGTTACTCCCGTCCCTTCAGTTACTCCCGTCCCTTCAGTTACTCCCGTCCCTTCAGTTACTCCCGTCCCTTCAGTTACTCCCGTCCCTTCAGTTACTCCCGTCCCTTCAGTTACTCCCGTCCCTTCAGTTACTCCCGTCCCTTCAGTTACTCCCGTCCCTTCAGTTACTCCCGTCCCTTCAGTTACTCCCGTCCCTTCAGTTACTCCCGTCCCTTCATTACCTCCCGTCCCTTCATTACCTCCCGTCCCTTCATTACCTCCCGTCCCTTCATTACCTCCCGTCCCTTCATTACCTCCCGTCCCTTCATTACCTCCCGTCCCTTCAGTAGGTCCCGGTCATACGCTCGACAATTCATCAAAGTTTCATTGAAATTGATTGAACGGTTCCAATGATAGTCCACCTTCATCGGTAAAATGACCTGATACCCGATGAAGAAGAAGAAGAAGAATTTTTTTTTAATCCAGAAACCATCCCGGGCATACACTCGACAATTCTTCAAAGTTTCATTGAAATTGAATGAACGGTTCCCAGGATAGTCCACCTTCATAGGTAAAATGACCTGATACCCGATGAAGAAGAAGAAGAAGAAAAAATTTTTAATCCAGAAACTATCCCGGTCATACGCTCGACAATTCACCAAAGTTTCATTGCAATCGGATGAACGGTTCTCAGGTTAGTCCACCTTCATATGTAAAATGACCTGATACCCGATGAAGAAGAAGAAGAAGAAAATATTTTAAATTCAGAAATCATCCCGGGCATACGATTGACAATTCACCAAAGTTTAATTGCAATCGGATGAACGGTTCCCAGGATAGTCCAAAACTCAATGAAGAAGAAGAGGAAGTTAAAATTTTTTGATCCAGAAACCATCCCTGGTATACTCTCGACAGTTCACCAAAGTTTCATCGCAATCGGATGAACTGTTTAGGAGCGCATTCAACACATACATACAAACATTCAAATTTATAATATAGATAGTAAAAATCCCTGGCTGAAACAAAAATTCAAAATTCTGAGTATAAGAGATTTGTAGGCCTTTAACTATCTATATATTTTGAAATTTTGAGCTCTGTTAGTTGTGCGGATCAAAAGTTATGAGGGGATGGACGGACACACTAAATGTTCTACTCCAAATTCTGAGTAAATCCATATTTGTATAGAACATAATTGGTTCACTAATGGACCAATATGAATATTATTAATGTATAATTTGTTATTAAGACTGTATGTTTACATAATAAAATAAAAATATATGCTGCGAAGCGTCTAAGCTTGTGTTTTTTGACTTTTAAGTTGAAAAAAAAATGAAAAATATAGACTGCAATACATGACTTGATACATAGTCAATATGTTAAGAGAATAAAATTCTCTTGAACAAATCGACAGTTGCATTATTTTTATTTGTTGTGCCAATATCTATAAATTTTGTCGTATAAAATTTAGAGGAAATAACTATCGGCATCTCAAATATAAATATATTGTAGAATCTCTAATCATAGTGTTTTCAATTTAAATGGAAGTAGGAAAATGTTGGTCACATTTACTTAGGGTCGACTTTCCTAGTCCTCATCCTCCAAGTCTTTCCATATTCTGCAGCCTCTGAAGAAAGACTTGCCTCTATGAGATCTCTGGTTATTGTTGACATCCAAATGGTCAATGGTCTACATAGTCTTCTGGACCCCACCTCTGTGTCTAATGGTCATCGTTCTTTTTATCATGTTATCCTGTAATTATAACATCAAAAATAGTAAGTGTCTATATTATATATTCAACTTGATTTTTATTATATTCTTTAGTCTCTATTTGCTTATGAAAAAATGAGATATTTTGCTTAATATTCCAGATGTAATGTTTTTTTTTTTTGTTGGATGATAACACTATATTGTACTTTGTTTTGTGTCTGTTCAGACTGTGTGTCATTAAGTTCATCTTTAAGTAAAGTCTTATTGCTTATTATTAAAGTTTGAGCAGAGCATTGCAAAAAGAAAATAATAGTTACAGAGTGCTGTGTATACATTATTTTGAATGAAAATTTGTGTGATTACTAAGAAATAAAATATCAAATAATAAATATCAAGTGTAAAAATACTTGTTGCCATTATGACAGCACCAATAATGCAATATAATAAAGGCTAGGGATATTTTTACGACTCAACCATAGATAAATTCTTATCATTCTTTCCATACCCATAGAAAACGCAGATAAATCAAGTTGTAAAAATATTTACCTTTGTTTATACTTTGTTATAATAGTAGATCTCGATGAAAAAATGATTTATAAAATTAAGAAAATGTAAGAAGATGCCAATATTATTTATTTTTTCTTCAAGTTTGGTTTCCATGATGCATTTATGACCGTTGAAAAAAATGACAAAGGTAAATATTTTTGTAACTTGATTTATCTGCGCTTTCTATGGTTATAAATGACCTAAAAACATAGAAGACGTCAGAAAATTTGTCGTGTAAATAGACACTTTTCGGCGGGAAAACGCTTTTCCCACCAATTCCGGTCGTAAAAATAGTGGCACCGTATAATAAAACTATGAAATAATGTAATAATGACATTCCCAATATAAAAATTACAGATTGATGTATTCGTGAAAGCTGGAGGTTATGAAAAATAATAGATGAGACAAACAAATTTTAAGATGCAACGGATGAAAGTGACAATAGTAAGTGGAAAATAAAAGATACTAGAGCTCAAAAACTTATTTTCACAAGTGTTGAAGTTTCCTTGTTGATGCATATCATGACAGCAAAAACTGCTAAACAGATGTATGATGTTTTATAAAAGTATTTGAATGTGACATAATGACGCGACCTCTTCTGTTCGCAACACTGATGGAACAGAGAAAAAATATTGTTGTTACAAACAAACTGACAGTGAGCTATCCTCGCAAATGTGACAAAAAAATGACAGCCACAAAGAGACGCGCGTTGTGTTAAGACAGATGATGTTCAACAAACGGCCGAGGGATGGGCACACATTCCTCGTGCCCAGAGACATATAGGTCGGGCCCGAACACCGGGAGTGCCGGAATGGATCTTCGTAGCACCATTCGGTGAAAGAGAATTCCTAGACTGTAGCGGATGCTGAGTTTGGAATGTGCTCCAAATGCTGTTGAGTCACGCCGGACCCTGGAGCAACAGCCTGGATCTTCTTGAGATTAGCCTCCCCGCCGTTTCGCTTCTGACTCAGCTACTCAACCGGCATTTGCCAGAATGCGATCCGAGAATGCTTTCTCCCACAGTCTGTCCCTTTTGTCCATCGACGATGGTCCATTCTGGCATTGAAGGTGTATCAGCACGTTCATAGCCGTATTATTAAAAGCCGTATTAAAATTATTTTAAAAATAATTATTGATAAAGTATGATATGGAGGAGTTTCGGCCAGCTAAAACTTCTATGAATCAAAATATATAATAATCATTGTTAAATGAATCAGAAATTGATTTAAATCTAGACACAAAATGTAGACAACTTATAGGACACCTAATGTATGCAGCGCAAGGATCCAGACCTGATATTGCAGTGATAATCTAGATTCTAAGTAGACATCAAAAAACTTTCAAAACCTTCAAATAGTCTTTATACTGCGCTAAATAGAATGTTAAGATATATCAAAGGGATACTGAAACTAATGAAGGGATAAAGAAACTATTTTTTAAAAATAGTAAAAACACAAAAGATGTGGTCGTTACTATAATGCAGATTGGGGGAGAGAATCAACAGAAAGGAATATTAGGATAGGATATATATTAAGTATATAAAATAAACTAGGATATGTAGCAGCGGTGAAATATATTGTATTAAGTCATTGTACCAAGAAGCCATATGGATATGCAAGGATTTGGAACCGATTAAAATAAATGATGACAATCAGTCAGCTATCAGAATTAGTAAAAGTCCAGAATTTCATGAAAGGCTTAAACATATAGATATCAAGTATCATTTTGTGAGAGACCAAGTAAATAATAAAACAGTGAAAATAAATTGTTGTGCATCAGAAGAACAGCTTGCAGATATGTTAACCAAACCGATGGGAACGCACAGACTAGAAGTAAGTTTAAATCTTAAAAAAAATGTAGTTAAATCTTAAATATGAATGTATTGTATAATAATTAACTATTCTTTTGTTATTTTGTTTTGTCTCTGTTCAGTATGTCATTAAATAAAATCTTATTATTTTCATTTTCCTCAAACGGCAACTGATCCACTATGCCAAACCTGCATGTTGGATCACTCATTAGGTAATTAGGCAGGTTACTACGGATCACAATGGGTAACAGTGAATAGTAGTATTTTTTGTTAAATAAATAGAATTTCATCACTCTTTGATGCATATATTTATCTAAACTAGTTGCATGTAACACATGAGATCCAACTATTGATGGTGATAGTATGTATAGTTGAAGAATATGTACCAATAAAATTATTGAATATTTTAAGATATTTTGTTTTCTTATATAAAACATGTAAGTATATATGTCAAGATAGGATAGTATGGAGTCCTTTCTTCCTACCCAGAATATAAAACAGCTTGATGGTATGTACATATTTATGTCTGGAAATTTAGTATCAAATTATTGATTCCCCGTAGATATTGTGTTGTGTATACTGGCATACAAATTGTACGAAACAATCTCATCACTATATTCAATTTTTACAAAAATAGCTTAAAAAAATTTGAGTTGCACTACTATATATACCTAATGTGCATATTTTTTGTAGAAAATTAAATTATCTAATTGGGGTGTTTCTCAAACATTTTTTTAAAGAAAAACATTTTATTATGATAAATGTATATGTTCTACTGTACTTCCTATTTTTCTAGAATTTCAAAAAATATCGAAAAGAGTCGGAACACCCCAACTAGATAATTTATTTTCTAAAAAAATATGAACATTGTAGTAGTACATTTAACAGCCAATTAGAAGTCTCCGCTGATAATATGTAGACAAAATATGGTATCTCTATTTTCGTACGATTACAAGTCGCGATTTTACCTTCATTAATATTAATTGTAGTAAATAATATTCTGCCGATTTCAATTTCGAGTTAGCTGTTAAAATATTATAGATCTCAACTGTGTAAATATGTATCTTAAACTTTTTTGCACCTTTAAACCATGTGTATTCTGAAATGAGTTAAGTAGCGTTATCATACATACATACTTCTAATTGGTTCCATTAGTCCTCAAAACCAGATACATATTAATCTACAAATTAAAACTTGTGAAAAACATGCAGCAATTACTTTTATGAAAAATACCTTTAAGTTTACTGCTACAAAACCAATAATTCAATAAAAAAAATCATTTAACCATTAAATTATGTAATGTTAAAATTATTGCTACAAGAATATTATCTAATAGTGAAAAATATTCTTGATAGAAAAGTACCATATTATCACTAGTTGCATGTAACACATGAGATCCAACTGTCAATGGCGATAGTATGCATAATCAAAGAATACGTACCAAACTATAAACAACACAAATTAATAAATATTTGAAGATATTTTATTTTCTACTAGCTTTTATGTCCCGCCGTTGGCCAAGAATGTAAAATTGTGAAGGAAAAGGCAATCGTTTTTATAATATTGTCACCCAATTATTCTGCAAAATCGGACTATGAAAAGTGGTTTGAAATATGATTGAATTTGATTGTAAAATGTTCAAGTGATGGCCACAACTCATTATTTTTTTATATATTGATATAAAGTGTGAATGAAGTATAATATACAATTTCTACACGCATGGACTATGCGAAATGGTTTTAAATATGACTGTTTATCAACGTTGTAAAGAGATTGGTTTGGCCACAACCCCCATTTTTAAATATTATCATCGAAAACAAATTGTAATATGTACCTATTTAAAATTTAGTAATTTTGGATGTTGGGATGTGGTTAAAATTTGATTAAACAAATGTACTGAAAAGATCTAGTGTTGGTCACATCCCATTCGTTTTTATATTTTTTCATCAAGTGTGCATTATATTTTTGCACAATTAGACTTATAGACTTAAAATTGACACAAAAGCCTACATTAACGAAGAAAAAGAAGACTTAAACTAAAGTAAATAGTTTTTAATTTGAATATAAACCTTGTGAAGAGTTCAGTTATGGCCACAACCCCCATTATTTAAATATCGTCAACGAAATCAAATATGAAGGTGTTGAAAATTATTCAAAATAGGATGATATAAATGGTTTAAATTTGATTAAACAAAAGTATTGAAAAGATTCTAGTGCAGATTACATCGTCACATCCCACATCCCATTCGTTTTTACATATGTATTTTCATCAAGTGTGCATATCGTTAATAATATTTCTGCACAATAGACTATTAGACTTAAAACTAACCCAAAAGTCTAAATAAAAAAGAGAAGAATAAGTATAAGACTATAAGAAATAGTTTGTATAAAAAAATATTCCAATGGTCTATGTACATAAAATAAGAAAAAATACATAAAATAGAAGAATTAGACTATTGGAAATAGATTGTATAAAAACTGACTAAAAGGTCTTCATAAAAGAAGAAGAAGATTAATCTATAGGAAAGAGTTTTTATAAAATTCACCCAAGTTCTACATAAAATAAGAAAACGAAGAAAAAGACCAAAGGAAATAGTTTGTGTTATTTCCTTTGGTCTTTTTCTTCGTAATTAGACTCCATGAACCGTCGCTTCAGACCCTTCAGAACCTCCCGTCCCTTCAGGCCCTTCAGTACCTCCCGTCCCTTCAATCCATCATTACGTCCCTTCCAATCAGGCCCTTCAGTACTTCCCGTCCCTTCAGGCCCATTAGTGCATCCCTTCCCTTCATTACATCCCGTCCCTTCAGTCGGTTAAGAAAAGTTTAAATCCAGAAACCATCCTGGAAGAACAGCGAAGAGATGAAAGGACCTTCTTTTCCCAGGATACTCCACCTTTAAAGGTAAAATGACTAAATACACGAAGAAGAAGAAGAAAAAAGTTTAAATCCAGATACCTGCGAAGATATGGAAGGAAAATTGGACCTTCTTCTCCCAGGATAGTCCACCTTCATAGGTAAAATGACCAAATGCGCGATGAAGAAGAAATAGAAGAAGAAGAAAAAAGTTTATATCCAAAAACCGTCTTGGAAGACTTGCGAAGAGTTGGAAGAACAGTTGGACCTTCTTCTCCCAGGATTCTCCAACTTCATAGGTAAAATGACCAAAAATACACGAAGAAGAAGAAGAAGAAGAAGAAAAAAGTTTAAATCCAGAAACCTGCGAAGAGATGGAAGGACAATTGGACCTTCATCTCCCAGGTTAGTCCACCTTCATAGGTAAAATGACCAAATACACGATGAAGAAGAAGAAGAAGAAAAATGTTTAAATCTAGAAACCTGCGAAGAGATGGAAGGACAGTTGGACCTTCTTCTCCCAGGATACTCCAACTTCATAGGTAAAATGACCAAATACACGACGAAGAAGAAGAAGAAGAAAAGACGAAGAAAGTTTAAATCCAGAAACCTGCGAAGAGATGGAACGAAAATTGGACCTTCTTCTCCCAGGATAGTTCATCTTCATAGGTAAGATGACCAAATACACGACGAAGAAAAAGAAGAAAAAAGTTTATATGCAGAACCCGTCCTGGAAGACCTGTGAAGAGATGGAAGGACAGTTGGACCTTCTTCTCCCAGAATACTCCAACTTCATATGTAAAATGACCAAATACACGATGAAGAAGAAGAAGAAAAAAGTTTAAATTCAGAAACCGTCCTGGAAGACCTGCGAAGAGATGGAGGGACAGTCGGACCTTCTTTTCCCAGGATATTCCCCTTTCATAGGTAAAATGACCAAATACAAGAAGAAGAAGAATAAGAAAAAAGGTTAAATCCAGAAACCATTCCGGGCGTACGCTCAACAATTCACCAAAGTTTCATTGTAATCGGAAAAACGGTTTAGGAGCACATAGCATACATGCATCCATTCATACATACATAAATAAATAAATAAAATAATTTTCCTATAGGAAATCAGTATATTGTTTATTTGTAAGTAAATAGTATTAGGTAAGTACCTACCTACAACAATGTTCTAAATAAATTCGATTCATAACAAATTTTATTTGAATATCAGAATCTTTCCGTAACCATAGTAACCATTCCAATATATCAAATGGGCTCGATACATTTTTCGGATATGTAGGTAGGTACCTACATTGGTTTGTTCGAAGCCACAAAAACGAAAATTGTCCGAAATATCAAATATTATATACAAATTATGCAATTTTATTATGCCTATATCTTTACTAATAATTAACAGACTTTTACAATATATATCTTAAAACTTGCTGTAATGTCTTGTGTTTCATTTTATTATTTCATAATCACATTTATTTCAAAGGTATATTATTTTAAAGAACATATTCATTCGGTAGGAAAATGAAATATCGTTTGAAAAGATATTAAATTGGCGGATGATGATGTACATTAAGATGTACATTTGTACAAAACGCTTACTTTAAAAATAAGTTTAACATTATAATTAGACAAAATATTCAACATGTTTTTCACTTAAAAGCTAAGTTATACTTGAAAATATATTTTTTTCGTGTAAATACGTACTTCTAACTTTTAAACTAACAGATATTTTCGTGCAAAATGTACACTTTTTTAACAGATATGACTTTGAATGAAAATTGTATGAAAAAAATAATTATTGAAATATTTTTAAAATTCAGCATTTTTATCGCATTATTTTTAGCGTGACACTGCATCAGGTATACTGGTACATGTTCGCACATAAATTAGATTTTTATATGCTCTTGGTTTTACACACATACACACACAAAAACACACACACACACACTATCAAAATCTTTGTTTTATTACTTTAGATATAAAACATGTAGGTATGTTTGTCAGGGTTAGATAGTATGGAGGTCAGTCTGTTTTTCCTACACAGAATATGAAAACAGTATGATGGTATGTATGTATGTTTGGAGATTTAAGTATCAAACTATTAAGTCTTCTTACATATTGTGTATAGGCGACTACCATACAAATTGTATGAAGTGATGTCGTCACTAAATTCAATTTTTATAAAAATTGTTAAAAAAAATTGAGATGTGCTAATACAATGTTTATATTTTTTATATAAAATTAAATTATCTAGTTGGGGTGTTTCGGCTTTTTACGATATTTAAAAAAAATGGAAATATAGGCAGTTAAACTCATAAATTTATCATAAATAAAATATTTTTCTTAATAAAAAATGTTTGAGAAACCCTGAAATTTAAAAAAAAAACTAATTTGAGATTTTGTATTTGTCTATCTTTATACCAATTTTCAGCGTTCTAGCTTTTATGGTTTCTGAGATATATGGAAAAATAAAGTAATAATTCAAAAGTTGATAACCCCTGACTGAAACAAAAATTCACAATTCTGAGTATAAAAGTTTTGTAGGTCTATAAATGTTTATATTCTGAAAATTTGGGCTCTGTAAATTGAGCGGATCAAAAGTTATAAGGGGGGGACGGACACACACACACACACACCCACACACACACACACACACACACACACACACACAAAGACACACACACAGACACACGAAATGTTCTACTCCGAATTCTGAGTAAATCCGTATATGGAACATATATGCTGCGAAGCCTCTAAGTTGGTGTTTTTTGACTTCAAAATTGGGAAAGCCGTGAAAAAAGTAGACCTCTGCATACAATTCTCGCGTATCCTGGCTTGAAACATTGTCGATATGTTAAGAGAACAAAGTTCTCCTGAACAAATCGACAGTTGGATTAAATTTATATTTAAAAACAAATAGAAAGATAAACACGTAATTTTATTTAAATACATAGCAACAAAGAAAGGAAGGGGATAGAGGTTGTGCGAGGAGATTAGAGGTATAATTTACAAGTTGCATGTAATACATGAGATCCAACTGTCGATAGCGATAGTATGTATAGTTGAAGAATATGTACCAAACTATAAACCCATAAATACAAATTATTGAATGTTTTCAGATATTTTGTTTTCTATACAACATATGTAGGTATGTATGTCAAGATAGGATAGTATGGAGGAAGATCCTTTTTTCCTACCCAGAATATGAAAATAGCATGATGGTATGTATGTATGTTTGGAGATGAAGTATCAAACTATTAAGTCTTCTTACATATTGTGTATAGGCGACTGCCATACAAAATGTATGAAGCGATGTCGTCACTAAATTCAATCTTTAAAAAAAAGGTTAAAAAAAATTGAGATCTTCTGCTACAATGTTAATATTTTTTATAGAAAATTAAATTATCTAGTTGGCGTGTTTCGGCTTTTTTCGATAATTGTATAAGTTTTGGAAATATAGGCAGTTAAACTCATAAATTTATCATAAAAAAAATATTTTTCTTAATAAAAAATGTTTGAGAAACCCTGGAATTTTTTTTAAAAAATTTATTTGAGATTTTTTATTTTTCTATGTTTGTACCAATTTTCAGCGTTCTAGCTTTTATGGTTTGTGAGATATATGGAAAAATAAAATAAAAATTAAAAAGTTTATAACCCCTGACTGAAACAAAAATTCAAAATTCTGAGTATAAAAGTTTTGTAAGCCTATAACTGTTTATATATTCTTAAATTTTGGGCTCTGTAAATTGAGCGGATCAGAAGTTATAAGGGGGGGACGCACACACACACACACAGACACACGAAATGTTCTACTCCGAATTCTGAGTAAATCCGTGTATGGAACATATATGCTGCGAAGCCTCTAAGTTGGTGTTTTTTGACTTCAAAGTTGGAAAAGCCGTGAAAAAAGTAGACCTCTGCATACAATTCTCGCGTATCCTGGCTTGATACATTGTCGATATGTTAAGAGAACAAAGTTCTCCTGAACAAATCGACAGTTGGATCAGAGCTATGTGGTATCAGCTTTAGTCTATTTTTGTCGGCCGAGGCTCAGTTGGTTGGGTATCTGACTGCTGATCCGAGGGTCACGGGTTCGATTCCCAGCGGAGACGCAGAGTTTTATTTGTATTTTAAGTATGGATTTGTGAGACGATTAATATCGTAAGCCTCCAGAGTAAAAGCAACTTATTATTGGGTGCATGTTAAATTAATATTTGACATGTACCTGTTAGTTACCCGAGAAGCAATATTAAATATACTTTTAAAGAGTTGAATCGATTGAGACATCGTAGATAATATCTTCACTTAAGGTATAACATAGTCTTGCTGATTGTCCTTGAAAAGAGGTACTGAGGAATGCAGTAGAATAAATAGGAAAAGCTAGTGTGGTTCAAACAAGCGTGATTTTGGAATGTGTCGGATGTTTTTTTTAGTAGGTACCTATATTAAGAGAGTGTACCTATACCTACTAGAAAACAGATTTTTACTGACACGAGGAATCTGTTCATGCCATGAAAGATGAAAGAGTATTGCTGAAATATTTAATATCTACACACTTAATTTCGATGACGATTTATATAAACGAATGGACTCTTTCTAACACTAAATATTAAGAGGGCGACTGCTGCCAACGTACCTATTTTTTTTAATTTGATAGGTATTGCATTATTACGACAAAATGAATCATTTTGTAAAAAATAACTTAGTTTGGATATCAATAAAGAAATATATACCTTAATTTTTGAATTATGTTCTGTATATAATATTCTTGCAGAAAAATAATAAGCATACCCCGATTTTTTACATCTATCTTATATTTCTAAAAAACTATAAGGTATAGAGCGATATCTTTTTTTTATAAATTAAAGAAGAACAAAATATCTGGAAAAATATGATGTGACATTGCATTAATGCATCAGGTTAAATAAATAAACCAAAAAAACTTTTATTTCACAATTGCGCTGAATGGAAAATAAATGTATTTTAGGTTTCTTTACTAAACCTGAAGCATTAAAACCCATTTTTGACCAGAGTTCCCAAATGGAACAAAAAATTTAAACGCGTATATTTCAAATAAGAATAATTTGGCAAAAGTGTTTTAGTTGTATATGGTAGCAGTAATAGTGAACATTTTTTTTATGCATTTCAGTTCTCGATGGGCTGTGTCAGAGCGCATTTGCGTTAATTTGAATATTGCATTTTTTTTGTTTAAGACATGTCGAAACAAAGGTATGTATTTCTTTTTGAATGGGTTTTACAAATTTTATGAAAACATTTTAAAAATATAATCATTTTTTTCAACAAAAAAGAAACAAAAGAGTTTTATTTTATATTTAGGGAATTATTATAGTTCAAATATTGATGTTCCCATTTGGGAACTGTGGGAAAATAAAGCACCGATGATTTTGTATTACAATTTTATTCTTAATTTTTATTTACAGTTTAACAACTGTAGAGATAATAAACATTTTGCAAAATGAAGAAGAGTATGATAGTGCTGATATATACTTGCAAACACCATTAGATGGAAATGAATCTGTACAATTTTTTTATGAAGAAGTTTGTATATTTTTATAAAATATGTTTATAACATATGCAAAGAATGTCAAAGGACACCGTTTTTTTTCTATCAAACTGGTAAAGACTTTACGTCTATTGGTATTGGATACACGGGAACTATTATGATGAATAGACTAGGAAAGGGTCGTATCCATCGTAAATTAGATAAAAGTGAAAGAAGTACATATGATTTCTACACAGAGAAAAATTCAAATAACATGTTGGAATGATAACAGGCCTGTGACAATGATTAGCTGTGGATCCTGTTACTCTTATTCGTCAAACGTGGGTTATGAAAGAAAAAAAGCGAATGCCTCAACCAAATGTAATTGCACAATATAATAAGTATATGGGTGATGTATATCATATGGACCAAGATGTTAATAATTACAAGATCAGTATAAGATCCAAAAAATGGTGGTGGTGTCTGTTCACCTTTTGTACAGACACAGCAATCCACAATGCCTGGCAATTACATAGGAAAATAGGAAAGTCTCCAACTCATTACCTGACATTTCAGAGGAATATAGTTATGGTCTATTTAAAAAATTCGCTAAACCAGTTTACACCCTTTGGGAGGCCAAGGAGCAATATACCTATGTACTTCAAAGTTCACTCGGAAGTAAGGTGATGGAAAGACCATTGGATAATTACAACACCAAAATCTTGTATTTTTTGCAAATAAAAAACTCTAGGAAAATGTGCCATAAATCTCAAGTATACGTTCATAGCAATTGTTCAATGTCTTTTTATAGTATACAAATGTATTATTATTATTTTAGCAAAATTATATTATATCAAATACAATTTCACTTGATTTTAAATAAAGATAAATTTAAGGTGTTTGCTTACTTATTTTAATGTTTATTTAGGGTTTATAATTTATTTTGTATAATTTAAGTATAAATGAAAATATGAATTTTAGCCCTTATATTGATGTTTATTGTCCCACAGTTCCCATTTGGGAACATGACTTATTCGTTGAATGAATGAATGAATGTGAGTAAATCTAAGATATTGGTATTCGAAAAACTGAAAGTATTACTGCATGTATGATAAAAGTAGAGAAATAATGGCTATAATAAGTAGAGGAATATTTATACTTGGGGAGTATGAGAAGAGTTATGGCAGGTAATAGAATAAACAGAGCACTCAGACCAGTAATGTCCGATCCAATCATCTCAAAGGAAGCCAAAATTGCCGTACAAAATGCAATTTTAGTGCTTACTTTGACGTATGCCAGTGAAACATGGACGTGGCAAAATACGCATGAAAGTAGAATAAATGCTGTAGAAATGAGATCACTAAGAAAACTATGTAATAAAATGATGCATGATAGAATAAAAAATGAGGACTCAAGGAGAGAATGCAAGATAAAGAAGGATACTATAAGTAAAATGAATGTGAATGCCTTGAGTTGATTTGGACACATTGAAAGAATGAATGATAAACAACTGACCAAAAAATATTCATAAGTAGGTATACATGAGATGGAGTGATTAGCAGGGGCCGCCCCAGAAAGGGATGACATGACTATGTGAAAGATATTTTGAACGAAGAGAACATAAGAAGCTTGAACAATCGACGAGCATGTATAAGACGATGCATGGATGTAAACGAAGCCAGGAATGTGTGTAAAAATAGATACTCGGATCTCTATGCTAATCCCGTAAGGGTCATGGCGTGATGGTATGTATGTATATTTTTTACTAATAAATATACAATTTATTAAAAAATTACAAAAACGATTTTCTTATTGGTTCACTTTTAAATTCCCTAGCAGCGCCGGGTATAAAAAACTAGTAATAAATAAGAATGTAAAAAATATGTTTATCTATTAGATTGTATGTATGTATTATTAGTTTTACAATAAATAATAACATAAATATTTTACGATTTTTGTAAAACTGGCTCTATATTTTTTTTCTCAATAATTATAAGTTTTTAAACGAATTAATCGAAAGGTCAAAAGCTACAATATGAGTACCTACTTCGGCATATATTATACAAGGTGTCGCAAAAAAATGTTTATATTTGTATTCAGAGCGTTATGTGGAGATGTTAGACGACTTCTTGGTGCAAAGAACATGGTACCAGCAGAACGGAGCAACGTCACACACGTCCAATACATCTCTGCCACGAGTTCGTGAAATTTTCTCAGGCAAATTGATCTCCAGGAGAGATAACATAAATTGGCCTCGACGCAGTCCTGAATCAACTCCTATGGACTATTTCCTATGGAGTTATCTTGTATCTAAAATTTACGCCAGTAAACCGACTTCCCTAACAATATCAAAAAAGTAACCACGACAAAAGAGACAAAAATAATAAAAGTAATAACAAAAAGTAAAGAAAACAAAAGTAATAACAAAAGGTAAGAAGAAAATGAATAAACAAAAAATAAAAACAAAAAATAACAATATAATCAAAAACAAAAATAGTACAATAGTACAAATATAGTACAAAAATAGTCATGTATTACAATATATAGAACTTTCAAAATTGAATTGATAGGGATCTCATTAAAAAGGCATAATTGGTGAACGTTGCGTAAGCGCATAAAGTGATCACGTAAACCAGCCGATGACAGGTCGTAAGCCCTGTAGGTACCTTGATTTCCCGGTTCTCCTACAATAAATATTCCAACTTCGTCTGTATTGAGATAATTAAAAATCTGTTAAAAAATATCTTTGACTCCCGACAGGGAAAAAAATCCAATGTTTGCGCATATGCAATAATAAAAATATTCGAATAGTACAATAGTTTCTAGAATATAATAAAGGTAAAATCTTAAAAAAATAGTAGTAACTGGTATGTTTGTTTTTCTTATTGATGACACCTGGATGATTCACTAGTCCATTGACTGTGTCGAATCACCCAGCTTTCCGTTTCTTTGCATAACAGCTGATTCTTCTGTCGTGCAGCATACTACTCATAATGTCATTCTATTCTACATAACACACTACATATTATTTTTAAGAAATGAATTCTCAAATTACTTTAATAATTTATTATTAAACATTTTTTCGTTACACGGCTTACTTTTATTTAATCGATCCACTAAATATAAACTTTATCTTGAGACATCCTGTATTACATAATACATTCAACAACGCGCACATGTTAACATTGAACGGAAAACTGTTGTGAAAACTATACGAATTAGTCGATATTTTCCCGACGCATCTAACTAATTTACCGCTTATATGGCCGCTTTTGAACATAGTTATATTAATCTTGTTAGTATAATTCCAAACGTTGAGCCAATTAGATATTGTTATGTAGCGACCTTTCAGTCCCAACAAGCCACGGTAAACGAACATATTACACTGAACTGAAAACATTATTGTTTTTACCGCGGAGTGGAACAGTTCACTGAATAGTCCATAATGCAGACCTCGGAATATCTCGGCAGAAGAAATTGCATTCCCATCATCTATGTGCGAGGAACTCATTACGATGTGGGATTTGACGTGGTTTGTACACATAATTATTTAAATGCTAATTTTCAAATTTCATATTTTTCACATTTAGTTTCATACATTATTCATTATTGTATATTTTCTTTTATACGTTTTAAATTTTCTGTCGTTTCTTACTCTCCACTACGATAGAAATTAGTAATTTCACAATAATTTCAAGCGTATTTTTCTCGTCAAATATTGTCAACATGTTTGCTTGATCGGTTTATCAGATAAGTAAGTTAATCATGATGTTTTGATATAATTTTATGATCAGTTTTTTGTGTTATTACATAATTTGAAAATTTTATTCCTAATATTTAATAAATCCCGTAAGTTATTCGAAATATTTTCGTTCGTAATTTAATACTTTGGTTCGTATATATCCTTTGAATTTCGACTAGCATTAATATAACCTACCTATTTAAAAAATCTATATATAATTACATCTAATTATTTACATTTTCATTTGCAAGTTTTTATGTAAGTACTATATATACCTATTGATAATTAGATGTCATAACGAGATGCCATATTAGCCTTGGTAATTGTGCATTAAAAACTAGTGATAAAGTCTTGTTTTAATCGTTCTATAATTGTTTTGTAATGTAAACATTAGAGAAAAAATATTTATGTTCACATAAAAGATTGATAAATCCACCTACTAATGTATATAACATAAATATCATTTTTATGTAGCGTTCGTAATTTGTTGAATAAAGAAGAAAATTAAACAAAATATGATTTATATTGGTACAAGTAGGTACACTTTTTACTAAGTAGTTGCATGTAACACAAGAGATCCAACTGTCGATGGCGATAGTTCCTACATATGTATAGTTTGTAGAATACGTAACAAACTATAAACATAAATATTTTAAGACATTTTGTTTTTTATAGAAATAATATATGTTAGGATAAGATAGTGTGGAGGTCAGTCCCATTTTTCATAGCCCGAATATGTAAACATCTTGATGGTGTGTATGTAATGTATTAAATTATAGAGAGTCCCCATAGATATTGTGTATACTGCCATACAAATTGTATGAAACGATTTCATCACTAAATTTATTTTTTACAAAAATACTGCTACAATGTATTTTTTTATATGAAAAAATTAAATTATCTATGTGGGTTTCTCGGCGTTTTTAGATATTTTTATTTTGAAAATATTGGCAGTTAAACATATAAAACATGACGTACAAAAAAATCTTAATTTTAAAATTGAATGAGATTTTGTACAGATTTATTCAGATTTTTAATGTTCTAGCTTTTATGGTTTTTGAGATATGTAGGTATATTAAATAAAAATTTAAATGGAAATTAAATTTTAAACTTAGAGTTTGAGTAAAAGATATGGTGATTATTTTGTATAAAAATAATAAAACCTATTTTAAAAGAAAGCGTTTTGTACATAATATAACATCGCTATTATGGAGGTATTCATTAATTGTGAAATCCCATATTAATCAAAAAGTATTTTTAAAAAAATCCTATGAAAGAAAAGGGATTATGAAATAATAAAACGATACACGAGATATGCAAGTTTTAAAATATAGTACGTACAGTAGTAGGTACAGTAAAAGTTTGTTGATTAATATAAAATATACATGCATAATTAAATTGTATAATTTCTCATATATATTGGACTTTTCTGATATATTATGTTTTTTTTTGTTTCCATGGTTACACACTGAAAAACTAACTATTGACCAAATACCAAATAAATTAACTACTATAGGGGAATTTGTTACGAATCAAATTCGAATATGTATAGAACTTTGGTGTAGATAGGTACATTCCTATCCAACACTTACTAAAATGTTTGTAATTCCATACTAATTATCCGACTATGTTGACAATGTTGATTTTTCATACTGTTTCATTTTTATTTCATTTACATGGTTACGATCAAATATTCAATCTAATATTTTAGTGTGAATATGTACGAGGAACTATGGGCGTACGTATTTAATTCTTTCTGGGAAGGTTTCAAAATTTTAATTTATTTATTTTATATTTATCAAAATTTTTATTTATTTATATATTTAACTCATAAAAGAATTAATAAAAAAATATGTAGGTACTTGGAATTCATTCAACTATCCAAGCAGATGGAACATGAGAAAATTTTAAAAACGCTATTCACACTTGATGACTATATAACGTAGAACGTGGGAGTTGTGGCCAACATTAGACTCTTCATGAAATTTTGTTACTACCTATAAACAATTTTTTTCGGTGTTCCATACTCCAATCATGCTGAAATTTCATACATACTTGCTTCCGATGACAATATACATAGAAACGAGTGGGCTGTGGTTAACATTAAACTCTAAAACATTTCCCATAGTCCAATCTTACTTAAATTTGCTTTAGATGACGATTTATAAAAATGAGTGGGTTGTGGCTAACACCAAACTCTTTCCAACGCTTATATTCAATTACATATCACACCATTTCCCATATTCCAATCTTTCTGATTTTTTTATGCATACTTGCTTCTGATGAAAGTATACAAAGAAACAAGTGGGTTGCGGCCTACATTACACTCTTTACTTTGCTTATATTCAATCTAATTTCTAACCACTTCAGAGTCCATTATTTGAGACTGAAGGGACAGGAAAGACTGAACGGAAGAAACAGAGGGACTACATTTTTTAAAACTTACTTAGGTATGTTAATTTTTATTTATTATATAGGATATTTTTACTCATTCTGAATTTATCATCGCAAATAAACAGTTCGAAATTACAAAAATCATTTTCTTGATGTGTTTGCTTATTAGGTACTTCACATTTACCTTCTCGAGCAACGCCGGATATAAAAAAACTAGAAAGTAAATAACAAATTGTTTTAAAAGCTAGTTACCTATATACCATTTTCTTTTGATTTTCAATAAGTAGTTGAAGATAGGTAGATATATAAAATTTACAATTAAGGCTTGGTTGTTTCAACAAAAGTAACGGTAATAGTACCTACCTATAGTTAAAGTACTTTGATTTCGTGAAATTTTTCAAAAATGCGTTGTTTTACAGCATTAGATTTCAATGAAACAACCAAAACTTTTGAATAATGTTATGAAATCAAAGTATTTTATGTAACTATACTATTATTTGAATCTTTGTTCGAGAAACACAGCCTAGTATTTAATTTGTTCTGGATAAATTATATCGACGCCATTTGACATTTTAGTAACATGCGAATTCCAGAATAGTTGTGTTTATATTGTTTATATTTATATTGTTTATACTGACACGATTAGATCTATTTTGATCGAAATAAAAAATACAAACGTTGAAATGTATAAAACGAGTAGAATTGAAATTTGTACGAGTTTAAAAGATGCAAAATATTAATTTGTAATCTACATTTCATTCGAATTGATTTTCATAAGTAGAGATTGTGACGAGATTATATTCAGTGACAATAGCTGACTTGTTTTTCGATTCCTGTTTGACATAATCAGGACCCACGGAAAGTTTTATTTTTAGTTGTAGCTTCATTTATGAGTCACATGAAATTCAAAATGAATTGTGTGTGTGTGTGTGTGTGTGTGTGTGTGTGAGTGTGCCCACACAACATTACTAACAACTGTATCTGTATTTTTTTATAGAACCTAATTTGAACCTTTTTCTCTTGTTCATGTTATCATGATGGCGACATTGTAAAGAATATTTTACTTTAAATTTATTCGTTTGCATTATATACCTAACTTATTTTTCAACCGTTCAAAAAACAATATTTTAATACACCTGACATGTAAATTTTGTATATAACCACAAGTCTCAATCTTGTAGAGTATTATTCTGACGATGTGCCTTGCACGAAACGCGACAATAATCAAATAAATTTCAATAGAACGAGTACCAAGTTTTTTTTTATATTTGTGATATATCTACATATGTACAGTGGAGTTCTATCAAGAATATATTTGTTATTTATTTCTTTCTGTCAAGTAATTAAATTTAAATCTCAAGTAAAAATAACTATGCATATTAATCAAAATGTTTAATTTATAAGGCATAACATCATATAAGGTTACAAAAATGCTATGTTCATTTAAAGATCGCACATATGCCTGTGAGTTATAATTAATTTTGCACTAAACAAGTATTTAAAGTTAGAAGTTACCGCTCTGTACCTACTTTTAAAACATAGGTACTAGAGTCTACAGAGTTCATGCATATATTTAGATATAGATGGTATTAATAATATTATGAACGAATGAACACGCCTAATACAATAACTTGAGTAAATGTTAATCCAACTGTCGATTTGTTCGAGATAATTTATTTCTCTTAACATATCGACAGAGTATCAAGCCAAGATACGCGAAATTTGTATGGCCAGGTGATATATACCATGAAAATACCATTTTTCATGGCATTTTCAACTTTCAGAAAAAAACAACAACTTAGAGGCTTCGCAGCGTATGTCTCATAGATGGACTTACTCAGAATTCGGAGTAGAACATTTAGTGTGTCTGTCTGTGTGTGTGTGTGTGTGTGTGTACATATGTGTGTCCTTTATATTTTTTTATCCGCTTGATTCACAGAGCCTTAAACTTCAGAAAGAATAGAAAATTTTAAGCCTACAAAACTTTTATATTCAGAATTTCAAAATTTTATCTCATTCAGGGATTATCAACATTTGAATATTTATCTAAAATATGTTTTTTTTTAATTTCAGAGTTTCTCAAATATTTTTTATTAAGAAAAACATTTTTTTTATGATAAATTTGTGTCATTTTTTTTAACTGCCTATATTTCTAACTGAATTTAATTCTATTAACATATCGACAATGTTTTAAGCCAAGATACGTGGTATTTTTATGCCAGGTTTATATTTTCCACGGTTTATCAACTTTGAAGTAAAAAAAAACACCAATTTAGAGACTTCGCAGAATATTATGGATTTCCAGTTCTATATATTATGAATTTCCAGTAAAGTTCCAGATCTTTTCAAACATTTTTTATTAAGATAACATTTTTTATTTATTTATTTACTTCTCGAGTAACTAACAAGTACTATGTCAAATATTAATTTAACATGCACCCAATAACAAGTTGCTACATTCTGGATATTTACAATATTAATCGCATCAAATGATTTAAATAAATTCATGATAAATTTTTATTTTATGATAAATTTGTGTGTTTACCTGCCTATTCTTATTTTTTTTAACATATATTGAAAAACGCCGAAACACCCCAACTAGATAAATTAATTTTCTATAAAAAAATATGCAAATTATAGAATTTAGAGACGACATCGTTTCATACAATTTTGTAAGACCGTATACACTACAAAAATCTACGGGGACTCTCAATAGTTTGATATTTAATCTCCAAACATACATACATATATACCATCATGCTGTTTTCATACTCTGGGTAGGAAAAAGGACTGACCTCCAAACTATCCAATCCTTACATACATACCTACAAGTTTTATATAGAGAACAAAATATCTTAAAATATTCAATAATTTAGATTTATGTGTTTATACATATGTACTATCGCTATCGACAGTTGGATCTCATTTGTTACATGCAACTAGTCATATCAGATTACATCAAAGTTACATAATTATTACATAAAATCTTACTAACCCATACAAAAAACATTGATTAGTGTTATTATTATTTTATTTAAGTTGAATATGAACTTTTTTATTATTAATGCAATAAAATCGGTGAAATACGTAGTCATTTTTCTTCTTTATTTGTTCATGTTGACAATATTATCTATCCTTTCGATATGTTGATTATCTATGTAGTAATGACATTATATGTACATTTAAGTACTTACCCACTTTTTTATCAGTTTCGGACTTGATAATGTCACTCAAGTATCAAAAAGTTACTGATATCGTGCCAACACAAAGACTGGTTACGATGGGATATAACTATCATATATTTATTTTATGCTGGTATAAGAAATTTTGAATCAAATAATTAAAGTAGCGCATAGTTGTAAAATAATACTTTTATGTAGACGTTACAATATAATATTATTATTTATTATCACTCAATCGTACAAAAAAAATCATTACAACCACGTATCAAATTACGAAATTATAAATTTTAATACTCTTGTCTTGAAACCAAATAGTCGTACAAAAACGAATTGGTAGAATCGATGACGACTAATTTATGACGAACGGTGAAGGTTCCTTCATACAGGGCCGGATCTAGTTTTCATCGCCTGGCTCACTACATTAAAAAAGCGCCCCCTTCCCTTGTAAATTGTATTCTTTTTCTTATATTTCGAGCCATTTTAACCTTTTTTGTGCACAAACACCAGTGGATACGGCCCTGACTTCATATATGATAGTTAGCCAATCATGTATCTACTGTTATACACCTTTTATAACTTTTATATATGTAGGTAAATATTGAAAAATATACTTACCTACATTTGATAGATAGAAAATTATAGATAGATAGATTGATAGAAAACGAATATAGTGGAAATAAAGGCATCAATAAATTTATGGGAAAATAAAACAAGGCTGGATATAAAACGAAGATAAATAAATAAAAAAATAATGATTAAGAGACAGAACAACCTATATACCTACTGGTTAAAATATGACCTAAACTACGTTCTGATGTTCCATACACCTCCTAATCTGGCTAATTAGACATCCTATGAAAAATCTCAGATCCTAATAAATTCCTGTTACTACAACTTAATTAATTGAGTATTATGTAGCATAAATGTATTGCGTAATTATTGTTAGTATTACCTCAGAACAGGCTTCACCTAGTGAGGTAATACATTCCATTGTAATATTTAAGTTTAGTTATATTGTATTCATTTTATAAATTATAGAAAAGTAATGAATAAAAAAATACCTAGCTTCATCTCCTTCATACAGACTTCGTGTAAAACAAAATAATGGAATAACTTCGTTCTGATTTTCATTATAGTAGTTACTACTGTCTATGATTTATGTAATCTTCAAAATACTTCGTACAATATGTCACTAAAACAAGTTAAATATTATTTGCATCACCTAGAAAGATTTTTTGAAGAAATCTATTACACTATGTAGAAATGATTAGGCAATGACTAACGTTTGACAAAAAAGCATACAAGGTAGATATTAGTGATGATGACAAAAATTCTGAATGGTGAAAATGTAACAAGCTAAAATAATAAAAAAAGGATTAATTGATTCAAATGAATTGAGAAATGTATGTCAAGAGATGATTGTAAGTTTGGTTCTACCTACACAAAATAATATAAAAACGTTAGATATTATGATAAGTGAGATGATTTCTGAAGAAAGAATTTTTAGTGTTTTTGTATGTAGTTTACCTAATACTTGAGTTGTTTTTGTGATTTATATTTTTATCTGTAAGTATTTTTTACTCTCCACACTATGGAATAGTGGAGAGTCACGATTTCACAATTTTTAAGCATATTTATACATCAATTTCTCAACGGGTATTATGTATGTAGAGAGTGCACACTATGAGTTTAGTCGTGATGTGTTTGTATGTATGGCGTACGAATTATCCTTTTTGTGTCCTCTACAATATTGTTATTAAAAGTGCATGTATTTTTAATTGAATTAAATAATGAAATAATATTTTTTATTTAATTTCAATATTTTTTAAATTTTATTTAATATTTTATTATTTTTTATTTTATAAATATTTTTTATTTACCGAATAATGCATTTTAAATTAAGCAATTTCTAAAATTGTTTTGCAATAAATATAGAAAATTAATGAAAATATTTAGCCATGAATAATTAAAAATAATAATTATATATTGTAGATTGAGTGATAATTATGTCATAGTTACTAAATAATAATTATCATGAAAACACTTTTCATCTAACAATGATAATATAAGAATTATGTATATAACATTATTTTTTTGTAAAAGTAAGTACCTATCTACTAAATTATGTATGTATAGTGATTCTACAAAAAAATCAGAATATACAATGTAAATAATATTTATATTTAATTTGTCGATGGCATTGGATTGATTTCCATTGTAATTTAAAATGAAATATAAATGTAATAATATCTTATGTACAATTATGTTAACTAGTTATCGCGCAGAGGTCAAAATTAAACCGTAATTTATATATATATATTTTTTTTGGTTTGAAAAGTCATTGGATCAGATCTATGATAAAAAAACATCACATATTCAACAAGGGGTACAAAGTTTTCTTTTCACACATTGTAAAGTGTAGGTAATTGTTCATGTACCATTTATATTGTTTCACAGTAAATTATGTACTTTTCTTTTACATGTTATAATATATATTTGAATTTTAAAAAAGTGCGTTAGACAACTGGCAGTACCTATGATTGTGAACAAAGTATGGTTTGACGTGAATATTTTTTTTATTATTTTAACATATTTGTATCATGTACATATCATGTATACATTTAGCTTTCTGCACCACTTTTTCATAAAAACTTTAATTATGCCAAATATCAAACTCCTCGGTGCGCGCAGATTTCTTAAAATTGAGTCCGAAGTATTCGGCTCACGTATTAATATATAGATTTCTTCTTTATATAATATAGTGTTTCGTACTAAGCGCATTAAATTTGTTTTGAATATACATATTATCAAGCAACAGTTTAAAAATACATACTTCTTCTTTACTATATTCTTCACTATTGGATAATAAATAATAGGTAGATAATGACGTGTTTAATCACATAACAAAAACAAATTTAGATAATGAAATAATTACGTACAAAGTGTTTTATCTAAACACACATACAATCATGCCCCGTTCTATTTTGTGGCAGGCTAAGAAGACCAAAGATAAGTTTTATTACAAACGTATTTTTAACACATCATGTTCTACACTCGTTCATTCTCTATTTACTGTTGTAGGTAACCTTGTGTCAAGATACCGCCTTGTGATAAAATGCTACAAAACAAAGAGAACTAAATTAAAAACAAACATCAGCATAAATTAAGTTGTAAAATGAAAATGTCTACCATTTCGTTTTACTAATCACCCCACCATTTTTGTTCTTTTAGGGAAGGCATGGTGGTGGTTATTATTTTTTTTTTTCATATAAGTATTTTTCTAAAATTACACAAATCAAATTTCAAAATATACCACAAGAAGTAGGTATTCCTTACATATATTGTTTTGATAAAATTATAAGGTAGGTAGGTACCTATTGAAGTAAACTACGGAATTTATTATTGCTAGAATTGAGTAATTTATTTGGGGAAAATTACAGAATTTGTGTAATTTTGTAAAAAAATAAAAATATTGTTATTGATGAAAATGTGCAAGAAAACCGTCCCGTTATCTTGAAGTGTTTACACCATGAAAACCACAAGTAACAGCTAATCAATACTCAAAACGTTTGGTATACCAACCTTCAAGGTTTGTAGATGTGACCCCAAATTATGACCTATATAATTGTTTATTTGGGTATGGTTTTAATAAATCTTTTCTATATTAGAATAAACGAATAATGTATTATTGATGCCTATGAATAAGTCCTTAATTATACCTACATATTTTTTCATTAATTTGTTGCAAGAATCCATGATCTGAAACAAACCTTATATAGAAGTTTTAGTTGTACTAGTGTGAATAAAATTTACACCAACTGGTATCGATCGATCGTACTCTTATGTCCGTAAAAATAATGTAATAGCGTGTGATTTTTTTACTCAACGATTTAATTTTATTTTATTCGGAAACATACCAGCCTTCTTACAAAATACATCATAATACAGTTACACAGTTAACAAATAAATAAACCAATTATAATGTTTCACTAAATTATATAAATATTTTTATATATTTTTCCACGGAGAGAACATTGATCAGGTGAACGGGTTCAAAAAATGAAATATAGGATACGGTTTAGCAAACTGGGAAATGAACTGGAAGGTTCAAATAGAATAATTTCTCTAACCGATGCTTGTAGTTGCATTAAGAACATGTTTTAGTGCTTGTAGAGATAGAATAAAAATGATCGGGTTGAAGGCTAAGATTATTGTAGTTGTTACAGCAGCGTTTAATAAAACTGTTTTGGTCGTGATTTGTTCTTGTCAAAGGTGTAAAATAGACTATTTTGATGTGATGTTCTAAACGAGCAGTTAAAAGGCATTCTTTTAACAAGATAACGACCTAAAAACTTCAAATTATTGTTTTTTTGTAAAGAAAGCGGATGTCTGTGTTTTTTCCTCGTATAATTTTATATTTAATTACGGAAGTTAAGGGATTCGACAAACTTCTTTTAGATTCTTACGATACGGTTAATTATGTAGTAATTAGGGCTCCACACAGTTGACTGTCAATGATAATACCCAGATCTCATGCTTGGAGTTTTCTTGACAGGTAAATATTATTGATTGTATAGTTTTAGGCAATCGGGTATTTTTTTGTCTACAATAAGAAATTGAGAAACATTTTTGACATTTTGTGGTGTATTATTAGAATACGTGGTAATTGTTTCACCTTATTTTGATTTGACAATTTAATATCTAGCGTGTAGGTACTTATAAAAATTACCTAATTTATCTGAAAAAACGTCATTAAAATCTTATTTCAATTTTTTTTCTTGCAATTTATAATCAATCAACATGTTATGTATTTATTTCTGCCAATTCTATAAATATGAAGGAATCGCGGAAACACTTGTATATAACTTGATCCAATTTTATGTTAAACGTATTGTTATTTAAATAACAAATCTTATCTTTTTGATTCAATGAACTTTTTACATTCACATTTCTATTTCTGCACATACAAGCTTGTTTTACAAATCTTGCATTGATAATTTTTATACCTACATGATTCTTTATTGTGATTGACATACCCACACACAGAACATAACAATGATTTATTTCTTTGTTTTGAATTCGACCATCAATTTAAATTTACACTGTTATTGTTTTTCTGAATAATTTTTTTTGTAAATTTTTGTTCTCCAAAATTTTTTTGTAAATTTTTGTTTTGTTATCGATTACAAAAATGTCCCGTAAATTATTCTGCAACCTCGTACCAAATTTAATCTCACCGAGTATAGTTTTAAACGTGTTGCAAATTTTTTTGTGGTCTCATCTTCTAGTTGTGTTTCTAAATAAATTTTCTCCGGTCTTCAAACACTGAACCCACTTTTTCACGCTTATTTTATGGAACGCTTTGCCAAAATCGAGCTATATTGTGTCTAATTGTTTATTATTAGACAATGCGGAGCAAGCTATGTTGGGGAATTCGAGCAAAGTCAAATTAAAACTACCAATAGTCCAGTCAACGAATGATTGAAGAATACATGGAGAGGGGAAGAATTTTTGACATCAGGAATGTCGAAATATAACTCGAAAACTCTGGATTGTAAAGAAAAAATATTCTAATGTATTTGTAAGCTAACAAATTTATTTATATTTTTAATAGTAAAAAAGTTTATACTTCAACCGTTCTCGAGTTAAGTAAGTGTGTGAGGGTGTGTCTTTTTGTGTAGTAGGTACCTACACCCCCTAACTCGACGCAAAACAGAACAGAACGACGAAAAACAAAACAGAATGACGTAAACCACAAAATACCTTTATCATGACATAAATTTTAAAATCTAAGTGTAAAAGTTTATTATATCATATTTAAGAATATTTTTGCAAATTAATAGTTTTGTATTTAACAGATTAAAAAGACTCCCGTTTTTTCAACGGGTACTTTCGGAATTATTTTTATCGCAAGAATTTTCAAATTTCATTTTGTAACTGTCAACCTGTAGATTTTATCACTGTCTTTAGTTTCAAGACGATGGGAAAACATTGGCAACGATGATATGCCCATGAAAAATGAGAATAATAAATAAGACGATAATGTCAGTATTGGCTGATTATGTAAATTAGGAAACGCCAATACAAATAATCACATTTGAGTTCCTGTGCGGCCTTAATAAATAAAACATCATTGTACATCTAAGATCGATTTAAAATTTATATAATACAAAGAAAATAGCTAATTATAGTATCATTGTATTGCTTTTAGGGTAGAACATTCAGTGGAATAATCAAATCATTTCTGGAAAAAGCAGGTCCACTGAACTCTGAATATCTTCCGTTGATGAGCACAGAGGCCGGACGTAGAGTCTATGAAGAAACTCTCGAAGAAGTGAAAAAATACTTCCCTCAGTATGTCGCCGAGATTCAAGGGACTGCTGATGGAGCAGGAGTACCCTTTCATAAGGTTTGTATGAATATAGTTCTACATATTCATGTTTGTGATAACGCCATATTTTTTTTTTAATTTCTCTGTAGCTTCTCGGGCAACTAACAGGTGCTATGTCAAATAATTATTTAACACGCACCCAATAACAAGTTGAAACATTCTGGAGACTTAGGTACGATATTTATCGTCTCACAGATCCAGACTGAAAACACAATTAAAAACTGTGTCTCCACCGGGAATCGATCCCGGTACTCTTGGATCAGCAGTCAGATACCTAACCAACTGAGCCACGAAGGCCGACAAATACTTACATATATAAGAATTCATCCCCCCTAGACAACATGTCATTAAAGCTAAGCGTTATATCGCTAAGCGATAGAAATGTATGAAATTGGTGGCTGTCACGTGATGTAATTAATGTTATAAGGTTTATCTTTGAGGTTACTTGTTATTGAAATGTCTGTAATTAAAACAATATATTATGTAGAACATGTAGTTATTATAAGACTTATTTTTATTTTATCGTGACATGAAACTTTGTAAAATGAAGAAACTCAAAGATAAACCTTATTTTCAATTTTTTTAAAAGAATACGAAATTTTTAAATTTAATTTTTAAATGATATAACCTCACATAACTTGAGTTCTTTACACTTTAAAAATAAAAAAATCTTTTTAAAATGACTAAACGTAAAGAAAAACATAATCCTTGTTTTCTTACACATTTTAATGAAAATTTAGAGATCTCTACACTTTTTTATCCGTAAAATATTTCTTTCTCCTTTTTATTTGATACAAGGTTTTATGTCCCGCCGTTGGCCAAGAATGTAAAACAGGAAATGATTTAAATTTTGAATGATATTAAGCATTGTAAATAATTCAAAGTAAGCCAGCCCATTCCTTTGTATATAATGTAAACATTTTTTTTGCAAAATCGGACTATGAAAGGTGGTTTGAAATTTGTCTACATAAAATAAGAAGAAGAAGAATCAGACTATAGGAAATAGCTTGTATAAAAAATCACCCAAAGGTCTACAAAAAAGAATTATACTATAGGAAATTTGGTTTATTTATTTATTTATTTATTTAAACACTTTATTGTACATTACTTAATAGCTAGTACAAATGGCGGACTTATTGCCTAATGGCAATTTCTTCCAGACAACCATCTGTGACAGTTATGAGACAAAATGGTACATGTTCAAAAAAGAAAATATATATAAAACCATAAACATATTACATTTAAACACAATAAAGTATGAAGAATATAAATATGTACATCAATGAAAATTAAACAAATCATAGATAAGACCTGTTACAACACTATGGGAGGGAAGGGAAAAAAAGGAATAGGGAAATAAATGGGAAGTATGTAGGTTAAGAAATGGAAAGTATGAGCGCGCGTTTTAATCTAGTTTTGAAGGTACCTAACGTTGGTGCAGTTCTAATGTCAAGGGCCAAGTTGTTCCATAACCGGGCAGCATGGACAGTAAATGATGATGAATAGAAAGCCGTGGCATGTGATGGGATGGCGAGGGTTCTCTCTTCTCTAGATCGAAGCGGGAGTCCATGAGAGGCCAGAGGTTGAAATCTTTCGGTAAGATATGATGGAGCATTAGGGTTGTTCAAAATGTTAAACAGAAGACAAAGAGTGTGTTGATCTCGGCGTAGACGGATAGGAAGCCATTTGAGTTCCTTGCGAAAAAATGATATGTGATCGTATTTGCGAAGATTATATATGAAACGTATGCAGACGTTTTGTAATCTATCTAATTTGTTTAGAAGTTCCTGAGTAAGATCCAAATAGCAAATATCTGCATAATCGAGAATGGGGAGAAGGAGAGTTTGTGCGAGCTTTATTTTGATGTTGGTTGGAAGAAATTTTTGAAGTTTTTTGATAGAATGAATACTATAGAAAAGTTTTCTGCTGACTTCACTGACTTGTTCAGTCCAGGGAAGATGTTGATTGAAGAGAACTCCTAGATTTTTCACTGTTTTGGATATGGGTATGGCTGTGCCATTGACTACAGGAAGGGGAATAGTGTTTGAAGTAAGTTTAGCCAGAAGTTTTGTACTCCCTATGATAATGGCGTGAGATTTGATAGGGTTAAGAAGAATACCATTTTCAGTGGTCCATTTGCTTATGTAGTCGAGATCAGAATTCACAGTTTGTATGGCACTATTTATGTAATTAGCTAAAAAATCGGTGTAAAGTTGAAGATCATCAGCATAGATATGATAGGAGCACCGAAGGCCTCTCACAATTGGATTGATGAATATTGAGAAGAGTAGAGGAGAGAGAATTCCGCCTTGAGGAACTCCAGTTTCCAAACTAATCCAGTCGGACATTTGTTCGGAAGATATTCTGCAACGTTGTTTACGACCACGAAGATAGCTCGAGAACCAGTCGACAACGGATGAGGAGATATTAAGAAATTTCATGCGGGCTAGTAGTATGTCAAAGTCGACAGAGTTAAAGGCGCTGCTAAAGTCCAGAAGTGAAAGTAAAGTTAGTTTGGACTCATCCATTGCCTTCCTTATGTCATCTGTGACTTTGACTAAGACAGTGGTTGTACTATGGCCGGCACGAAAACCAGACTGTTTCGGATGTTGCAGTGAATTTGAAAGTACAAAAGAGTTGAGTTGGTTATGAACAATTTTTTCAATTACCTTTGAAAGAATAGGGAGGATTGAAATTGGTCGAAAGTCTTTTGCAGTTGTTGGATTAGCTATCTTTGGAAGAGGAGTAACAAATGCCTTTTTCCATGTTGAGGGAAAATTACCGGATGTGAGAGAAAAATTTATTATATGAGTTATAGGGGAAAGAGTGGATGCAAGGACCAATTTTATCATATCAATGCTTATATTGTCATAACCACAAGAATGTCATGACGCTTCTGATTTCGGTTGACAACCAAGGTGCAGGACTATGTTTCATTCTCATAGAAGTCATTGGAGCATGACGGTCAAATAGTTTCGTAAGAAGATCATTGAATAAGTCTACTTTGGCGTCAATGTTGTCATGGTTATTTATCAAATGTTGTCATGGTTATTTGTTGGTTTGGTGTCGACAAATATCTGGTTCCATTTCGCCGAGAAGGGGGGGGGGCGATTTGCACGTATACCAACGAAGCTAAGGTAGGTATCTACCTACATGGATTTGTCCAAAGCCAGAAAAACGAAATTCAAGAAATGTGTTCAGAGCCACAAAAACGTAAATCAACAATTGTCAGAAAAATCAAATATTATATGACAAATTGTGCAATATATGAGAGAAATCAAATTTTATATGGATTTACTACCAAAATGGCCGCGTTGTAAGTTGTAAGTACAAAACGCTTACTTTAAAATATGTTAAACAATATAATTATACAAAATAATCACCATGTTTTTCACATAAACGCTTTTTTGGCAGATTTGATACAGAAAATTTTGTATGACAAAAATAATACCTACCTACCTAATTGAAATATATTTAATAATTCAGCATTTTTGTCGTTTTTTTAGCGTGAAACTGTATCTGGTATACTGATCCATGCCCTCACATAAATTAGATTTTTCGATGCTTTTATTTTTTCAGAAGGCATGAGACAAACACACACACTAACACTATCATTGCTTTATTTACTTTAGAATAGTGGGAACAAGCTCAAGAAGATTTTGTTGTTGAGAGATAAGTGCGTCTAAAAGAATAGCAGTTCAGTGAACACATTCATTTTTGCCTAATTTAGAGAATATATGAATATGTATAACTAATTTTGAGGTTTTCAACTGATTCACAAAATATATCTTAATTTCAATGAGTGTTTAGATTATATCAGTATAGGTCATTGTGATATTAATACAAATTGCCCGTTGTATTTATCAAACATGCTGTTACTCTGTTATTTGATTTATTTATTTATTTTACTTCATGTACAATAATGTGTACGATGGCGGGGTTATTGCCGTAAGTCGATTTCTACCAACCAACAAAACGTGGGGCCTAAATAGGTAGTGTAGTGGTAGGTACATTACATTTACAGAAAGATAAACACGTTACATTATTAAATGTAAAATCACATCAACAAAGAAAGGAAGGAGATAGAGGTTGTGGGATTTGACAGAGGATGGGGAAGGAGTGTCAATTAAGAGTTATTTGACAGGTATTTAGTCATTTTTTAGTCACAGGTGTTTAGTCACAGTTTATTGACAGGACAGGCTTTAGTCTTTTTTTAAGTTTAATCGATTGAGACGTCGTAATATCATCAATTAAGGTATTCCATATTATTGCTAATTGTACTTCAAAAAGGAACTGAGAAATTAAGAAGAATGAATGGGAATAGCTAATGTGATTGTGATACGATCAGCAGATTATGCAATCGTTCAAGTTTATTAAGTTCTTCGTTTGCATCCAGATAGCAGACATCAGCATAATCAAGCAATGGGAGAAATAAAGAGAAGAGAGGATAAATTATAAAGCGCATTTCTGGAACGTGTCGGAAGAATTTTTCTAAAACTTATAAAAGGAAAGTATGGAGAGGTTTGCCCCAAGGGTCAGTTATTAGTCCTATTTTATATAACCTATACACTTTCGACATAGACTCTTCAATTCCTCCCAATGTAAAAAGGCTTTATTTTGCAGATGATATAATAATTTACATGATGCATAAAGATATCCTTATAGCTTCACAACACATTTCCGATGCTCTTGATAACTTAAAATGTTGGTTTTCCAATAATGGATTAAAACTATCATCTTCCAAAATCCGGGCAATGATCTTTTCTAGAAAACGGAATATTCCTGCAATATCGATTAAATATGACAATCATCCTATTGAAATTATCCCCCAACACAAATTCCTCGGCGTTGTTTTTGACCGTAAACTTTCCTGGCTTCCTCATATTCAAAAGATCACTACCAAATGTGAAATAGGACTTAACATTATGAGAGCAGTTACTAGAGTGTGGTGGGGTGCTCATCCTTCAACTCTAAGACTTATGTTCAATGCACTGATACGCAGTCATCTGGACTACGGATCAATACTCTTTGACCCTTTGCCAAAACAAGTGTCTAAAAAATTAAATGTAATCCAATCTAAGTCATTAAGAATCATACTGGGAGCTATGAAAAGTTCTCCTATTAACTCCCTCCAAGTGGAAAGTGTGGAACCTCCACTTATTATAAGAAGGCAATTCCTTTCTGACAAATATGTTTATAGGAGTTTATCATATTCTAATAACCCAATCAAAGAAAACCTTAGGAAACTGTTGACTATATATGATAATAGACAAAATATTAATGAAAATAAAATCCCATTTCTTGTCAAAAGTTTCCAAACTCATCAAGCTTCTATTTCTAGAGTGAATTTACAAAACAATCCCATACTCCCTATTTATAATATACCATTTTCAGCTATAATGTTTAATCCTTGTGTTATTATGACACTTGGAATCGATAAAACATGGAACAACCAGAACTCTGCGATCATAAATTCTGAATTTAAACAAATAATTCACACTAAGTATCCAAATTTCACAGACGTATACACAGACGGCTCTAAAATCCCAGGCTCTTCCTGTGGATCCTCTGTTTACATACCAAATTTCAACATTAAAAATTCATACTCCCTGCCTAGCACAATATCTATATACACAGCAGAATGTTTCGCCATACAACAAGCACTAGAACAAATACAATTAAATAATATTGTAAACGCATTGATATTGTCAAATTCACTTAGTGCTCTTCAGAGAATCACATCAAATTTATTATACTTTCCTCAAGATCAACTTATGTGCTCAATTAAATTAAAACTTTTCTCACTTCAATCCAAAAACATCACCATAATTCTGGCCTGGATCCCAGGACATCTGGGAATCGTAGGGAACGAAATTGCAGATTCATTAGCCAAATCAGCTTCTTCTGGTAACAATTCTAATATAAATCTGAACATTCCAACTACTGATTACTTATCAACCCTCAAAACTAGCATGATTCATAGATGGGATAAAAACTTGACGGTTTCCAGAAACAAGACAGGATTATTTTACGCCGGAATCCAACCTTCTATTCCCAAAAAACCTTGGTTTCAGGGAAAGAGACTCTCTAGGGGGGACATATCTTGTATCACGCGTATGAGAATTGGCCATTGTCTTGTTGCTTCCCACCTATACAAAATTAATGTTATTAACAGTCCACTTTGTGAATGTGGTCAGGAGGAGGAGACTCTTGACCATTTATTTTTTAATTGCTTCAACCGTATATCTTCTAACAATTTATTTTATTTTAATCTGGTAAAAATCACTTGCACATCCCCAATCAATATGTCATATATAATGTCGATTCAAAATTTTAAATTAACAAACATATTGCTTAGCTTCTTAAAGTCAAATAACATCCAACTCTAATTAATTTAATTTTAACAAATTCAACCAATTTATGATATTTCCACCAAGGCAAAAAGCACTCTCCGTAGGGTGAATTGCCATTAAACAAAAAAAAAAAAGATTTTTTTTTTCTGAGTCTATTGAGAGAGTGTACCTAAGTATACTATAAAACAGATTTTGTATGACATGGGAAATTTTTTCATGCCATGAATGCCAGATCTTCGTCGAAAAAGATACCAAGATTTTTAATGAATTTAGGAGTTGATTTGATTTATCACAGATCCTGTATAAATCAAACAATAAATCATGGGTACAAAATAATGTATGCAGGTACATGGACATACCGAATACAAAAATTGAAGTAATTTGGCCCAGTAGGTAATGAATAATTATATAATTTATACAAATGATTATGTTGGTACTTAGTCATTACTCATTACAGTACATTACACTGCAAATTCACAGAACAACAATATAAATTATAATAAAATACAGTAAATGAGAACGTTGGTATCTAGACAACATAATTTTATAAGTAGGTAATAATCATTATTTCATTCTGTTATCGTTAGTTTTTTTACCATTTTTTTCACTGATTTTAATTCAAATGCATGCCTATACGAGATGTTTTTTAATATTTTTTTTTGATTTACCGTTTATTCGCCTATATGTAAATAAGTTTCAAGATAATTATTTTATTTATAAGCGTAAATATTCATATGTTAAAAAAAGAACGAATTTGATTCAAAATTGGCTCTATATTATAAAACAATACATATTATTTGAATATACCGAATTTACAAATAACGATGAATCACATATTTGAATAAATTTCCTAATGGTACATACATAAGTATATAGTTCAATATCGATTTTCCGAATACTGGCAAAGGAGTGATTTGTTTATAGGTACCTACATACCTACAGACTCTAGGGTTTCTTATGTAAAAAGAATAGCGTAAAACAAATTTAGGTTTCTAGCGTATAACACAAAATAATTGCCATTGAAGTAACCATCGCTTTTCAAACGGTTGGGATCTTTTACTTGGATTTTTGACATTTATGACACAAAAGATCTTCATAGCTGTATGGAGCTCTTTCCACGATTAGGTAATAGAAAATTATAGAAAGTTTGAATTTAAAAACGAAAGTGATATATAAAAATAAAGCGGAGAACATAGAAATATTATGTATGTATGTTGAAATGTTTATAGTGTGTGTGTTCCTACTATACTAGGTAGGTATGTACATATACCTATCCAGACCGTCGAAAAATTAAACTGAGAAAATAAATTTATTTAAATTTATGTAGTTTTGTAAGTTATCAGAAGCATCACTTCCTTTCAAATAACAATTATATCTCCTTATCCAATCCTGGGCTGAGATCAGATTGGATAACGCTCGACGTCGGGCGTCGAATGTTCCCGAAGTTGCAGATTATGACGTTTTCACACAAATCATACCTGAACGCTTTCGAGCGGCGTTTCAATCTGAATGCTGCATGGGGTGTTTTAAATGTCATTTATCATACATGTCTCTTTTTAGGTTATATTTTCATCGAAAGACAATAATTGGGCAATGGTGTAAATAATGATCTCTGACCTTTTATTGGAAATTGTTGAATGATATTTTTATAAATTTACCTCTTTGTGAATGCATATTGTCATCATAATAATGTCAACTGACATATTAGATACCACAGAAACAAACAGAAGCCATCATTCCAAATATATTTATATATTTATCTTCTTCAGGTCACACCATCGGGCAGGAGTTCTGCCTCTATTTATTTTACCTAGAACACTTCTTGTGACAATACTTGTATCCACAATTCCAGGTTATGATTCGGTACAGAATTTTTAAAATAAATAAATATATAAGTATTTATGATTACAGCTGTTTTTATTGCAAATGGATGATATCATAACAAATGTGGCTGGAAATATTACTGTCAACAATAAGCCTGTTGGATGTTCCTCTGTGTGTCTAAACGAGCCAAATAATGTGAGTACCTACTTACCCATTTTTTTATAATTATAAACTATTAAGTTATTAAGTATAACATATAATATTAACTTGGGGGGCAAGTCTGATCCAACCGGCGAAATTAAAACCCTCGTGATTACCCATATCATGGATATAATTATTATATGGAGTTCTACATATGACATCTAAAGATATTATACCAGACTTGCCCCCTAGGTATAGGCGAATGCAGCTCATTGTTGAGTTATGTGCGACTTCTATTTCTATGCACCTTAATAACGATGTAGGTAGGTACCAAAATTATGTGCATTTAAGTAGGTACCTAAATTTTTTTTTTTATTTCTCCTAATTTACAAAACATCTTAAAATTTAGATAGAATATTAAATCATTTCAATAAAATGATTTTTTATAAATTAAATATTAAAGAATGTACATAATATGATGTATCTACCTACATATAACTCTACGTTCTGCCCAGAAAAGATTAGCACGGAGGCGGGCCACGTAAAGAGTGATTGATTATATAAACACCATCCACAGTCGTGAGTAGGTACCTATAAGGTCGAGAGAGAGAGAAAGATCTACGAAAGAAAGAGTGATCTACATAATATAAACCCTCATGATTACTATTAACTAAACGGAAATAAATTTTGGCGCTATATAATTAAATAACCCAATAAAATATTATCTAAACTTTAATTTAGGTACTGTTGATTAGTTGATCCACATTTTAACTACCTACCTAGCTTATTTAATTTAATTCAAATAGAGAATATTCAAATTCACTTTTGCCCTGTAAGGTAATTAATACCCGTTTAGAGAACCGCACACAATGATATATATATTTTTTTACTTCATTCACGTTTTTGCCATGTATAATATGTCTCACTGGCGTAGGTACATTATGGTCTGAACGACTATTGCAATGTGTCTGCGAGTTTTGTTGGCCTTTAAACTATTGGGTCAGCCGTTAAAGATGACCATTTCATTAATTTCGTATGCTGTTGTTACCCTCCATCTTATATAATTTCTCAAACTTCTATCGCACTGTAACACACCTACATATGTACTTCCGTATTATTATTTGTATTCATCCATTTATTCCATCACTCATATTTCTCATTTCGTTATTATCATCAATTTCAATACTACTTTCATTCTCAGTCTATTTTACATGCATTCACATGTACCTATGTATGTACCTACCATTTCAGCCAACGACTCCAAGTCTTCCACACCTTTTGTCATACAATTTTATCAGCTTCATATAATATTCAAGTGACTGTCGATAATAATTATTGAAGTTAAGGTAAAATTTATGTTCATGATTTTTTGCTATACTTTCTCGATTTTTGTGATGTGTACTGCATAGAAAGGAGACCAAATTTGAGTATAGAATTCTAGCTGAGGGCGTATGTAGGTATAAGGTTTTATTTAATGTTACTGAATGATCAGCATGTGCGAATAATAAATCCCAACATCTTATTTGCTTTACTAATGATATTATCAATATTTATGTCGCAGATAATAGATTAGGCACTTATTGATCTGATCTTGCATTATTATACATACCTACATGTAAGTACATACATAATCGTTATAAGTTACTATTAGGTACTAACGCGGAAAAATCACAATAAAATAAGTAAACTGCAAAATATTCAATGTTATATAATATCGTGAAGACAATCAGCATTATTTTACAATCTCATTAGGTAGGTAATACATATACATAATATATAGATAGATATTCCTTTGCACAGATTTAAACATAATATCATCCATATCTATGATTGTTTGCACATCATAACATAATTGAATAAAACATACCTATATGATAAAATCACAATAATAATTATGTCAGTCACGAAAAAGTAGTATTAAATCGGTACAATATTAAATTTTATATAGTGTGAATATAATTAATGGACGTATGCTTATTTACATATCAACCGTAAAATGTAGGTCAAGACTATGCAATGGAAATGAGTTTTTTTATTTTATTTTATAGTGATATATTAATATATTAACTATTAACCAAATAATAACCCGTCTTTTGAAAAGTATTTAAATATGTAGAGTAGGAATCTTAGTGCATAATATGCAAACAAAATTAACTCGATTACTAATTAAGTTCCAATTAAATAATATATTCCTTGAATAGTTTAGACTGCTACATTCGTTACAAGATAGATTAATTATTACTAGTTGCATGTAACACATGAGATCCAACTGTCGATAGCAATAGTATGTATAGTTGAAGAATAAGTACCAAACTATAAAACCATAAAAACAAATTATTTAATATTTTAAGATATTTGGTTTTCTATACAACATATGTAGGTATGTATGTCAAGATAGGATAGTATGGAGGTCAGTCCTTTGATCCTACCAAGAATATGAAAACAGCATGATGGTATGTATGTATGTTTGGAGATTAGTATCAAACAATTAAGTCTTCTTAGATATTGTGTGTAGGCGACTGCCATACAAATTGTATGAAGTGATGTCGTCACTAAATTCAATTTTTATAAAAATTGTTAAAAAAAAATGAGATGTGGAAATACAATGTTCTTTTTTTTTATAGAAAATTAAATTATCTAGTTGGGGTGTTTCGTCTTTTTTCGATATTTTTTGAAAAAATTGAAATGTTGGCAGTTAAACTCATAAATTTATCATAAAAAAATAATTTTCTTAATAAAAAATGTTTGAGAAACCCTGGAATTTTTCTGAAAAAAAATTTGAGATTTTGTATTTGTCTATGTTTATAACAATTTTCAGCGTTCTAGCTTTTATGGTTTCTGAGATATATTGAAAAATAATCCAAAATTTCAATAGTTGATAACCCCTGACTGAAAAAAAAATCTCAATTCTGACTATAAAAGTTTTTTGGCCTATAACTGTTTATATATTTTGAAATTTTGGGGTCTGTAAATTGAGCGGATCAAAAGTTATAAGGGGGACGGACACACACACACACACACACACACACACACACACACACACACACACACACACACACACACACACACACACGCACACACACACACACACACACACACACACACAACAACTCACACACACACACACCCTCACACACACACACACTCACCCCCCCCCACACACACACACACACACACACACGCACGGACGCACGCACGCACGCACGATGTTCTACTCCGAATTCTGAGTAAATCCATGTATGGGGAAAATATATGCTGCGAAACCTCTAAGTTGGTGTTTTTAGCTTGCAAAAAGTCCACTACGCCATACAAAATGTTCCTTCCTACACGCATCTTGGATTTTAACTGCCTCTTCCTTCAATAGAATTTCATTCTCTTGAACGAATCGACAGTTGGACAAACGCAAAGCAGCAGTAGGTACCAAATCTATAATATTTTTTTGATTTGAAGAAATACGTTTGAAAAATAAAATCGGACCTCAGAAGTGATCCTTGTGCAAGTCTGAATTTGATATAGGTAGGCATTTCGATTAAGATTCAGGTATACCTACCTAACTTGGACATAAAGTCAAGGTGGGTCAATAAAATAAGGAAGCAAAGATCGAACACAGGCGGGCCTTGCATGGGCTGCAATTGGAAAACTATCTCATATTATCAGATTCAAACCACTTTAAGAAAAAATTAATTACACATGTATATCTTCTCAGTACCTACTGACATATGGTTTTAAAATTGGGGGTTACACAAAACGTAGGTACGGTACAAAAACTCCGAATAACACAGCGAAAAATGGAAAGGATGAGAACATTAGCCTTTGCTATAAGAAGCGAAACGAATGGATCAGAGCGGACTATAAGGTTATAAGGTTACATATATGTTGCATGCAAGCCAGCTTTTTTAAAGTGAAATTGAGCTGGCCATGTAGCGAAGGCAGCAGATGATCGATGGACCAAGCGTAAGCGTACCCTGAAGTCTGGCGGCCGAGAACTGTCTATGAGGAGGAGGTTAATGGCGCCTTTCCACTTAAATGAAAAAACACTTTTTAGTGAAACGCACTCTACCTATGGAGAAAATCGAAATATTACTTGTCTCGCTTTGTCAAAATCTATATCTGCCTCATGTCCATTGGCGCCCGCTGAAAATTTTCTAGGGGGGGGGGACAAAATATTTTTAGTAATGTTTTAATGCAGACGGCAGGAAAAGAATGATCGGCTCGAGCAATGAGGCGCGGGGGCCGAACGTAACATTATTCGACTATTTTCAATCAAACCAATGCGGGCGCCCATGCTCATTGCTCATGTCCTAATTCAAAATCTATATAGTTGTCGCCAAATAACTTGAACTTTTAGCCGAGAAGGGGGGCGATTTACACGTAAACCAACGAAGCAAAAAGACACAAATTTGCGCTCTGCACAACCGGAAGCTCGTTCAAGATGTTTGGCGAAAATTATATCTGCACTCTTCTAGTCAATGTTTATCAAATTGAATTGTTAATCAAATTGCATGAATCAGGAGCAATGAGTATTATCTATTGAATTTGTGTTAAGGTGCGTAATATTAATACTAGATGTTTTTAATTTTAGTAATAACAAAAAAAAACGTGAAATTTCATCTCTTATATATTTTTTTTTTATATTTCTTTCAAAAACAGAAATACACAAAGAAAACCAAATGAGTAAATGACATTTTATTGTTTTAGGAAATTTTAGGACACACGGAAGACGCATTGGCTGAAACATTAAACCATTATTATATTTTGTCCGCTCACATTATATCAGACTCACCACAAGGGAAATGGAAGGTATGCTTGTTACTTCCTATAACAATAAATACCTAGTACTTAAAATATTCAAAAATAAACAATTATTTAAAAAAATATATATAATATAGTGCCTTTTGAGGTGAGACGAGACTGGTGTGTGGGTATACACAGATATGTTGTGCTCCCTTTTATAATTCAATGCACACCCGCACACCTTTCGCTGGTTACCCCACATTGTGGGATATGCCGTGATGGTATGAATGAATGAATTTAAAAAAAAAGTAAAATAAATACATTTTTATAGGTAAAAGAGGAAAAGTTTACATCTCTATGCTATGCAGGAAATCTTCCTGGATATACCATGGGATACAATCATCATGGTCTGGTCTATTCTATCAACACTTTAAGTGCTAAAACCCTACGATCTGGGAAAATTCGTAAGTAAAAAATTATCATACTTTTTAATGGTAGGTACTATGAAAACTTCCATAATATATGTAAAGAGATGCTCATCCTTATATAGGGACCAAAAATAATATGTTGTTTATGTGGGCGATTGTTTGCAGTGTTGTTATTAAATGCGATTTTTATTTTTGAAACATGAATTTATGCGTTGCAATATTATTTCAGTGATACAGAAATTAAAAATTTTGAACATTTCTTTGCATCACTATATTTTTTATTTTTTTATATCCTAAATAACCAAACAGATTATTTATTAACTCAAATTAGTTGGGTATGAATAGTATTTATTGAAAATTTATAGTATGTACTTATACACAATTTTATTCAAACCAATTATTTCAATTGCATGCCATGTATACTTGTATTTAATTTATTTTATTGAGCATTGACACAGGCAAGAATACCCAAATATTTCATTGCAAATTAGTTATAAAATTTTTAATGTAGGTTTAACGCGTATGATGTGGATACATATTTCCTACCTACACTAAGTATATTGTAGGTAATATTATGTAGTGTGCTGTAGGTATATTATAATATTAATAACTCTTGATAAATAACAATTAAGGCTTGCGATATTGTAATATAAATGATGTGCCTATATATGGAGGCCATAGCTTGATATGGGCTGTAGGGCCATCGAAGAAGAAGAACATATAATATATTATATTATTTGCTATTTGACTAGTTTCATGTAACACATCATGAGATCCAACTGTTGATGACGATAGTATGTATATTTGAATAATACATACCAAAGTAAACCTAAACTATTGAGTATTTTAAGATATTTTGTTTTCCTATACAACAAAACATGTATGTCAGAATAGGATAGTGTAGAGTTCAGTCCTTTTTGCTAACACCGAATAGATAAACCGCTTGATGGTATGTATGTATGAAGCTTAAATATCAAACCATAAGAGTCCTCGTAGACAACCACAATATCCAAATTACAAAATAAAATATTCCAACCATTCTTTTGTTAGAAAAACATAAGGGTTAGTTCATAAACCTTTGGACAACATCAGAAACTCTTATAGTATGTGAAATTAATATAAATAAAAGATATATTTATGTGAAGAATGTTCGCATTAGCAACATTATTGAAGTTATTTATGCAATCAGGTGATCGTCTTGTCATTACGAATGAAAATATATTTTGATGGTAAAAAGTAAGATTTTACACATTTTTTAGATACTTATATATTATTATGTTCATTGTGAATTGATACTTAACACAACTGTATTTCATTTAATTCAAATGTTGGCTATAATATTTAAATCTTGAAAAATCTTAATTCTAATCTACAAAACGCTAGAAATGACATTATTTTCAATTGTACTGCATTGTAGGTACTTTTGCACAAAATTTTTAGATACTTATGTTGCCCTCTGAAAAGAAAAAGCTTCTTAAAAGCAGTCGAAAATAAAACAAATAAGATCTTGTCAGATGAAATAGTAGTCAGCTGCAAGATTTGTGAGAAGTGTAAAGAAAACTATCACTTCAGATGCATTTCAAAACCACACATTGAACATATTCCCGAATGTAAAGGTGACAGCGATGAGATTTTCTGTCACAAATTTTACATTGTTTCAGGTGATGATAAATCTGATGATTTTTTTGACACTGAATATTTGTTTAATTTATGTCATAAATAGAATGTACTTACTTTAAGTAATCTTGTCATTTTTTTTATTTTTTTCCATACGTAACTTGTAATTGATGTATAATTATATTAACTTTTTATGTTCTAAATGAATGAATAATATGAATGAATGAATGAATAATCATTGATTTATTCATTCACAGGGCCGGATAAATCATAGAACAACCCGGAACAAGAAATCAGGGCGCTTGTCTAAAAAGGGCGCTTAAAATCCTAAAATGTTAATTATATAAATCAAAAATTCCCCAGGTATGGCACTCGGTTCTCTCTGCCTTCCCCGAAAGGGACACGGCGTGATGGTGTGTATGATAAAATTCTGCGGTGTTAATATCTTGTCCGTCTATTACCGTGTTATTCGTAAACATATATAGTCGATTCACACACACACACACACACAAAATAATCATTCTAATAATTTACTTGCTAAAGTGTTAAATTATCTACATAATGAAGCCAGCGCCCCCCTATCTGAAATCGCCCGGGCGCTTGATAATGAATTTCATATGAGATGATAGCGGCGTGTTTGAAAACATTCCAGATGCTACACGCCACAGTAACTTTAATTATACATTATACTAAGAACTCTTATTGCTTGTTAATGAAACTACATAAGCCGTTTCAATAAGCGGAACCTGTCAGCAACTAATAGCAAGGTTTTCTAAAAAAGGGAAACGAAGTTCTTTAGAAATGTTATGATAATTTCAGTGAAGTTTTCCCTTTCGACTTTAGCGACATACTTACTTATTTTCTCGATCTCGGTCGCCGACTCGTCACCTGACTCTTTCAATTATTCATATATTATTGTTTCTATCTCTCTCTTCTGTCTGATGTCAAATGTTAACACGTGTCCATATTTTTTACGAGTCTAGTATAGACCATAGATTTTAATATATACCTATAACTAGATGGAATACTAGTCGGCAAAGTGTATCGAAATCAATGGGAGTTTTCGTGTGCTGTTTTGTGTAAAATTCATTCGCATACCTCGTTTTATTAATATTAATTTATGTAGGTATTTATTATACCAAGAACTTATTTAGTGTTTTGTGTAAATTAGAATCGCGATTTGTTTTTTTTATTTTAAGTTTGGTGTGATTTTAAATTTTTACTGGAATTTGATAATTATATTGAGTTTTTTTTAATTAAAAATAGTTTTTATGATATTTTTAGTGTTAACATTAGTTATTAAGTTTAGTTTATTTACATAATACTTGAGATAGTTAAAAGGACTTTTAAATTATATTTAACTTTAAACGGTTTATGTGATGATCCAATATTTTAAAAATTGTAAGACCTAAGGTTTTAGTTTAAAATGCCTACTTCTCAGGATACGTTACATACATGAATAGGAATAGGTAGAATTATAATTTATTTTTGTTCTTTGGTTTATATTGATATATTGATTTTTACTGTATAATATTGCATAATATACTGCATAATATAATATTGAAATTCCAAACATTTGAGAAGGAAGGGGGGTGGGGCGGTTTGAAATATATTGCTCTGGGCGCAAAAACATGTTTATCCGGCCCTGTTCATTCATATTATTCATTTCCTTTTATGTTCAATATGATTATTAATATTGATAGCTATTATGTTTTATTTTATATAACAATTTATGTTAAGTATTAAAAAATATAAAAGAGAAAATTAGAGGTACATGCTCTTTCCCAAGATACAAACCACGCTGTCCAAAGGTACATTATAGTATTGTACCTTTGGACAAAAATGACTATAGTTAAACAATGTTTTTTAATTTCCATAAACTTTACACATATTAATTAAAACATCATTTTTATTATGCTTTAAATACAATTCATAATGAAAGTCTTTCAAAATTAATAATTCTCTAAATTCTGATAAAATTGAGATCATTCAGAAATTTTTCTATTTTGTGATTTTGTCCAAAGGTACAATAACTAACCCAATAGCCAAAAGTTGTTTGTTTAGATTTAAGTACCTATACTTATTTTATATTTGATTTTGATTATTTTTTATTAAATAACACCTGGAATAATAACTGGTCGTAATTTGTAAATACTAGAAATATTGTAATTTTCACCTTAGCTCAATTTTCTGGTTCAATTATTAACTTGAATATATACAAAATGTACAAAGAATGTGAATTGGTTCAAGGAGCCACTTCTGCAGTGTACATACTTGGTTTATTAACTACAAATTATTATTTTGTATGTTGAAAACAATTAATTCATGCAAAGCTGCAGAAAATTATACTTTGTAAAAAATTATATAAAATTTTTATGGTGAAGCAATACAAAATATGTAATACAATCACAATTAACAACATAATTAAGTCCTGAGTCAGGTATTTATTTATAATAACTTTTGCATGTCTATTGAAATATAATAAAAAGTATCTATTTAATTATTTTGTGTTTTTGTATGGCTTTTCGGGTAATTAACATTTACTATGTCACATATATATTTAACACACACTCAATAACATGTTGCCATATTTTGGAGACTTGTGATGTATTATAATATCGTCTCACAGATCCAGTCACTAGAATTTGATACCCGGTATCTTTGGCTAATGAGTCAGTAATGTAGTTAATTGAGCTACAAAGGCATATTATAATTGATTTATTATAATTGTTGTGCCCAGGCTAATGATCCATATCCCTCCTGAGTACAAAACCAATTTATTTAAAGATGTGTGAATATTGCAATCAATAACAATTGATAAATTTCAATTGTTTCAGCTCGAACATTTTTGACTCGAGCATTGCTATCAGCCGAAAACTTTGCAAAGGCGGAGGAAATCTTATTAGCTGAAGGTATTGGGGCAGCCGATGGATGTTCAGTAAATATGACCTTCCTTAATCAAGAGGGTGATAGACTGTTCCACAATATAGAAATGGGACCACCATCCAAAGAGCAAGAAAACCGATCGCAATTAGAGATTTTCACAGCTAGTCCTGGAGAATTTTTCATACATTGTAATAGGTAAGTGTAAAATTTATTTTGAATAAGATTACTACATGGCTTTACCTGGATATTTACTTTATTGAATTTGTTCAAACTTAAATTATTTCAACTAATATAATAAATACTCTCTTCATCTTCTTTTATTTTGATAGACCTATTGGTCTGTAATACAGAAACTATGCTTCAGAGATGATGAATTCCAACTGTCCTTTCATCTCTTAGGTGGTCTTATAGGCGGACAATGTCCAGAAGGAATCTCATTAGCTGCAGTGTATGCAAGTCTGTCACCGTTCATCCTAGCAACATGGTTTCTCCAGAATTTTCTTCAATATCTACTCCACCAATCAATGGCTTCTATGTTACACAAAAATACTGTGATTTCATAAAATATTACACACAATTTGGTTGTGTTCTTGAAATTGCCGCTTTTATACCTCAAAAAATAATAAGTACTTTCTATTTTTTGAATAGTTACTTGAGACTGAAGATTCCACAGACCACTGGAGTAATTATTGAAAGCAGTGAATCAAGAATGCAGTGCCTCAAAAAGCATGATCGACCGTTGACCAAAAAGGATGTAATAAATATGCTATCTGACCAAACTGGAAAGAATTTTTATGTCTTTCAGGAAGCTAAACCTGATGATTATGTGAAAACGATAGCTGTCGGTATGTTTTATATTCTTCTATTTCCACTTTATTCTCACACATAATGATTATAGTAAGATCATTAAGTTCAGGATATTAAGTCTAATTTACATTCTATATCAATAGATAGATCAAATCCAGTCTGGGTGATACTTGAATTAAATTGTTCTATACCCACCACTAAAAATTGCCCATTGCAAATAAATTTTGGAAGAACATAAGACCTCTAAAACTTTAATTAAACAGCATAAGTTTGTGGAAGGTGGTCGTAATATTATGTTAAAAATATATCCTGCCAAATTCGGCTTTGATATCTTTCATGTTTCCATAGTCTAATTCTTCTTCTTTCATGCAGAGCTTTAGGTCAGTTTTATGTCTAATAGAGTGATTGCATATAAATATTATAAACTATGCACACTTGACGAAAACATAAAAAAAAACGAATGGGATATGACCAACACTAGACTCTTTTCAATAGGTACTTTTGTTTAATCAAATTTTAAACCATTTCTCATAATCCAATATTGCTATATTTTCAATACACATTTGCTTATGATGACAATATAAAAAAATGGGGGTTGTGGCAAACACTGAACTTTTGACAATGTTCTATTTAAATTTAAAACTATTTCCCATTGTCTTATTATTCTTCTTTTATGTAGAGTATGTAGACTTTTGGGTCAGTTTGAAGTATAATAGATTGTAGAAATGAAAAAATAAAAAAAACAAATGGAATGTGGTCAAGACTTGACTCTTTTTTATACTTTTGTTCAATCAAATTATAAACCATTACCCCTCATCCAATATTGCTAAAATTTTCTATAGGTATAAACTTACTTGTTTCTGATGGAGATATACAAAAACAAATGGGCTGTGGCCAAAACCGGAATCCTTCAATGCCTTTGTTCAATAAAATTTTTAACCATTTCCCATAATCCAAAAATAACTAAAATTTTCTATAGAAACTTACTTGCTTCTAATGACTATATACAAATGAATAGGTCGTGGCCAATACTAGACTCCTTTAATGCTTTAGTTCAATTTACTTTAAACCATTTCCCATCATCCAATATTGCGAAAAAAAAATATATACTTTCTTTTAATAACAATATATAAAAATGGAGGTTGTGGCCAATACTAAATTCTTTACAACGTTGATAATCAGTCATATTTTAAACCATTTCCCATAGTCTCAGCGTGCAGTAATTTTATATACTTTATTCATACTCAATGGCAATATATAAAAACTAATGGGTTGAGGCCAAAACTGGAACATTTTACAGTGCTTCAATTCAATCACATTTCAGACCACTTTCCACAGTTTGATTTTGCAGAAATTTTGATTACACTATGAAACAAGAGAATGAGCTAGCCAACTTTAAATTATTTACAATGCTTATAATCAATCAAATTTCAAATCACTTCCCATCTTCCTGAAATTTTGTGTGACAATATTATAAGAACGATTGCTTATTCCTTCACATATTTACATTATTTGCCAATGGCGGAACATTGAAGCTAGTAAAATTAAAATATAACTAAGCCATTGTTTCTTCTTTGTAGGATTTGAAACCTTCATGAATATAAGTCATTTTTATCTCTTATCACACATATTTAGAGTTTCCAAAAATGATGCGATAGAAACTCATGAAAAAATGTAACTAAATTAAAAAATTTTTTCACACCACCTTAGAATGACACAAATAAGTAGACTACTGCTGCCCAACTAGGAAACCCTGTTCTAGAATCAAAACAGGGTTTTAATCTTTAGTCTATAAATGTTTCAACAATTTTAATATTTAAAAATCTATTAATCTGCACAAAATTACATTTTGTTGTTTTTATGTCATAAACCATCGAAATAATTTGTAAACAAATGGTCTTTTTAATTGACTTTACATTTCCTTTTCAGGTATATTTGACTGTTGTGCCAAAACATGGTCCCTTTACTCGGATAAACCAAATTGTAACGAACCACTCGTCATATTGCCATTAACAATAAAGTGATAGTTGTTTATAAGATTTATTTATAAAGTGTTGTTTTGTTAATTTGTACAAAAACAAGCAATTAAAAAAAAATTGCAACAACCTCTTCAAAGTTTTCTGCACATAATTAATTTGTAATTGATTTTTTTACTAGCATAAATTAAATTACTTAATTTTCCTTAAATTTCATTTAGTTTACATTGAAATTATATAAAACAGTAAAGTATTGTTACATCTAACCGAATAAATTTCAAATTTTAATAACTCTCAGTCGAAAACACATAGCTTTAATTTTTTAGGTACAAAATTGTACAATTTTATCAAAATATCAAATGAATGACAATTTTAACATTTAATGTCATCTGGAATACACAAATTCTGAATGTTTCAGAGCTGTAACTAGTCGGGAAGTTAGTTAAAAATTGAATGAAAAATTCCAGTACAGATAGACATTTGAAGTTAAAGATAAGGGTGCAATGATAACAATTTGGTTTTCATAACAGCACCTGCATAATTTGCATACAGATAAAAATACAATAATATTCTTGCTACATTTCTTTAACACATTCTTTCTGAAATCACTAATTCTAGAAAGTCGAGGATATTTGCACGCATGCTAATCTATAAAATATGGAGCATATTACATTTTTTTGTTGAAAATCCATATTTTAAAAGAGTACTTAATATTTCTAGTCAAATTATTATTCCTTTAAGGATATGTTGTCTGTACAAATCTAAAATCATACAGTTTTAATACTTGAGCTTAACAACCTTACAAAGTATGTGTACCTACAGGAAAAACCCTTTTTTATATATAAAATAATTACTCTTGGTGCTGTACGCTACTATACTGCCAGTGTAATAGTTCAGATTTTATTATATCCAGAGGTGTATTATTATATATATTTCATATTAAGAGGCAAGTATTTAACTAATGTCTTACTAAAATAGACCATAGGACAGAAAATAATTACATATACTTTGAAATGTCAAATTATAAACAAGTATTAAATATTATGCAGTATGTACTTAATTTAATTATTATGTACTTAAGTGTTCTTGTTTTGTGTAGAATTTTAACAGATTACGATTTTATAACTGAATTATATTTAAAAAAAAAAGTGCACATTCCTTCATTTCTGAGACACTCTTGAAATATCCAACTTAAATATTATAAGTCCATCTCTGTAAATCAAAATAATGTAAACTCTCAAAGATGATTAAGAAAGAAGAAGAAAAACAATAGTCAACAGAAAAAAACTTAAGTTAAGAACTTACAGCACAAGAAAAGAAATCCAGTGGCCATGGTTAAAATTTAGTCCCAAACCTATGTATTCTTTAATAACTAAATACCTACATGTAAGTATAGAAGATAAAAAAGTAAAAAACTGGTTAATAATTGTAAATTGTAATATAGTATCTCAATTCAAATTATACAAACAATATCAACATTTGATGATGTTATTTTATTTGAAATTGAGGTCTTAATAAATAAAATATCTTACTAAATAAAATCCTTTTTCTCCCAACAGTCCATATTATAATCATACCAGCTTTTAGAGTGTAAATATTCATAGTACACTCTTTAGGATTAACTTTTATCAATTAATGAAAACTTTACTTCTCTCCGCATTGACTAATTGACAGAAAATATAAGTAAAGGTGACAGTGAAAAAAAAATGGAATATGTTATCAATGTATAGAACAAAAGACCAACTCCAGACCAAACAATGTGCAATTGTGTTTCTCTATGAAAATAGTCAAGCATGCATCCAAATAAATGATAAATATCATTAAATTACTAACCGTTTCAGTGCTAATCCCGAGACGTTATCGTGATGAATCATTCGCTACACCAGTGCGGATCACGATAGGTAATCGCCATCGGGATGGACAATGCTCCACTTTCTCGCTGTAGAAATCTTATTTATCGACATATCCAAAATATAATAATTACATTGTGTAACCGAACCATTTATCTAAGTAAATATGATTTAAAAAAAATTTGGTAGATGGCAGTAGTGTTTACTTTTTGTCTATTTCATCCCGAGACGTAATCCGGACCCGCACTGAGATACCGCCTTGTATGGATATTAATGTTGCTTATAACCCATATCCGAGTTCGTAGAGATTGTGCGCCAGTTTAGAAAAATATTTATGTTCCGTTTATATTTAGTTTATAATAGCAAATTATTTTGTTGCAAATTTATATGTTTTTATTTGTGTCTTTAATGTTGATTCATATTTCAAAAAACTCTTTTTTTAAAGTTCATGTGTTTTTGAGAATAACTTTGATTTTTTGTGTTACCAACTTTTAAAATTTCACTAGGTGATAGACAAAATAAATTGAACATTTTTTGCTATTATGAATGAATTTTGCTTTTATAAATGTTCTGAAAAAGTACTCAGAGCCTGTTGAGTTATTACAGTATTATTTATAACAACCAATGATTTTATGACTATTTCTAATATATAAGTTGACAAAGTCATGGTGCAGCGACGCATAGGTCATAGCGATAAACAGATAAACTTACAAACGTATAAGGCACTAAGCAATTGTTGAAAACTTTGTCTGTTTTCGAAGAAATACTTAAAAATTCATAAATTTTAAGCTGATTTTTATTCACTATATAATTACCTATATCTTTTTTTACCTATGTGATATTTTTTTGCTAATTAGTCATGTTTTTGTAAGCTGGAATGTTGAAAAAATCAGTTAAACAGTATGCAGAAAAACAAAATAAACAAAAAATTGTATTCAACATTTAAAACAGCAAAAAACGAATATTTTCGTGGAAGATTTCAAGTATCTCAGGTGAGTAGTTATTGAGATATGACGATTTTAATTTCGTTCTAAAATTGCACCGCACTGAGGTGTTACATTGTTTAGCATAGGCCTAGCATGGAAAAGGTTAAAGAAGTGAAGCAAGGCTGCGTCTAATCACCATGTTAATTCGATTTACTGTACACCAACTACTATGCTATAGACTTAAGTCAATATAGCTTCGATAGTACTACTTACACTAGTTGCATGTAGATCCAAGTGTCGATGGCGATAGTATGTATAATTGAAGAATACATACCAAAGTATAAACACAAATTACCGAGTTGCCGACCGTCGTGGCACAGTTGGTAAGCTGTTTGGTTTCTGTGCGGGCGTCCTGGGTTCGATTCCCAGAAGAGGAGAAATTTATTTAAATTCATTTCTCACGCAAATATTGCTTCTCTGGGCTGGAAACACTGGTTAGTTGAAAAAAAATTGCCATACGGAAATAAACTCGCCACTTGCGCAGGGTGCAAGGAGTGTTCATAATTATTATTATTAAATTAATAAACATTTTAACCGTTAGAGTGCGGCCCAGTGCCATCGCGCTATATGCGTCAGTTACATAAATTGCGACGCAGCACTATGAGACTGAAAAAAAAATTGTCCGGCTGCAATTCACGTCAGTGTATAGTGTGCAGTAAATGATATAAGATCAGGCGATCCAACCTCATATGCGCTCGCTGTAAATAGGGACTACATGGAATTTGCGCTGTAAAACACAATTGCTAAACACAATAATCAAATATTTTTACATTTTTTAACATTTTTTGTAGTTGTAAATGTGTAGTTTTTTATTATAAGCATAAAATATCATTCTTTACTTGTAAAATTAAAAATAATCATTAATATTTTTTGATATTTGTCCACGTTATTGCATTTTTATAGAATACCATACTTTTTAAATCTAAAATCAGAATATCTGTAGAAACTTACAAACATACACACTTACATACATATTGAAAAATAAGCCTAGCATTAAAACGGTTAAGATATTTTATTTTCTAAATAAAACATGTAGGTATGTATGTCAGTATAGGATAGTATGGAGGTCAGTCTTTTTTCTTACCCAGATAATGAAAACAGCATGATGGTATGTATGTTTGGAGATTAAGTATCAAACTATTGAGTCCCCATAGATATTGTAGTGTATACTGCGTTACAAATTGGATGAAACTATGTCGTTACCAAATTTAATTTTTATAAAAATTGTTAAAAAAAGTTTTGAGATGTGCTAGTTGGGTTGTTTTGGCTTTTTTCTATAATCTTAAAAACTTTGGAAATATAGGCAGTTAAACACATAATTTGTATCATAAAAAATGTTTTTCTTAATAAAAAATGTTTGAGAAACAAAAATTCTGAGTATAAAAGTTTTGTAGGCTTATAATATTCTATATTTTCCGAAATTTTAGGATCTGTGCATTGAGCGGATCAAAAGTTATAAGGGACAGACGGACACCCACAGACACTAAATGTTCTACTCCGAATTCTGAGTAAATCCATACATACCAGTTGCATGTAACACATGAGATCCATCTGTCGATGGCGATAGTATGCATAATTGAAGAATACGTACCAAACTATAAACGCTTAAACACAAATTAATAAATATTTTAAGATATTTTGTTTTCTATATAAAACATGTAGGTATGTATGTCAGGATAGGATACTATGGAGGTCAATTTTTTTTTCCTACCCAGAATATGTAAATAGTATGATGTATGTTTGTAGAGTAAGTAGGTATCAAACTGTTGAGTGAGAATTGTGTAGTGTAAACTGCTTTACAAATTGTATGAAACAATATCGTCACTAAATTCAATTTTTATAAATATTGTTAAAAAAAAATTGGAATGTACTAATACAATGTTTAATTTTTTTATAGAAAATTAAATTATCTACTTGGAGTGTTTTGGCTTTTTTATATATTTTTAAAAATTTTGGAAATATAGGCAATTAGTTTTGTAGGCAATTAATTTTTTTTTTAACTATCTAAATAATCTGAAATTTTGGGCTCTGTAAGTTGTCAGATCAAAAGTTATAAGGGGGGACAACAGAGAGTCCAAAAATGATTAATTTAATTCTTCAATTTCATATCATGTAACTTTTACAAATCAAATGATTAAATTGAGAAACATTTCCAAATAACAAAGACTGTAGACAGAGGAGAAGTTGCGGATCAGATGTTTCTTTTAAATATCATTATCTCAAAAGTTGACTGTCCAGATTTATGAAATACATAGTTAATTTGAATGCCCCTATGTGAAATGGTAGATCGAGCAACTTCCATACTATCCTATCCTGACACACATACCTACATGTTTTATATAGAAATAAAAATATCTTAAAATATTTATTTATTTGTGTTTGTGTTTATAGTTTAGTACGTATTCTTCAATTATGCATACTATCGCCATTGACAGCTGGATCTCATGTGTTACATGTAACTGATAACATGTGGTTTTTGAACAAGTGTGAAAGTAACAAAATTTTGTACTATTAGTATAAGAAATTAACTATTTAGCAATTTGAAAACTACATTTACTCGAAAAGTATATTTGACCAAGGAAATGAGTGACTTAAATAAATATAAGTATGAAAGCCAAACGCACAATCCATTATGAAATTGTCAATCCTACATCAATGTAAAATGAAAATTGGATATAGAAGAAGACACACAGAAGAAAAATGCTTGTAAAATTTTACGATGATTTGTAATAGAGCGACACATGATAGTTATTTTTCTAAGGATTATTTTGATCAATTAGTACAACGTATACAAATTAAATAAAAATATTGTAATTAAGTATTTGTTTTCTTTATTTACAAGTTCATCTACAAAAGTAATCACTAAAATATTATATATATTATACATTAGTATTACAAATTCATAATGATACACACATTCAGTAATACTTTATTAATGGAAATTAGACTAAATTGTGATGGTGATTTATTTATTTATATATTAATGAATCATCATAAGATAATAATAAAAGAATAATTGAAAGACATAATAATTGTGAAAGTAAGATTAAAAAAAATCAATGCATAGACAAATCAAATGACAAACTTTATCAAATAACACTTGATTTTAAAATTATAAGATAGGATAAATAAATATTTGTACATTATGCATTATTCAAAAAACAAAATGTTTTTATTTTATAATATATACAAAAAGTTCTTTTTTTATAATAATCAGTGTCTTTTGGAATGGCTGTGTAAAAATTTCTTCAAATAATAATGACAACCACATTAATATATTACATATAGCCCCCAAGTCAAATTGAAAACGCTGTTCGTTTTCGCCAAGCGCTAATTTTTTTTGTATGGGATTTGACGTTTGTTGTAGAAATTTTTTCTACAATAACAAACAACAAACGTCAAATCCCATACAAAAAAAAATTAGCGCTTGGCGAAAACGAACAGCGTTTTCAATTTGACTTGGGGGCATAGAGTACATTATTTATCACATGTTGAATTAATTGATATTGCTGGGATTGAATATTACTCAGTAAAAGATACCCTAAAGGATAAAATAATAGATATTAAAAAATTAAAATCATGGGTTATTTTTATAACATAAAAGTGGCGAGTTATGGCAATCGCAGCAATATTATGTATACTCTGAGCAATGTATGATGGCCTTGATGACATTTGGGCTCTTAGCATGGGGGAAGAAATGTAGTACTTGATGTAGTAGGCGAACACAATGCTATGTATAAATAATGAAGTACACCATTTGTTGCCCCACACATAACTGTCAGTAATACAATGGAACCTCATGATGTGTCTAAATGTCAAATGGCCATCATACATTACCCTAAGTATTATTAAAAAAAAAATCTCTGATCGCCAGCAAATATTATACAATTATTGATGTAATTTTATGAGATTACACACACACACCTTTTCAAATATGCTCTCGTAGTAATAATTGTTGACAAGAGTTAAGGTTAACCACCACAGCCACATCCTGGGGCTGGTGGAGCTCCAGGGGAATTCGATGGACCGAAGCCACGGAACCTGTTAGGAGGACCTTGAGGTCTGTAAACAGAACAATTAATTAAGTATTAGAATGCAATATTTACACATCTTGATTCCTATGAATGATGATTAAAAGCTGTGTGCCCAGAAAAGGGAGGATTGGAAGAAGGCCTATGTTCAACTCTGGACGCAGATTACCTGTTCTACATATCTCGTTGTTGAGATAAAAGCACTCATTCACAGATCTCTAATATAAATATATTAAGCTTTTTGTCTGTAAGTACTTAATGGTACTCCATTTTATTCTTCAATAATAAAATAAATCATATTCTTCCACTACTTATTTTTTTATTATTGACTACGACTGGATTCATGCAATGCATATTTTTGAGTAGTGAACTAACTACTCAAAAATGTCTATTATTAGAAACCGGTTAGTCAAAATTAAAATTTATAGTGGAATAATTTAATATTGTTTATTTGATATTAATACATAAAAAGATCTCTAATATCATTATTAGTGTGTTTAAAAAATAAAGAGAATATCAAGTTGCACATACACAAACTTATCAAATATTCTTTTCATCATAACGCTTATCTGTGATCACTTCTATTCAGAAGAAAAAATCTAGGATAAACTTATATGAAATTAAACAATGATTGGCTTATTTTTTTACCACAAGAGATCCTATGCAAATCTTTCAAAAGGTGATATTTTAATTGCATTATGTATGACATGTTAGTTGAATAATCTACTTAATTAACACTATCATATTGTAACATAGAAAGTTTCTGCATCATGTATACCTACATATAAATATTAAAACAAATATGAATTATATAATAAAGGAATTACCCAGAACCAGGTGGACGGTAGTCTCTTGTGTAGCGATTGTCATATTTGCTAAGTCCTGGATTTATGAGAGTTCTTATACTGAAAATAAAACAAGATAATCAATATAACTGGAACATTCTAGATCATGGTTGGCCAACATTTTCAGCAGTCGGGCCAGATTTTAGAAATGAGATTTTCTACCGGGCCGTACATTATTTTTCCTATCGGCGTGCGCACTATTTGAAATCAGCTTAACGTTGTGATTGTTAATTAACACGAATACACCGTAGAAGAAATTGTCATGGTAGTTGAATCAATGTACGCTCGATTGAATGTTTTTTTGGTAGTTTTATGTACAATAAAAGAAAAAAAGGTGTGCATATGCTCCGCGGGCCACAAGTAGACAGCCAGAGGGCCGCATTCGGCCCACGGGTTGAACACCAATGCTCTAGATAAAATAGAATAAAAATATTGTAATTACATGCATTGATAATCCACAGTACATAGTTTTATATTCTAGTAGTATTGATCTATTACTAGACTATTACACCGTACATTGCAACAAGATTGATTTGTTAATAAATATGTCCTATTCTGATTCATCTAAATTTATCCGTATGAATTTAGTAAACTCATAACATCACACCGGGCAGATAAAATCATTTTATCCACGGTTGCCCGTTGATTTAGAGATTTTCATACTCTGAAATGAATCAGAATAGGACATATAGAAGGCAATATTTTTCATAAAATACAATTATTTACTAGTTGCGTGTAACACATGAGATACAACTGTAGATGGCATAAGTATGTATAGTTGAAGACGTATCAAATTTGATAAAATTATTGAAAATATATAAAAGATGATCTTCAGAGATTGCTGTATAGATTCCATTTATCCTCTCAAAGATTTAACATGAAAATCTCAGCAGACTAAACGAAAAGCATGGTCACCTCAAGGCATCCATTACCATGCAAACTAGTAATTGAAAATAAAACCATAGAACAAGTGATGCGTTTTAAGTACTTAGGTGTCGAATTGCCCAGCAGCAACAACTTTTTTGAAGAAGTAAGAGAGCAAGCGAATAAGGCTGCTGTCGTGTTTGGATGCTTGAAAAATGCTGTATGGAGAAACAGAGACATGCTGAAGGACAGTAAGGTAAGGATCTATAAGACCTGTGTAAGACCGATCATGACATACAGCATAGAAGCAAGAGCTGACACCGCCAGATCAAAAAGCCTCCTAAGAACCACTGAGATGAAGACTCTACAACCCATCGCAGGTGTAACACTTCGTGACAGAGTAAGAAACTCGGAAATAAGGAGAATTTGTGATGTCGAAGATGTTGTGCGATGGGGAATAGCAGGAAGACGATTCCGAGAATAACAGGACACAGTCCTATCTAATGCGGAAGAAGAAGAATACATAAAGATATTTTTTCCAATACTAAACATGTATGTCAGAATATGATAGTGTGGAGTTCGGTCCTTTTTTGCCTACCCTGAATAGATAAACGGCTTGATAGTATGTATGATTGTATGAAGCTTTTAAGTATCAAACTATAAGAATCCCAGTGTATATTATGTATAGTTGCCATACAAATTGTATGAAAAAATGTCATCACTAAATAAAATATTTCAAACATTGTTAAAAAAATGTTGAGATGTACACCTATAATGTACATAATTTTTATAGAAAATTAATTTATCTACTTGGGGTGCATCAGCGTTTTCCGATGTTTTTTATTTTTTTTTTGGAAAAACAGGCAGTAAATTAGAGATTGATCAAAAATATAATAATTTTCCTAATAAAAGAAGTGTGAGAAACTGGAACTTTTTCATAAAAATTTGTTTGAGATATTTGTACAAATTTTCAGCTATCTTAGTTTTTAAGTTTTTTTGAGATATGTGGAAATATAACAAAAAAAAAAAACAAATGATAACCCCTGACCGAAACAAAATTTAACAAGTATAAAATTATTTTAGGTCTAAAATATACTATTCTTTCTGAAATTTTGGGCTATGTGCATCAAGGGAACAATAAGGGGATACAAACACACACATTTAATGTTCTATTCCAAATTCTGTGATGTGTGAAGTGTAATGTTTTTTGACTTTGAAAGTTGGAAAAACCACGAAAAATGTAGATTTGGCCATACAAAATCTCGCATATCTTGGCTTGAAATTATGTCTAGAGAAATTTTCAAATCAAATGATAATAACGAGCATAGCAAATTAATTTTCAGAAATTTAATAAATAAATGATATGAATCAATAAAAAATCACCATTCCTACAAAATTAAATAAACACAGGCAGGCATTTGACTACAACGAAAACATTGACTACTCTTACTGGAAAATTTTGAGGATCTCTTTACATTTTTCTTTCTGCCTGTTTTGCATATTAAATTATGATGAACTACCAGCATATCTTGTATTTTTAATAGCTACCTACACACAACACAAGAAAATGACATCATCGTGGTGCAATCATAGATTTTAAGCTATTCTTGTATGTGTTTTCAGATACTGATAAAAAAATTACAGGGATAATTATTTCTACTTACAACATATAAAAGAAATTTAGAATCCCCCAAAACCATTTTATAATAGTCGAAATACCAAATGGTGGTCTTTCTGTAACTGTGCCATCTGAAAAACATTAAAATTTAGTGTTGTAAATTAAGGAATAATAAACCAGTTATAACGATTTCAAATAACATTCATAAATAATCTTAGTACGAGTGCTTACCCGAATTAACGTAAACCATTTTTATTATCTATTGAAATCGTTAAAAAACAAAATACATATAGGAGTTAATACGAAATAATATCAAATATAATGACAACTATCACAATCTATTCTGACATGACAAAGACACGTCATACAATGATGCAATAGAAGCAAGAAACTATGAGAATAAATCAACTCGCGAAAAAGCCAACCTAAGAATAACTAAAAATGCGGGCAGCTCACAGATTTATATGAATATTGTTATTTCTGAAAACATTTTAGGTATATGTATACCAATATTGTTATTCCATTTGTCATATTATGTTGGTAGCTATATTTTTGATAATACGACAAAAAATATAAATTTGTAAAAAATATAAATATGTCGATGAAACCTCTCGTCTACAACGAGGAAACACTAAAGTAAAATTGGGGGAAGGAAAGAAGACAAATGAAAAATGCCACTCATGAACTTTATTTATTTTAAACTTTCTGAGCACAAGTGCACAATGGCGGGCTTATTGCTAAATGGCAATATCTTCCAACCAACCATAATATTATTAATCCGGCACTTTATTTAAATAACAAAATGTCCATGACAAAAAATAAATAACATACCAAAATACACAGCAAACAACCGACCAGAAGGTAATCTTGTGGTGCCCGGCGTAGTTAGAACGTATCTCATATCTGGCTCCGTGTCGTACGGCAACGCGATGATGGCGCATCTCTCTCTTCAGCGACAAATGTGACAGGCTAGCTGGGAGACTCACCGGCACCCCAGACAACCAGGGGGGGGGGGGTTATGGGGTCATGAACCCCCCTGGGCTTACATTTATTCATAAACTACCTACTTTTTACTTGAATCTATTATTATCAAAATTAAATTATAACTTCTTATGAATGACCGCAACATATCAAAGGATGCCAAAGTTGCCATTCATAACGCCATCGTAGATCGTAGTGCCAACAAATGCCGAATGCAAGTATGACGTATTGACGTATGACGTATGCAAGTGAAACCTGGAAATGGCAGAAGACGCATGAAAGCAGAATAAATGCAGTTGAAATGAGATCGTTAAGAAGAATTTGCAATAGAACGATGTATGACAGGGTAAGATATGAGGACATAAGGAAAGAATGTAAGTTGAATAAAGATGACATTACTAGAATGAAGGTGAACACATTGAGATGGTTTGGTCACATGGGGAGAATGAATGAGGAGCGCCTGACGAAGAAAATATACAGAGCGGAAAGGAATGGAATGAGAGGTCGGGGACGCCCAAGAAAGGGATGGAACGACCATGTGAACGATATTCTGAAAGACGGAATGTTAGAAGTGTGAACAACAGACGAACATGTATGAGACCATGCATGAATGTGGACGAGGCGAGAAATGCGTGCCAGGATAGAAAAATGTGGCGTTCGGTTCTCTCTGCCTACCCCGCAAGGGACATGGCGTGATGGTATGTATGTATGTATGTAATTCTTGTGACTTGACCACGACAATGTGACCCCCCCTGGCACCAAAGCTGGATCCGCCCTTGCATGGAAGCCCCCCCGTGGGCAAATCTGCGAGCCGCCGTGCCGTGTTCCGCGCTGCGGTGGCCCAACACTACGACCTGCCTCGACGCCTTTGCCCTGTTATAATAATGTAATTTGGTTAGCGCCGTTTTGTGAAAATCTCACAGGGCACTGTAGATGCCTTCTTCCTGGTTCTGTGGAACCGGCAGCGTGCATGCTTGTGACGTGCCCTATCACGTAGACTTCCTACGTCCTCGAAAAAAAAAATTCGGCCGCCATCGGAAGCAAGAGTCGACCAATGACGGCATCAAATCAATTAAAATCCAAGATTTAAGTTATTTGAATTTTGACTTCTGAGTTGAACGGGTGTGATACATTAATTTAAAACAGAACTCGAAGTGACGCGACCTCTCCTGTTCGCGTTATTTTCTATTTTGAAATCGGCGCTAAATCAGACCACAAACAAATATTTGTGAAAATTAAAGTGTAAGAAAAAATATTTGACGATAAGATTATATTTTTTTAAATTCGGCGCCAAATCAGCTGACCACAAACAAATATATTAAAAAAAAAAAAAAAAAACAAATATTTATGATAGAATAGTATGTGAAAAATTTTTTGACAATAAGACATAACCTGAAATGTGACAATACAAGTGACAGCTAGATGACAGTCGAAATTGAAAACGCGTCGTGTCGATACGGACCGCGCTCCCTCGTGGCCAGAACAGCTGCAAGCCGCACCAAATGGCGTCGGTTAGGCTCGCTCAACATCAGTAGCCATGGACGTGACACCTGGAGTGCCGAGATGGATCAGCGCACCACCATTCGGCGATAGAGCCGTTTTCCTGGACCTCTGAAGCGGGTGCTGAGTTTGGAAAGTGTTCCAAACGCTGTTGGGTCGCGCTGGACCCTGGAGCATCTCCTTGAGACTCGCGCCGCCGCTGTTCACTCCCGCCAGTCACCCAACCGGCATCTGCCGGTGTCTGGGACCCGAGGTTGCTGTCGCCGATAGCCTTGCCCCTTCGCCCATCGACGACGGTCCATTCCGGCATTGGCGGTGCATCAGCACGCCCATGGCCGAGAAGAGGAAATTATGTGTGCCCCAGAAAACTATATACTTGTATGTGACAATTTGTTTTTCTCCGTGTGACAGTAATTCGGCTGTGTTGTTTTTAAGTTATTTATTTTATTTTATTCATTTTAACGTGTGACGTCCAATATTGACTATCTATCTTAATTTGTGACGTCCTAATTTATTAACAATTTTATTTATTTTAATTATTTATTTAATTAGACATTTTCAACATTTTATCTTGTGACATGACCGTGCTGTCTGACGTTTGTGCACTGGCACTTGACCTGGCACTACCTGTTGAAGCTGACTGGCACTACCTGTTGAAGCTGACGTCTTCTTCTGGGGCGTTCAGCGATTTAAAAAATATATTAAATAAATTAACGAACAGGTGTCGCACTGTAACTGGCGTAAAGCTGTCGTGCGAGAAAGAAAAAAAAAATAAAAAATTTGTGTATCGTCAGACCACGGCTTCAAATTTTGTTTAGTTTTTTATCAATCTCGTTCAGTGACTATGTATGTGTGGAATATCAAATTCCATTTTTTGACATTCAAAAAAGGTGAGCTCGACCTCCAAGCCTCTTGGGAGGAGAGTATCACGTGCCCCAAAACAATTTTTTGTGACATTTTTTTATATCCTTGTGACAATATTTCGGCTGTGTGATTTTTATTTCATTATTTTACTGACATTATTTAAATGTGCAACGTCCAATATTGACTCTGTTCATTTTAATTTGTGACGTCCTAATTTATTACCAATTTTAATTATTTATTTTATTAGAAATTTTATTTATTTTATTTTGTGACATGACCGTGCCGTCTGACGTTTGTGCGCTGACACTTGACATTTGTGTATCGTCAGACCACGGCTTCAATTATCGTTTAGTTTTTTTTATTCATCTCGTTCAGCGATTATGTGTGGAATATCAAATTCCATTATTGGCATTCAAAAAAGGTGAGCTCTACCTCAAGCATATTGAGAGGAGGGTATGAAGTACAAGTCGAAATTCCCTATACCTATTAACTCAGAAATCGTGGTGTGTCTCTTAGTTTTGATTCTTTTGATGTATCGAGCCAAAAATTTCTGAAATAAGGTATAAAAAATATTAGCCCTCCAATATTTTATATTATTATTAATTCGAAAATTTCGTTCGTATCAGGGGTTATCAACATTTGAATTTTTATTTTATATTTCCACATACCTCAAAAACCATAAACGCTAGAACGCTGATTTTTTCGCTGACAAGTATGTACCTACCTATGTACAATAATTCGGAACCATTTTGCGGAAAAAGTTACAGGGTTTCTAAATTTAATTTTAATAAAAAAGGCCTTTTTATCATTGATGTATACTTTTTATTACAAACTAGCTTTTATGTCCCGCCGTTGGCCAAGAATGTAAAATTGTGAAAGAAAAAGCAATCGTTTTTATAATATTGTCACCCAATTATTTTGCAATATCAGACTATAAAAAGTGGTTTGAAATTTGATTGAGTTTAAGTATTGTAAAATGTTCAAGTGATGGCCACAACCCATTCTTTTTTATATATTGCTATAAAGTGTGAATGAAGTATAATATTTATACAATTTCTGCTCGCATGGACTATGCGTAATGGTTTTAAATATGACTGTTTATCAACGTTGTAAAGAGATTGGTTTGGCCACAACCCCCATTTTTAAATATTATCATCGAAAACAAATTGTAATGTGTACCTATTGAAAATTTAGTAATTTTCGATGTTGGGATGTGGTTAAAAATTGATTAAACAAACGTAGGTACTGAAAAGATCTAGTATTGGTCACATCCCATTCGTTTTTATATTTTTTCATCAAGTGTGCATTATATTTTTGCTCAATTTGACTGAAAGTCTTCATTAACGAAGAAGAAGAAGACTTGAACTATAGTAAATAGTTTTTAATTTGAATATAAATGTTGTGAAGAGTTCAGTAACGGCCACAACCCCCATTCTTTAAATATTAGGTGTTGAAAATTATTCAAAATAGGATGATATAAATGGTTTAAATTTAATTAAACAAAAGTATTGAAAAGATTCTAGTGCAGGTTATATCGTCACATCCCATATCCCATTCATTTCATATGTATTTTCATCAAGTGTGCATATCGTTAGTAATATTTCTGCACAATAGACTATTAGACTTAAAACTAACCCAAAAGACTAAATAAAAAAGAGAAAAATAAGTATAAGACTATAAGAAATAGTTTGTATAAAAAACTATTCCAATGGTCTACATAAAATAAGTAAAAATACATATACCTAATAGAAGAATTAGACTATTGGAAAAAGATTGTATAAAAGCTCACCCAAAGGTCTACAAAAAAGAAGAAGAAGAATATTTAGACTATTGGAAATAGTTTGTATAAATACTGACCAAAAGGTCTACATAAAAGAAAATGAATAAGACTATTGGAAATAGTTTGTATTAAAACTCTCCCAAAAGTCTACGTACTTAAATGAAGAAGAATAATAATTAGACTAAAGGAAATAATTTTTATAAAAAAATGACCCAAATGTATACATAAAAGAAGAAGAAGATGATTTAGACAATAGGAAATAGTTTGTATAAAAACTGCCCTAAAGGTCTACATAAAATTAAGAAGAAAAAGAATTAGACTCCAGGACCCGCCGCTTCAGGCCCTTCAGTACCTCCCGTCCCTTTAATCCCTCATTACGTCCCTTCCCATCAGGCCCTTCAGTACCTTCCGTCCCTTCAGGCAGTTTTATACCTCCCGTCCCTTCAGGCCCTTTAGTGCCTCCCTTCCCTTCATTACATCCCGTCCCATCAGTCGGTTAAGAAAAGTTTAAATCCAGAAACCATCCTGGAAGAACCGCGAAGAGATGAAAGAACCTTCTTTTCCCAGGATGCTCTACTTAATAGGTAAAATGACTAAATACACGAAGAAGAAGAAAAAAGTTTAAACCCAGATACCTGCGAAGAGATGGAAGGACAGTTGGACCTTCTTCTCCCAGGATTCTCCAACTTCATAGGTAAAATGACCAAAAATACACGATGAAGAAGAAGAAGAAGAAATAAGTTTAAATCCAGATACCTGCGAAGAGATGGAAGGAAAATTGGACATTCTTCTCCCAGGTTAGTCCACCTTCAAAGGTAAAATGACCAAATAGACGATGAAGAAGAAGAAGAAAAAAGTTTAAATCCAGAAACCTGCGAAGAGATGGAAGGAAAATTGGACCTTCATCTCCCAGGATAGTTCATCTTCATAGGTAAGATGACCATGTACACGTTGAAGAAAAAGAAGAAAAAAGTTTATATGCAGAACCCGTCCTGGAAGACCTGTGAAGAGATGGAGGGACAGTCGGACCTTCTTTTCCCAGGATACTCCCCCTTCATAGGTAAAACGACCAAATACACGAAGAAGAAGAAGAATAAGAAAAAAGTTTAAATCCAAAAACCATCCTGGGCATACGCTCGACAATTCACCAAAGTTTCATTATAATCGGACAAACGGTTGATAAATAAATAAATAAAATAATTTTCCTATAGGAAATCAGTATAGGTATATTATTGTTGATTTGTAAGTAAATAGTATTAGGTAGGTACCTACATACCTACAACAACCTTCTAAATAAATTCGATTCCTAACAAATTTTATTTGAATATCACATTCTTTCTGTAGCCATGGAAACGATTCGAACACGTAAGTAATATCGAATGGTTCGGATACATTTTTTGAATATGTAGGTACCTACATTGGTTTGTTCGATGCCATAAAAATGAAAATTGTCAGAAAAATCAAATATTATTTACAAATTATGCAATTTTATTATGCCTATATCTTTACTAATAAATAACACATTTTTACAATATATGTCTTAAAACTTGCCGTAATGTCTTGTGTTTCATTTTATCATTTCATAATTACATTTATTTCAAAGGTTTATTATTTTCAAGAACATATTCATTCGGTCGGAAAATGAAATATTGTATGAAAAGATATTAAAATGGCGGCGTTTATGTACAAAAGGCTTACTTTAAAAATAAGTTAAACATTATAATTATACCAAATATTCACCATGTTTTTCACTTAAACGCTAAGTTATACTTCAAAATATATTTTTTTTGTGTAAATACCTACTTCTAACTTTTAAACTAACAGATATTTGCGTGCAAAATGTACACTTTTTTGACAGATATGACTTGGAAAATTTTGTATGAAAAAAATAATTATTTAAATATTTTTAAAATTCAGCATTTTTATCGCATTCTTTTTAGCGTGACACTGCATCAGGTATACTGGTACATGTTCGCACTTAAATTAGATTTTTAGATGCTCTTGGTTTTTCAGAAGGCGTGAGACAAACACACACACACACACACATACACACACACACACACACACACACACACACACACACACACACATACACTAACATTTTGATTGCTTTATTACTTTAGATATATGTGTTTGTGTAAGTTTTTAATTTATTTTTATAAACTATAATTGTAAAAATATTGTATTTAGTGACGACATCGTGTCCTAGTTGGCACGATAACATAAATGGGATTTTAAAAGATGGAGATGTTAGAAGTAAGAATAATAGAAGAGCGTGTATGAGACGATGTATGGACGTGAATGAAGCGAGGAATTTATGTCAAGAGAGAGGAGTCTGGCGTTCGGTTCTCTCTGCCTACCCCAAATAGAGAAATGGCGTGATGGTATGGTATGGTACATCGTTTCATACAATTTGCATGTACTTAAGGCCCTTGTATACCCTGGGCATATGGATATACACACTCAATTACCATCTTATGTATGAAACACGAAAAAACCTAATCTGTGATATACAATATTTTATTGTGAAGGAAAAGTAAAAATTAGAGGTTTTTACAATAGCAAAAATAGTAATTAAAATAAAAAAAACACAGCCGGTAGATTTTCATATTCTCTTTCGATTGATGTAAAAACAAACTGTTCTTAATTTCAAAGACGTATTTTTTGGGGGTACCTACTGGGGAAAAGATTTTCAAAATATACTATATAACCTTCTATAGCTTTATACATACATACATACCATCAAGCCGTTTACCTATTCGGGGTAGGGAAAAAGGACTGAACTCCATACTATCCTGTCCTGATTTACATGTTTTGTATAGGAAATCAATATAATATTCAATAATTTTACTATGTTTCGTACGTCTTCTTTTTTTATAAGATTTTATAGTTATTTTTTTTAGATAAAACATATATTGATTTATTGCGTATTCTTACACTTTACTCAAACTATTGCCACCGACAGTTATATATCACATGTGAAACATGAAACTAGTATAAGAAAATTTTTAGCGCTGAAGCACCCCCCGGTTCTACATAGTTAGTTAAGTGATTGCTCGCTGCTGTTTTTACATGAAATTTTTTAAATTGTTCAATTCTCATATTGAGGTCAAGTTTTCTTGACACATATTCATCGCCTCATCAACATTCATACATTGTATGCACGTCTGTTGTTCAATTTTCTTACACTTCTCTCTTTCGGTATGTGGATCACATGGTTGTGCCATACTTAAATCGGATTTTTATTATAGAATTAATTTATTTTATTCGTCAGTCGTCCTTCTTTTATACTTCACATGTTGTCAAACAAACTCAGGTTTTCACTTTCATTCTATTGATGACATCTTGATTTATTTTACAATACATATTTTCTTATGTCCCATTCTTTCCCTACCGTAATAAAAATCTAAAATAATAAATCAATAATATAATAACCATTATTTATATTAGGTTGGGGAAAAAGTTTCTTCGCATTTTCGAAAAGCAAATTTTTTTTAAATTTAAATAAAGTATATAATGTGACATTTTGTTCAATGAATTTCTGCCATCTTGTAGGTAGTGACATGATCCCGTTGCTGTCAATTTTGGGACTTCTAATCAAAATAACTCGACAAGTAATTTTGGCAGTCCTCTCATGATGTTATCCTGACACTGCCTAAATAATTCTGTAGAGACCGAAACAGGTGGAAATTTGAAGGTGCAAAGTCAGGGCTATATGGAGGATGCATTAACACCTCCCAGCCAAACTCTGTTAATTATTGCTGAGTGGCTAAAGCTATGTGTGGTCTAGCGTTATCGTGATGAAAGACCACACCCTTTCTGTTGATCAATTCCTGCCACTTTCTCTTAAATTCTTACTTTAATCTAATCAGTTGTTGGCAGTAGAGATCCGAATCGATGGTTCTGCCCGGTGGTAAAAGCTCATAATGAACAATGCCATTCCAATCCATACAGCGCCCTTGAGGTGATTTTCCACGAAAACGGCGCTATACAAGTTATCCAACTATAATAATAATAACCATACACACAACATCACCTTATTGCGAGTTAACCGGCCAGAAGCCTGACCGACATTTGACTTTTTTCGCACGTTCTTGTCGTAGGTACGTAATCCAGTTTTCATCAATCTCTTCAAAAACGGTTCGGTTTCATTACGTCTCAATAAAGGATCGCAAGTGAGTACACAGTTCATTAGGTTTATTTCAGTGAGCTCATGTGGTGCCTGAATACCGAGCTTTTCTTTGTATCCAGGTTTTTTCAAATGAATCAAAACTATTTTATGGACTATTCCCAGTTCTTCAGCTATGTCGTAACTACTGATATGCCGATCTTGCTCCACATTTTCAAAAATGACGTCCATTTTATCCGTAACAGGACGACCAGAGCGAGGTGCATCTTTGACAAAAAATTCCCGGATTGAAAACGCTTAAACGAACTTTGTGCTACTCTTACTGAGACTGCATAAACGTCACAAATTAATTTCGCGGATTGCGTCGAAGTTTTTCCTTTTTTGTAATAAAATTTTATAATGTATCGAATTTCTTCATTAGATTCACTCATTTTGACAGAAAGATAAATAAATAAAATTAGTTGGAGACAACATTTTACTAATTTGTTTTTTTTTTTAAATGAAACCTTTTTAATGTCACCAAAACCAGCCAGATACAAATGGTACATACATACTATATGCGTAAAGACTTTCTATCCGACCTATTATAATTAAATTAAAACTAAATTATGGTATCATCATTTCGTTTATGTTATATTTACCAACTATCTACAATAATAAATATATTAGTATTATCCACCTACTTTTATTATCTCAGATTTTATAAAGACAAATATTGAATTGGTTCTGCTCCTGTCTCTTTGTACCTACCTATTGAAGTAAATAAGTAGGTACCTTATACAAGGTATCATGAGGTAATATCAATATTACATACATACACTATTTATCATCATCTATGATCATCGTAGATAATGATATAAATTAATATTATATATATATAACGGCAATGAGATTACATTTTTTTTGTCAGTTCAGTTCGACCTTTCAAAGTGCGAAGTAGGATACCCTCCAGAATGCATTGGCCCAGTTTGGTTTTGTCAATCGTTGGCTTGGTTGTACTTATATTGGGCATCGTGTTGGGTTGGGCAGTATTTCCACCACTAGTTGACAAAAAAATTGAAGAGGTAATTTATAATTTATTATATTATCTTCAATTTTGCATCGTTTGTTAACATTCTGTTATGTTGCTATTCGGACCATTTACAGGTCACTATAAATATCGGCATGTAACTTACAAGGGTTTGCAATCCGGCACCAATTTCAATCCGGTCGGATCCGACCGGTTATATCACATAATTTTTTTAAATGATAATTTTTATGAAATCAATTTTATTTAAGTACTAAAACAATTTTTTTTTCAATGGAGACTATTTAAATTGTACTTAATTAATTGTATGTTTTATTTATATAAGTACATTCACATATAGGTACCTTCATCCACAAATGTTTGATGATTCATCCATGATCCATCATATAATAATATGATGGTTGTCTGGAAGAAAATGCCACTAGTCTGCCATTTGTAATGGCAAAAAATGTTATGTATTATTGTAAAAATAACTAAATGAAGATTATTAACAATGATCACAATAAATAGGCAATTTAAGAACTCCAAAGAATATCATTGTTATAAGCATAACTGTCAATGAATATGTTATCAATGGCACATTTATCACAATATCGAGTCAAATACTTCTAACTTTTTATTGCAGATTTTTTATATCTCTATAGATACGAAGTTGGAATATTATAGGAGAACCGGGAAATCAAGACATCTATGACAGGGCATACGACCTGTCATAAGTTGGCTTACTCAATGCGCATGCGCAACATTCACCACTTCTAACTTGTTTTTTTATTTTAATTCAGAAAATCATAAATATATCCATTTTGTTTTTCAAAAAAGGATCGTAACAAACAAATAATAGTGTTGATTGTGTCATCTGCCGATCCGGTTTTCCAGAATGCAATCTCTACAAGTAACTTGATAAATTTCGAAGTATAGGTAGACAGTTTACAAAACACCCAAATTTGCGATTTGGTATCTGAAGTTATTTGCCGATAAATACCTATGCAAAGTTATGTCAAATATTGAATGCAACGTTTAAATTTTATAGACATTTTAAAATTTTAATCGCCTGCAAATTTAATCTGAAAAAATACATACAACCTAAAATGCAGTGTATGCTATTTTATGTTTTTTTTTTAACTCTATTTGAAATTATTTGACGATGTGCCTAGAACGAAACACTTCGATAGCGATAAATTAAATTAATATATAACTAAAACCAAGATTTTTTTTATATCATCATCATTGGCGTTACAACCTTGTGTGATACTGGCAAAACACACTGCTCATATACCCTTGACTTCAGGGAATTTGGTATGGAGCTACGAAAAGTACCTAGGTACTATCGAGTTTCCCAAAGGCCGCTCTTACGACACTTATAATTTTTTTTCTCAATTTCGGTGGTTTGGAAAATGGGACCCCAGTCGATGGGAATCGCACAGGAACTGGTGGAGTAGAGAAAGAGTGTGGAGGCCTATGTCGTATATCACGGCACTCACGGTTTTTTTTTTGTATTAGGCCTTCACCCTGAAAAAGTTATTTTTGGATAATGTTTGGATTATTTAATAATATAAATTTTGAAATTATAGGCAATACACGAGAATTTTGAAGGGACAAAAGATATTGGATATTAAGTGGAGATTGATGATTAATTTTGATGAGTAATCTGTATATATATTTGAAATTAGCATTGTTTTTACAGTTAAAAAATACGTGATTAATTGTTTCATCCACGGGTTGATGATGATGACAATATGGAGTTCTATTAGGAATAGATGGGTGTTGGCAGAGCGGTTAGCGGGTTAGTAATCCTGTGGTCGTGAATTCGAATTCGGCCACGACCGATTTCGTTCAGCTAGAATGTATATGTATTCTTTAAAAAAATATTTATTCTGACGATCGACAAACGATATTATATATATATATATATATATATATATATATATATATATATATATATATATATATATATATATATATATATATATATATATATATATATATATATATATATATATATATATATATATATATATATATATATATATATATATATATATATATATATATATATATATATATATATATATATATATATATATATATATATATATATATATATATATATATATATATATATATATATATATATATATATATATATATATATATATATATATATATATATATATATATATAAGGTTTGCTAACGATATTGCTATGATTGCTAAAAGTGAAGAAGAACTGCAAGAGACCTTAACAACTATGGGAAACATTCCTCAAAATAACTACAGTATGAAGATAAACAAAGACAAAACAAATCTACTGACTGTAGGCCGAACGCAATAGCAAATGAGAGTAGTGATGTAGGGAATTCCACTAAAGAACACCAAGGAGTTTGTCTACCTCGGGAGCAAAAAAACTAAGAATACTCCTCATCAAGACATATGTATGGAGTATCTTGATGTTCAGCTGCGAGACATGGTGGCTATCCAAAGAGATAAAAGGAGACTGGAGGCTTTTGAGATGTGGTCTTATAGAAGACTATAAGGAATTTCCTGGAGAGACCTCATAACGAATGAGGAGGTTCTCCAAAGAATCGAGTGAAGAAGGCCCTTGCTCAGGACATTGTCCTAAAGGCGTGCAAGATGGATCGGTCATATAATAGGTACGACAAGAGGGCCTCTTGCACGCCATAAAGGTATGACCGAGGGTACAAGATCAAGGGGACGCCCACGCCGAGAGTATCTAAAAGACCTGCAGGTAGATGTGCGCTGCTCATCATATGTTGAGTTCGGAAAAGCAGCACAAGACAAGGTAAAATAGAATTGAAGAAATTGCTGCAAACCAATCACAGGATTGAAACCAGAGAAGAGATATATTCAATATTATTATTTCAGAAGAAGAAGATTTATTCTATATCTCATAAAACTTTTTTAGAAAAAAAAATGTTGTGTATTGAAGTGAAACTTAGTGGGTTTGATCAGTGCGCACACGAGAAAGTTTATGAATTAAAGTTCATTTGTTTATTTACATAATATCTCGCACCAGAATTTACAAAAATTATCTATTTGGGATTGTCATTGAATTTTTAGGGATTCGTTCAGCGCATAACAGAAAACGTATTTGAAGTTAAATTAAATTATTTAACTTCTCGCACAAAAGTCATTGAAAAATTATCTATTTGGTATTGCAAGAAAATTTTAAATAAAAAAAATAAATAAATGATCGAATAAATAAATAAAGAAAATAAAAAAAATAACATACATAAATAAATACATAATTAGAAAATATCCTATACATCCATATATGTATAAAAAAATGGTATATGATATAAAAATGGTTTACTTATAATATAAAAATGATTAATGAATGAATGAATAGGGACGGAAGGAAATGAAGGGACTGTAGGGATGGAATGGAATAAAAAAACGGAATTATAATTAGCGAATCTAGAAAATAATGTTAAATAATAAAAAGGAAACATACCGATCAACCATTTTTTTTATATTTGGAGGTAAATAATTGAACAGGCAGAACGTCTGCCGGGTTTTACTAGTATAATATATATTTACCTGTAGTTTTTACAATATATCTTATACTTTTAGAGTTCTCTGTTTATAGATGTGGAATAAACAGTTTTTGTCTTAATCAAGAATTAGCCATATCTCAATCAATTTCAGTGAACTTGTTCGATTATTTATATGCTTATCAGCTTAATATATTATATCTGATAGCTTTAATGACTTTTCAGCTTGGGTAAAAGTACACTTTGAACTTGTGAAATTTATCATCCGTCTTAGTTAACTTGGATTTTATTTCTCTCAATTTTAGTGAATTTTAATATAAGCGTGGTGCTATTTTATACTAGTCTTAATTATTTTTTTCGTTCGTTTTTAATAAAAAAAAAACGGCATGTACATAGGTATTGTCATCGAAAATGTGTATAAAAAAATTCATCAATATTTTTATGATCGCACAAAATTATAAAAGTTGGTACGCATGCGTTAGATTTTTTCATTTCGGGATTCAATGCTATTTTATGACAAATTTGGAGTGAAAGGGAACATTCACAGACTGCTAAGAGTGCTAAGTGAAGTGTTTATCTTATTGACTTGTCTTACGATGTAATATGTTCATGACGTTGTTTATTAATTTTTTGACACCAGTGCACAGACTCTGCTAAGTGAAGTGTTTATCTTATTGGCTTGTCTTACGATGTATTATGTTCATGACGTTGTTTATTCATTTTTTGACACCAGTCCACAGACTGCTAAGTGAAGTGTTTATCTTATTGACTTGTCTTACGAATCTTACGATGTAATATGTTCATGACGTTGTTTATTCATTTTTTGACACCAGTGCACAGACTGCTAAGTAAAGTGTTTATCTTATTGACTTTTCTTACGATATAATATTATGTTCATGACAATCATGACGTTGTTTATTCATTTTTTGACACCAGTGCACAGACTGCTATTAAGTGTAGTGTTTATCTTATTGACTTGTCTTACGATATAATAATATGTTCATGACGTTGTTTATTCATTTTTTGAAACCAGTGCACAGACTGCTATTAAGTGTAGTGTTTATCTTATTGACATGTCTTACGATATAATAATATGTTCATGACGTTGTTTATTCATTTTTTGACACCAGTCCACAGACTGCTAAGTGAAGTGTTTATCTTATTGACTTGTCTTACGAATCTTACGATGTAATATGTTCATGACGTTGTTTATTCATTTTTTGACACCAGTGCACAGACTGCTAAGTAAAGTGTTTATCTTATTGACTTTTCTTACGATATAATATTATGTTCATGACAATCATGACGTTGTTTATTCATTTTTTGACACCAGTGCACAGACTGCTATTAAGTGTAGTGTTTATCTTATTGACTTGTCTTACGATATAATAATATGTTCATGACGTTGTTTATTCATTTTTTGACACCAGTGCACAGACTGCTAAGTGAAGTGTTTATCTTATTGACTTGTCTTACGATATAATACGTTCATGACTTTGTTTATTCATCATTTTTGATACCTATCAATTGTTTCAACTTATTAGTATTTACCCAAAGATAACGATCTGAAAGTAGTATGGGTATTATAGCATATTTTTTTAATCGCGTGCTTCTAGGTATTTAAATTTGTTCAGGAGATAACCGAATTCTCTCGTATCAGATAATGATTATATTCCTATTCTAAAATTGACCAAAAAGTACGTTATAAATCAAGATTAACATGTCATTTTATTCTTTATCATGTTTTGTTTATTAATACTAATTTATTGCTATATTATCAGTACCTACCTACCTACATATTATAAATATTACAGTGCACTCTAATCTTAATTTTCAGTGTACGGCGAGTATTATATTTCTTTGTAATGTACTTAACTCTATTTGGCACCCGTATTCAGAGACAAAATAATATAAGGCCCCCTTAATCCTCATATTATCTCTGAATACGGGTATTCAGAGGCAAAATAATATGAGGCCCCTTCAATCTTCATATTTATCTCTGAATACGGGATTGAGGCCCCCTCAATCCTCATATTGTCTCTGAATACGGGTAGGTATTCAGAGACAAAATAATATGAGGCCCCCTCAATCCTCATATTTATCTCTGAATACGGGTATTCAAAGACAAAATAATATGAGGCCCCCTCAATCCTCATATTTATCTCTGAATATGGGTGCTAGTGCAGAGTTTTCAAAGTTATATAGTTCTCCGGATTCTACTTATGTTCTTCATGTGTTATTTCAGAGTTTTTCAAAGGAATGTTTTAAGTTCCCATAAGAAGAACGTGTGGTTGTAAGGGAAAAACATCAATTGAAATAATTTTGTTAACTTTTTCGATCGACAATACTTGATGGAATTCCATTATAATATATATTAAAATAAAATACTGATTAATAATTTTCTACCACTGACTGCTACTCAAAAAATGCTCGTCTAGAGCGAAACTAGTTAGTCTATTAAATCAAGTGGAAGAAAATTATAAATCATTAATTTATTTTGATATATTAATTTAAATAAATGTAGATAGATGCCTTTATGGGTTTTAAATAATCTCATCAGGAAATTAAATTTTTTTCAGAGTGTTGTGCTAACAAAAGATTCAGAACAATATGAAAGGTGGGAAAAGTTACCATTTCCAATGAAATTCAAGGTATATATTTTTAACGTTGAAAATCCCGAAGAAGTGACCAATGGAATGAAACCAAACCTTACGGAAAAGGGTCCATACATATACAAGTAAGAGTTATTTTCAATAGTAGCCACATGATACCGGTAATATCAAATAGTGATGAGCAAAAGTTTATCAAATCTTGGTCTTTCATTTTATTCGGAGAGGTCTAATATGAGTACACATAAATTTACTTCTTTATACAAGACTATAGATTATACATTGCTAGTATTTTAAATGTATGACAGGTTATATATGACAGGTTATGTATGACAGGGTATGTATGACGGGATCAGAAATGAGGACATAGGGAAAGAATATAAGATGCAGAAAGATGTCATTAATAGAATGAAAGTGAACACATTGAGATGGTTTGGCCACGTGGGGAGAATGAACGAGGAACGCCATACGAAAAAAATATATATTGCGGACAGGAATGGAATTTTAGGTCGGGGCCACCCAAGGAAGGGATGGCACGTCCATGTGAACGGTATTTTGAAAGACGGAAATGATAGAAGCGTGAACAACAGACTAACATGTTTAAGACGATGTATGAATATTGACGAGGCGATGAATGTGTGTCATGATAGATATATGTGGCGTTTGGTTCTCCCTGCCTACCCTTCGAGGGACATGGCGTGATGGTATGTATGTATTTCAAATTACATTGTACACGATTACTTAACTTTCTTTGATATTGACTTTTTTAAAATAGCAATACTATAGAGTTGCAAAGGCTAAGACTGAGTATGCTAGACCATAAACAAGACCCGGATTAAAAGTACCTACCCTTATCTAGATCTACCATTTGATAATATCAAATTAAATAAGTTAAAAACATGGCACAAGTATATGTACCTACGTCGAGCAACCGATAGCCAAAAACCTACTTGGTATAAGTATTAGAAAACAATTTATTAAATCGACGGGATAGGCTCCAAGCATAGAATAATAATAGTATAAAATACTCTTTAGCCTGCAGTAAACGCGAGTGCTTTATGTTGACTAATTTGGTCAACATTTTGCTACGAGTATTCAAGTAATCATTTGGCCGTCTGCGTGATACGTTCTCCAAATAGGGAATTTTTTAACTGCTTGCAAATTATTTACGCAGTCATAACGAGTAGTACTATACGAACAATGTCTACCAGCAGAGTCATACATAATATTGACACGAGCCGGCCAATAAAACGGCTTCACTTTTTCAGCGAGGTATTGTATAGGAATTAGTGTCCGACCGAAGCTTCGGCTTCGGCTACCTTCGGCCAAAAAAACACCTTCGGCTTCGGCTTCGGCTTCTGCCAAAAATTACCCGAATTTTCGGCCGAAGCCGAAGCTTTTGATCAGCCGCTAAAAACAGTTAAAACTTGTAAAAACATGCGCGAACATGACATGTGTAGCGGGTGTATAGATTCCGATTATTCATTATTTTAATCGATTTTTTTTAGTAAAATCAAACGACCCAGGAGTCTTGGCTCAGTAGTTAGATATCTAACCAACTAAGTCACGAAAGCAGATTATTTATTATTTTAATCGATTTTTTAGTATAATCAAACCTTCGGCTTCGCTTCGGCCGAAGGTTACGCTAAGGCCGAACAATCGGCTTCGGCTTCGGCCAAAATCTGACCTTCGGTCGGACACTAATAGGAATGAGTATTCTATGTGTAGTTTTATTATTATTCTATGGCTCCTAGGTACTTTTTGGTTGCTCATTACGCCCTACTTTTTAAAGTTACTTCTTCAACAGAAATATATATTATTATTCTTTCATTGCTTGTCTATAGGTACATTAGTATGACTTATTTTTAAAAACAATACATGTTTTCTCCATTTATTATCCACAATTCAAAATTTATATGCAGGTACCTATTTCATAAATCTAAACACTGGTCCGATAAGTTTTAAGTCAATGTCGTTAGTTTTTTATAAAATCAAATAAACCACATTATTTTGCGCAGCGCTCGATTAAACTACACTAACTCGGACGCACACGATTGTAATCTTTAAGGACGCACATTCTCGTACGCACCATAAGTAGACCTTATTATAAGATTTTACAAATCACATAATAACACGTGAAGCATGATTTTATGGTTTATATAAAATAATTTTATTTTTCAAACTTTTCAGTCAATATCGTCAGAAATATAACATAGAAGGAGATGATGAAGAATTGTCGTATCTACAAAATCAGACGTATGAATTTGATGCAAAAGGCTCATACCCCCTTCGAGAGGACGATATTATCACAATTATCCATTTACCTCTAGTAGTAAGAATATTTTTTTTATTAATCATTTTACGTCGCCAAATTTTACTAATAACACTCTGCTCTCTACGCACTTCAGGGGGGCTAGTCTGGTCAAACCGTGAAATCAAAACCCTCATGATAACCAATATCATGGATATAATTATTGTCATATGGAGTTCTGTAATATGTTAAGATATAGAACTCCATATCATAATTATATTAATGATATGGGTCCATAATCATGAGGGATTTGATTTCACCGTTTGACAAGACTTGCCTACCAGATGGCTATTTATTTAATTAGATCGATCCGTTTACACTGAAATCACGATCAAAGTCAGCCGCTTTAATGGCTCTATCCAATTCTTTTAAATATAGATCAATTTTACATTATTTTTATTGCTGACTTATATCGTCCCTCTCCTGACTAATAGTCGTATCTGACATTTTTTTGCAAAATCGAGTTAGGACCACCAATGTGTACTTATATGTTGTACGCATGTTCTCACTAAAGGTCTCGACTGTATCACCTCCCGATAACTTGGAATACCTTAGTGATTTGTTGTCTACGAATTA